>OZ020192.1:55090232-56310291 GCA_963971165.1 Philopedon plagiatum | reverse complement strand
TCGTTATAACACATACAGGACAACGTCATGACGTTATCCGGACAGTAACAGGGCGTTAACAGGACAACAACACGCAGTAATCGGACAACAATAGGGGGTTCACAGGCCGTTAACGGGACGTCACACAACCAAAGACAGACGCCATGAGAAAAGTTAGAATTCTTTTGAAAACAAGATCTTTTCTATCAATTGTCTGAGGTTGAGAATCGTTTAAGTTTCGAAGAATTTTGTACCACCTGCAATAGAATATTTGTTGAGGTTAGGTTTGATTGTTTAAGGTAATAAAACATATAAAGGACTTAGGTTAATTCTTTATTTAATACATCTAGATACATTTATAAGCTATTCCACTTAGATTACAAATTTCGTCTGCACCTCTCCCTTCTTCGTGGCTCAGCAGGCGTTTCTGTATATGATCGACATCCTCGTAGATTAAGATGCACATTAAGATCTAGACACCAAATAGGTGCTTGGTATGTCTGAATTTGTGTAACTAACGTCTCGATGATGGTTTTGGTAAACCACTCCACTAAATCTCCTCGTTTAGGCAACACCATTTCCTGCGTTTTAAAGTTCTTTCGTTCATTTCCGGAATTAAAATCAACGGAAAACTCTATCTTGACCACATCAGGTGTACCACTTCGGGCAAATTTTATCTGTTTTAACTCGGCTCGAAAACAACCTAAAAGCCTTGCACGAATATCTTCCTCGGTCTGTGATTTACAATATTTTTGTTCTGGCCAAACTGGATTCTCAACTATGGCCTTTAGTAATTCATATCTAGCTTGTTCATATTGCCCGATATCTTCCTGATAACATTCATAACAATACGTTTTTAAGTCGTAATATGTGATGTTCTTGCGATCTTTTCTTCGTTTCCCACCAACTTTATATCCAGCCTTGTCTAAACATATTTCACATTTTTCCTCTAGCTCTGGTTGACACTCGCTACAATCGCAAGCCCTTCCCCAAAAGCACTCCTTAGGCATTGTGCTCGCTTCAACTGATCAACTAAGACTGAACGTTTAAATGTAATAAAGCTAGATTAATACCCAAAATAAGTGGTGGGGGTAATCTCCAGGTAGTTGTTTCCTTCTTACAGGTATCGTCAGCAGTCTGAAAAGTCTTCCTAGTAAGTAATTCTTCAGATTCAAATTCTGACGAAGCGTTACTACCAATAATGTAAACGAAACATTCGATTTCGTTGGCTTCGCTTTCGAACATGATCTCAGCTGACACAAAAACATTACTTCAGTAGTCCCATCGACAGCTAAAAGCTTCTCTTTCGAACCAGAAAATACTTCTCCCCATCCAACTTACACTCTCTATGTTTCCCCTCAAACAAGGCCTAACCTATAGTACTGCTCCCACATCTGGGGAGCGGCATCACCTTCGGTACTTAAGATAGTGGAATAGAACTTTTGAAATTTATTTTCGTCTCGTAAGTATAAAAATATTTTATCTAACCTCCTAAATGTACAGAAACCAGTGGTAATAGATAAATTTGCGATAACTGTTTCTTTGTTACAGGCACTAAGAATATTCAATTGAAACTATTAATTTTAGAAAAGTAGTGACGTTACAATTATCTTTCTTTTTTCTTAAAAAGGTGTGGAGTAAAATGTTTAATTATTATAGACATGCATTACCGTAATTATGCCATTTTCTTATTCACTAAACTATTTGAAAGGCGCGAACACCGCCATTTCCATGTTGTTCTGCTGCATAGTAATTCCTTAAACTTTCTTTTCAGGTAACATTCTTCATGGCCGCCGGGTCCTGGTTTCGTATCTATTAATACTGCTCGTAAGCACTTAGTAATTTAATTTTCCTGCATACTAAACCTTAAACTCTTTTTGCAGAACTTCAGTTGGTTTTCGGAACGCACCCCCTGCTTTCTGAACGCACTTCTTTCTACAAAACCGAGGTTATAAATAGAGGTGACAAACAGCCGTCTAGTCATTTCACATCAGTCTCTTGAAGTGTACGGACGTATCTAGTTAAAATGGAAAAGTTCATTGTTATTAGGGACTCTATTCAAAAGGTGCGAAGATACAATGTTACAGGTCGTGCGGTGGAATTGCAGTTAAAGCCTGTGCCAGAAGGAACTGAACCAGTTGGCTGGGTGAGAGATGCTATACAGCAGGTAATTCAAAAGGCCACAGAAGGATTACAAGCGTCAGACCATGTTGGTTTTAGTTTTTGTTCTAAGGACTTTAGTCGCGGTGAACGGTGGATTCGATTTAGGCCTGCAGAACAAATCAATTACGAAGACGTTTAGAATGTTATTAGCAACGTTTATCAGTATAATTCCGCGGGTTTAAACACAGAGTCATTTTGTCTTAAAGTCACAAGTGTGCGACTACCAACCGGCAAAGGAAGAGGAAAGAAATACAATAGTTTTACCGAAGAATGTGGCATGAGAAGAGGAATTATAACAATTACCAACAAGGATAATTTATGTTTACCACGTGCTCTAGTGGTTGCGATGGCTTCTGTAAATAAGGATCCTGAATTAAGTAAAATTAGAAGAGATATTGGAAAAATTCAGACGAGGAGGACAAAGACTTTGCTGGAAAGCGTTGGACTTACAATTCCTGAAGGGGGTGCTGGAATGATAGAGCTGGAAAAGTTTCAAGAACATCTTAAGGCCTATAAAATTGTTGTCTACAGTTATGGTTCGAAGGGAAGAGACGTTATTTTTGAGGGTACGTCTAACAGCAACCAAAGACTAAATCTGCTGCATTATGAATCACACTTTAACGTCATAACCTCACTTACAGCGGCATTTTGCTCCAACTATTTTTGTGAGCACTGTTTTAGTCCTTATGATCATAAACATAAACACAGCTGTGGTGGAACATGTCCTGGTTGTTTGCAGTCTCCAAAATGTACTGAATATCAAGTAAGAGTGAAATGCTCTTCTTGTCGACGATATTTCAGAGGAGAAACGTGTTATAACAAGCATCTAGCTGCAGGATCTTTGGAAAAAAGCACTGTCTGTGCCGAAGTCAGGAGCTGTGAGCAGTGTTTTAAAGTAGTAAAAGGAAACAGAAAACACACCTGTGGTGAGATATTTTGCAAGATCTGTTATACCCATGTACCAGAGAATCATCTGTGCCATATTCAACGAGACAATGGAAAGCCTGAAGTTAAAGATACCATCTTCGTATTTTATGACTTGGAAACGCAGCAAGAGGAAGAGATTGGTGCAGGCGTGTTGCTTCATAAAGCTAACCTTTGCGTATTTAAACAATATTGTGACGAGTGTATGAACTCTGAGATGGTTATTTGCAAGAAATGTGGGGTTAGATTACAAAAACTTCAGGGTTTAAACCCTGTTGCCTCATTTACGCAACACTTATTACAGCTAAGGAAGAAATTTAAGGATGTAATTGTATTAGCTCATAACGGTCAGGCTTTTGATCACCAATTTATTTTAAATTATGTTTTGACAGAGACTGATTTAACCCCCGAATTAATAATGAGAGGGACAAAAATTATCCTAATGCAAGTTGGAAATGTTAAGTTTATAGACTCACTAAACTACTTCCCTATGGCCTTAGCAAAACTCCCCAAAGCTTTCGGATTGGGAGATAACTTTAAAAAGGGATATTTCCCTCATCTTTTCAATAAAAAAGTGAACCAAAACTACGTAGGTCTCCTTCCTCCGATGGAATTTTACTCCCCCGACACGATGAAGGAGGACGATCGCTCTAAATTTCTGGAATGGTATGAAGAACACAAGTCTGATCATTTTGATATGCAAAAGGAACTTATTGACTACTGTATTTCCGACGTAGAGATTTTAGCCGCAGCGTGTTTGAAATTCCGACAACAACTGCTTACAACAACTAATGTTTGCCCCTTCACAGAAGCTACTACGATTGCTTCGTGTTGTAATAAGGTTTTTAGAGGGAATTTCCTTAAACCAAACACAATTGGGATTATCCCTAAGAACGGATATCGATGGAAAGATAACCAAAGCAAAATTGCAACTGAGTGGTTATTATGGGAGGAAAAACAGAGAGGAATCCAGATTTTACATGCCGCCAAAGGTGAAGAAGCCGTTTTACGTGGAGTGAAGGATGATGGTTATTGTGGCGATACCAATGAGGTTTTCGAATTCCAGGGCTGTTATTGGCACGGCTGCCCCAAATGTTACAAGTTTGGTAGAGACGATCCTCTTTATGACGACCCTACAACAACTTTAAATTTACGTTTTGAAGCCACCGAAGCAAAAATTGAAAGATTAAAGGAATTTGGTTTTACGGTTAACGAAATGTGGGAGTGTAAATTTAGAAAACTGATAGAAGAAAATCCTGAGATTAGAAATTATACCCAAGCACACCCCCTTCTAATTATGAGTCCTCTAAATCCCAGAGATGCTTTTTATGGTGGTCGTACCGGAAACGTTTGGGAATATTATATAGCTAAAGAGGGCGAATGCATTCGCTATGCGGATGTGTGTTCTTTGTACCCGTTTGTGTGCAAAACCGGCAAGTTTCCGATAGGTCATCCCGTGATATTTGTTGGGAACGACGAGTGTAGGAAGTTGGACCTAAATACCGTAGATGGTCTTATAAAATGCGTTATTCTTCCTCCCCGGGACCTCTATCATCCGGTGTTACCATTAAAGATGAACGATAAACTTATGTTTGTTCTCTGCCGAAAATGTGGCCAGGAAATGAATCTCAATGAATGTAAGCATAATTCGGAAGAACGTGCACTTGAAGGTACGTGGGTCATGGACGAAGTTCGAAAAGCTGTTGAACAAGGGTACCGGATATTGAAAATACACGAAATTTGGAAATATAATGTTCAAAGATTAAATAGGGAGACGGGCGAAGAAGGATTATTTACGGCCATGATGAACACGTTTCTTAAAATTAAGCAGGAAGCATCAGGATGGCCGAAAGACTGGGAAACAGAAGAGGAGAAAAATCGTTACATTGAGGAATTTTTTTAAAGAGAGGATATTAAGCTAGAATACCATCAAATACTCGAAAATCCCGGTCTAAGATCACAGGCCAAACTTATTTTAAATTCTTTCTGGGGTCAATTTGGACAGCGAGAAAATCAGCCAAAGATCCGAGTTGTAAACGATCCTTCAGAATTCTTTGCTATGCTTCTTAACCCCGGACTTTCTATTAATGGAATTCTTCCTGTTAACGAAAAGACTCTAGTCGTTTCTTATGAGCACACCGAAGATTCGTTTGATCACTTAACTACAGTTAATGTGGCTATTGCGTCGTATGTGACTGCTCAGGCCCGCTTAAAATTATATTCCTATTTAGAGACCCTAGGTGACCGAGTTCTGTATTATGACACTGATTCCGTTATCTATATTTCCACCCCTGGCGAATTGGATGTGGCAACAGGCCAATTTGTCGGAGATTTAACGGACGAGTTGGAAGGTTACGGTCTCGGTAGCTATATTAAAGAATTTGTAAGTGGCGGTCCAAAAAATTACGCTTACACAGTTCATGCTACAAACACCGGCTCTGACAAGGTAGTTTGCAAAGTTAAAGGTATATCCATAAATTATGCTGTATCAAAATTGATAAACTTCGACACAATTAAGGATATGGTATTGGAGAAGAAGACAGAGCCAATACCAGTTATATCCAGGAACATTCGGCGAACCCAGGAACATACCGTGACAACAAACACAGAAATCAAGCTCTACAGACCTAATTCAACAAAAAGAAAATTTTTACATGATGGAAGCTCAGAACCCTACGGATATAAGAAGAAACAGAGAATCCTATAACTTTTGAGCAACGCAACATATTAGTGTAGGGTTTTTTCTAAATACCGTAAGACGTTCTTACCCTTTAACACTCACAACCAACACCTGTAGCGCGTAACAATTGATAAAGGGGCCTTCGACTTTTGACATTTTAGCAGTTTAGTAGCCGTTTAGAAGTTGTTTCCCCGAAACAGGATCTATTTTTAGCTGTTTTCTAGTTGTATGTAGTATAATAATAATAATAATAATAATAATAATAAAGGTCTTTATTCAATCAGAAAATATTACAGAAAACATTATAATAAGTATAGCGGGCGAGGTTCAGTTCGCCTCAGACATTGCAAATGTCCGGGGCGTCTGTTCAACTAACCCGCGGAGTACTTAATTTAAAAAATAGATATTTTCTCACAAGTTTATAATAAGAAATACGAGCTAGTACATAAATAAAGTAAGCCAAATGTTAAGTTTAAACTAAAGTAAATAAATTACACAGAGGCGGCACAGAAGAATCATACAAGAAAGAGAAAATCGGAGAGAGAAAAAAGATTATTTAATTAATTATTGCTAATACCTGATATTCCAAGGAAGATAGGCATACCCACAGAAAAAAAAAGGGAAGAAGGGGGTTCAGGTTCTGGCACCCGAGACGCTTTCCAAGACCATGGCCCTAAATTTTCTTTTTGACAGTGTTCGGTTTATATAGTCGATATTGTAATCATTCAAATATTTAGCAACGTTATAGGAGAATGAGCGTTTAAATATCTCCATTGAGTGAGATGGTATGGTAAGTTTACCCTTGAACCGAACATTTATATTGTGGACATCACATCGAAATCTGATTTTATTGTATAGGTACGGGGGAGTTTTTTGGCAAATTATAGAATAAAATTGACAGGCGGAGTGTAACTGGCGCCCTTGCTGCATACTCAACCAACCGATTTCCTGCAGTTTGTGACTAATGTGTTCAAATTTTCTTATTCCGTAAATTAATCTCAGGCATGAATTCTGAAGTTTCTGTATCCGATTGACATCCACAGAGGTGAGACATGGGCCGTAGACGGTTTCGCAGTAGTTTAGATGTGAGAGGACAAGACATTCGCATAGCATAGCCCTAAGTTCCTTTTTAAGGAAATGTCGGTTTTGAAATATTAGTTTTAAATTTATATATGCTTTTTTCAGTGACTGTGACACATGATAAGATAACCTCAAATCTTGGTCCATGTAAAGGCCCAAGTTTTTGACAATATTTTTAAAGGTAATGTTATTGTTGTTAATTTTTATCTGCTGGCTATATGTGTCAGTAAAATGTACTCTATCATTCTTCCTCCCAAATATAATTGCATTTGTTTTTTGTGGATTTAATTTAAGGGAATGATTAACAGAAAAATTCAGATAAACAGTTTAAGTCAAAATTAATAGCTGATATAGCCTGTGGACATTCGTCAGGGTAGAAAGATAGATAAAGTTGAACATCGTCAGCATAGTAGTGCTGTTTACAGGAGTTAAAAACATTAGGGAACCTAGCAGTATAAATACTGAACAGAAGCGGCGAGATAATAGATCCTTGGGGTACGCCGGTGGTAACTCCCAAAAATGCAGATTGTTTATCCCTGTAACTCACAACCTGCGACCTCTCCGTCAAAAAGCTAGATATCATACCCAGGGCTGAGTCCGATAAACCAATATGGTAGAGAATTGACGTTAACACCTCATGTCTTAAAGTGTCAAATGCTTTAGAATAGTCGAACAGTATTAGGACAGTTAATTTGCCGTCATCCAGAGCCTGGAAAATGTCGTTAGTGATGTTCAGTAGGGCTGTGGAGCACCCATGACCCTGTCTAAATCCCGACTGATGTTCTGGTATAATTTTATTTGTTTCGACGTATTTTCGAAGTTGGGTCTCAACTACTTTTTCCAATATTTTTGATAGTGTTGGTAAAATGCTTATAGGTCTTATGTCATTAAATGTGTCAGGAGTTGATGTTTTAGGAAGAGGGAATACGCGCGCCTCTTTCCATTGGCGCGGTACTACTGAGTGTGTTATACAATAATTAATGAGATGAGTTATGTAAGGCAGTAAGAATGGTAGGCATAATTTTATTGTCAGAATATTAATACCGTCCAAACCCATGGCAGTGCTTTTAATATTTGTAATTATTCTTAATATGTCCAACTCCGAAACAGTACCAAACGCAAATTGTGCGGGCACAAGGCGACTAGTTTTATAAAACGATATCTGTTCTTGATTAGGCAATATATTTGGTATGCAATTGATTAAATGGGTATTTATATCATCTACATTAGATAGATGTTCAGGCAGATCAGAAAGATACTTTTTATGGATTTTTATGTTAATAGAGGTTAAATTTGCCCACAATTCTTTTTTGTCTCCTCTAGAGAACTTCTGATTAAAAAAGGCCTTTTTTTCCCTCCTCATTGTAGCAGTAAATAGGTTTCTCAATAATTTATAGTTATTCCAGTCCGCTTGAGTTTTTGTTTTTTTATATTTGCTCAAAGCCCTATTTCTGTCTGTTTTCATTGCACGCAACGCCTGGGTAAACCACGGTGCATAGGGTTTCGTTATACGATGAGTCACCAGAGGCGCATGTATATCTAGAAGAGTTATAATATTTTGATTAAAAAAGTCCACCTTATTGTCAACATTGTTTAAATCGTAGATGTTATCCCAAGGTATAGAGCGCAGATCATATTCAAACTGAGTAATATTTATATTTTTAAAGTCGCGAGTGGTCTTAAATTTTGGAGCTGGCTTGCTTATTAAAATATTTATTTGACAAGATATAAGTTCATGGTCGCTAAAATCTACAGGCTGCACGTTAACAAACGAAACGATATCAGATGAAGTAGTCAGTATGTAATCTATTAATGAAACAGAATTATCAGTTATTCTAGTTGGCTCATTTACAAGCTGCCCCAGACCAAGGCCCTCAAAGCATTCCGTGACAAACACCGTCTCGGCACTGTCCACCCGTAGAAGATCGATGTTAAAGTCTCCGAAACATAAAATATTGTTAACTCTTGGTATAATTTGGGAGATCTCGGATTCAAAAACATTAAAAAAATCTCTTTAGTTAAAACTGGGTGGTTTGTAGGCAGCACAGGTGGCTATCTTAGTCCCTGGCAGCCCCAACTCGATCCAGAGCTGTTCAATAGAGTTGCTGCAGGGTAAAACTTTAAAACCAAGATTGCTTTTAATATAAATATCAATTCCACCCCCTCGACCCATTCTGTCACATCGGACAAATTTATATCCAGTAATGTTAACTGTCTCATCTGTAATATTGTTATTTAACCAGGTTTCGCAGATGCACACTACATCAAAACTGTTGGCCAGTATAGAGTTTTCGAAAGCGTCACGAAAGGAAAAGAGCTCAAAAATTGCATTGTTGGGTCTCCCTGTATATGTCAGCTCCAATTAAATAAAGACTTTAAACAGAGGATTGTCCAAGCGGCTGAAACAATAAGAAGGGAACATCACAGTATCAGGAAGATCAAAAGATATTTTGTACTATTGTATGTTGTATATTGTAATATGTTTGATTTGAAAATAAAGAGCCATATACATATAAATGTATGTTTTTAACGAAGTTCTATGGGTTTTTGCTTTGGGGGTTCGTTCTTATCCAAAAAAATCGAGCTGGAGCGCGCCTGAGGGATCAGTTCACGCCTGGCAGCTCTGTTAAGGTGTTATTTTATAATTGATATACCTACATTAGCTTAAGGGCCAGCTTTTTACTTTATACCGATATAATGGTTTGTAACAGTTGCCCTACTTTTGTATTTATCAGTCAGTCATAAAATAAGACCGACCGGAAGCCCTCACCAACTATAACCTAGCCTACGAGGTATACTGGTTTATATCTTACTACGCAAAGATCCTTGACAACGGACACTGCATTGCAGGGTTGTGGGGCTTTAGCAGCAATTACATATTCGCGCCTCGAACACGCGTCTAACCCATTAGCGGTTGTCCGAAACTCTGAACACCTACTACTACGCTTACTAATACTTCCCTTTTTATCCGAAAATCTGTCCAGTAGCGGCTAGCGTCTAAACGGCTTAACGGATTTCGATGAGATTTGGGGTTTGTATTTTATTGCCCCCATCCTTAGTCCCTATCGAAGCAAACAAATTTTAAGGCCTTTTTGGTTGGCCTGAGAGAAATCGTCGAAATGGCTTTAATATTTTTGAGGTTTTTGAACCTGTATATCTCATGGTCTTTCTGACTTCTATCTAACACCAAAATTTTAATTCTTGAACACTTGTCGTTTAAGCGGTAGCCGTAATTTAGTTTTTATTTAACTTCTTACATTTCTATGCTCCTCGTACCTTAAACACCTTTGTAACCCTCTAGCGCCTAAACGGCTTGATGGATTTCGATGAAATTTGGGGTATGTATTTTATTACTCCTACCCTTAGTCCCCGTCGAAGCAAACAAATTTTAAGGCCCTTTTGGTTGGCGTCAGAGAAATCGCTGAAATGGCTTTAATATTTTTGAGGGTTTTGAACCTGTATATCTCATGGCCTTTCTGTCTTCTATCTAACACCAAAATTTTACTTCTTCAACACTTGTCGCTTAAGCGCTAGCCGTAATTTAGTTTTTATTTAGCTTCTTACATTTCTATGCTCCTGATACCTTAAACACCTTTGTAACCCTCTAGTGCCTAAACGGCTTAACGGATTTCGATGAAATTTGGGGTATGTATTTTATTACCCCTATCCTTAGCCCCTATCGAAGAAAACAAATTTTAAGGCCCTTTTGGTCGGCGCCAGAGTAATTATCTAATACAATATATCATTGACAATGGACACTGCATTGCAGGGTTGTGGAGCTTTAGCAGTAATCTGCTGTTTAAACGGTTTAACTAATAGAAAGACTGATTCTTTTCAGCCATTAGGGCGTTGGACTTAATAAGCGACAGCTCACAAACGAGTTGATTGGACTTCAGGTTTTTTCCAAACGATTTGTTACGTCACGTTGAACACGTGATGTATGCCAAATATTAATTTTGGCGTTTAACAAGTGACAAATGGCGGTTGCCGTATCTTAAATGACTGGTGTCAGTTGACTTCCTTTTACGCATGCCTTATAAGGTCATTTTGAACACGTTACGTATGCTAAATTTTTATTTTGGTGTTAACAAGTGATAAGTGACAGTTGGCATATCTTAAATGACGGGTGCCGGTTGCCATACTTTTACACATGGCGTATAACGCCATTTTGAACACGTGACGTATGCTAAATTTTTATTTTGGCGTTTAACAGGTGGCAAGCGAGAGTTGATATATCTTAAATGACAAGTGACAGCTGCCATGCTTTTACACATACCTTATAAGGTTATTTTGAACATGTGACGTATGCTAAATTTTTATTTTGGCGTTTAACAGGTGGCAGGCGAGAGTTGATATATCTTAAATGACAAGCGACAGGTGCCATGCTTTTACACATACCTTATAAGGTTATTTTGAACATGTGACGTATGCTAAGTTTTTATTTTGGTGTTTAACACGTGGCAAGTGAGGGTTGATATATCTTAAATGACAGGTGCCCGTTGCCATGCTTTTGCGCATGACTTATAACGCCATTATGAACATGTGACGTATGCTAAATTTTTATTTTTGGCGTTTAACAAGTGATACGTGACGGTTGGTATATCTTAAATGACAGGTGACAGCTGACATGCTTTTACGCATGTCTTATAACGCCTTTTGGAACACGTGACGTAGCTAGATTTTTATTTTGGTATTTAACAAGTGCCCGGTAACAGTTGACATATCTTAAATGACAGGTGACATCTACCATACTTTTCTACATGACTTATAACGACGTTTTGAACACGTTACGTATGTTAAATTTTTATTTTGGCATTTAACAAGTGGTAGGTGTCTGTTGACATATCTTAAATGACTGGTGACAGCCGCCATACTTTTATACATGACTTATAACGACGCCCCCACCGACCTGATCGTAACTATCTACGCTTTACATTAAATGCATGATCATTGAACTTGCTAGAAAATTCTAGTACTTGCTGAGTCATCATGACTTTACTTCAAACCACTTTACTCAGGATGGCACCGCTAGGTACGGAAAACGGCTGTTGCGTTGGCCTTTCTTCGTGCTGAGTCATTTTAGCTCGCTTTGTTCAGTACTATTCCACTGATGATGCAATCTTTCTCGAATGTTCCGCATCTCCAGCTCATGCTCCTACTACTCCTGCTACCCCAACTACTCCTCCTTCTATACTAACGCCATCTTTCTCCGAAACTCTGAACATCTACTACTCCTACTGCTACTTATCCGCTAACGCCATCTCTCCGAAACTCTGAACACCTGCTACTCCAACTACTCCTAATTCTACACTAGCGCCATCTTTTCCCGAAACTCTGAACAGTATTTCTAGTCTCCTTGTATTCCTAGCAGTAACCTGTTTAATATTATTAACTAATTTCGTATATAAGGTTGTTAAACATCGATACATCTTGTGGTTAAATACATGATTTTCCTCCTACTACTACGTGTTTTCTTCCTTCAATACCTTTATGACATATCGTTATCATCGTGACTTCGCTAAAACAACAACCTGCTTGCCTAGCTGCCTCAGGTCTATATGTTCTGAACTAAATATTTTATGTGAAGCCGATAGCCAGGTTGGTTAGAGCACTGATATTCCAACATCCGTGTCCGGGTTCGAATCCTAGCATGTGCAAAAATAAAGAAAAAAGTTTTTGACGTCATATTCGCTAAATAATAATATTTTAAGGAATAGTACTAAAGTTTGACGCAGTTAGGCCCCAAATAGATAGTGCCCAAGTAGTTGATGCCCAAGTAGTTAAAGTCCCAAGTAGTTAAAGCCCCAAGTAGTTAAGGCCACAAGTAGTTAAGACCAAAGGAGCTAGCGCCCAAGAGTGTGACAGATGACGTATGACAGATGACAGCTGAGAGATGACAGTTGACAGATGACGTATGACAGTTGACATATGACAGGTGACAGATGACGGCTGACAGATGACAGATGACGTATGACAGATGACATATGACGTATGACAGATGACAGCTGACAGATGCGCGCGCCGCTAGATGCGCGCGCAGTCGCGCATGCGCAAAAAAGGAGCGGGGCGTGTGACGTCAGAGGGAGAGGAGTGGGGTGGTCTCAAGTAAGGCCGTTACTACTTCCGGACACTATCCGGAGATTATCCGGACACTATCCGGACACTATCCGGACACTATCCGGACACTATCCGGACACTATCCGGACACTATCAGGACACTATCCGGACACTATCCGGACACTATTCGGACACTATCCGGACCCCAATAGGACACAACTACGATCTTTCAGATAGCTACTAAATAAACCCTGTTTCTAGCAGCTTTGTTTATTGGTGATCTGGTTCTTCGCAAATAGGTTAATAAACTAACATATAAATACAAAAAATACAAACTTTTATTTAATACATCTAGATACATTTCTGTGGATAATTTTTCTAATAGTTTTAAGTTTATCTGGAGCGTTGGAAAAGTATTGGTTTGTTGTGTTTGTTCTCTGGAACTGATTAAAAATATCTAACATTACTGCTGCCTCCATATCTGTGCCCATACTAGTATCTTCTTTGTACACAAACTTCGTTAGGTCCACGGATGGCATCATATGTTTTATAACTTTAACGGTGGGATCGTAAATTTCTCCTTCAAAGACGTTCCAAAAATGAATGTTGTCTCCAATTTCATCATAGAAAATCTTTCGGCATTTTGGTTCCACCTGTACATTATATTTTTAGCAAGTTCCCAAACCATTAAAGTTGCAGGTAAACAGAACCCATAATACTGGTTCCAACTGAATACTTCTTCAATGTTGGCAAGAATAATTTTTAATATTTCCGCCATGCTAATCGCTTGACAGTCGACGGTATACTAAACATTTCTTACCAAGTTATTCTACCTAAGCTACAAATTTCGTCTTCACCACTCCCTTCTTCGTGCCTCAGCAGACGTTTCTGTATAAAATCGACATCCTCGTAGATTAATGTGTGCATTAAGATTTAGGATCCAAATGGGTGTTTGTAATGTTTGAATTTGCGTAATTAACGCATCGATAACAGTTTTGGTAAACCACTCCACTAAATCTCCTCGTTTAGGCAACACCATTTCCCGCGTTTTAAAGTTCTTTCGTTCTTTTCCGGAATTAAAACCAACGGAAAACTCTATCTTGACCACATCAGGTGTACCACTTAGGGCAAATTTTATCTGTTTTAATTCGGCTTGAAAATAGCCTAACAGTGTTGCACGAATATCTTCCTCTGTCTGCGATTAAAAATATTTTTGCTCTGGTTGAACTGGATTCTCAACTATTGCCTTTAATAATTCATATCTTGCTTGTTCATATTGTCCGATATCTTCCTGATAGCATTCAAAACAATAAGTTTTAAAGTCGTAGTATGCGATTCTCTTGCGATCTATTCTTCGTATACCACCAACCTTATATCCATCCTTGTCTAAACATATTTCACATTTTTCCTTTAGCTCTGGTCGACACTCGCTACAATCGCAAGGCCTTCCCCAAAAGCGCTCTTTAGGCATTGTGCTCGCTTCAACTGATCAACTAAGACTGAACGTTTAAATGTAATAAGATAGATTAATACTCAAAATAAGTGGTGGGGGTAATATTCTCTTCCTTTTTCTTAAAAAGGGTGGGTAATTGTTTAATTGTTACAGACATGCATTGACATAATTAAGCCTTTTTCTTGGTAACTAAAATATTTGAAGATGTGAGAACCGACATCATTACATTTCAATATTATTCTGCTGCATAGTAAAAGCGTAAATATTTATTACAGAGATCATTCTTCTCGAACGCTGGGTCTTGTTTTCGTATTTATGAAAATTGCTAGTAAGTACTCGATAATTTAATTTTACTGCATACTAAACCTTAAACTCTTTTTGCAGCACTTCAGTTGGTATTCGGAACGCACCCCTGTTTTCCGAACGCACTTCTTTCTACCAAACCGAGGTTTTAAATAGAGGTGGCAGACAGCACTTTAGTCATTTCGCATCAGTCTCTTGAAGTGTACGGACGTGTCTAGTTAAAATGGAAAAGTTTCTTATTATTAAGGATACCGTTCAGAAAGTTGGACGATACAATGTAGTTGGTCGTGCATTGGAGTTTAGGCTGAAACCTGTGCCTGAAGGAGTTGAACCGGTTGGCTGGGTGAGAGAGGCTATTAATCAGGTTATTCAGAAGGCCACTGAAGGACTTCAGTCGTCGGATTACGTTAGTTTTAGTTTTTGTTCAAAAGACTTTAGTCGTGGTGAAGGATGGATTCGCTTTAAACCTTCCAAAGAAGTAAATTACGAGGACGTTTGGAGTGTAATAAGTAATGTTTATCAATCTAATTCCTCCGGATTGAATACGGAATCATTTTGCCTGAAGGTAACAAGCGTACGTCTGCCATCAGGTAGGGGAGAGGCAAAAAATACAACAGTTTTGAAGAGGAGTGTGGCATGAGAAGAGGAATTATAACCATTCCAAACAAGGACAATTTATGCCTACCACGTGCTCTCGTAGTGGCCATTGCTAGTGCTAATAAAGACCCTGCATTAAACAAGATTAGGAGAGATGTGGGAAAAATTCAGACAGAGAAAACTGCAACTTTGATGGAGGAAGCTGAACTTGCCATTCCTAAAGGGGGTGCTGGAATGTTAGAGCTGGAAAAATTTCAACAATATCTCACGGACTATAAAATCGTTGTTTACAGTTATGGATCAAAAGGTAGAGATGTTATCTTTGAGGGAACATCAGAAAGCAAAAAGAGACTTAATCTATTGCACCATAATAATCATTACAATGTAATAACATCCCTGACAGCTGCCTTTGTGTGTAGCTATTATTGTGAGCAATGTTTCATTCCTTATGATCATAAACATAAACATAGATGTAGTAAAACACGTCGATCTTGTCTCCAAGCTTCCCTCTGTCCTGATGATCAAATTAAAGTTAAATTTTATTCTTGTCATCGGTATTTTAAAGGAAAGGACTGTTATGAAAATCATCTAAAAGTTGGCTCATGGGAAAAAACTACTGTCTGTGCGGAACTTCGAAGTTGTAATCAATGTTTTAAAATAATTCGAAGTACCAGAAACCATATATGCGGGGAGATATTTTGCAAGATCTGTCGTACTCACGTTACCCACAATCATCTCTGTCACATTCAACGTGACACAGGAAAACCCAAAAATAAAGATACCTTATTTGTGTTTTATGATTTGGAGACGCAGCAAGAAGAGGAGATAGAACCCGGTGTGATCCGTCATAGCGTCAATCTTTGTGTACTTCAACAGTGTTGCGACGTGTGCATAAAATCACAGACGATTGATATTTGTACGAGGTGCGGCATCAGATTGCAAAAGCTTAAAGGTTTACCCGCGGTAGAGGCCGTTACGCAACACGTGCTACAGATCAGGAAGAACTTTAAAGAAGTAATTGTTATTGCGCACAATGGTCAAGCATTTGATCACCAATTCATATTAAATTACATTCTGACCGAAACCGATCTAACACCTGAACTCATTATGAGAGGAACCAAAATCATTATGATGTTGGTGGGAAATGTCAAATTATAGACTCGCTAAATTATTTTCCCATGGCTTTATCAAAACTGCCCAAAGCTTTCGGTCTTCCAGACACCTTTAAAAAAGGACATTTTCCTCACCTGTTTAATACCAAGGCCAACAACAACTATGTTGGAACTTTTCCCCAATCGAATATTACTCTCCAGATACAATGAAAGAAGACGAACGAGCTAAATTTCTAAAATGGTATGAAGAGCATAAAGATACTGTATTTGAGATGCAAAAAGATATTGTTGACTACTAGGTTTCCGATGTAAAAATTGTAACTGAAGCATATCTGAAATTTAGAGATCAAATGCTTAACACCACCAGCGTATGCTCCTTTACAGAGGCTACTACAATTGCTTCTTGCTGTAATAAGTTATTTAGAAGGAATTTTCTTAAGCCCAACACCATTGGAATTATTCCTAAAAACGGCTATCGCTGGAAAGATAACCAGAGTCGTATTGCAATTGAGTGGTTATTGTGGTTGGAGAACCAAAGAAAAATAAATATTATGCATGCAGGCAAAGGTCAAGAACCCGTTCTACGAGGTATAAAGGTTGACGGATATTGTTCCGACCTTAATGAAATATTTGAGTTTCAAGGATGTTATTATCATGGCTGTCCTAGGTGTTACAAATTTGGCCGAGATGAATCCCTTTACGACGACCCAACAACAACTTTAAGTTTGCGCTATGAGACAACACAGGTAAAAATTAAAAGATTAAAGGAATTTAGTAACTGAAATGTGGGAGTGCAAATTTCGACAGCAGTTAGAATCAAAGCCAGAGATCAGACGATTTACTCAGACACATCCGCTTCTACTTACGATCCCTTTAAACCCTAGAGACGCCTTTTTTGGAGGGCGAACAGGTAATGTTAGGGAATATTATGAAATAGCAGAAGGAGAAAACATAAAATACGCTGATGTTTGCAGCTTGTATCCTTACGTCTGTAAATATGGCAAATTCCCCATTGGTCACCCTGAAGTTTTTGTGGGTGCAGATTGTATTCGTTTGGATTTGAATTCTACTGATGGACTTATTAAATGCTGTATACTTCCACCTAAGGACCTTTACCATCCCGTATTGCCTCTAAAAATGAACAATAAACTTATGTTTGTATTGTGTCAAACATGTGGACAAGAAATGAACCAAAATACTTCTTGTACCCATACCGATAAAGAAAGGTCCTTAGAAGGAATTTGGGTAATAGACGAAGTCTTAAAAGCAGTTGAGAAGGGATATCAGATATTATAAATTTTTGAAATTTGGAGATATAAGATTCAAACGTTCAGTAAAGACGCAGGAGAGGAAGGCTTATTTACAGCGATGATGAACAAGTTTATAAATATAAAACAGGAAGCATCGGGGTGGCCGGATGTTTGTACTACGGAAAAAGAAAAAAACGATATATTGAAGAATTTTTCGAACGAGAAGATGTTAAACTTGAGTATTCCAAAATACTCGAGAATCCTGGTCTTAGGTCTTTGGTCAAGTTAAGACTTAACTCCTTTTGGGGAAAATTTGGTCAGAGGGAAAATCTACCTAAAACAAAATTATAAGCACACCATCAGATTTTTTTACCTTGTTTACTAATTCCGGAATATATGTTAATGGTGTTTTCCCCGTTAATGAAAAAACATTGATTGTTAGTTATGAGCACACAGAAGAATCATCTGATCCGCTATCTACTGTTAATGTGTCTATTGCTGCTTTCGTAACGGCACAGGCTAGATTGAAGCTATACAGCTATCTTGAACAACTCGAAGACAGGGTCCTTTATTACGACACGGACTCTGTAATTTATGTGTCCAGACCGGGTCAAATTGATTTACCAACAGGTGAATTTATCGGGGATCTGACTAATGAATTAAAGTGTAATGGTTCCGGTAGTTATATCACTCAGTTCGTTTCTGAAGGTCCTAAGAATTACGCATTTAAAGTTCACTCAACAAAATGCAACACAGAAGAAGTAGTTTGCAAAGTAAAAGGTACCTCTTTAAATTATGCTGCATCAAAATTAATAAATTTTGAAACAATAAAAAACATGGTTCTCCACAAGACAGACCCAGTACCTATTATATCAAAGAACATTCGACGAACGAAAGACCATACTGTAACAACAAATACGGAAACCAAGCTATATAGACCGAATTCCGTAAAGAGAAAGTTTCTTCCTGATGGTAACTCTGACCCCTATGGATATAAGAAGCAAAGAACAGACTGTAATTAAATAATAAACTCGGATATAACAAATACAGGGTGTTCCCTAATTGAATGTCAATATTTAAGGGGGCGATTTTTGTGTCCATTTTAACAAGAAAACTTCATATGAACGTATGTCCTAAACGTCTTAACTTTTGAGATACAGGGTGACAAAGTTTTCAAAAATCAATAGTTTTTTATTAATATCTGTAATACAACTTTAGATATTTTAATTAAATTTGGCATACATGTACTATGTATCAAAAGGCATTATTTAGTGCACCACAATTTTTTTTATTTCCACCAGTGGCGTTCGTACGGAATTTCACATGCCTATTTTGGCAGACATTGATGGTACGCCACTGATTTCTCGTAAAATTAAAATTATTCCTGAAATCCCCAATCATTTATAAGCAAATTTGGTATCTTGAATTTATTCAATCCGATGCACGCTTTTCGCTTAAAAATAAAAACCTTGTCTCTGCATGATCATAACAATATCGTTAACCCTCTACTGCATGATTTTTTCGAAAATTTATTTTTTTTGAGAAAAAAATTGTCTTAAACTTATTTTGTTTTCTTGATGAAACAGGGAACAGTAAGAACTCAAAAAATTGGTAATTTTTTTTTAAATCGTGATTTTTGTTTCTGTTCCCATATGGGAACATTATGCGGATGACATACTTTCGTAATTCGCAACTAAAACAATTTTTGTGTTATTTTAAATTTATTTTCCTAACTATGTATACGGTATGTATCACGAATAAAAACTTCTTAAATCTAAATGGTATGAAAAGTTAAAAAACAGTTTTTGTTAGAATTACAACATAAGTGCACCTTACATTTTGAACATTGTACTCTAGATTTGCCCGTGCATTGTGGAAACTTGCACCTCTCTCTTTCAGTAGTCCAGAGTGGCCAATGTTCTAATCCATCAAGCTGAATGTTTTTACATGGAGTAGGTTCTTGGCATTTTCTTTTGGGCAAAGGAACATTTTCATTACTCGGCCGACCCCTTTTATTTCTATTACCAACTCCTCTATTGCAGAGTTGCATAGCGAGTTCAGTTTTGAACGTTAGAAGAGGAATGATCTTTTCTTCCTGGGCAGTTTGTTTTTTTATTTTTTTGTCGAGAACCCATGCATTTACTATAGCCACATCAATCAGGTGATAAAAAATTCTATGGTACCATTTCTTGCTCTTTACCTTTATCGGATATAGGCCCAGCAACGAATCTTGCAAATCCACTCCACCCATATGCTTGTTGTAAACTTTTACAATATCAGGACAGTTAATTTCCTTTCTACAATTCTCCGATTTAAAAAATCTCTTTACTTTGGTAATTGGTTCGCTGCCACAATAGGTAGATAGCAAAGTCACTATCCTGTTATCAAACCACTGAACTGCGTGTAGGTCGATATATGCAAGAACAGTAGATTTTTCTTTAATGGCTCCTCTTCCTAGGGTTTTCATTTCTTTTTCCCTTGTCGGCTGAAAATTTTTTAGCCGGTTGTGTCTTGTGGTGGCTACCGAAAGAATTTTTTTCTCACCCAAATATGCCGCAAGTGGCAAAGAAGAAAAATAATTGTCATAATAAACTTTCTGGTTTAGATTGGAAGGAATGTTACGGCATAATCGAATAATTACATTACTAGCAGCACCCAAATTCGGCTCATCGGCTGCCATAATAGT
The DNA here is from genome assembly GCA_963971165.1 of Philopedon plagiatum. Taxonomy (NCBI): domain Eukaryota; kingdom Metazoa; phylum Arthropoda; class Insecta; order Coleoptera; family Curculionidae; genus Philopedon; species Philopedon plagiatum. The sequence goes on along the minus strand of OZ020192.1, from coordinate 56,290,007 downwards.
GTCCTCTGCTCCAAAAAGTTCAAAATTATAAGACATTCCCGAAATCCCAGAGAGAACCCACATTTTGTGACCCCACTTGTGAGGTTTCTTAGGGTTGTAAGTCTTCATGTTTGCAATGCGTCCTTTAAAAGGAATAATCTGTTCATCGCAAGATAACTTTTCTTCCATGGGAAGCTTCTTGCAAGCATTTCGGATCTGATTTATCAGCGGCAGAATTTTTTCGGCTTTCTTATTTGTTCCAGAATTGTCTGTAAAGTGAATGTTGCTTTTCAATCGTTCAAATCTATTTACGCTCATCACATCGGCGATTTGAGCAAAACGGGTATGAGGTGACCAGTGCCTTCTAGTCGTAGGTTGCTTTACCAAAGATGTCCATATAAGAATGCCAACAAATCTCTCCAGTTCATCGACGCTGGTAGTTAAAGGTTTATTCGGATTTTTTTGGATACTGTAGATGCAGCTTTGTCGGGCGACATAATCAAAAAAGTCTTCAGAAATAAAAAACGTAAACAGTTTGTAAGGCGTATTCAGAGCTAGGATATCTTGGGGTAAAATATCACTTCCCAAAAATTCTGAGTCTTTGTCATCCCTATTGGTTCTTGTTTCTTTCCACTGGAGAGTGTCAAGTGATTTCAGGTTTTCGTTTTTCCGAATGACGCTCAAGGGTAAGTAATCTTCTGGGTCATATTCTTCTTCCGAGCTACTGGTTTCTGAATCCTCTTCTCTTAGTTGGAAATTCTCTTGCAACTCATCATCAGACAGTTCCGAGTCTTCACTGTCGCTGGGTATTGGCCTTATTTTATCAACAACAGGATTTTTTGGACGGCCGTAGAAGTTTTTTACGCCTATTTGTTGAAAGAGGTCAGGGTCCATTCTGAAAAACGAATTGTTGAAAGTTAAAACCATGCAACCTAATCTCATGATATTTCTTACCGATTTTCATAATATTCCCATACGGGAACAGCACAAAAATAAGGTTTTCCTAGGGTATGTTTATCATACTCATAATGTTCCCAAACGGGAACAGGAACAAAAACGAAGTTTTTTTATACTGTTTCATTGTAATAAGATATATTTTATATCAGAAAGCATTCTACAAACATCATTCCCAGCAAAAATAATAAGATAAGACAATTAAACACTTACCTGACCGTAAATTCTTGTAACCAAAATAGAACGATATGCAAGCTTTCTTAAACTACGGTACCATCTGATTGTCAAATTAAATTAGACATGACTGGCGCCATCTAAGAACTGCTTTATACATCATTGTCTACATAGGGTTTAACTCGAGATTTTTAGTAACAGATATCTAATGTTTTACAATTCTTGTGTATGGTAATGACAAAATTTTAAAAAGTTCCCATTCGGGAACATTATGCAGTAGAGGGTTAATATGACAATATCACCATGCAGAGAAATAGATTTTATTTTTTAGATCAAATTTGCTTAGAAATGAATAAGGATCTCAAAAATTAACTTCCTTATTCATTTCTAAGCAAATTTGATCTAAAAAATAAAATCTATTTCTCTACATGGTGATATTGCCATATTAACGATATTGTTATGATCATGCAGAGAAAAGGTTTTAATTTTTTTAAGCGAAAATGGTGCATCGGATTGAAAAAATTCAAGAGACCAAATTTGCTTAGAAATGATTGGGGATTTCAGGAATAATTTTAATTTTACGAGAAATCAGTGGCGTACCATCAATGTCTGCCAAAATAGGCAGGTGAAATTCCGTAAGAACGCCACTGGTGGAAATAAAAAAAATTGTGGTACACTAAATAATGCCTCTTGATACATAGTACATGTATGGGAAATTTAATTAAAATATCTAAAGTGGTATTACAGATATTAATAAAAAACTATTTATTTTTGAAAACTCTACCACCCTGTATCTCAAAAGTTAAGACGTTGAGGACATATGTTCATAAGAAGTTTTCTTTTTAAAATGGACCCAAAAATCGCCCCCATAAATATTGACATTCAATTAGAAAACACCCTGTATATAAAATTGTAAAGTAAATGTAATTAATAAAGAAACTTCAAATATAGAATTAATTTGTTTATGTAAACACCCTGTTCCTGTCAAGCGAGTGCTATACTCAACCGCTCAACCACTCAACCGCTCAACCGCTCAACCGCTCAACCACTCAACCGCTCAACCACTCAACCGCTAACACTGCTCCTGTTTCTGAAAACAACTAATAAAAACCATTATGAAATATTTCGAAACCCCCTGTAGTGAACCACCTTAATATTAATCCGTTCTGGAAAATATATAGCTCTTTTAATAATCTAATACCCTCGTATATTTAAATTTTTATATCTTCTCATATACCGTATGATTATCTAATAAGTTTGTTACATCAGCATAACGAGTAACTTGGACTTGAAAGGTTAAATTGTTAGTATATTTCTGTGGCTCAATGGGTACGGCTTTGGAGTTGTAATCGGAAGGTTGGCGGTTCAAGACGAATTCGGTCCAAAAACTTTTTTCACTTATTTAATAATAGGTTAAATCGAATGACTACAACCGTGCGTCATCTATCTCCCTGTAAGCGAAGTTCAATGATCTCATACGAAGATTCCCGAAATGGCGGCTCGTCCCACATATGGGGCGCTGGTTTGTGGGGCCCTGGTGGGTAGGGCTCCGAGGGTAAGGTCGCGAGGGGGCGATATTGCTACTGTAGCTAATGCCCAGGTAGTTAATGTCCAGGTAGCTAAGACCAAAATAGCTATCGCCCAAGAGTGTGACATTTGACAGTGAAAGTGAGGTTATGTACACATTCTTCTTCTTCGTCTCAAGTAACGCCATACCTACTACTGATCGCTTTGTGTCGATTATAGAAAACTATAACCTCCCGGAGTAGAGGTCAAGTCTCTTATTCAATTCACTGGATCGATCCGGATCATTTTATGACACTTTACTGTTATTTTATCACTTTCTACTACCTTTCTTTATTTAATTATGTATTTCACTCGAAATTCCTAAACCTATCGGAATCGATTCAATTTCCTTCAATCGAATACGCCCCAGACCACAACCGTCTTAGGTAGAGGCGGTTGTGGTGTAGCGTTTTCCGATTGTAACCGGTAAACTGTGAAAAACGCCTATTACGTCAAAATTCAAAACCACAGAAAAATAAATGAGAAACATGTAGGCTGTTTACCGTTGTCAAACCTGATTAACCACTCGGTATAATGCGGTAAACCAATGGTAACACTGGGTCCTGAAAGAACTGGTTTTACTACGGAACGCAGATCGGTGGTTTCTGTTAGATTTCTGTTTATCATCAACTCAACCTAAAAACATACCTCTCCTCCTGCTTCCAACATATTTAAACAGATGATTTTTAATTTGTGAAAAAAATGAATTTAAATTAAAATAAAAAAGCAGAACATAAACAACAAAATCACATAACAAACCGGAAAACCAGCGGGGAAGCATCCTCTCCTTCGGTGATATTAATGACAGATATTTTTCAGGAACCGCGTTTCCAATCTTACCAACTTTTCAGGTTACCGATACTTATTGGACACAAAACCGTAACCGAAGTTGACAATGGTACACGCCCGTAGTGTACACCATCGCTAGGGATCGCCAGAGCTCCGGTCTAAACATCAAACCTGGTGGCGAGCTGGTCAACCTGTCACGTGGACGAGGGCTGACAGTAACTAGGAGAGGAATGTTTGAGGTTACGTGACAAACGCCATTTGAAATCCGTGATTTAGAAACGATCTCATTTTGTTTATATTTAAAAAAAATACTTTATTTTTCTGTAACAAACCCTTTATTCTTCTGTGGTTTATAGTTAGGTTATGGTTTATTGTAGGTATAAGCGGGCGTGAAAAAAAACAAAAGAATGATTCATATAAAAATTTCTTGACTTCCAATGTTTTACTTTTGTAAATAATACAATAGGTACTTAATTTTGTTATAATGACAAAAATAATTCAAAAAATAACTACTTCTATGCTATGGCTTTATTATTTTTAAATGAAGGAAGACAAGGAAAAATTACTTGCCAATTCGGATGTTGAAGAAAAATAAGAAAAGGGAAATTAGCAGAATCCTAATCTATGTTTTTATAGAAGACTAGTAGGAAAATTGTTTTAATTATAATATTGTGATAAAGAATAGTTTATAACCAAGAAGTATTTCAGCGGTTGAATATTATTTTTGCACAAATTAATGGTACTTATAAGGAGTAATTTTGGTATGTTATTGATGATGAAAGGTGTATTTTTGGTAACATTATAAATGATGAACTTTATTTTTCCTACATTTTTTACCCAACCTGCTTATTTATGATAAATTAAATTTAAAATACTGAAGAAAGAATTTTTCTATTAATTTCTTGTATTGGAACATAAAATTTTTCCGAAGTAACCAATATTTTATCAAAAATGTTACCAAAAACATGACTTTAATTACAGCATATCGTGTAATTTGTTTAATTCACCGTTAACTGCTCTCTTCGTTAAAAACAAATGAAAAAGTAAACAACACCTTGGTTTTTTAGTGGCATTTGTCTGTTTAATCATGGATTAGCTGAAAATTTGGGCTGTTGCAGAAAGAAAAAAATGTAACGCTGTATTAAACTGTATATCATTTGTTTTTAACGATGGATTAGGATTTAACGCTTGATTAAAAGTTTGGTGCAACCCACTGTTAGAGTAAAATCTAAACAAACACTAACAAAACAGTAGGTAAGTATTGCCATTAACGTAAAAAACATTCCACCATATAAGTAATTCAAACACAATGCTTAAAAGAACCCAATATCTTTTTTTATTACCAATACTGAAAAACTAAAAAGTAATTTATTTATTAAACAACACAACTCTTCTTGCCATTGACATTATAGGTATGTCATTGACCCTTAACAAAAGACAGGTAACTCAAAAAATACTACAAATAGTAATGGTTGCATAGAGTAGTTTTCTGGCGCATTCGTCAGTTTATGAAATGTCTGGTTTTGATTTATTCCAAAAAACTCTGCTACATAGGCAACAATACAAATACGCGTTATATTTTAAATTTTCGCGCCAAATCAGCGCCAGCTACTTCATCAAGTCACTAAGACAGGAAGTGACAAAGAGACCTGATATATGTATCATGACAAAGAAAGATCGAAAAAGAAGCATTCTGAATGTCATCAGGCTCCGTGCGCCATATTTAAGTTTTTATTTTCTCAACAAGCAGAACTTCATATGCAGAATAATTTTTTCCGTAAAGTCAAAAATAAAAAAGTTTTCCATCTGTTAAGATGGTTTCTGGACACGTTGCACTACATATGACCAAAGGAATTTCCATTTGTTTTTGTATGTTTCGGAATTGAAGAATGTTTTCTGGAATGTTATTTCAAAATTTGTCTAATTTAGGTTCTTCTGATGATAAGGTGATTCTGACGAAGTCACAGTCATACATAAGAGTTATGTCTGACTAAAAGTCATTCTGACCTAAAATATTGTAAACACCCAGAAAAAAGTTTTTTTGCCCTTATGTTTAGTTAATTGATAAAAAAATAAGTCTGGATAAATCACAAATGTTACAATAATGGAAATTTCCATCACCATCACCAATCACCCACCAACGGTGGTCGTCATTATTCCTAATGTTAACTACAGCTTGTTTCTGTATAATTTATTTCGGTAAAAGAATGTATGATGTGGCTTTTAGAGGGTTGAATTTGTTGACGGTCATTTCTAAATCATTAATTGTAATAATACCCATCCTGAAACAGTAAAATATACTCTAACTCTAATAAATATACTTTAAGATATAAGAATACTAGGGCATAATTTAAAATTAAATTACCTTAATATTTTTCTGCAAACTCGTCTGTTTTTCGATTAATTCGTGCAATCATTTTATGAACATCAATTTTATTTTTATATCTGAGCTGTTACAAATTACTCGGAATGGTGTGTTGACAGATTTTATATGCTGAGTTTCATCTTTTGGATTCATGTACCAATCAAATAGTTCCAAGTTCAGTTTAATACAGGTGTGTTTGCACAATTCCTTCATTATATTTGTCACCTTAGGTTTAATTTCATTAAAAAGCTCCACGATATTTAAATGGAAATATTTTGCAGAAACCCTATATAAAACAATTCTTTGCTGGAATGATGATTTAATTATCTCTGCTTGATCCTCTGTTTTTTTTTTTGGGTTATATTATATGTGTGTATATTTGTTCTAATATGATAAACCATGAATATCGCTAACATATTTTGGACACCCTTGACAATATTCTTGATGACCTAAAACAAAATATTTTAAGAAATTATTGTACGAAAATTAAAAATTCCTAAACAAATGAGGGACCTTTCTACCTCTTAAAGTTAATATTATACAAAACAATTACAAAAATTACTTCAGTTTGACGTTAAATTTACAAAAACAGTTTCAAGATTAAATGGTTGTGCGGGAAGAGGGGTCAAGGAAATGAACATCTCACTATACTACTACGTATCACTCATTCCACCTTACTACTAAAATAAACTATTTTTTAAAATTATATTTACTTACCATGTTTCTGATTCGAACTGCCTTGACGAAGAAGAATTTCCGGTTGAGATGACCTTTTTTGTTTCACGTTAGAGCAAACGTTTTTCATATGGCCAAAGAAACGTATAGCTACGCATAAGAACGATCATGCCCATATAAACGCCAGATACCCCCCGATGGATTTTCTCTTTCGGAGAGAAAATCCATCGGAATTTCATACAGAACTGGCGGCCGCGTGCAGCCGAAATGGTATCCATTGTTGCCTCGTTTCGCTTGCTATTAAGTTGCTTTTTGACGGTCAGACGGGATTTTGTGAAATTCGAATCCTAAAGAGATGGAAATTGGTAATATGCGTTGTTTAGGGCATTTTAAATATCTGTTGGGTTCGACTCAAAAAGATATTTGATTTATAGGCATATACTTCACGAATACAAAAAAAAAAATAAAACCCAGGATAGCCCAAAAATAATTGTAAATTTGTTTTTGGTACGTACATCAAAATTTATTATTGGTATTATGGAAAAATATATATTTCTTCAGTTTTGAAAAAGATGTAGAGGTAAAACGTATTAGGATCAAAATATTGCAGATATAGATAACTATTTTTTAATCTTACCGAATTTTTAATAGAGGCGCAGGCAGTGATTAATTATAGAAAAGTATATAAAGGATATCCGAAAAGTCTGAGTATGGGCAAATATCTTTGCTATTAGTAAAGATAAAGATATAAAAATATAACAAACCTCATTTGTTATATTTTTATATATTTACATGTACGCCTGACAAAGTAAGTAGACACTCCATTCATTGTTGTAAAGATAAAGACGCAAAATTTTAGGTGTAACTGATTGGTTAATAAATCTACTTTTTTATGTTATTTAACCCTTGAGGGGTGACGTTAGGGGGTTCAGGTCAAAAAATTTAAATGCAACTTTATACCGTGTGGTACCTCATTTTAAAGGTCTTCAAAAAATAAATATTTTAGCACACATCCGAGGTCCGTATCTTCATTCGTTTAAGAAAAAATGAAAAATTTAAGTACCTTTATTTCTCTTATTATTTTAAAAGTTGTTCAAAAGACCACCATAAACTTCTTGGCAGTAAATGTCGGAAGAGAGTTCCATACTTGCATTTTTTAACCGCGGTTGTACAATACGAGTAGATTGGGAGCCTTAAATCTAGCAAGATATGGTTTTAAAAACATATTCGAAGTAAATTTTTAAGCAAAAAAAAATATTTATAAACAGCTGAGACTAAAGTCAAACAAAACTTTCAAAATAAGAATCGATTTAGTATTTTGGGAAATGGCACTTTTGTTTTTACTTTTATGCTGTTTAATTCCACTGTGTTAAACATTTTGTTTTAAAATATTTTTCATTTAATATAGTCATATTTTCTAATTTTTTTCACACATAACACTTTATCAGAAATTTATAAGGATCAAACCTATTTATTTAATACGCCTAGTTTTATTACGGAAAATCATTTTGTTGTTGTTTTGTCAAAATTTTCGTTTTTTAAAAAGGTGCTAGTCTCACCCTGGTACAAATAGAAAGACCTTAAAAAGGCATCAAAATAGCGAATTACAATAAATACTGAAACGGGGCGACACTAAGACAGCTTACCTCTCTCGTCGTCTTCACCACTGGAAAAAGGCCTCGTCTCAGGTATACCTTAGCAGCCTGTAGGGGTTGACACAAGCACCGCAATATATGCGTAAGAAATCAAGAAATAAATAAATTGAGTCTGTGCACTCGTAGCGTACTTTTTAGACTGACTGACGATATGGTACCGCCTTAGTGTAACAAAAAACAGGACAAACTGGTTTTGCGCGAGTTTTAAGATAAATAACTTTTATGCCTGATTTACAGGGCATTTCAAAAGGTGGTACCTGAACATTCTGCCACGCCAAAATGCATGTTCTGAAAACAGGCATTTTAACATTTAAACTAAATATTAAAGAGAAAATATTAAAAGAAATAAACTAATTAAAATAACTCTAAACAAAAAGAAAAAAATTAAATATATCATTATTGAGTGTTTTGGTCAATGGGCAAAGTTTGACCAAAGGACGTACGAGGGTGCCGAACTTAGTTTTAACAGTAGCCACTCGTGCTACACCATCTGCGCCAGGATTTAACGTAACAATGCGACCCAAAGTCCATTGGTTTGGAGGAGCATTGTCAGTTTTAGTTAAAACAAGAGTACCCACAGGGGGGATTAAAGTATCATTAAGCCATTAAGATCTTTGTTGTAAAGAGTGTAAATATTCCTTATGCCAGCGATTCCAGAAATCCCGGTGCAAACGTTGCAAGAGTTGCCAACGCGACAAACGATTTAACGGTTGGTTGGTCATATCTGGAGTAGGCAAAGGTGACAAAGGTTCCAACGTTAAAAAATGTCCCGGAGTAAGCGCATTTATATCCTCGGGATCGGCGCTCATTGCGATAAGAGGGCGGGAATTTAAAACAGATTCAGTTAAAGTTAATATAGTATAAAATTCCTCGTATGTTAGTACTTGTTGCCCGATGACACGTGTCAAATGCGTTTTGACAGCTTTCACTCCAGCCTCCCAAAGTCCGCCAAAATGAGGCGCAGAAGGAGGGTTAAAATGCGACTCAATTTGCCTTGATTAGAAACAAATTGCATAAACTGCTGAATTTCTCTAAAGACACCCACAACATTAGTACCTTGGTCACTGTATAAGTGATCACAACGAGCGCGACGTGAAATAAATCTTTGTAAGGCCGATAAAAAAGTTTCAGACGACAAATCACTAGCTAATTCTAAGTGAATATCTTTGGTAGCTAGACAAACAAAAAGACAAATGTATGCCTTACAAGTCTTTACCTCCCGGTGACGGCTAAAGGTTATAAAGTACGGACCTGCAAAATCAACGCCGGAATTTAAAAAACACTTGGTTTGAATGTTGCGAGATGCGGGTAAATCACTCATAGGTGGTTCATAATTTTTTGGATTAGTTTTCCAGCATGTTAGACATTTAGAAAGAATGGAATTAATAGCTCGTCTTGGAGATAAGATCCAGAATTTTTGTAAAAGTAAGAACTGCAGAGTGCGAGGACCTGCGTGAAGATACCTTTTATGATAATATTTAATAAGAAGAGTCGTTAAACGACTTTTACGTGGCAATAAAAAAGGATATTTTGCGTCAAACGATAAATTAGAAAATATTAAACGTCCACCTACACGAAGTAGATCGTTCTCATCGGTAAAAACATTTAATTTTTTTAGCGGTTTAGAGAATTCTTTTCTGTTTATCTCACTGTCAAATGAAATTGGCTGCGTATACTTAATTAAAATTAAAAGCGATGGGTGTAATTCCTGAGATTTAAGCGATCCATTAGTTACATCACGTTTATGTTTTTTATTTTTTAAATTTTGGCCAAAGCGTAAAATATATGCCAGAAAGCGAAGTATGGTATCAAAAGAAGAAAATGTATTACATAAAATTCCAATAACATTTTCTTGATTATGCGTAGCGAAAAGAACGGTCTTTTTTGTTTCTTCAGAAATAGCAGGATGCGGAAAATTAGACAAATTGTCATCCTCAATAATCTCTGAATTTTGTAAAAAACTAGGGCCGTTGAACCATAACGTATTTGATCGAAGCTCCGAGGGCAAACAGCCCCTAGAAGCCAAATCAGCAGGATTGTTAAATGAGCGAATATGATGCCACGAAGAGGTAGGTACGCGTTCCTGAATATATGCTACTCGGTTTGACACAAACGTTTTCCAACAATGTGGAAAAGCTTTAAGCCCACAAAGGACGATTTGAGAATCCGTCCAAGCATATATTTTTTGGAAACTAATATATTTTTGAAAAGTTCCATTAACAAAAGTAATAAGATTAGACAGTAATACGGCTGCATAAAGTTCAAGACGAGGTATCGTCAATTTTGTCAAAGGAGCTACTTTATTCTTGGCGCAAATAAACTTACAACAAATGTCATGGTCATTAAAAATGTGTAAATATACAATGGCGGCGTAACCCTTTTCCAACGCGTCACAAAACCCATGAAGCTCACAAATCAATATTATTAAATATCTTGCGCGGAATCTGTATTTTACGTACTAGTGGTAATTCATTTTTATTACGTGTCCATAATCTTACAATATCATAAGGAGGTTCGGAGTCCCAATCGATGGACAGTGTCCATAATTTTTGTATTAATATTTTATTAAATTGAGAAATTGGCGATAAAAAGCCTAAGGGATCATAAAACCGTGCTAATTCTGACAACATACTGCGTTTAGTACACGGCCGATCTAGCGGATTAATAGAAAATAAAAAATTATCAGAAGTGGGATTCCATCTAAGTCTCAAAACCTTTAAAATTGCATCATCTGACTTTGACTCAAAGGATCGCGAATTAAACGATAAATGTTCAGGGTTTAAATTTGATAATAAAGAAGGTTCATTGCTTGATCATTTACGTAACTGAAAGCCTCCCTTTTCTAAAAGATAAATGAGTTCATTCTGCAACCTTGCAGCATCACTCAAAGTAAAACAACCAGCCGTAACGTCATCAACGTACGTTAAATTATTTATGACGTCGGCTGCCAAAGAAAAATTGTTGCCTTCATCTGCAACCAATTGTTTTAAAGTACGAAATGCCAAAAATGGAGCTGGCGATAAACCGTACGTCACTGTTTTTAATCGATAATCTCGTAAGGGTTCATCAGGAGAAAATCTAAATATTATTCGCTGATAATCGCGATGTGACGGATTAAGAAGTATCATCCGGTACATTTGTTTTATATCTGCGCACAAAACATAATTAAAAATTCGAAAGCGTAATAGAATAGATGTGAGGTCCTGTTGCAGTTTAGGGTCAACTAATAAATGGTCGTTTAATGAGGTTTGATTAGGTAACTTGGCGCTTGCGTTGAATACTACCCGTAATTTAGTAGTCTGACTATTCGGTTTAAGAACACAATGATGCGGTAAATAGTAAGCATTTTCAAAAGGTTTAACTTTTTTAATCAGTTCCGTGTGATCTAAAATTAAATATTCGCGCATACATTCTTTATATTGTAAATAAATATCGGGTTGGTTTAAAAGTCTTTTTTCAAGTGACAAAAATCGTCTTATAGCTAGGTCACGAATACTCGAAAATTGTGGCAAAAAATTATCACGAAAGGGGAGCGAAAAACCGTATCTACCGATTGAATCGCGAGTATGCGTGGTAATAAAATGCTCTTCAGCAAATTTGTCGTCAGAGGACATGGCATTAACATAAGGAACCGTTTCGACTTCCCAAAATTTCTTTAAAGTGTTGTCTAAACTACTATCCAGTGTGTCACAAAAAAATGAAAACATTTCAGGACTTTTAGGCGCATTAAATTTGCCCAATAGAATATTGTCACGCTAGGGGTCGTCGGGGTTGATAAATTAGGCTGCGGTTTACCAAAACACTGGTATAATTTATTCAGGTACACAATTCACTTACGTTGCTAGGTTGGGTAGCGTAGGGGGCAGCTTCTATCGGAGTACTCGGTCAGCCTAAAGGGCTGGCGCTATTCGTATTATTCGTGCGGCACCACAGTGACGCCTCCTGTCGGGACGCGACAGTAGCGCGCCCCCAGTCGGGACACGACGCCCTCCTTTGCATCTCGCTGGTACGCTTTTTATATGAACCCCTCAAGAACAGTTTATACAAACAGTTCAAACTGGTCAGGGTTCATAAAATAAAGGCGAGGCCAGCGATATGCAATCGCAGCACGTAGAGTGGTTTCCGAAATGTTAAATAAATAATATGAAAAATGTATAGAAATTTGGAAAAAATGATGAATATCTAGGGAAATATGACATTTCCCCCGCGCCTGTAAAAGCTAGCCCCTAGCTTTAAAAATTTACACAATACATATATACAAAATATCACATATTTACAAAAGACAAATATACAAAATACAAATATAACATAAACAAAATATACAATAAACAAATACAATATAAACAAACGATTTGGAGCTCGCAGGCTCGGTACACTCCGTATTTATTTGGGTGAAATGAGGAGTGGTAAAACTAGCTTAAAAATGAAAAAATGGTTACTGTCCTGGTAGTCTGGTTCACATTTACACACTTTCTTTACAAAGTTCTATTATTAGGCAGTTCCAACACGTTACTGATCGAATAGCCTACACACCGACAAAACCCGACACATCTTAGGCGCCACACGTTGAGGCAGGTCGTCATGTGTTTCTTGTTCAGATGCAGCAGTCACGGTTCCTGTGTCCTGGGGGTGGGATCGGCTAGTTGTGTTGCCGACTCCCAGTGCAGCAGGGGTCTCCCTCCTCCGAAGAGTGCGGCCATCCGGACTTTGGGTGGACTGAGCCGTGAGTGACGGGAACTTTGCTGGGCTGATCCTGAGACTAGTTGTGGTCAACCAGCGCTGTAAGTTCCTTAGGTATGTACATTGTACCAGTGTCATCACGGCTCGTTGTGCAGGAGTTCAGTCCTAGTGAGGGAAGACCAGGCTGGTGAGACATGGCGGACCGTGCGTGGTTGCTGCATGACGCTGGCTGTGTGGACGCAAGCGGCGACTGGCCTTTGGGTTTTTGGTGTGTTTGTGGCTCTCGATCCAGGTCGTGTGGTCTCCCAATGGTACATGAAAAATGAAAAAAGACCACCGGCAGTTAAAAGGGAAAAAACAGTTTATAACTAATGAAAAATAATGAAAAGCTACATAATATTACGATGTTTCGGTAGAAGTAGACAGACTAAGAACATTCACCCGGTTTTAACATAAGGCTTCTCTAAGTGTTACTCTTTTGGAGACAGTGAGACATAGGTCTCTAATTCATCAGGGGGGAAAACAAAATTATACATATTTACATAACAATTTAAAACCCAAATATAGCGTAATCACATCATCAAATATTTACCATATTTACCATCCTATTTATTCATCAATAAAATCACATAAACTCCAAATACAACTTGCATATAACTCTTAATATTTCGCATAAGTCACATAAACTTCAAATACTACTTGCATAAAGCTCTTAATATTTCGCATAGGCAGACATTCAACCCTATATGAAGGTCCTCTTCCATGTCTCCCTATACTCACATAATGACTCTTAGTCATAACGGTACACATACCACCATCGAGTAGGCGAACATTCAACTCTATATGAAGGTCCTCTTCCATGTTCCCCTACTCGGAAAACATGACTTTTAGTCATTTAAATAAATAATCATAACACATAATACCATCAAATAGGCGGACATTCAACTCCGTGTTCAAAGTCGTCTTCCATGTCCCCCTATTTGGAAAACATATGACTTTCAGTCATATAAACAAATAAACACCCGATTACAAAATGCATTGGTAATCATTATTTTACGCTATATTTAAATTTACTTAATAATAATAATATTCGACTTAAGAGTAAAAAAGAAGTTGGATTTATAAAAAAAATTCTGACCCTGATTTATTTTTCAATGTCTCAGTCATAAAATATACCCTTGTTTTTGTTTAACTTATTTTCATTAGACACCGTATATTACAATTTAGCTTTAACAACAATACCTGGGTGAATGGCATCTTTAATATTATATATCAATTGTTTACTTTTCTGCTGATTAAATAAAATAATGAACTGTCTACCTTTACCTTCGTGAGTTATTTATAGTAATGAACTTGATAAAATTTATTTAATAGATACCTGAAACGCACAATGAAAAATAAAATAAAATAGGTATTTTGTATAATTAATTATACTGATTTAATCTAAAATTTAAAACCGCAATATAGGTAAATTATACCTAAAATTTTTCAAGCATAGAACATTCAAACACATTTTGGGTATACCCTCTTTCATACTAACACACACTGACACAACACAAACCACACATTTAAATACCAAACCTTGGTCTTTTACCTAATAATAATAAACAAATTTTTAAAATTTTATAAAAAACTTGTAAACCTTTTAACTCATCGTGCAATAAAAATTATAAATTGAAGAAAGAAAATTCGGTCAAGAATAGCTTGTTCTTTCTTACCATCTTACCATTCGTCAATCCCCAAAATTCTGTATCCAGTTCAGGTCCTTTATATAAAAAAAAATCAAATAGATTATTCTTTCCATTAATTCTTAAGCTCCTCTTTAAAAGAAAATGTACCATACATTTAGCCCAGATTGTATGAATAAAGTCCATGTATAAAATATTAAGTATCCGTTTCTTTGACTTCCCAAAAGGGCACTAGTTCCACTTTTTCCACAGCTTTTAAAACTTTTTGAGAAAAAAAACATTATTTTATTTTTTGGAAGGTCGGTCCTATAAAAATAAAGAGTAAATTAGTCAGTTGGAAAAAAAAATGAGCATGCTCCTAAAAACAGGTATAAAGTTTTGTATTTGCTGCCCGTGGTCCTCGTTACCGGCCGTGGCGGCTGCTCACTTAAAGATCAGAGGGGAAATTTAAATACTTATGTTAAGTATCAAACCTAAAAATGATAATTAAAATGTAAATAACTCTGTGGCACCTTATCAAAAAATGGCGTTAAAAGGGCAGTAAAAATATACCTACAAGATAATAATAATAAAAAAATATTTTAAAAAAAATTGGAAACCTTTATATTTGAATGGCGCTTCAATATATAAACATGTTTATAAAAATAACGATACTATTTGCATAACACTTTGTTAATAATATTATAATAATAGCATGTTCAACTTTAATTGATAACATACCAAGTACGCGAACCTTGTGTATTTAATTTCAAAATACACTTTAAGTTCCTGAGCGACGACCTCAATGTCATTAAAACAAAATATTATATTTCATTGTCGCCAAATAAATTTAAAAATTTTCTTTTTTTATCTCAGGGCCCTTAATGGTTGCTCGTTTGAAATAAAAATTTTTACGGGTAGTGTATTTGGTAAACCCAACGATGTGCCGTTATTAACAACCCTCAACTTCTCTTGCCTTTTTCGTTCTCTTTGAATCTTGTTAAGCTTCCTACGGGCCATAGAAATTAAATAAAAGGGATAACAGGAATAAAAGGGTTGAGGGCAGTTTAGTGATTAACCCCAATATATAATAATTCTGGCCTCGCCAGCGTTAACGGGCACGAGGTGGAACTATTTCTATATTTAGCAGTCTATGTAATCTAATCTCGCCAGCGTTAACGGGCACAAGACAGGACTACAGTAGACGCTTTGAGGTGGGATTTATAGTAAACCTAGCCTCGCCAGCGTTAACGGGGACGAGGTGGGTTTTCCTATAGGTTCTGTTTGGATAATTTTAATCTCGCCAGCGTTAACGGGCATAAGACAAAATTATGTCAAACGTTTTTTTGGGATGAGAATGGGGTAGGAAAATTATATAGACGTAAAAAGCACTGTAAAAATTCCCCTTAAAACCACTGTAAAATAAATACCCTTTAAAAACCAATGTAAAAAAACCCTGAAAAAAACACTGTAAAAATGCCCTTTAAAAAAAATCACTGTAAAAAATAATTTGACAAAAAAAAATGCACTATACCGCCCTGAAAAAAAACACTTTAAAATGCACTGAAAAACACTAGAATGGCCTGAAAGAGATAGTAAAAAATTATAAAACACAAAAGACCCTTGGCAAGTTAGGAAGAACTTACCAACGAGAAAGAACCAGGCGCCTCCACCAAATGTCGCGCTAGGGGTCGTCGGGGTTGATAAATTAGGCTGCGGTTTACCTAAACACTTGTATAATTTATTCAGGTACACAATTCACTTACGTTGCTAGGTTGGGTAGCGTAGGGGGCAGCTTCTATCGGAGTACTCGGTCAGCCTAAAGGCGCTATTCGTATTATTCGTGCGGCACCACAGTGACGCCTCCTGTCGGGACGCGACAGTAGCGCGTTCCCAGTCGGGACACGACGCCCTCCTTTGCATCTCGCTGGTACGCTTTTTATATGAACCCCTCAAGAACAGTTTATACAAACAGTTCAAACTGGTCAGGGTTCATAAAATAAAGGCGAGGCCAGCGATATGCAATCGCAGCACGTAGAGTGGTTTCCGAAATGTTAAATAAATAATATGAAAAATGTATAGAAATTTGGAAAAAATGATGAATATCTGGGGAAATATGACAATATAGACAAAAATAGTATTAATCGCGTCAGGTTCATTTACATTACCTGAAATATGTCCGTTCAAAAGTATTTTCGAAAAAATATCACATCCCAAAGGTAAATCTATTTTGCCCGGACTATAGAAATTTTCGTCGGCAAGATTTATATTGCTTATATGACACCAATTATGCGGAGAAAAATTCATGGAAAGTAAACTGTCGCAAATTTTATTCAAAATGGCTGCATCAGTAATCAGAATATTATCGTCTTGATCGACAGCCTTAATTAAAAGCGTAACACTTTCATAGGTTGCTTTAGATTGCATAGAGCCTACACCGTTTATTTCCAGCATACACTTATTTTTTGTTAAACCTAAGCGATTAGCTGCTTTAAGAGTAATGAATGACGTCATACTCCCAGAATCTATTAAACACCTCATAGATTGAAATACCTACTCCAAACTTGTCTTTAACATGAATGATCGCGGTACCTAGTAGAACACCTTGGTTGTGTACTTCAGTAGCCGAAAAAACTTGATTTGAGTTTGTTAAAGCCGAAAATTGATTTTTCGAAATAAATATCTGATCAGTACTTGTAGGCGGTAACGTTCTAGTATCTATCGAAGGCGCGGAAGAACTATCAGCGTTTAGCGGCGGCGTTACTTGTCGTGCACCATTTTGAAAACTAGATGCGTTTTTATGCTTTAACTGGTACAGAGTATTGTTAGCAAAATATAACAGCGTATGATGACGTTGGTGACACGTTTTACAAGTAATTAAAGATTGACAAACTTTTATACCTATCATGAATGTCACTCAAACAATTGAAACATAAATGTAAGCTTTTGCAAAAATTAAATCTTTCATAAGCCGTTTTTTTGTAAAAATTTTGAACATTTATACAAAGTATGGTTTTCCTTACATAAAGGACATTTTTGTTTAGAGTCAACAAAAAATGTACCAGCTTGTCGTGTTACATTTTGTGGTTTTCTCTTATAACTAGGGGAATAATTTAGCGTGTCAAAGGCAACACAAATTTTTTCTAAATATTCAGTTAGGGATTGATAGGTAGGTACCTGAGATGAACCATGTTCTAATTCAAATTTAGTTGCGATAGAGTGATCTAATCGTTTAAGTAACATCATAAATAAAACAAAGTCCCAAGAATCCAATGGAAAACCTAAGACCTTGAATGCGGATATATTCTCAGAAAAAATGTCTAATAAACTTCGAAGCGCGGCGGGATTTTCCGAAGTAATTTTCGGAGCATTTTCTAGAGCCTGCCAATGAGTTTGAGCACGGAGGCGTTTATTTAGATGGCGTTTGACGAGAGACTCAGACGCGGTTGTATAATTATCAGCATTTAAAGGTAAAGTTGTAACCAAAGACAATGGCTGACCTTCAAGAAAACTGATTAAATAATTAAGCTTTTCAATTTCTGTTAGCGTCGGATGGTTATGAGCTAGAGCATTGTATAAATCTAGAAAAGAAACGAAGTTTTTATAATCTCCCTTAAATTTCGGAATTTCTAATTTTGGTAATCTTGCTTGCGAAACTTGAGATTGCGTGTGTGACAGCACTAGAGAAGCATTATTATTAGGCGTTATATTCATGTCAATTTCAACAAAATCCACATAAATCGACTTGATTGAATAAAAATCACTTAAAAAACCTTCTCGAATGCTGTCTTCTATTTCAATATTTTCATCAGCATTAGCCGCCATCATCAAATCAATTTATTTTCCGTGGTAATCCAGAAACTGTTCTTTAATTTCTTCAATATCCAAATATCGTACTTTGAAATAGCTTTTTATTGAATCATCGGTTTTTATTCTATTTGCGAGAGTTAACAGTGTTTGTATATCTGTTAGACAACCATTCCGTGCAGATTTTATTTTTTTAAGTTTGGCCGCGGTAGACATATTTTCGACGTTTTAAAATAATAAAATAAACTGGTCAACAAAAAAATCGGCAAAAGCTATTTTAACTCGACTTTTCAAACTGCCATAACTTTTTAAAAACTTAACTTTTTTGAGAGCGGTTTTCGGATATCGATAGCTCGTCTTTCCCAGATTAAGTATCAAGAACTGATTTGGCAATGGAAACGGCATTTTCATGCTATACAGGGTGATTAATAAGGTAATGTAAAACTACTAAAAGTTTCGGTGTGTGCCATATTGCGAATAAATTTTTTTGGTCGTTCCGACATAGCGTGTTAGTAAGCTGATATTAATATCTCCAGACGTGTTCGCCGAAATTTCGATTAATGGTCTTTAACGGAAAATACAGGAGGAAACATAAAAAGCACACAAAATTTGGTAGCCTCATTTTTAAAACGCTGTAGCTCGAAAACGGATTGATAGACTTTGTCGGGCTTTTTAGGTATTAAAAGCCCTTTCGTGTAGCATTTTACCTAATAAACTGTTTTCTTTTTCAAGGTCAAAATGCTGGCGTTGTATAGGGGTGAACCAAAAAGTGAATGAAAATCATTGTTAAAAATGATTTTTTTTAATTTGTGAAAATTGAGCGGTATGTGTTTGTTTTCTTCCAAAACTAGGGCGTTCTGTCCAACTCTTGATTAGTTATACAGCGTGTCCAGAAACCATCTTAACAAATGGAAAACATTTTATTTTTGTCTTTACGGGAGAAAAGTTATTTTTCATAAAAAGTTCTACATTGTGAGAAAATAGCATTGCCACTCAAAAATTTGATTTAGGACATACAGGGTATCCCAAAAATCTAAAAGTCCTAATCCGCGTGAAGCTAAAAAGACACAAATCGTTATTTAAAAATAAACTGCCACTGTAAATGTACTAGAGGTAACTTTTATGTTAGCGAATTAGGTTTGGAACATACAGGAGGTCCCAAAAATAAAATTTATTTTTTATTATTGACTTTACAAAAAAATATCGTCATAAAAAGTCTACATTGTGAAAAAGAGCATGATTAATCAAAAACTTGATGTAGGACAATACAGAGTGGCTTAAAAAGCTGAAATTCTCAATTTACGTAAAGTTAAGGAGACACCAAATCTTTATTTAAAGATAAACTGTATGGAAATGGACGAAGGTTACGTGGAGGTTTAAATTTATTTAGTTATTTAGTCATGTTTAGTTATTTAATATGTTTTTTACCCTAATATTTCATTTGTTACTAAAATTGTATTAAATACAAGTAAACCTTCAATCACCCTGTACGTCTCGTTTTAAGTATAAGTGCTTACTTATCACTTAATTAGTAACCTTGCACAAATACCATACTGGTTGAATTAAAATTTAGCTTACCCTTGTTTTAAGGCTAGTTCAGAGTTTTAAATTTTTTAGCCACCCTGTATGTCTTAGATCAAATTTTTGAATGGCTATGCTATTTTCTCACGATGCAGAACTTTTTATGAAGGATTACCTTTTTCTTAAAGTTAAAAATAAAAAAGTTCCGCATTTGTTAAGATGGTTTCTGGACACGCTGTATAACTAATCCAAAGTTAGACAAAACGCCCTAGTTCTGAAAGAAAAAACACGCATACTGCTCAATTTGCACAAATTAAAAGAAAATTTATTTTTAACAATACTTTTCATTTACTTTTTAGTTCACCCCTATACAACGCAAACATTTTGACATTGAACAAAAAACAGTTTATTAGGTAAAACTCTGCACAAAAAGGGCTTTCAATTCCCAAAAAGCCCGACAAAGTCTATTAATCCGTTTTCCAATTACAGCGTTTTAAAAATGACGCTACCAAAATTTGTGTGCTTTTTCTGTTTCCTCCTGTATTTTTCGCCAGAGACCATTAATCGAAATTCCGGCGAACACGTCTGGAGATATTGATATCAGCTTACTAGCGTGCTATGTCGAAACGATCAAAAAAAATTATTGGCAACATGGCACACACCTAAACTTTTAGTAGTTTTGCATTAACTTATTAATTACCCTGTATAACATGAAAATGTCGCTTCCATTGCAAAATCACTTCTTGTTGCTTAATTTGGGAAAGACGAGCTGTCGATATCCGAAAACCGATCTCAAAAAAGTTAAGTTTTTAAAAAATTATAGCAGTTTGAAAAGTCGAGTAAAATTCGCTTTTGCCGATTTTTTTGTTGACCAGTTTATTTCAATTACAATACAATACAGTTAAACGTTACCATAATATGTCTACAAATTTTTACATTAATAAATTTAAAAGTCTTCTCAGGAAAAATTCTTGAAAAATCGCTTTTTTTTGGCCTCCTGACTGTATATAACCCCTTAATAAAGCGAGTACAATTTAAAAAAAAATATATTGCGAGTCTTCTGAAAAAGGTTAGTTTAAAACTCGCTTATCTGATGTTCAATTGTTTTTTCAGTTACGTTTCCTGGTGGTTCTTGTACAAACCTACAATTTTTCTATTTTAAACATTTTTCTATCTCTTCATATAAAAATGGTATCTATTGGTCCAAATATAATCCTGTACATTCTATTTTTATCAACACAATTTTGGTATGCTGAATATTTTTTGACGCATTCTGTATAAAAGAAACTTTCAAAATGACTGACTATTTCGTTAAACTTCTAAGCAAATCAAGCCTTTCTAAATAAACAGGCAACTAAAAGGTACCACTTACCTTGCATTTTGCACCTGAACAAGTTTATTTCATCTCCTACAGCATCTAAACTATAACAATTTTATTGCGTTGTGGTAAAAATAAATGATTTTAAAGTATTAAAATCCAACAATGCGTAGCGAGCGAACTATAAAAAATGCGAAGAAATGCGAAAAAATTGTTTATAACTTTTTACCTGTCTCCTTTACCTGGGCAGATAAAACCAACATATATTTGCGATACCTATTTTGTAGGATTCTATATTATTGAAAATGAAACACTCAATAATGGTATTTATTAACAAGAAAATTGATATTCAGTAAAAAGTAAAACTATTTTGTTTTACGTATTTTTTAGCGAAATTAAATTTAAAAGTTGCACAAATATCCGGCTCGAAGGACCAATGTTAACGCAATTTCGATAGTTCAGATTCTGGTTGGCTGTGTGGACTGTATTTTTTTTATGTTTTTTAAAAAGGTGCTAGTCTCACCCTGGTACAAATAGAAAGACCTTAAAAAGGCATCAAAATAGCGAATTACAATAAATACTGAAACGGGGCGACACTAAGACAGCTTACCTCTCTCGTCGTCTTCACCACTGGAAAAAGGCCTCTTCTCAGGTATACCTTAGCAGCCTGTAGGGGTTGACACAAGCACCACAATATATGCGTAAGAAATCAAGAAATAAATAAATTGAGTCTGTGCACTCGTAGCGTACTTTTTAGACTGACTGGCGATATGGTACCTCCTTAGTGTCACAAAAAACAGGACAAACTGATTTTGCGCGAGTTTTAAGATAAATAACTTTTATGCCTGATTTACAAGGCGTTTCAAAAGGTGGTACCTGAACAACTTCTAATGCGTAGCTATAATTTTCTTTGATATGGCGTAGAAAATTATCACTTCTGGTAAATTTTTATTACATTCAAAGGACATTTTTCTATGTGGTAATTTCTTATAAAGCTGTAATCGAGATTATGGGAATTAAAAGAGAATCATACGAGGTTATATACAAAAATTAATGGGAGGGGAGCGGGGGAAGAAGGAAAAAAATATATTTAAAGAAATCCAAAAACCCATCAAAAATTTGTATCAAATGCTGAAAAATTTTTTTAGTCCGTTTTTTTCAGTCATTCACATTAATTCCTAATTAAATTGTAATGATTTTGATTTGGATTGGGTTTTTTAATTCATTGCCGATGTTATTGCAGGCTTAAATTTTGATTTAATTAGGCTGAAAATAATATATTTATTTATTTTTGGTTTATCGGTTTGAATTACCATGTCCGAAAAAGATATTTGGGTTTGTGTTCCTACCCACATAACAATTTCACGTTCTTAGTAGATGAATAGAACATTCTTGGTAGAAAAAGTAGATGCTGAGAATATGCGTTATTACCATTGAGAATGTGCAAAGTAGATACCGAGTATGTACTACATTACAGTACTTAAACGTTCTAGTTATATACTTAGCATGTACTGTCGCACTTCTTTTAGGTATATGCTAAGAATAAACTTTTAAGATTATGATACGAATATTCCAAGAATGTGTCATATTAGTTAAAAGTACGTTCTTAGTATATCCCAATCTCATACTAAAGTACCTCCCAAGTAGTTTCACAGAATATTCCAATTACATGCGCGGTACGTTCTCAGTATATTCTAATCGCATACTATATTTTACTAAGGTACCGTCTAAGTAGTTTCTCAGTATGTTCTAATTACATGCGTAAATAGGACCAGTACATTCAACGCATGTACTAGTTAGATGAGATATTATAGTTTTTGGTATTAGACCGCATCAAATTGAAATTACTATCAGACATTTCGCCTACGGTTGCACAAGGCACCTTCGTGGATTTTCAGAGCACTGAATTCAGTGTTCTAGTCTCAATGGACAAGAAATTCATGAAGATGCCTTGGACAACTGTGTGCGAAACGTCGGAAAGTAATTACAATTCGACATGACCTAATATCAAGAACAGTAATTTCTCTCATCTGACGAAAACCGTGAATGCATTCCTTCCATTCTTGGCCTATATTCGCTGTACTAAATATAGTGTTTTCTAGGTAGGTATTCAGTAGAATTAAAAAATTCTCCAAATCGGATGCTTTACTTTTGCTCCGTCGACCTACCTTGCCCAGCAAAAAAGAAAAACAACGAACATCGATGCACCACCCATTATTTTTTTTTGGGCGACGAGTCGGGCCGGCGAATGAAAACAAATGCAGTCGATTTGTTGAAATTTTATTTTTGAATTCTATTTTACTACAAGTAAAAGTTCTGTTAGGTTACGTTGGTCACACTGAACTTTTTTTTAATTTCCGTGTCAACCAGTGATTTTCATTTTTTAATTCATTTGTCCATTATTTAACACAAAACTCTCATCATACGGACTATATATACAGGAGGATCCAAATTAAGTGTCAATCATTGGTAACTTTGTTATTATTAAACATACAAGATTGTTTAAATTAGCAAACTAGTAGTATTTTTAACGCTTATTAAAATAAAAGAACGCAAAAAAACGAAACCTTGTAAAAAAAATTTAGTGGAAACCCCTGTATAATATTTTTTTTTTGTTAAAGCTTCAAATTCAAAACAAAAAAGCTTAGAATGAATTTTCTTTTAAAGTCATAAATAACATCGATATTACGCTTTATAAATATTAGAAATATTAAAATATCACTAAAAACTAACTTAATTGTTTCAGTTTGGGCTTCATGACCTCATTAATTTTTATCCTAGAAAACAATTCATTATAAGCTTTTTTGTTTTGAATTTAAAGTTTTAACAGAAAAAATATAATATACATGGGTTATCGTTTACAATTGAAAAAAAAAATTCCTTTAAAACTGGAAAACACTATGCTCAATTGTTTCTTGAGTTCATTTATTTTAATAAGCGTTAAAAATACTATTAGTTTGCTAATTTAAACAATCTTGTATCTTTAATAATAACAAAGTTACCAATGATCGACACTTAATTTGGATCAGCCTGTATATATAGGTGTTATATTATGATCAGTATTTTTAAATGGAATGCAATGTCAAATATACGTTAATGGTTGTCAGAATAAAATAATGAAAGTTGATTTATATAATAGTTTATTGATTTTCGGTCTGCAAATTTGTATTTTCTTTTCTTTCAATTTATTTGCTATTCTCTTTTTCGCTTTTACTAACCAATATTTAATTATTTCAATGATTTCACCTTCTTTGCATTCATGCTGTATTTTCACTGCATCTAAAAAACAAAATGTCATGCATAAGTATATGTGTATATGTCAGATGTCAGTCTAGGATTATCACTACTGCAAATAATAGTATAAAAGTATTATTTCTTATGGTGAGGCTTTAGGTTTGAAAAACGAGCGTAGATAGTCTGACAGCCACAGTCGATCCATAAAAAGTAACTTTTACTTGTATCAAACATGCTATTTCTTCTTCAAAGTTTTGAAATATATAAAAATCCTTCAAAAAAGTACATAACTCTAAAGCTTCAAAAATCTTTAGCTGACTGTAATAATTTCAGCAAAAGTACCTAGTACCCTTATGACATGATTACACATAATAATTACAAAATTAAGTTATACTTATATATTATGGTCCTGCCAAACTGCCAATATCAACAAAGCGACAGATTTGTCAAAACACTTTAGCGGCAGCAAACGTACTTTGGTTGACTCTAATAGTTATCTTCAAAAACATAATCCATAAGATGAAACTTCACTATTACAAATTGTCAATAAATGTCATGTCTCCTGACATTAGAAGAAAAAATTAATTGTATAAACCCAGTATCACTTAGTGTTTTACCATTTTGTTAAAAAATTTAAATAATTGATAATTTGCTTGATACCTTAAATGTACTACGTTCATTTGTTTTAAAATTTTAGCCTTGATTGTTTTAAGGATTTCCAAATCCTGTATACTGAAGGCTTTTAGGAGGGTAGATTGTTGGGTTGAAATAGATGCAAAGGGGTAATAAAAAGGGAAACTTGCTTTTTTTAATATGAAGTTCTGACTTAATTGTGAAAAAGTGCCTGTGCCACAGTTTCACTGGAGTCATTGACATTAGCCTTTAGAACTTAACTGTGGTATATTACTTTGTATCATAGACAACTGAAAACTAAATTATTTTATTAGTGTAAGTTTAACTTACCATAACAGCCCAAAATAATAGCTGGGAACACTCCCCAGTCTGTCAAAGGACTATCACAATGCTCAATTAGCTGGAAGATTATTTCTCTTTTATATGTATTCGGGGGCCAAAAGCACTCCTGCGATTCTTTAATAAACCACGACTCTGGTACTGCTTCAACTGCATCTTTCTTAGTAAATTTAATTACTATACCCAGTGCATTTTTTCGATCTAAAATTAATCTAATGCAATAATGGAAAACAAACAAATTTTTTATTATTAATTTTGTTTTAATACTTGGCACCGAATTAATATTTAAATTTGCATTTACTTTTTCAATGTTATGAAATTCCAAAATGTAATGGATCTATGGGTACCTACTTTAAACAGTGGCGCAATTTTTCTATAATAGAAACCTATAATATGAGATGTTAAAGAAATTTCAGTTATACAGTCACTGCCGGTGCTAATTTGTGAGAAGATATTTTTGTTTGCAACCAGAGGCTGGACTTGAAAGAGTTACTAGGCACCGAACTAGAGACCCTTTCAAGTACCCCCGACAGGTTACTTTCTTGTGATTGACTTACCAATTCCACGGCATCTTGATAATGTAATTTTTGTGTCATGTTGTCTATACATAATTGTACGCAGCTAAGATTCCGGCTATTCTACTTTGTTTCTTTTTTCTTTTAAAATCAAAGCTATGACCTTCTCTAGCACGTTTTGGAGACATAGGAAGATGATTGGCTCTGCTCGGAGTTCTGACTAGTTTCAAACTGCTGCAGAAACAAACCCAACACATCAACAGCCTGATGAATACTACCAAAATGCCGAATAATTAAATATTAAAACTTTGTACTTACCCTCTAAGCAGTAACTAATTAATTTAGCAATATTTCACAGACAGTTCCATAAAACAAAATGCAAAACATACGTAGCAACTTACATGTTTTGTGGCAACTTGAAAGAAAAGGAATAAAAGAAATGGCCGACACGGAAATGGAGTGGCTAAATCAATGGTTAGCTGTGCGATCATGACCACACACTTCGGAGGCCTATTCGATTGACAAAAACTGGATCCGTCCGGATAAGTTTGCGAACATTAAGCGAAATACGTAATTGAATCAAGAATGGTAGTAGAAAGAGATAAAATAGCATTCGAGTGTCGTAACGTGATCCTGATGGATCCAATTTTTGTCAATCGAAGACGCCTCGGGTATAAGTGATTTTTAAAATTTTTAGCCAAGTCGAGTGACATTAAAAAGATGAATTGCAAAATGAGAATTCAAAATATTTTACTGATTAAAAAATAAATTTCAGTAAAGTTTGGCAAGCATCGTTTTCGACCGGCTAGTGGTCATGGTCATGGTTGACAGTTAAATAATGAATTAAACTTCAAATTTATTTATTGTTTAACTGTCACCGTGACCATGGCCACTAGCCGGCCGAAAACGATAAAGTTTAGGATCAAATGTCCACTCTTTGATGGTCCGTGTGCATCATCATCATTGCATATTCTTTTTACACCAATTTGCTTTGATCAATCGCCATCTCTTTTTTTACGCAGGCTTTATCATGACTCGGTGTAGTGTGGAAAATAGTCAACACCCCGAGAAAATTCTAGATATTTTTTATTCCACCCTTCTTTACACTTGCATGGTGTGTTTCTTACGTGACCTATTTGTTATTTAAGCAGACATTTTATCAAATGGCAACTGACCATTTCTGCACCGAGAGTAAAACGTGTAGCAAAAAAACTGATCCGTCGAGCGAACACATAATTACTGCCATAATAAATTCCGGCTTCTCGGTGGGAATGTATAATAGCATTTTCGGTTGTCCTTTAGTTTTGCATCGAGACCAACACGCGTGCATCTGCATCTTCTTTCAACCGTGCAAATTAGAAAGAGATGTACTAAGAATATCACTCTACGTATATTTAAGAACATAAATATGTATTTTTAAATAATATTCTTTAAAGTATGTTCCAAGCACAAACTTCTCCGAATGTTCTAAGATTATTATACACACGAACATGCTAAGCATACACTTTTAAAGAATATTCTTTAACGTATGTTCCAATCACAAACGTTTTCGAATGTTCTAAGATTATTATACACACGAACATGCTAAGCATATACATTTAAAGAATATTCTTTAACGTATGTTCCAATCACAAACTTTTTCGAATGTTCTAAGATTATTATACACACGAACATGCTAAGAATATACTTTTAAAGAATATTCTTTAAAGTATGTTCTAATCATAAACTTTTCCGAATGTTCTAAGGGTATTATACGCACGAATATGCTAAGCATATTCGTTTCGAGAATATTCTTTAAAGTATATTCCAAGAACAAGCGTTTTCGAATGTTTTTTTACGGTAGGTACATTCTTTGCTTGTGCTACGCATATACTAAAAAATATATACTTCAGCGAATGTTGATAGCACATGCTTCGAACGTGATGAGAACATTAATGTTATCTGGGTACTGAAGACCAAATTGGAAAGCAATAGGAATTTTGGGAATTTTCGTCAATGGATACAGGTGAAAAGTATTTGTTTGTAAAGGGAAATTTTATGGTATAATGCTAGATGCATTTTCATCGTAATTATTTAAATTTGAGATATTATTAAAATTTTCAATAGGATTTATTAATTCTGGGGTCAGTAGTGAGAGATGATTCGTTCTGCATCAAGTCTTCACTGCCATCTGCGCGTGCGCCAGAGCTGCGCAGGCGCACGTCACCTGTCATTCGTCATCTGTCACCTGTCATATGTCATCTGTCATACGTCATCTGTCAACTCTCATACGTCACCTGTCATACGTCACCTGTCATACGTCATCTTTCATACGTCATCTGTCATATGTCATCTGTCAACTGTCAAATGTCACATTCTTGGGCGATAGTTACTTTGGCCTTAGCTACTAAGGCGTTAGCTACTTGGGCTTTAACTACTTGGACTTTAACTACTTGGGCATCAACTACTGGGGCATTATCTATTTGAGACTTAGCTACATCAGACATTAGTATTGTTCCTTAAAAAATACTGCTATTAAGTATTTTATGAAGATGACGGCAGAAACTTTTTTTTATTTATTTTACCCATAGAATCGAACCGGGGACCTGTATGTTAGAATACCAGCGCTCTAGCTGATCTCGCCATCGAGTTCCACGAAACTATTGAGTTCAAGACATGTAGACTTGCAGCAATAAGAGACCGCGACTGGTTTTCAATTAGAAATTTAACATAGGTTACGTGTTAAGGAGGTCATCATAAGATATACAAAAAAGTATAACAGCTGTCACTTGTCATTAACGATATGTCAATTGTCACCTGACACTTGTTAAAAGTCAAAATTGAATACTGATATATAGAACGTGTTAAGGATGACGTCAGATTTTGTTTAAGGAAAAATACAGCCATCGGCCCTTTGGTTACAGCCTATCAGGCCATCTAAGACTTGGCAAATGTTAAAACCAAAAATATGATATAAACACGTATTCAGAAGGACGTCAGACGATGTTTGAAAAAAGAACGGCATCAATCGGCCCTTTGGTTCCGGAGACATAGTTTTTGAGATTAGTACGCTAATGGCTGGGGGTGGATCGATACAATTCGGATGTTTGATAGAGATCGAAAAGACCTTTCGACCGATGCAAGAGTTGGAAGATGCACGTTTTCTAAAAACTTGGCTAAGAATGTCGCTAGAGGTCTTAATGACTAAAATGTGACTTTCCTATTAACGCCCTAACGGTAAGAAGGGAGTAGATGAAATTCAGGTGTTTGATAGAGGTCGAAAAGAACTCTCGACTGATGTAAACTTTTTTCGAAAATCTTGGCTAAGATCATCGCTAGCATGGCCAAAATGTGACTTTCATATTAGTACCCTAACGGTAAGAAGGGAGTATTCTGAATGTTGGAAAGATAAAATTCCTAGTAATGATAAAAGACAATGACATTGCTAAATGCCGGTATCGTAACAAGTTTGATACTCATATCATATCCTCGAGGCTCAGTACGACACTTTGCATCCTAGAAGCAAGATGTGTTAAGTCTCTGAAAACAGGATCTGTTTATTAGCTGTTCTCTAGCTGTTTCATAGCTGTTTCCTGAAACTGCTGTTTTTTATTCAAAAACAGGGTGTTTTCACGAAATAAGCTGTTTTGCTATTTATACTAACGGCAAAAGACAATGATATTGCTAAAGGCCGATATCGTAACAAGTTTGATACTTATATCATACCCTAAGCCCTCGATGCTCAGTGCAACACTTGGCGTTCTAGAAGCTAGATGTGCTAAGTCTCTGGAAACAGGGTCTCTTTGTTAGCTGATCTCTAGCTATTTCATAGCTGTTTCCTGAAACTGCTGTTATTGATTAAAAAACAGGGTGCTTTTCATGAAATAGTCTGTTTTGCTATTTATGCGAGTCTATTATTACTGTTGTATGTTGTTATTATAACTTCACAATTTCGTAAGCTTGATAAAGATGTTAAGTGTCGAATAATTCAAGCATCGAATACAATAAGAAAAAAATACTTGGCTTTAAAGTTGGAGCGGGGTGAAGGCACTGTACAAGTTCTTGAAACCTATCACAAACCCCCTAAATAAAATGGTAGAAAATCCATTAGAAGCATCACGGAAATCGAAAAATCGAAAGATTAAAGCCGAAGAATCTGAAATTCGACAAAATGAACCTAAAGTCAAGCAAAGGGAACCTCCTTATTCTGTGAAATTCCCATCAAAAGAGGCCGAAATCGAATATGGAGATTTGTCCAATGACGACTGTGATGATGATGATGATGTTTTTGTAGAAGAAAAATGCATACCACAATTAAAAGAGGATCTAGAAACCACTTATAGAGAAAATGTTTCTGCATTTCCCGACCTTATCAATCAATACCCTAAAATTGCTCGAGAATACATATCAAAATATCGGAGAGATTCAGATGATATTGATCTTACACAAGGTCTTAAGCACGATATTGAAACTGATGCAAGGAAACTGGGAGATTTGCGGGTTGATTTTTTGGAAAATGGTGATATACAAGTAGGCGATATTGAATACCGAGGAACTCAAGGACTCTACGATCTTCTGTTTTTTTTTAACTATTTATCATAGAAAGGAAGATGTGGAACAATACAAAGATATTCTTTTACGAACAAACCTTTACCGGAAGGATAGTGGTCAGTTCAAAGGAAACAGATCTGACAAATATAAAAGTATTGTTAAACCATTACTCTCAGAATTTTCGAAACTTAGAAAGAAATCAGTAAAAACACCTCCAAGTACAACACCCGCTAAACATGTTATATTACAAAAATATTGCATAATATTTTTTTAAAATAACTTCTACAACATTAGCAAATAAATATTGTGCCAATATTGTAACAACCTTTTATACAATTAATAGACAACATTATTTGTGAAACTTTCTTAAAATACAGATATAACATTATTTTCTTACAGAAAAATTATATACCTACCTAATAAAATTACGTCATTTTCATATTTGTGGCAATTTTTTTATATAATATTTCTATTTGTAAGTAAATGCAACATTTTATTGTTAGTTTAACCAAATATATTTTACACATATTTATTTTCGCATATTTTATAAATATTTTAAAAACTTTATTATTTTAATTGCATATAATAAACTGGTCAACAAAAAAATCGGCAAAAGCGATTTTTACCCGACTTTTCAAACTGCTATAATTTTTTAAAAACTTAACTTTTTTGAGAGCGGTTTTCGAATATTGATAGCTCGTCTTTCCCAAATTAAGCATCAAGAAGTGATTTTGCAATGGAAGTGATATTTTCATGCTATACAGGGTAATTAATAAGGTAATGTAAAACTACTGAAAGTTTAGGTGTGTGCTATATTGCAAATAATTTTTTTTCGTCTTTCCGACATAGCACGTCAGTAAGCTGGTATCAATATCTCCAGACGTATTCGCCGGAATTTCGATTAATTGTCTCTGGCGAAAAATACAGGAGAAACCAAAAAAAGCATACAAATTTTGGTAGCGTCATATTTAAAACGCTGTAGCTGGAGAATGGATTAATAGACTTTGTCGGGCTTTTTGGGAATTGAAAGCCCTTTTTGTGTAGAGTTTTACCTAGTACACTGTTTTTTGTTCAATGTCAAAATGTTTGCGTTGTATAGGGGTGAACTAAAAAATAAATGAAAAGTGTTGTTAAAAATAAGTTTTCTTTTAATTTGTGCAAACTGAGCAGTATGCGTTTTTTTTTCTTCCAGAACTACGGCGTTTTGCTCAAATTTCGATTAGTTATACAGCGTGTTCAGAAGCCATCTAAACAAATGCGAAACTTTTTTATTTTTGACTTTACAAAAAAGTTAATCCCTCATAAAAAGTTCTGCATCGTGAGAAAATAGCATAGCCATTCAAAAATTTGATCTAAGATATACAGGGTGACTCAAAAATGTAAAAGTCTTAAACCATGTGAAGCTAAAAAGACACAAAATCGTTATTTAAGGGTAAACTGCCACTGCAAATGAACTAGTTTTAACTTTTTATGTTAGTGAATTAGGTTTGGAATATACAGGAGGTCCCAAAAATAAAAATAATTTTTTATTATCAACTTTACAAAAAAGTACCTATACAGTTTATCTTTAAATAAAGATTTGGTGTCTCTTTAACTTTACGTAAATTGAGACTTTCAGCTTTTTAAGCCACTCTGTATTGTCCTATATCATGTTTTTGAATAAGTTTGCTCTTTTTTCACAATGTTGACTTTTTATGAAGATACCTTTTTTGTAAAGTCAATAATTAAAAATTTATTTTATTTTTGGGACCTCGTGTATGTTCCAAACCTAATTCACTAACATAAAAGTTACCTCTACTATATTTACAGTGGCAGTTTACCTTTAAATAACGATTTGTGTCTTTTTAGCTTCACGTGGATTAGGACTTTTACATTTTTGAGCCACCCTGAATGTCCTAAATCAAATTTTTGAATTGCAATGTGATTTTCTCACGATGCAGAACTTTTTATAAAGAATAACTTTTTTTCTGGAAAGTCAAAAATAAAATGTTTCCGATTTGTTAAGATGGTTTCTGGACACGCTGTATAACTAACCGAGAGGTGGACAAAACGCCCTCATTTTCGAAGAAAACAATAATTTCATCTTAGAAGAAAACAAACACATACTGCTCAATTTTCACAAATTAAAAAAAAAACATTTTTAACAATGGTTTTCATCTTTTTAGTTCGCCCCTATACAATGCAAACATTTTGACCTTGAAAAAAAAAACAGGTTTTTAGATAAAACACCACACGAAAGGGCTTTCAATACCTAAAAAGCCCGACAAAGTCTATCAATCCGTTTTCCAGCTGCAGCGTTTTAAAAATGACACTACCAAAATTTGTATGCTTTTTTTGTTTTCTCCTGTATTTTTCGCCAGAGACCATTAATCGAAATTCCGGCGAATACGTCTGGAGATATTGATACCAGCTTACTAACGTGCTATGTCGGAACGACCAAAAAAAATTATTGGCAATATGGCACACACCTAAACTTTTAGTAGTTTTACATTACCTTATTAATTACCCTGTATAGCATGAAAATGTCACTTCCATTGCAAAATCACTTATTGACGCATAATCTGGGCAAGACGAGCTATCAATATCCGAAAACCGCTCTCAAAAAAGTTAAGTTTTTAAAAAGTTATAGCAGTTCGAAAAGTCGAGTTAAAATCGCTTTTGCCGATTTTTTTGTTGACCAGTTTATTACAAAAAGTACATCTATTTTATCAATTTCATATTTACCGCCTTTAATAAGACTTTCCGCTTCCCCGACCTCGAACTCCGATTGGTGTTTGACGTTATCCTGACTGAGACGGACGACTGTTTTATCTTCGATGGTAACGAGAACCAAACGTCCAAACGTCCATTTTGATTTTGTACGTTTTCTAATCAAGCCGATTATTTTTCTCTGGCGGAAAATACATGAGTGCAGTGAGAAAAATTTGTTATTTTGTGTTGTTTATCATATTGATAACAATATGGAATATGAGTCTCTCGGAAAAAAGGTAAGTCTTCATGTTTTTAGCATCTATTTTATTGTGTTGTTTGTTTCGGGGATTAGGATCGACCACACCACTCCGATCTTAAAAATGGCGACTCTGTTCAACCTTGAAAATTTCATCTCTGAATCGAAGTGAAGTTAATAAGTAGTAATTATAGGTATAGAATTTAATTGTGCTAAAAGTTCTAAATTTTTGCATTGGGATTATCACGTCGATGCCCTCAGAGCATAAATTTCATTTTTTAGAACATTTTACAAAAATAATAACTGAAAAGCCACAGAAGTGTAAGGTTAGATTCTGTATTTTCAAAAATAAATGCAATTGTTTTTCTAAAGAATTATGGTCAAATTAGGTATTTAAATGTACAAAAATACAATTTTTAAGAAACGAATTTTAATTTTATTTTAGAAACTACAGAACTTAAATCCACATTTTCCGCGTTACTGAATTTTTATGCCCCGAGGGCATAATAAATAAAACTTTGGATTAAGTAGGTACTCTTTATTTATTTCTCTATGATTGTTGTGAAAAATCCCAAAAATGACTAAGTTTAAAAGTTACAGGGTGTCCCTAGATGGAATTAAGTACATACCACAAATGGATCTAATTTTTCGACAAAAAGTTATTCGTTATAAACATTTTTGCTTTAAAAAAGTGCGATTAATGTAAAAAAATTAGTTTCTGTATAAAGGGAGGTCAAAAACTTCAAAAATAAAAACTTGACCTAAGAGTAAGCTACCTTTATTTTTCTTTTAAAAAAAAATTACACTAGGAAAAGTTGCTTAGAATTACTGTTTTAGTAATAATACATAATTTCAGAAAAAAACTTTATTTTTGTAAAACAAAATTCTAAGTTGGGGTGACAACAAAGACAGCATTCTGATACTACGCTGTACACACAACTTTCAACTTCTGATCCTATAAATAATTTAGGCAATGATACCCTTTTATCTCCTATCCAAAGATGTGCCTAAACGTGACATAAAACATGTACCAAAACCGGTTTTAATTTAAACTAAACGTTTTATTTAGAAAGTTTTTATTCAACATGAAAGCCGCCACCTTCTGCACGCTTTTGTAGCATCAGACCGGTATTTTGGTTCTAGTATTCCTTATATTCGGAAATAAACGGAGGCATGCAAAAAATCAATTTAAACACAACTTTTTAAAATCTTGGGTTATGACTAAGAAAGTAATTCTAAACAACATTTCCTAATGGCAGTTTTCTTAAAAACGAAAAATAAAGGTAGTCGTAGGTAAAATTCATATTTTGAAGTTTTTGACCTCCCTGTATACAAAAACTAAATTTTCTTACCACAAATCGCATTTTTTTCACAAGCAAAATTTTTTTATAAAGATTCCGTTTTGTCGAAAAATTAGGTCCATTTATGATATAGGTAACTCGAGACGTAGCCATCCACGGACACCCTATATATGGATTTTACATAATGGTGGAAAAATCTTTGTGGTCAGTTTAATATGTCTTATGTACCTGTACAAAGTTACAGTACAACTTTGATAATCCGGACAGATATAGTTCTTGTCCCGGTCACAAAATCATTCATCTTATTGATTTCCTAAATGTTTGTTAGGCTTGTAGTTTATGTACTTCCTTAAGTACGTAGAAGAAAGCCCTACAATATGTAAAGTGTACAACACATGAAAATCATATTTCATACTTACACGATAGGTGCTATTTGGAATTCATATTACATAATGTACTATATAAGAATTATGATATAATTTCATAATATTTTAGAAGTCGAAAAACAGGGACGGCATACTCAAGGCGCCACTTAAACCGACTTATAAAAGAAGAGTCCCAGATACTGACTAAAAATATATTGGGGCGACAACAAAGACAGCTTTCTGATATTACGCTGTACGCACAACCTTCAACTTCTGATCCTATAAATAATTCAGGCAATGATACCATTTTATCCCCCATCCTTAAAGATAAACCTAAATATAACCTAAAACATGTACCAAAACCGGATTTAAGTTGTACATTAAACTCGCAAGTTGACACTGAGAAATTTAACTCTTTACCACGAGAAAATACTAATCGTGAGGGTTTATCTCCGGAAGAATTAAATTCTTTTACAAATAATCTTAACTCGTGGGCTGTTGGTTGCAGAATTTCTCAAAATAGTTATACAAAATTATTAACTATACTTAAAACTGATTTGAAATTAGATATTTTCCAAGATGCACGAACCCTTTTAAAAGTAGAGAATAAACCGGAATACAAAACAATAGATATACCCCCTGGTTCCTATTACCATTTTGGTATAAAAGAATCGATATTAGATTTACTAAAGATCTGTGGTAGCATACCAGAAGAACCTTTAAAACTTGAAATTAATGTGGACGGACCAGTGGCGATCCGTGGTCAGTAAAAGAGGTGAGGCCAAAAAAGTTATAATATGAAGCATATAGTTTTATTTAAAACATATATCAAAACGTAAAATAGCATAAAACGGAAATCAAATGGCAAACTTAAAAACAAACTAAGATAAATGCAAAATTATGTTTTATAGATTAAGCCTATCTTTCTGTTGCACTTAATCGCAAACGATCCTATTACTAAGTTATAAAATGAGTCAGAAGAATACATTTTAATTATTAAGCCTTTTCTATAGACACTACAGCCAATCCATTTAACCTTTCTTGTGCAATCGAATTTCTCGAATAAGTTTTATGAGTTTTAAAGCTAAAAAATTTCTCTCAACTGAAACCGATGCTCCAGGTAGTGTTGGCTATTAAACAACAATTTGTACATTTCTGATAAAACCTCGTTTAGACCATTTTTGTACATTTTGTCTCTATAATCTCTGGCAAAGATAAGGAACGGAACTGTTTATCAGCAAAAAAAAATTGTAAGCTCGGTTTTGCATCGGTCTTTTTAGAAAAGATTTTTATAACTCTGAACTAAATTGTTAAATACCTGATTTAAAAATGATACGTCAAAATCGGCAAAAAGCGTCTGGTTAAATTAGGTTCAAAAATAATAACTTATTAATACCGTTAAATCGATCTGTAATTTGATTATTATCAAGCACTTCATAAAATAACGCCTGGTAAGTCAATGTAACATCATTGTTAATTAGGTCCTTATTTTCGGTTCTTGCCCGTATACTTGTATAATAGTACTTCTGAAGTAGGTCTCCCATTACTAACAGTTTCATTTTTTATCGCGTTGAGAACGCATAGAAAATGATGTTTGCCGCAGCAATAAAACATCATAAAATAACGTAGCTCCGTTCTCAAATAAAATATCTAGAAATCAGGAGGCCAAGCGCTTTACAGGCCTCTCTTCACTATAAATTCGCACGTGGAAGCAACGAATACCAATTGCGTGGAAGTGAGTAATATAAACATACTAAATAAAGACAGAACCATTCACACACGTCCAGAGACGAGCTGCTTCGAGAGTCTAGTGCTCACCGGGCCTCTGCTGCATAGGCCGTTCTCTCATAGAAGAACTTATTGTTAACATACAGCGCGTACTGCGAATATCGCATGTGGTTCTTTTTTAGTCGAATATATTGTCGCAAATATTAGCGCTTCCCTTGTAAATAAAAGTGGCTTTATAGACGTTTGCTAAACCTTTCCACCTTTATAATTGCCAAATTTATATAATAAATTTTAGATTTGAAGTAATGTGATGAAGAAGAGCAAAACAAAACATGTTAATCAATCTTACGAAAATTTTCATTTTTACATTTTAAATTAATTGTAGTGAGGCCGGGCCTCACCTGCCTCATGCTACCGATCGCCACTGGGACGGACTTCCATTGGCTAATAGTAGTGGCAGTCAATTTTGGCCTGTTCTCGGTTACATAGAAACTATTAAACATTCTACCGTTTTTGCAATAGGTGTGTACCATGGTTTTAATAAGCCTAAAGATGCCAATCAATTTTCAAAATATTTAGCTGACGATTATGTAAGCATCATAAATGAAGGGTTTATGTATAGAAGTCAGTCCATTGAAATAAAAATAACAAAAGTTTTATGTGATGCGCCCGCCAAAGCTTTTATATTATGTGTAAAACACCACAATGCTTATTTTGGGTGTACGAAGTGTTGTACAGAGGGAACCTTTGTTAACAACCGAATGACCTACCCAGAGTTAAATTCAAATCTGAGGACAGATGAATCCTTTAAAAACATGATTGATGAAGATTATCATAAAAGTGAACCTATTTCCTTGTTTCAGCTTAACATCGGTTTAGTTAGTCAGGTCCCAACCGACTATATGCACTTAGTATGTCTAGGTGTGGTTAAAAAATTGCTTTACTTTTGGGTGAAAGGAAATAGGGCAGTCCGTTTAAATGAAGACCAGTTAAATGACATAAATAATAAAATATTAAGATATTCTAAAAATACTGTTTCAGAATTTGTAAGAAAGCCAAGTTCAATTCATCAATTCGATAAATGGAAGGCGTCAGAATTTCGTCAATTTGTATTATATTATGGACCTACTGTGCTAAAAAATAATTTAAATTCCACATATTATCTGCACTTTATGTGTCTTCATGTTGCAATAAGGGTCCTAGCAACTCCTTCTATGTGTCAGAAATATAATAATTTCGCTCATGATTTACTTATTTATTTTGTGCAAAATTTTGGGGAGCTTTATGGGGAAGAGCATGTAAATTATAACGTGCATAATTTGATTCATTTATCTAAAGATGTTGCTTATTTTGGGGTTTTGGACTCATTTAGTTGCTTCAAATTTGAAAACTACATGCACATTATAAAAATGTCTTTAACAAGTATAAAGTTTCCCTTAAGACAGTTTGTAAATAAAGTGTATCAATATAAATCATATGCTGCAAATAAAAATAATGACCACCAAAAAATTGGCCTTTAAAACCCATTGTTGAAAGGCATATTGATAAGAAAACCCAACTTTGTTTTGCAGCTTGCAAGTTAAACGGCTTTTCTTTAAAAACGTTAGAACCAAATTGTTACTTTATTGTAAGAAAAACAAAATTGCCAGCAAAGGCTGAATATTTCTTTTGCTTGGACGGAGTCGATTATGTACAGTTTAAAACGTTTCTAACATTTGATGAATATTTTAAAATCCCCTGCTCTTCTATATTGTTTTATTGTGGGAGAGTCGACTTGTTGTAAGAACATAGAATTATAATGAAAATTGACGAAATTTTGTATAAATGTATTAAAATAGACAGCTTTCTTCTTTCTGTTATTCAGAGTGATTAGCCAAATAAAACCATGATACAGTGTGGCCCACGAAATCTTTAAGAAATAAAATTTTTATTAAGGGGACTGGTTACAATTATTGTCTGTAGTACCTCTTGTGCTGTTAATATATTTTTATCTTAAAATGGGACTAAGACTTGGAATCGTCAAAAAGCTTTGTAAGTACTACACCATACCAAACATATACAGGGTGTTTTCTAATTGAATGTCAATATTTAAGGGGGCGATTTTTGGGTCCATTTTAAAAAGAAAACTTCATATGGACGTATGTCCTAAACGTCTTAACTTTTGAGATACAGGGTAAAGTTTTCAAAAATAAATAGTTTTTTGTTAATATCTGTAACACCACTTTATATATTTTAATTAAATTTGGCATACATGTACTATGTATCAAGGGGCATTATTAGTGTACCACAATTTTTTTATTTCCACCAGTGGCGTTCGTACAGAATTTCACCTGCCTATTTTGGCAGACATTGATGGTACGCCACTGATTTCTCGTAAAATTAAAATTATTTCTGAAATCCCCAATCACTTCTAAGCAAATTTGATCTCTTGAATTTTTTCAATCCGATGCACGATTTTCGCTTAAAAAAATAAAAACCTTTTCTCTGCATGATCATAACAATATCATTAATATGACAACATCATGCAGAGAAATAGATTTTATTTTTTAGATCAAATTTGCTTAAAAATAAATAAGGATCTCAAAAATTAACTTCCTTATTCATTTCTAAGCAAATTTGATCTAAAAAATAAAATCTATTTCTCTGCATGGTGATATTGTCATATTAACAATATTGTTATGATCATGCAGAGAGAAGGTTTTTATTTTTTTAAGCGAAAACCGTGCATCGGATTGAAAAATTCAAAGATCAAATTTGCTTAGAAATGATTGAGGATTTCTGGAATAATTTTAGATTTACAAGAAATCAGTGGCGTACCATAAATATCTGACAAAATAGGCAGGTGAAATTCCGTACGAACGCCACTGGTGGAAATAAAAAAATTGTGGTACACTAAATAATGCCTCTTGATACATAGTACATGTATGCCAAATTTAATTAAAATATCTAAAGTGGTATTACAGATATTAATGAAAAACTATTTATTTTTGTAAACTTTACCACCCTGTATCTCAAGAGTTAAGACGTTTAGGTTCATATGAAGTTTTCTTTTTAAAATGGATCCAAAAATCGCCTCCTTAAATATTGACATTCAATTAGAAAACACCCTGTATATTTAAGTCATGGGAAATTAAATTGTACTGAGGTATTAATATGTACCGGGTTTTCTCTTATATTTTGAACGGGGTCCACAGTCCTTATTTTTAGGGATATGGAAAAATGTTTAATACAAACATTTTAGGGTTTTGGCCAAATCATCAGAATTTTCTAAAAAAATAAACAAATGATAATCAGAATGTCAAAAAATCGCTATCAACTTTATTTTTTTAAATAGAACACCCTGTATATTTTGAACCATTTAGAAAGATATCGTTTTCCTGATTTCAAAAATATATAGTTTGTTTATGTTTCTTTAAGTAGTTTTTAAAATATTTAGATTTAAATATTTAAAAATGCTCAGTTTTAAGTCATAGCCGCTCAAGCATAGGAGGCTTTGGAATCAGTGATCGCAAACGTATAGCTTTAAACATTTAAATCTAAATATTTCAAAAACTGTTTAAAGAAACATAAACAAACT
This sequence comes from Philopedon plagiatum, assembly GCA_963971165.1. NCBI lineage: Eukaryota > Metazoa > Arthropoda > Insecta > Coleoptera > Curculionidae > Philopedon > Philopedon plagiatum. Next base: position 56,249,688 of record OZ020192.1, on the reverse strand, counting down.
ATATATTTTTTAAATCAGAAAAAAGATATCTTTCTAAATGGTTGAAAATATACAGGGTGTTCTATTTAAAAAATTAAAGTTGATAGCCATTTTTTGACATTCTGATTATCATTTGTTTATTTTTTTAGAAAATTCTGATGATTTAGATAAAACCCTAAAATTTTGGTATTAAATATTTTTCCATATCTAAAAATAAGGACTGTGGACCCCGTTCAAAATATAAGAGAAAACCCTGTACATACAATATTCGTAATTAGCTCTTTTAATAAAAAAAATTCTTTTTAAAAAATCAGTAGGAATCAAAGGGTATATTTTATTCATATTTGTTTTTTTAAGTATTAATTTAGAAATACTAAGTAATTTCTTATGTACAAATAATATGTTCTCATTCGCTCTTCCGCGGGATATTTTAGTAGAAGTGCTATCTTTACCTCATGTTCCCTATAAACTCTCAATCTGAGGCGAAGTACAGTGTAATATGGTTAGTCGTAATATTTTTTTGGTGTTGGTGTTAATACTGATTGTACGCTGATGTGATTAGAACATAATATAACATATTATTATTATTATATTAACCCTTGTAGATTCACTACTGATAGAACCATTTTATTTTGGTGCACCCTTTTTGTTCTTGTGCTAAAATCTAAATTTGATCAGTAATTGCATGTACCTATATATGAATTACCAGAAACTATTACATTATTGGATTGCTATTTATTGATTAAAATTGAAGTTTATTTATCAATCCATAATAAAAATAATTACATACATATTACATAAATAGGTCAAAATAAATAAGTAAAATTATATCTCCGATAAAAGGTATTTTTTTTCTTATTTTTGATGTGCCACTTGTATATAATTGCATAGTAGATATTTCTAAATTTATATTGTAAAATTTTAGTAGGCTGTTGTTAAATTTAGCAGTGAAGACATTTCAGTAGTACCTACAAATTGGCTAACAGATAAAAACTGCAAATGGCCTACAGGGGTCAGACATTTAAGAACTCTAATCACGAACTGAGCCAAAAGAGACATGGGATGACCATACATTTGCTCTTCTTGGGACCTACGGTAGGTTTAATAAATTATGTTTTATATAACTTGTTTTGAGTGTTCCGTCAAACGGAACTCTTATGGAATCACTTCTGTGTCCGCCCGTCCGTCACAGGCGATTTTCTCTGAAACTATTTGACGTAAAAATTTGAAATTTAGCACAGAGATAGAGTGTGGTGGTCCAATTAATTATAGACGTGAAGTATAAAAAGTTGAATTTTGATTCTATGGGTTAATTGGGAAATAAAAAAAAACATTTTCAAGGCCATAAGGTATCAAATGAAAGCTTATTGAAGCACGAATTCAACGATATATATATGATGAATTTTGTTAATGCACTTTTGAGATTTTTCGGGAAAAAAGCTTAAAAATTGCTGTCCCCACCCTTATCACCAGAAGGATTGGTGAAATCCTTGAGCATTGAGAATTAGGTGTAGATTGAACGAAAATTATCAGGATTGAAAAATTTTAGCGCAGTCAATTGTTATAAACAATTTAATTGCTTATTTCCTTATAATTGCTGAACAATTGGTTCTAGAGAGAAAGTTTTTCAACAAAAAATATTTCTCACGATGTAAGGAACAACTTTTGTCCCTACACGTTTTTAAAAATTTTTAATTTGACTCTGTTGAAACTAATAATTTGGCTGATGGCACACGGGATACTAACTGAGCAAGTGTAGCTTGAACTTGACCGATTTTTATATAACTTTTGTTGGAGTGCATTAATGAATTAAAGTAGCCCGTAAAATTTTTACATACTTTTTTGTTTTATTGATTTAAGAATAATAACCGCCTTCAAACGACTTTTGGTTCGGAATTGGCTATATTTAATCAATTTGGGGATTTCCAAATGCCTAGTTCTTTTATGTAACAATATCAATTTTATTAGTAAAACACCTATACATTTTTACCCTTCTTGACAGACAATTATGAAGAGGCTTTGGATGCTGAAAAAAATTATGCCAAAACGTCTACTGATGAAGAGCGAGTTGAACGAAGACCAGGCAAAAGGTTGATTAAAAAAAAACTGTTTGATGATGAATTTTTACATTCATTACCCATATCAAATGATGAGCATAATGGTAAATTTATCTTTTTTAATTTAACTTCTCACCTTAATATGTTCATTGATTAAAAAGGAGGGAAACTAGATCAGCTTTAAGATTATGTTATTCAGTATATAAGTTTTTATTAATTTTAGATGGTAGCTCTGGAGTAAGCATTACCACATCTTTAGACAATTCAGACTCTTTGTCAGCAAGTTGACATAGTATAGTAGACAATAAGGGTAAGTAGGTATTAATCTGATTTAGTTTTTTTCTTATCACTTCTAATATATCTGTATTATCAATTTTAGGTTGTAGCTTTGGTGTAAGCATGACGAAATCTTTAGAAAATTCATACTCTTCACCATCAAGTTGCCATAGCACAAGAGACAATATGTGTAAGTATTACTTTTAAGTTTTAAAAGCAGTTTTTTTTCTATAATGTTTCATATATATATATATATATATATATATATATATATATATATATATATATATATATATATATATATATATATATATATATATATATATATATATATATATTATATTATATATATATATATATATATATATATATATATATATATATATATATATATATATATATATATATATATATATATATATATATATATATATATATATATATATACAGTGACCGGCAAAAAGTTCGCAACATATGGGAAAAATTTTTATTAGGAGAGTATCGGAAAAACTTTCCCAGGGGATCGGTTCTGCATGTCCGATAACCTAAAAATCGATTTTGACATACGTCACGTGACCACTGGTATAGCGTCAAATTAAAAAAAAAATTGTTAATTTACAAAAAGTGAGGTTAGTTGACGAGATATCAAAAAAAGTTATTTGAAAAAATTGCTTAGAATTAAATTCTAGGTCCTTGTGCAAAATTTTAAGATTTTATTTAAAAAAATTGGAAAACTCAATTTGTTTTAAATATTTTTTTATCGATTTACAAATTTCCGGTTTTTTTCGTTTAGATAGCTTGGCTAATGTAAAGCCCATGTATCTGGATGAAAATAAACGAATGTAGTAGTTTTTTCTACAATTGACAGGACAAAATTAAAAAAAACAGGGTTTCGCCGGACGCTAGCTGTTGCAATGATTTGTATCTAGCAGCAGTGTCAAAATTTTAGAGACATTTCAATGAGATTACATTGAGAAAACCTTAATCGTCTTAAATATATCTGAAGTTCGACTTTTTGTAAAGTTAAGGGGATTAAAATAGATAATAAACAAAAAATTACCTGTTTATTTAATCGAAATTTTATAAACGAAAACCAATGTAAGAAAAACTTAAAAGTAGTCAAATTCTGTACTAACAACACAAAAAATCATTGTTTTTCCTTGGGTGCACAAAATTTAAAACTCAGTATGACCACCATTTCTCTCCATACATACTGTTGTTCTCGAGCGCAACTCTCGATTAACATTTCGGAGCATTTTACGATTTATTTGCAATACACAATTTATAATGACATTCTCTAAATTTTGTATATTCCTAAAGGGTCGATGTTTGTACACAGGGTTCTTTAGGTATCCCCACATAAAAAAATCTAACGGAGTCAGATCTACAATTCTACAATTGACAGGACAAAATCGAAAAAATAGGTGTTCGCCGGACGCTCGCTGTTGCAATGGTTTGAATCTAATGAAATGACTGTATCAAGATTTTATTAAGATTTTTCGCACATAAATTTAACAACTAGGTCTATTTAGTTGTACTTAAAACTACCAAAGCAGGCTCTGAAATTAAAACAACCAAATAATCTAGTAGGTTAAAAACAACAGAAAAATGTCAAACAAATTATAATTTGTTTGATTTCAACCTATGTCATTGGTTTATGTCTCGCATCTTACTAAGTTTGATATTTTACATAAGTTTATTAATATTTTATTCCTTAAAATGGCACCCACACTACTTCTTCAGGAAAAGATAGAAATTATTTTAATTTCTGGAGATAATTACAAAAGCCATAGAGAAACAGCAGCAATTTTTAATGAGAGGCACCCCGATAAATCCCTCCATTATTCCACAGTATCTCGTCTAGTCAATAAATTTAAAGAAACGGGATCGGTAGAAAATCAGTATAAAGTTTCCCATGAAAAACCGGTAACAGGTGACGAAGGTTCTCTGGATGTGTGTTTGTCGATCACAGAAACACCCCAATTAGCAGTTAGTCAAATATCGGAGATCACTAACATTCACGAAAGATCTGTGCGGAGGATATTAAAAAGAAACAAATTTCATCCGTACAAACCTAAATTTGTACAAGTATTAAAAGATAGGGATTATGACGCCCGCTTCGATTTTTGTGCCTGGTTCCAGGGTATGATTGAGGAAGATTTTAATTTCCCAAAGAACGTTCTTTTCTCGGATGAAGCTACATTTACCTCTAACGGAACCGTCAGTTCACAAAACTGTAGATGGTGGGCCACCGAAAACCCAGACTTTGTAATTCAGAGTAAAGACCAATATAGTTTTAAGGTTAATGTGTGGTGCGGAATTTTCAACCTCAGAATAGTGGGACCTTTTTTCTTTAGAGACAATTTAAATTCAGAACGATATTTAGAATTTCTACAAACTGAGATATCTGACTTTTTAGACAATTTGTCATTAGCCGAAAGAAGAAATTTATACTTTCAACAAGACGGAGCTAGCATTCATTCCACAAATGAGGTGAAGAGATGGCTGGATCAAGAATTTGGAAACCAGTGGATAGGACGGTTTTCTGAAAATCCGTGGCCTGCGAGATCACCAGATCTGACTCCGTTAGATTTCTTTATGTGGGGATACCTAAAGAACTCTGTGTACAAACATCGACCCCTTAGGAATATACAAAATTTAGAGAATGTCATTAGAAATTGTGTATTGCAAATAAATCGTAAAATGCTCCGAAATGTTAATCGAGAGTTGCGCTCGAGAACAATAGTATGTATGGAGAGAAATGGTGGTCATACTGAGTTTTAAATTTTGTGCACCCAAGGAAAAACAATGATTTTTTATGTTGTTAGTACAGAATTTGACTACTTTTAAGTTTTTCTTACATTGGTTTTCGTTTATGAAATTTCGATTAAATAAACAGGTAATTTTTTGTTTATTATCTATTTTACTCCCCTTAACTTTACAAAAAGTCGAACTTCAGATATATTTAAGACGATTAAGGTTTTCTCAATGTAATCTCATTGAAATGTCTCTAAAATTTTGACACTGCTGCTAGATACAAATCATTGCAACAGCTAGCGTCCGGCGAAACCCTGTTTTTTTTAATTTTGTCCTGTCAATTGTAGAAAAAACTACTACATTCGTTTATTTTCATCCAGATACATGGGCTTTACATTAGCCAAGCTATCTAAACGAAAAAAACCGGAAATTTGTAAATCGATAAAAAAATATTTAAAAAAATTGAGTTTTCCAATTTTTTTAAATAAAATCTTAAAATTTTGCACAAGGACCTAGAATTTAATTCTAAGCAATTTTTTCAAATAACTTTTTTTGATATCTCGTCAACTAACCTCACTTTTTGTAAATTAACAATTTTTTTTTTAATTTGACGCTATACCAGTGGTCACGTGACGTATGTCAAAATCGATTTTTAGGTTATCGGACATGCAGAACCGATCCCCCGGAAAAGTTTTTCCAATACTCACCTAATAAAAATTTTTCCCATATGTTGCGAACTTTTTGCCGGTCACTGTATATATACAGTGACCGGCAAAAAGTTCGCAACATATGGGAAAAATTTTTATTAGGTGAGTATTGGAAAAACTCTTCCGGGGGATCGGTTCTGCATGTCCGATAACCTAAAAATCGATTTTGACATACGTCACGTGACCACTGGTATAGCGTCAAATTAAAAAAAAATTGTTAATTTACAAAAAGTGAGGTTAGTTGACGAGATATCAAAAACAGTTATTTGAAAAAATTGCTTAGAATTAAATTCTAGGTCCTTGTGCAAAATTTTAAGATTTTATTTAAAAAAATTGGAAAACTAAATTTTTTTTAAATATTTTCTTATCGATTTACAAATTTCCAGTTTTTTTCGTTTAGATAGCTTGGCTAATGTAAAGCCCATGTATCTGGATGAAAATAAACGAATGTAGTAGTTTTTTCTACAATTGACAGGACAAAATTAAAAAAAACAGGGTTTCGCCGGACGCTAGCTGTTGCAATGATTTGTATCTAGCAGCAGTGTCAAAATTTTAGAGACATTTCAATGAGATTACATTGAGAAAACCTTAATCGTCTTAAATATAACTGAAGTTCGACTTTTTGTAAAGTTAAGGGGAGTAAAATAGATAATAAACAAAAAATTACCTGTTTATTTAATCGAAATTTCATAAACGAAAACCAATGTAAGAAAAACTTAAAAGTAGTCAAATTCTGTACTAACAACATAAAAATCATTGTTTTTCCTTGGGTGCACAAAATTTAAAACTCAGTATAACCACCATTTCTCTCCATACATACTATTGTTCTCGAGCGCAACTCTCGATTAACATTTCGGAGCATTTTACGATTTATTTGCACTACACAATTTCTAATGACATTCTCTAAATTTTGTATATTCCTAAAGGGTCGATGTTTGCACACAGAGTTCTTTAGGTATCCCCACATAAAGAAATCTAACGGAGTCAGATCTGGTGATCTCGCAGGCCACGGATTTTCAGAAAACCGTCCTATCCACTGGTTTCCAAATTCTTGATCCAGCCATCTCTTCACCTCATTTGTGGAATGAATGCTAGCTCCGTCTTGTTGAAAGTATAAATTTCTTCTTTCGGCTAATGACAAATTGTCTAAAAAGTCAGATATCTCAGTTTGTAGAAATTCTAAATATCGTTCTGAATTTAAATTGTCTCTAAAGAAAAAAGGTCCCACTATTCTGAGGTTGAAAATTCCGCACCACACATTAACCTTAAAACTATATTGGTCTTTACTCTGAATTACAAAGTCTGGGTTTTCGGTGGCCCACCATCTACAGTTTTGTGAACTGACGGTTCCGTTAGAGGTAAATGTAGCTTCATCCGAGAAAAGAACGTTCTTTGGGAAATTAAAATCTTCCTCAATCATACCCTGGAACCAGGCACAAAAATCGAAGCGGGCGCCATAATCCCTATCTTTTAATACTTGTACAAATTTAGGTTTGTACGGATGAAATTTGTTTCTTTTTAATATCCTCCGCACAGATCTTTCGTGAATGTTAGTGATCTCCGATATTTGACTAACTGCTAATTGGGGTGTTTCTGTGATCGACAAACACACATCCAGAGAACCTTCGTCACCTGTTACCGGTTTTTCATGGGAAACTTTATACTGATTTTCTACCGATCCCGTTTCTTTAAATTTATTGACTAGACGAGATACTGTGGAATAATGGAGGGATTTATCGGGGTGCCTCTCATTAAAAATTGCTGCTGTTTCTCTATGGCTTTTGTAATTATCTCCAGAAATTAAAATAATTTCTATCTTTTCCTGAAGAAGTAGTGTGGGTGCCATTTTAAGGAATAAAATATTAATAAACTTATGTAAAATATCAAACTTAGTAAGATGCGAGACATAAACCAATGACATAGGTTGAAATCAAACAAATTATAATTTGTTTGACATTTTTCTGTTGTTTTTAACCTACTAGATGATTTGGTTGTTTTAATTTCAGAGCCTGCTTTGGTAGTTTTAAGTACAACTAAATAGACCTGGTTGTTAAATTTATGTGCGAAAAATCTTAATAAAATCTTAATACAGTCATTTCATTAGATTCAAACCATTGCAACAGCGAGCGTCCGGCGAACACCTATTTTTTCGATTTTGTCCTGTCAATTGTAGAATTGTAGATCTGACTCCGTTAGATTTTTTTATGTGGGGATACCTAAAGAACCCTGTGTACAAACATCGACCCTTTAGGAATATACAAAATTTAGAGAATGTCATTATAAATTGTGTATTGCAAATAAATCGTAAAATGCTCCGAAATGTTAATCCAGAGTTGCGCTCGAGAACAACAGTATGTATGGAGAGAAATGGTGGTCTATGGAGAGAAATGGTGGTCATACTGAGTTTTAAATTTTGTGCACCCAAGGAAAAACAATGATTTTTTGTATTGTTAGTACAGAATTTGACTACTTTTAAGTTTTTCTTACATTGGTTTTCGTTTATAAAATTTCGATTAAATAAACAGGTAATTTTTTGTTTATTATCTATTTTAATCCCCTTAACTTTACAAAAAGTCGAACTTCAGATATATTTAAGACGATTAAGGTTTTCTCAATGTAATCTCATTGAAATGTCTCTAAAATTTTGACACTGCTGCTAGATACAAATCATTGCAACAGCTAGCGTCCGGCGAAATCCGGTTTTTTTTAATTTTGTCCTGTCAATTGTAGAAAAAACTACTACATTCGTTTATTTTCATCCAGATACATGGGCTTTACATTAGCCAAGCTATCTAAACGAAAAAAACCGGAAATTTGTAAATCGATAAAAAAATATTTAAAAAAAATTTAGTTTTCCAATTTTTTAAAAAAAATCTTAAAATTCTGCACAAGGACCTAGAATTTAATTCTAAGCAATTTTTTCAAATAACTTTTTTTGATATCTCGTCAACTAACCTCACTTTTTGTAAATTAACAATTTTTTTTTAATTTGACGCTATACCAGTGGTCACGTGACGTATGTCAAAATCGATTTTTAGGTTATCGGACATGCAGAACCGATCCCCTGGGAAAGTTTTTCCGATACTCTCCTAATAAAAATTTTTCCCATATGTTGCGAACTTTTTGCCGGTCACTGTATATATATATATATATATATATATATATATATATATACAGGGTGTTATGGAAATCATTTAATATATTGGAATGGGTGACTCCTGGGGTAGTCTACAGACATATCCAATACTTTTTTTTTCTTAAATCGAACATTTTTAAAATTTTCAAAAATACCCTAAAATCCGTCAATATTCGACGCACCTGGCTGAACGTACACAAGGCGCTTGACGGAAATTTGCGCGCGAAAAACTTTAAACAATTGAATTTTTTGAAATGTTGCCAGACATTTCTGTTTTTAAGCGTAATTTAAGACAAGTTAAAAAAAATTTGAACCTTTCCTAAGAAAAAACAAAAAAAAATAGTAAAAAGGCACTGTGAAATTAGTCCTTTTTGTCAGTAGCCTTAGTTTTAAGTAATATTTAAGATACCCGCCTATATTACATTATTATTGATATAAGTTATTCCTACTAGCTTAAACTTTCTGCCAAGGAAAAGTTAAAAATCAAAACGAAAATACTAATTGGGCACAACTACATAGTACTTACTTCAAAAGTATAACCAGATCCGCTAAATTAGTTTTGCTCCGGCAAACGTTACCATAATACGTAAATATTATTAGTGTTGTAAATTAAATTTAGTTTTCAACCCTATTACGCTACTCACTCAAAGAAACTAGATAAAACTGATCAAAATATTGGTTAACAACGGATCGACGAAGACCGTTTTCTAGGTAGTGAAAAGAAATTACATTATTTAAAACTTTAAACGAAAAAAAAATTAAAACATTCATTGTGTGGCTTGTGTGCTGTTGAAAAACTTAAATAAATATGGCGCACGGGCACGGCTCTTTGATGACATTAAGAAATCCTTCTGTTTCGATCTCCCTTCCCTTCATCATGAAACATGATCATGTCTCTTTGTCACTTCCAGTACTTGATAAAGTAGGTGGCCCTGATTTGGCGCGAAAATTTAAAATAGAACGCGTGTTTGTATTATTGCCTTTGAAACACTAGAGTTAAATGCTAAGCCCATATATCGAAAAAGAGGAAAAAGGCGTCATCGATTTTAAGAAAGGAAGAAGAATTAACCATTAACCATAATTTTTCGTTTGATTCCGATTGTCGTGTTTCTTTTCTAAACAGTTATAGATTATTACCATGATATACGAGGATTATTAGTATTATTACTAAAAATTATGCAGTGAATATCCAAAACAGAAGGTGTGTTAATTTCGTGGAAGGGGAAGTTGAGGCACTCGTGGAGTTTGTCGAAAAATACAAAGAAATTTTAGAGAACAAGAGAGCTGATGCTGTTACGGCCAAAGAAAAAGATAAGATGTGGGAGCAGATAGCTGCCGAATGGGTAGCTGAGGGCTATGTGGAACGCACAAGTAAGCAGCTACGGGAAAAATGGAAAAACTACAAGAAGGAAGTTAAAAAAAAATTTTGAAGAAAAGCAGGAGACATATAGGACTTGCGGTGGATATTGACTTTCAGTTATTTTTTTCCTACTCATTAGTGCCATTATAAGTCATTTTTATAGTGCGTTTATTATAAGAGTGGTCTTCATAAAAGTACACATCTAGTATAAAATAGTTACAATTTTACATTTAATTTTAGAAACACCTACACCTATCATTTCATGCTTCTTATTAAACTAGATCACCATACACTGGCAACAGTATGCTACATATGACGTCACTTCGAGGGAAAATCCTAAATTGACTAGAAGCTTGCACCACTTGTACCTACATAAGTACAGGTCACTTTCTGGTCGGGTAGTGTCTTGGGTTGACGTTTATTAAAATATTACAGGTCATTTTATTGTCGGGTAGTATGTTGAGTTGACGTTTATTAAAATATTATTGTCATATTTCATTTGCCCAGGTAAGCCCTAGTCAATTTAAACTTTTCGCTCGAAGTGACGTCATAACGTAGCATACCGTTGTAAGTGTATTGTGAACTAGATATAATGGCTAGTAAAACCTAGGTCACGACCAGTGGCGTATGGTGAAATTTCAAAGTTGTATATCTCTGTTCCTAATTCCTAGAGGTTTTAATAGTGTGCCCACTGGGAAGGTTCTGGTAAACTCAAGCAAAAATTCAACTTTTTTTTCGCAAATTCAAAACGTTTTTTTTTTCTTTACAAAAACATTCCCAGTGGGCTCACTATTAAAACCAATAAAAATTGGGACCGGTCCTGAACGTAGGAAGAGAGATATACAACTTTGAAATTTCACCATATGCCACTGGTCACTACCATCACTATAGTTGTGCCCTTAAACAAATTTATATACGGGGTGCCCATTTTAAGTTTTAACCACTAGTGTATAGTTGGAAGCTCTCCACTTTTCATTTTGCCCCCCCCCTCTTTGATGGCGCCCCTTGTTTGCATTATTTTATATATTTTTAGCATTTTTGCAACAATTCTTCCAAAATTTTCGTCTGCGGCGCATATTTCTGTAATCTTATTTTTCTGCTTTCAATTTATAATTTTTTTTATCAATACGATCACTTTTTGCTGCCCCCATTATAGCCTGCCCGCCCCCCCAGAAGCTGGCCACGCTACTGAAAAATATACCTACTCCATAATGATATCAGTTGAAATAAACACCCTGGCCCGGTATATATGTATCTTATTTTATATAGGTACCTACTATTATTTTTTAATTTGTTTACTGCCCTTAATAATAATCTACTTATACATATAATAAAAACTGTCTTATGTAAATAAATACTGTATATTTTTTTCAGTGTACCTGCCTGTAGCTTCAGTCTTAGGAAAGTAAATTCAAATTGGATATACTGTGTACGTGGTAATATGTACAGGGATATCCAAATAAAAGTGAACAGGCCTTATAACTTTTTTATTTTTAAAAATGAGAAAAAATGTTAAATATGAAAGCTTTGGGGATTTTTATGGATCAATCATTCATATATCTTATCAGCAAAATAATTGAGTATCGAATAAAAGAAATATAGTATAAAACATCGATTTTCTCGCTTATTTTAAATTGGATGGTATGATTTTTATCATATTTTTGGATTTTTTTATTCGATGCTCGATTATTTTGCTGATAAGATATATGTATAAAGCTAAAAATCCCCAAAGCTTTCATATTTGACATTTTTTTCCTTCTTTAAAAATAAAAAAGTTATAAGGCCTGTTCACTTTTATTTGGATATCTCTATACAATTGTGGTTTAAAACAGTTTAATTTTCTATTCAAATTCAAATTCATTTATTCATGCTATTACAAATAAATTGTTTACACACGTCAATTACAGATAAAATAATTTTCATATTTAGACAATAATAAAAACATTCCTGACAATACAATGCATTCAAATTTATAATTCGAAATGAACACAATAATGCAAACACATTAAAAAATCTAAATAAAAATATTAAAATATATTAAAACTATAATCTAAGTACTGTTTTGTGATGTAAAAAGCATGTTTTATTAGGAACTGTTTCACCTTCATTTTAAACTGCTGAGTAGAGAGCTCTTTAACATTTTGGGGTAACTTATTAAACAGTTTTATTGCATAATATTCTGGTCGAGCCTGACATTTACCCAACTTGCAGTGTTGTGGAACGTAGTTGGTCTTATTCCTAGTGTCATGGTCATGTATGTCTTGGTAAGACAGTAGGTCGTCCTTGTCTTTGATGTAGAGCAAACTTTGCAGGATGTAAGCCCAAGGAAGGGTAAGAACCCCCAACTGAACAAAGGCATTCCCACAATCCTCTCTGTACCCTAGGCCAGCCATGATTCTGACTGCCTTTCGCTGGAGACCAAAGACTCTTGTGCATGAGGTGACCGTCCCCATGCGATAATGTCATATGTCATAACACTATGGAAAATTCCATGATATGCTGTTCTCAGGGTATTTATTGAAACACATTCACTCAAATTTTGTAAAACAAATACACTACTTCCAAGTCTTTTACAAACATTAGCTACATGAACATCCCATTTCAGCTTCCTATCTAGGTATAGCCCTAGAAACTTGACAGATGCAGCTATTCCACCACCACGTGACTGACTTCGTGATGTAGATGCGCTGACAACATAATCCAGCAGGCTCAGCCTATCTATTTCTTCCTGTTCCAGCCAATGTTCTGTTAAACATAAGACTCCCAGGTCACAATCAGCAGTGGCAGCCTCGAGCTCGTGAAGCTTGTTTCTCACAGAGCGGACATTGTAATGTAGCAGTTTTATACATGACGATTTGCTACCACCAGGCTTCGCCCCTGTTGAGGTTCTAACTTTATTAGGTTTAAACAACTGTTTACTTGAATACCAACTGGTTAAACATTTTCGTCAAGAATGACAGACTTTTTATCCTTGGGCACACCAATTTTAAAAGAACTATATTTCTGCTTCCACTTTGTTTTTATCCGTTCGCATTCACAGTCGATGTTATAATTTAATTTTAGGTATTTTCCAATGTCCTCAGGTTTTGTGTCATTAGACAGTCGTGATACAAATAACCAAGAATAGCTACCTGATGAAGCGGCTTTCAAAGTGGTTGCATCCTTTTTTTTGCCTTCGATTGAGTTTGGTCTCAGTTTTGGGTCCACTTGTTTCTTTTATTTTTTACTGTAAGCTTCTGTTTGTTTTGAAAGCATAGAAAAATATTGAAGGAGTTGAAAGTAGGGTTAGTCACTGTCATTTTCTTCTTTTTTCTTGGGATGGCTTGCAGTCACGCTAGACTGTTGTTGTGGTCCTACTGTGCCAAGTCGTTTTGTTCGATGCCAATTTCTGCTTCTTTTGTTTCTTTCGCAGCTAATTTCACGGAATTTTTGGTTTTACGGCTTTTTTTATTAGGTTAGAAATTTACGAAATTTTCTATATTCTTTTCCAAGTAAACATTTTTTTCTTTAAGAAGTTTATTGTTTTCTTGAAGAATTTCATTTTTACTCTTTAGTTCGTCCACTAAAGTCTTTAAATACATAATTTCGATATACTTCTCTGGTTTGGGAATGTCATCACTTTGTTTACATTCCTTACACATTAATGGAGTTTTGTAACTTATTATTATAAGTATATTAAGTATATTAACTTTATTATTTAGTGAAAAAGAATGCTTCCAGTGCTATAAGGATAACACTGGACATTTGTGGCCATTATTTAGTGAAGAAGAAAGTTTCCACTTCCAGTGCTAATAAGTACGTTTAGTTGAAGATTATTATTTTACACTTCATTTGAAGAGCAGTTCTCTGTATTGTTTTGTGTTGTAATATTTTAGCTTTTTGAAATTAGTGTTACTAGGAGTTCTTTCTTTAAAGGTAACAAAAATATTAGGTTTTCAAACTTGATTCATAGAAATATGGTAAAAAAATTTGGCAACGCCTGACTTCGAAACAAAAAATTTTTTTTCTGTAACTGACATTTCTTGCTGTTTTTTATATGGCCATGTATTTATGACAGTGGCGCGCAGGTACTAAAAAATTTTTTTTCGAGGGCCGATATTTACCTTTTTTTATAGTGAAACACCATTTATGAATATTTTTATTCAATCTGAATTCATATCAGGAGTTACCCATTCCAATATATTAAATGATTTCCATAACACCCTGTATATACGTATGTGTATTATTAATTTTAGGTTCTAGCTCTGGAGCAAGCGATACAAAATCTTTGGAGAATTTAAATTCTTTATCACCAAGTTACCATGGTATAGTAGGCAATAAGGGTAAGTATTACTGTAGTTTAATACTATAAAAAAGTTATATTTTTATCACTTTTATCAGCAGTCTCTTTTGCCACGACGAGGTTGCAGTACTGTGCTAAGCAGTGTGCTATAATATGTTATAGCACACATGTAATGTAAAGTATTTTTTCTACAAACGTGTTAAAAATGCAGTTTTTAACACGCCGGCAGACGCCTTAAAAATGTTACTTTATGGCACTACTGTTGAAAGTACTTTATAGCACTAGTGTTAAAAGTACTACTATGGCAACTACGACGCCAACAATGGTTAGATTTTTTGACAAATGTCAACTTCATAATTTTATATTATATCTACGATGCTACTTAAAACTATGTGTTTCGAATATGTTAAACTTTCTAAAAATTGTAATTGTATTTTTGTTTTTTATTGTCGTTTGTACAAAAAATTTTGTATGATATTTGTGTTAAAAGTACTTTTAAGGCACTCATTTGAATTGCAGAATTCGCTTCGCTCATTCTGCAAACTTTCAAATTCGTGCCGTAAAATTATACTTTTAACACTTATATCATAAATAACTATTATCTATGACTCTTTGGATAAAATAAACGATTGCCATTTTTTGTACAAAAAAAAATCAAGTTTGACATTTCAGTAATTGTCTGATAAGTCACTTAAATGTTTTGATGCAAAATAATGATACATGAAATTTTTGATGCTATGGCAACAATTTATGTAATGACTTATTTTGATATTACGGCAACAAGTTATATAATGAGTTTATACACTATTAGTGGTATAATAGAGGTCATTAGATGAACTAAATAGATGTCAATAAATGATAAAATAAGCATTTACAAGGAGATTTTAGATAAGATATGTTATATGAATTTAATTTCCAAATAGTAGTACCTATGTATAATAATATAAAAATTGATCATGAAAACATTGCATATGACATGCACGAACGAAAAGTTCCAGCACAATAATGGTTTGTTGCAAAGCTCCCTCTTTGATTCTTCTTTGCTCTTTTAACCCATTAAAATATGACAATTGTGTCGCATAAAAGTGACCACATGGCTCACTTTGCGCCAACTAACAATAACACTTGTGAGTCACAACACTCAAATTCAAGATAATTAATTATTAATGATTCTAAACCTGGTACTTCTGAGCATAAAAAAATGAAGTATTTGTTCAACTTCTAAGGAAAGATGTAACAAATAACATATTTAATTCCACCTCGTAATTCAAATTTCACCTTTCTGAGACGAAAAAGTGTATTAAAAACAGTTTTTCTTAAATATCGCAAATTAAGAAAAGTTGCAAAGAGTGGGTTTTGCATACATACATCTCATTCGCATATAAAAGAATAATATTATAATATATGTACAATGTACAGCCATTGACAATTCAAACTTTCAGGTTTAAATGAAAAAGCAATCCATATCTGAAAGTTTGAGCAGCCACTGCATATTTTAATCTATTTCAGTCCTACCTGAAATTAATTCATTACAAACTTAGTTTTTTGTATGATGAATATTATGCCTTTCTCCATGTGTATATATTTCATAACAAATCACTATACAGGGTGTACCAAATTAAGTGCGCACTATTGCTAACTCTTTTATTATTATAGATACAAAGTCGGTTAAATTAGCAAAGTAGTAGCATTTTTTCTGCTGATTAAGATGGTGAAAGCAGAAAAACGATTTAACATAGTGTTTCCGAATAAATGAAGAAAATACAATTTTTTTAAATGGAACACCCTGTATAATTTTGACCGTACCGTTTACAAATCGTCTACAGAACAACAAAGTTTATATGCAATGTTGGCCTAAAATTTAAAATAACCGAATTATTACCATATTTAACTTTTAGACAAGTTGGCTGTGTATTTCTGAAATAACAACTGCATTCGATGCGTCAGTAGATTATTCTGCTGTCAAAAAAGCAAGCATTTTTTGTAATTTTACGTATTAAATGTGGTTTTAGATTTTTAAGTATACAAATTACAAAATGGCATTCACGCATTTAGAAAAATGCGATATGTTGGAAGCGTATTTTCTGTGCAGAAAAAATACTGTCCGAACACTGGAACAATATCGTCAAATGTATCCTGAACGTGATCAACCAGACAGAAGGTATTTTTTAAAGCTGTATAGAAAATTTAGGAGTAATGAAAGAGTTTTTGAAAAAGCTAGAACTAAAAAACAGTTTATAATTAGTGAACAAGTGGAAGAAAATGTATTGGGATATTTTGAAGCGTACAAAAATAATTCAACCAGAGATTTGGCAAGGGACAGTGGTTTAAGTTTATTTACAATTTGGAGAATTTTAAAAAAATATAAGTTTGTACCCTATAAGTATCGACCAGTGCAAACATTATTACCTGGCGACACTGAAAGAAGACTAATTTTTTGCCAATGGTTAGTAGATATGTGTAGGCAAAATCCCAACTTTTTAAGAAACATTTTTTGGAGCGACGAAGCGAATTTTTCAAACAGGGGTATGTTTAATCGTAAAAACATGCACTATTGGTCTAAAGAAAATTTATTTATTTCTCATCCCAGAAATGCGCAAGTACAATTTAGTGTTAATGTTTGGTGTGGTCTAATCGGCAGCCAAATAATTGGGCCAATTTTTTATGAAGGCACTTTGACAGGAAGGAGATATGTTGATATGTTGTCAGAATTATTGGAAGAATATTTAGATGCTGTCAACTTAGAGGCACGTAACCGAATCTATTATCAACAAGATGGAGCTCCGCCCCATCAGTTTCACGAAGTGAGAATGTTGTTAGAAAGGCTTTTCCAAGATAGATGGATAGCAACAAATGGTCCGATACGTTGGCCCCCAAGATCTCCTGACATAACCCCATTAGATTTTTACTTTTGGGGTTATGTCAAGGACGAAGTCTTTAAAAGGAGATATGCGAACCTGGCCGAACTTCAAGATAGCATTAGACACATTATAGGATCCATTGATGGCAGAACAGTTTTAAAAGCCACAAAACGTGTACTAAAGAATGCCCGAAAATGTATTGAACAAAACGGCGATGTCTTCTCACATTTAATATAGGTTGTTTTTTTTATTTCTTACGCTTAAATAAAGCAATAAAGAGAAAATTGTGTTTGATTTCAGAAATACACAGCCAACTTGTCTGAAAGTTAAATATGGTAATAATTCGGTTATTTTAAATTTTAGGCCAACATTGCATATAAACTTTGTTGTTCTGTAGACGATTTGTAAACGTTACGGTCAAAATTATACAGGGTGTTCCATTTAAAAAAATTGTATTTTCTTCATTTATTCGGAAACACTATGTTAAATCGCTTTTCTGCTATCACCATCTTAATCAGCAGAAAAAATGCTACTACCTTGCTAATTTAATCGACTTTGTATCTATAATAATAAAAGAGTTAGCAATAGTGCGCACTTAATTTGGTACACCCTGTATACCTAATTCAATACAATCTGAAACTTAAGAAACAAGATGAATAACAAAATTGAAAAGACAACTATTTTTTTTTTAGATAATTCAAACAATGGCGACAATACTGCTGAGAACCTTGAGAAAACCATAATAATTAATGGTATGTTATAAGGTTATAACTAAAAAAAGATGTAGGTAATTTTGTTTATTTGGCGCGTCACTATTATTTTGAAGTTTTTAGACCGTTAAGTATTGCAAGAAAAAAACATATTTTTTAGTTAAGTTATCGCTGTAAATTCTTATTTTAATAAAAAAATATTTGTAATTTTGAAACTGAAACTAAAAAATACTTTTATGTTGCGCCGCATTTTGCTTTGCTAAATAATACTAAATTTAACACTTTTAATTGGCATTTTTAGTCAAAATGGCTTTGTAAGGTGGATTCTTGACTCGTTTAGAAATTATTTAGTGATAACCTAAAAATGATAAATTGCGAGTTGTGCGACTACTGCATTCAGCATGCGATATTTCCTATAGACCGAAAGTGTTTCCCTATTTTCAGGTCCATTTTATATTTTTATATTTTTTTCAGATTTAAAAGAATGTAAAATTGTTAACTTGAAAGAAGATAAGATCGAATTACTGGTGGAGTTGGCAATTGAAACTCAGGCTACATTAAAAATTATTTTAAATAAAATAAATTCTCTGGAAGAAAGAACTGCGACGACGCATAGAAGCGTTGAGCCTGTCGAGGATTTTTCAGGCATTCTTCCGCTAAAAAGTATACAGGCTATGCTCGATTTTGAAGAATCTTTACAAACAAATTCGGAACTAATAATAAAGTTGGTGAGTTTTTCCACTTGCTTGCATTAATTATAGGTTAAAATACATTTTCTAGCAAAAACGAACAGAACGCCAGAAATAGTAACTTCGTAGTTTTTGCTTTGGACAAGAAAATAATAACAAAAAAACTGTCTTGCTCAAAATTTACAAAGTAAAATAGAGAAGTAAAAAAAATAAATTGTCCATTTTAAGACAATACTAGGAACAATGAAATTATTAAATCCGCTGTTTGTCTTTCAGTTTAACAGACTGTGCCAGTTGGGTGGCGTTAACGCAAAGAACCACATAAGAAGAACGATGACTGTTGTTTTTACCAATTCGGTGGGGACTTTAATTTCTTGGACGGGGCAAAAGGATAATCTTAAAATCAAAGATTTTTGCATCACTAACACAATGAGACGTAAGTTAGTTAATATTTTTTCATAAAAATGTCCACACAGCATTAGAGTAATAAAATTTGATTTACTTCTGTTTAGACTGAAATTTAAAGGAAATCTTTGGCAGGAAAATAAAGTATTTATACACCATGCATAAAGTAAAAAGTACATTTTATTTAAAGTAATAAGCAGAAGTAGTTGTCAAAAGTACTTGCAAGTATTAAGTATTATACTTAAAATCAAGCATTTCAAGTACGAGTATTAAGTAAATACTTTTTAAATATTTACAGTAATTTTACCTTCACTTAAAGTATTTTTACTTATTTAGGTACATAAAATACTTTAAAGTACTAAATGTACTTAATTAGTAGTGTTGTAAATATCCGTATTCATTAGATATCCGAATCATACGGAATCGGAATCAGCTAATATCCGTATCCATTATCCGAATTCGAATCCATTTCTTGACCCGCGCGAAAGCGGTTACAGATCATGTATACGTATGCATGCAACAGACTAAAACATTTTCTATCCGGATACACGGCTAGGTAGGTCGATGCGGTATCGGTATCATACCAGTCGAAGTCGAAGTTTAGGGATAAGAAGGCACCGCGTCGCGCCGTTCTCGTTTGAATTCGGTTCGGGTGAGGCGGGACTAGTTTAACCAATGGGTTTCATCTCATATGATACCCGTTACCCCGATAACTATGCCATCTTTTTTTAGGAAATGTCATTAGAAAGAGAAAGCACAATATCAAATATGCCAAATCGCAGACCGTGTTGTTCGCTTACACTCGATTCCGATTCCGTTTTCTCTTTGCACTTTGCATTAGTAACCACCCGATGCGAATTTATTTTGATTCCGAATCCGTATTCAAGTTCTCGGCCGGTTCCGGATAATCCGGATACTTTTAATATTCGGATCCAACGGATTTTTGGATACGTATCCTTACATCACTATTAATTAGTGTATAATTACTTTAAGTAATTACTTCAAGTGTTTTTTAAAGTAAAACGAACAATTTAAAGGATGTCAAATTTGGCATATATTCTTCACTTGTTAAATATTTCTAAATACATAACGAATTCAAAAGTACTTAAGTAGATTTAAAAAGTATTTTACTAGTTAAAACTACTTAAGTACTTTCGAAATGTACTTGGAGAAAATTTCAAACAAAATAATTAAAAGTATTGTTTTATGTACTGAATACTTTCATACAAGTAACGTTTCGAAACTGTTTAAAGTAAAATACTGATTACTTCCCTTGAAGTGCATTTTAGTACCGAATAGCTCAACTTTTCCATAGTCAAACTGGATAGTCATGGCTCCTTCTAAATTCTGCTTCACTCTAGCGTTAGGCCTCTTGTAATTTTAGTGTTTCTGGGCGCTGATTGTGCAGTGACCCCCTAATTTCACCGTTGTGTTTATATTAAGCAAATAGCGATCGTTGAAGTGCTTGGCGTCTTAAAAATACTGGTTAAAATGTATGTAATTCTTTCTACATTCTTTATCAGTGACCACGTCTCGACTATGTTACCCTCATTTGTAAACGTTGCATCCTAACTAAAAATATTTATATTGAATGGCACACTGTTGCCATGTAGGTGACCTACTTAAGCTTAGTTGCCGATTTAAAGTCGTCTGTTATGTAGATGACATATTTATGCACTTATTGTTTTGTAATTATTTTAGGAGCTAGTCAGAAGCTATTTCCAGCACTGACTGACAAAGAATTTATGAAAGTTGTAGCTGAATGGTTACGATTCTCCAGACAAAGAAAAGAAAGGGAAAAAGAATAATTTTTCTGTTTGTGATTACTTATATTCATAAATATATTTTGCAAATTTAATGTTTGTTTAATATGAGTTTTTGGTCTAAAAATCTAAACTAATAACTAATATAGAAACAAAAAATATAGGACTTTAAGTTTACAATAAATTCAGTCGCTCCAAAAAGATTTGTAGCCTCCAGTTTTTCTGGTAAAGGTAAATGTTGGTGACTAACTTTTAATTTTTGATTAACATTGTATTTTTCTTTGTTTATAATTTGCCCGCATGTTACAACTCTGAATCAAATTTAATTTATTTGATAGAGTGTGCCAATTAAATTTTTTATGTACAGGGATTTGGATTCAGAATTGCACTACAGCAGCAAATTTTGATTTAGGAAAAATAGTCTATGCAGTGTCCAAAAATGTTGCACATATTTGAAAAAAATAATTGGGACACTAAATATTTTTAACAAGATTTATGATGTCAAAACGTTTCAAAAATTTATGACAAATAACGCTGTCTAAATATTTTTTCTTTAGTTGCTGGCACTTCCAAATTTAATTTAAAATTCAGCCGAATCACATTCGCCGGTATGTCCTTAATTTTTCGGTGATTCGTTCTCTTAACTGATGGCGTATCTTAGATAGCGGAATAATACACACCTTTTCCTGGCGGTACCCCCACAAAAAGAAAGTTGTTAGTCTGGGCCTTTTGAAGGTCAGTTGATTTCGCCCCTTTTAAATATAACCTTGTGATGTTACAGAGCAGTCTGTGATAAATTTGGAAGAGCCAGCATTGAGAGGGAAGACATTTAGACGATATATCTTGTCAAAAACGTTAAAGAATCCCAATTATTATTTTCCAATATGCACAATATTTCGGGACACGTATTATCTTAAAAATGGGATGGCGAATGCGCGAAAATGTTTCAGCTACAATATTAAAAAAATATTAGGCTCAAAAAAAAAAAGCTACATACTATCTACGTAAAAAAACATTTCGTACATGAGCTTAAGTAATATATTGTCAAAGTATCTTCTGAAATATTACTTTCATGAGATAAAAGTTATAACAGAATAATATTGGAAAGATTACTTGTACACAATGTAAAAAAGACATAGATTTAAATGTTTTATTAATGTTTCACCGATGCAAGATGTTGCATTGTAACATCAAAAAGCGGGACATAAGAGGTGAACTACATATTACGTTAATGTTGCATAAATATTTCTCAGAATGTAACATTGTTAGTTTCTAATATTGCTGAAATATTCATACAACCTTTTTTTGTTTAGCGGGCAAGAATCTCAACAAGGTTAAGTCATCGTCAAAATCAGGTCAAGCGTTAATGGAATATAATGAAAAACCTAGAGTTTGTACATTATAGTGATGTAAATGAGTTAGTTGAGCGTTTTAAAAAATTGGAAGCTTCCAATCAGGGTGGCAATAATAATAACGTGAACGAGATTTGGAGCATTTTACAAGAACTGGAACCACTTGGAGTAATTGAATTCTATAAATAAGAATTTATATTTGATTCGTAAATCGTATTACATACTGTAATGTACGAGGATGTCGATCCTATACGGAAACGCCCGCTGAGTCACGAAGACGGGAGTGGTGTAGATGAAATTTGTAATCTAAGTAAAATAGCTTATAAGAAATGGTTGGTATACTGTTGACCATCAGGCAATTAACATGTCGGAAATATTAAAAATTATTCTTGTTACTATTGAAGAAGTATTCAGTCGGAACCAGTATTATGGGTCATGTTTACCTGCAACTTTAATGGTTTGGGAACTTGCTAAAAAATATAATGTACATGTAGAACCAAAATGCGGAAAGATTTTCTATGATGAAATAGGAGGCAACATTAATTTTTGGAACGTGTTTGAAGGCTAAATTTACGATCCCACCGTCAAAGTTATAAAACATATGATACCATCCGTCAACCTAACGAAGTTTCTGTATAAAGAGGATCATAGTATAAGCACAGATATGAAGGCAGCAGTAATGTTGGATATTTTTAATCGGTTCCAGAGAACAAACACAACACACCTTTACTTTTCCAACGCTCCAGAAACCTTAAAACTCTTAGAAAAATGATCAATAGAAATGTATCTAAATGTATTTAATAAAAAGTTTGTATTTATGTGATATTGTATTTACCTCTTTGTGAAGAACCAGATCACCAATAAGCAAAGCTGCTAGAAACAGGGTTTAGTTATTAGGGTCATTTTCATTTTCCTTGCAGATAACCTTGTCCCGTCACAACAATCGTAATTTTCACCTAAACCTTTAATTTTGGATGCAGTTTACATAGGATTTGGTTAATTATTAAATGTTTTTGCAATTATGAAGCTATTTTTGCAAATCTTAATTTATCTTTCAAAAAAATCTGGTAACATAGTGGCAATAAAGTTGTTTTTCATAAAAATAAATGCTGTCCCCCAGCTAATGCAGTGCAGTGTTGTCAACATTACGAAATTGTAATTATTACATTTTGTAATGTTTTAGTCAAAATACAGTTCCTATAGTACTTTTACTTACGTACCATACACTAATGTTTTGTTGAATTGCTTACGCCAGCATTGCATTGCATTAGCTGGGGGACAGTGTTCATTTTTATGGGAAACAACTCTGTTACCACTGCCTACCACTATGTTACCAGATTTTTTTTAAATACAAATTAAGATTTGCAAAAATAGCTTCATAATTACAAAAGACATTAATAATGAAACAAATCATATATAAACTGCATCGAAAATCAAATACATTTAGGTAAAAATTAGGATTGTTGTGACGCGACAAGTTTATTTGCAAGGGACAAATTTATCTGCAAGGAAAATGAAAATGACCCATTAGCTATAGTGTCAGTGTCAGTAGCAGATAGTATCAGTGTCCTATTGGGGTCCGGATAGTGTCCGGATAGTGTCCTAAAGACATCCTAATAGCGTCCTAAAGACGTCCTAAAAGCACCCTAAATAGCATCCTTCTGGTATTCTAGCAGATACTTAGGATATATTAAAGGGCATAGTCCCATTTTTATGTTTAGTTCGGACGTAAATATTATGGTGATAAGATGTATGCCAACAAGATAAAGTATCAGCTTCTTGAAACACCAACTGTTGAATATGGTGTAAGGAAAGAGGGAACCAAGTTGTTTCTGGGAAATACACCTGTCGTTATAAAAGATAACTTTCTCATAATAGATAATGATAAATTTCAGTTATCAGAAGGGCAGTTTAATTTATTAACTACAAAGCAACCAGTAAAATTGAATTCAAATGACTTAGATAATTACAAGAAGATTTTACTTGTTACAAATGTGCACAAAAAAGGTTTCAATGCAAACAGTGCAGTTATATCAACCAAAGGGTGGAAGTATAACCGTATAATTTCAAAACGGTTTCCACCTAAGAGAAGTTATGCCCTGAGAAAACAGAAACGAACCGAGATAAAACAACAGAAGAATCGAAGGCGTCGTATAAGCTGTAGCTATCCGTTCGAACGTGAAGTAGTTAGTGAAGAAGAAGATAAGGGGGTGAGTGAAGGAACTGAGAAATATACTGAAGAGTTACTCATGTATGAGGATGCCAACGACTTTGTTGAAAAAATGAAATATTTAGAAGAAGAAAATAATGCTAATTCTAGTGAACTAAGGACTATTTTTAGAGAACTAGAAAAACTTGGAGTTATAGAATTTTATTAAAAACAATAAAGTTATTAAAATACTTTTGTGTGTTTTATTTGTTTTAAATATATAACACTTACTCTAAAATAATTAGTCTTAGATATACATTTCAATGAACGAACGTGTCAGTTGAGTCCTTCCGCAAGATGGAACCGTTAATAATACTAAATAATACTAATACTGTTTATAAGCGCAATACAAGCAGAATCGATATCGAGCGAAGAAGAAGTAATAACTACAGATGAAGTTAAATATGATTATGAGCTAATACCAGAAGAACCATTCACAGAAGCAGAAGAACCATTAACTCGAGCAGAGGGATGGAAATATTTAGTGCAATATGGGTACCTTAACAGTACTAATACTAGTGACTCTGATTTCAATATCTCAAGGTTTGAAACAATTCCAAGAAATCTATGAGTTACCTGTAGATGGAACTTTAAACGAAAAAACTGTAAGCCTGATGCGCAAACCTAGATGTGGTGTTAAAGATATAGCGCATTTTACAACATCCCCTACAAAGTGGTCTAGCACAAATTTAAAATGGAATATTTATCCTCCAGCATATGCTTTATCTCATTATTAATATCGGCGAGCGGCAATTGAAGCCTTTAGGACCTGGGAAGTAGCATCAAAGCTTCGCTTTACCTATGCAAGTTTAATGATGCAAATATAACTATCACCTTTAATAACGCAAACCAATCCGTGACAAACTAAAATAGACCCTGTTCATTCGGGTTATCCAAACAAATATTAGGACACGTCTTTCCCCTACGGAAATAGTAATGTAGAAATTCATTTATATGACAGTATGGACTCAATGGAGTTTTAACAAAAAAATTATGACAATAACTTCAATTTATTGGGAGTGCTGGTACATGAAATTGGCCATGTTCTAGACTTAGGCCACTCAATGGACCCGAATGCAATTATGTACCCTTATCACCAACAACGCAATAACCTATCTACGGATGATATGGAGGGTATACAATGACTCTATGGGCCAAACACAAGTCTTACACCATCTCTACCTAAGAACAATTCCATACCTGCATGGACACCTTCGGTGCTGCCTAGAGAAAACCCTTTACCTCCACGTATGAAACCAACGGGAAAAATACCAATTTTGCAGCAACAACGCAGAAAATACGAACCAGAGTTATGCGATTTAAATTTTAAAATACTTAACACATTTCTAGTGGTAAAAAATAAGTTGTATAAATTTTATGAAAAATATGTGTGGATATTGAAATTAAATAAAAAGGGAATTAGTAACAACCCTTTCTTAATATCCGATTACTTACCATTTTTTCCAAAAGATTTAGGAAACATTACAGCTATTTATGAAAGACCTAAAGGTGAAATTGTCGCCATTGTCGGTGATACAATTTACTTTTTTGAATATGGAACCTTTAAATTAATATGCTGGGAAAAGATTGATATGCTTGCTAGAAGAGATGATAAAACTATAATTTATGCAGCGGTTAACACTAATAAGGGACGAACCTATTTGTTTCTAAATAAATTTGTGGTGTGGGGTATGGATGAATGTAGCTTTAGGCCTAAAGAATCACACTTAATATCAATACCTCTTAATGATGTTCCTGCTCAGGTAGATGGCGTATTTCGAGACACAAATGGTCCTCTATACTTCCTTCGAAATGGAATGTATTTCGAATATAATGAATTTACCAATAATCTCGTTAGTTCAGGAAAGATGAATCTTCATTTCTTTGGTATTAAATGTACTAATCTAGGACTTCTAGAACAATTCAAATATTTACTAAGTAATATTATAACAAATAATGTAAAATTGTAGATCCTAATAAATAACTATATATACCTTATGACTTTTTTCTACTAGCATAAGGAAGAACTCCAATAGCCTACTCCCTTATCAAGAAAGCCTACAGGGCCTAAAAATATTCTTATAAATCTTTTGCTAGTAAATTAATAAATGAATTATAGCGGCCTGTATAAGTGTCTCATTTTTACGTCTAAGTGTTTAAATAAACATATGGAAGATTGATACAATTAGTGGTTGGCTGTTTTTCGCTGTTAATTTTTCAAATGAACAATATTTGCTACAAGACAAAAACAAAACCATCCTGTACATACATTTTTTTAAACATCCTGCGTAAACATCAAACTTGAGGTTTTCTTCTTAATGACACCGGGTCTGTAATTCACATTTTTTTAAATTCCTGATGACAAACCAACTTTGGTCTAAGACCAGAAACAAAACAAGATACGAATTGAAGGTTGATAAGAGTATCTTCAATTGTCAAACAAAAGCAAATAATATAATTTATTTAATAATAACTAAGTTTTAAATCTTAATTTTAACCATTAAGGCCCAAGCGACGCTAGTACTGTAAATTTTTGAAACTTGAGCTCTTATCGACTCAACTGCTCAACCACTCAACCATTTAATCACTCAATCGCTCAACAGCTAATTAAACATATTTTTTCTTTTTAGAAACCTGTTCCTAAAGATAATGACATTGCTAAGACCAATATCGCATCAACTTATATCTTACACTGAGCTTTTAAATAATAATTGTCTTAATATTAAAAACACCGCGAAATAAGGTTTTGTTCAGGTACGCTCATATTTGCTCCGGTTTGTTCGGGTTTGCTTGGGTTTACTTGGGTTACGCGTTTTAAGGTTAGTTCAGGTCGAGGGCGCCTAGACCTGAGCTAACCTTAAAATGCGCAAACCCAAATGAATTAACGAGGTTATTGGTAAATTCATTATATTCGAAATACATTCCATTTTGAAGGAAGTATAGACGACCATTTGTGTATCGAAATACGCCATCTACCTGAGCTGGAACACCATTAAAAAGTTCTGATATTAAGTGTGTTTCTTTAGGCCTAAAGCTATATTCATCCATATCCCACACCACAAATTTATTTAGAAACAAATAGGTTCATCCCTTATTAGTGTTAACCGCTGCATAAATTATAGCTTAATCATCTCTTCTAGCAAGTATATCAATCTTTTCCCAGCGCATTAATTTAAAGGTTCCATATTAAATAAAGCAAATTGTATCACCGACAATGGCGACAATTTTACCATGAGGTCTTTCATAAATAGCTGTAATGTTTTCTAAATCTTTTGGCAAAAATGGTAAGTAATCAGTTATCAAGAAAGGGTTGTTATTAATTTCTTTGTTATTTAAATTCAATATCCACACATATTTTTCATAAAATATATACAACTTATTTTTTACCACTATACTTATATATATTTATGTTTTAAAATTTAAATCACATAACTCTGGTCGTATATCGACTTTCTGCGTTGTTGTTTGCAAAATTGGTGTTTTTTCCGTTGGTTTCATACATGGTGGTACAGGTTTTTCTGTAGGCAGCACCGAAGGTGTCCTTGCAGGTATTGGAATATTTCATTTTTTCAACAAGGTCGTTGACATCGTCATACAAGAGTAACTCTTCTCAGTTCATTCACTCACCCCCTTATCTTCTTCACTAACTACTTCACGTTCGAACGGATAGCTACGGCTTATACGACGCCTTCGAGTTTTCTATTGTTTTATCTCGGATCGTTTCTATTTTTCAGAACATAACTTCTCTTAGGTGGAAACAGTTTTGAAATTATACAGTTATACTTCCACCCTTTGGTTGATGTAACTGTTTGCATTGAAACCTTTTCTGTGTACATTTGTAACAAGTAAAATCTTCTTGTAATTATCCAAGTCATTTGAATTCAGTTTTACTGGTTGATTTGTAGTTAATAAATTAAACAGCCTTTCTGATAACTGAAATTTATCATTATCTATTATGAGAACGCTATCTTTTATAACGACAGGTGTATTTCCCAGAAACAACTTGGTTCCCTCTTTCCTTACACCATATTCAATAGTTGGTGTTTCAAGAAGCTGATACTTTATCTTGTTGGCATACATCTTATCACCATAATATTTACGTCCGAAGTAAACATAAAAATGCCCTTTATATATCCTAAGTATCTGCTAGAACATCAGAAGGATGCTATTTAGGGTGCTTTTAGGACGTCTTTAGGACACTATTAGGATGTCTTTAGGACACTATCCGGACACTATCCGGACCCAATAGGACACTAATACTATCTTTCAAATAGCTAATAAATAAACCCTGTTTCTAGCAGCGTTGCTTATTGGTGATCTGGTTCTTCACAAAGAGATAAATACAATATCACATAAATACAAACTTTTTATTAAATACATTTAGATACATTTCTATTGATAATTTTTCTAAGAGTTTTAAGTTTATCTGGAGCGTTGGAAAAGTAAAGGTGTGTTGTGTTTGTTCTCTGGAACCGATTAAAAATATCCAACAATACTGGTGCCTTCATATCTGTGCTTATACTAGGATATTCTTTATACAGAAACTTCGTTAGGTTCACGGATGGTATCATATGTTTTATAACTTTGACGGTGGGATCGTAAATTTACCCTTCAAACACGTTCCAAAAATGAATATTGCCTCCTATTTCACCATAGAAAGTCTTTCCGCATTTTGGTTCTACATGTACATTATATTTTTAGCAAGTTCACAAACCATTAAAGTTGCAGGTAAACAGGACCCATAATACTGGTTCCGACTGAATACTTCTTCAATGTTAACAAAAATAATTTTTAATATTTCCGACATGTTAATTGCCTGACGGTCAACAGTATACCAACCATTTCTTATAAGCTATTTTACTTAGATTACAAATTTCATCTACACCACTCCTTTCTTCGTGACTCAGCGGGCGTTTCCGTATAAGATCAACATCCTCTTAGATTACAGTATGTAATAAGATATACGAATCAAATATAAATTCTTATTTATAGAATTCAATTACTCCAAGTTGTTCCAGTTCTTGTATAATGCTCCAAATCTCGTTCATATTATTATTATTGTCACCCTGATTGGAAGCTTCCAATTTTTTAAAACGCTCAACTAACTCATTTACATCACTATAATATACAAACTTTTTAGGTTTTTCATTATATTCCATTAACGCTTGACCTGATTTTGACGACGACTTAGACCTTGTTGAGATTGTTGTTGTACTTGGAGGTGTTTTTACTGATTTCTTTCTAAGTTTCGAAAATACTGAGAGTAATGGTTTAACAGTATTTTTATATTTGTCAGATCTATTTCCTTTGAACTGACCACTATCCTTCCGGTAAAAATTTGTTCGTAAAAGAATATCTTTGTATCGTTCCTCATCTTCCTTTCTATGATAAATAGTTTTTTTTAAACAGAAGATCGTAGAGTCCTTGAGTTCCTTGGTATTCAATATCGCCTACTTGTATATCGCCATTTTCCAAAAAATCAACCCGCAAATCTCCAAGTTTCCATGTATCAGTTTCAATATCGTGCTTAAGACCCTGTGTAAGATCAATATCATCTGAATCTCTCCAATATTTTGATATGTGGTTGTATTCTAAAGCAATTTTAGGGTATTGATTGATAAAGTCGGGAAATGCAGAAACATTTTCTCTATAAGTGGTTTCTAGATCCTCTTTTAATTATGGTATGAATTTTTCTTCTACAAAAACACCATCACCATCATAGTCGTCATTGGACAAATGTCCATATTCGATTTCGGCCTCTTTTGATGGGAATTTCACAGAATAAGGAGGTTCACTTTGCTTGATTTTAGGTTCATTTTCTCGAATTTCTGATTCTTCGGCTTTCATCTTTCGCTTTTTCGATTTCCGTGATGCCTCTAATGGATTTTCTACAATTTTATTTAGGGGGTTTGTGGTAGGTTTCAAGAATTTGTACAGTGCCTTCACCCCGCTCCAACTTTAAAGTCAATTATTTTTTTCTTTTTGTATTGGATTCTTGAATTATTCGACGCTTAACATCTTTATCAAGCTTACTAAATTGTGAAGTCATAATAATAACACACAACAGTAATAACAGACTAGTATAAATAGCAAAACAGCCTATTTCGTAAAAACACCCTGTTTTTGAATCAAAAACTGCTATGAAACAGCTAGAGATCAGCTAATAAACAGACCCTGTTTCCAGAGATTTAGTACACTAGCTTCTAGAACGCCAAGTGTCACACTGAGCCTCGAGGGCTTAGGGTATGATATAAGTATCAAACTTGTTACGATATCGGCCTTTAGCAGTCATTTTCTTTTACCATTAGTATAAATAGCAAAACAGCCTATTTCGTGAAAAACACCCTGTTTTTGAATAAAAACAGCAGTTTCAGGAAACAGCTAGGGAACAGCTAATAAACAGACCCTGTTTCCAGAGACTTAACACAACTTGCTTCCAGAACGCTGTTATAATATTATAACAGAAACATCGTCGACTTTTACTAAACTATTTATTTTTACTACTGTTTTTATTTAATTTTTTATTATGCTCCCTTACTCCTAGCAACTTTTCACAAGGCCTTCTTGAAACGTGTCCTACTATCCATAGGCAATCACATAAACACATGTAACAAGGGTTACCTATGCGTAGTACTAAACTATACATATTATAACACCTTTCCCTTCAAGTTATTCTACTTCCTATTAATAAACAACATATTCTTTAAGTCTAATTGGAACCTTTTTCTCCCTAGTAGGCCTCCTATCAGTCAATTGAGTTTCGCTTTGAATAATTCTATTTTCACAATCGTTTAAATTTGTGGAACTCAGTTGACTGACAAACTCAGCCCCAATAGATCTAGGTACACTATTTTGGGCACCTACTTGGGCACCTACAGTATTATTTCCCATACATTTATCTCTTGAATTTTGGACACCTGTCTGATAATCTAGTTCACTATAATCACTTTCAAGTTTACCACCATGATGTGATTTGCGCAAGTCACTACTGTTCCTTCTTAATATAGTTGACCCAGTATTTATAGAATATGAACGGGGAGAGGAATATTTTGCTACTATAGTAGCTGGCTCCCACTTGGCATTTTTTCTAAAAACAACGTCATTACCTATGTGATACTCTGGATATTTCTTTCTCACAGTTCTATCATAATATTTTTTACCCAAACTATTTTTATTACTTAACATTCTTTTATACTCTTTTATATCCACTCCTGGTCTATAAATAACTGGTAACTTTGTTTTTAACTTCCTACCAAATATTAACTCAGCTGGAGACCTTTGGAGACCAGTGATAGGAGTATTTCGGTACTCCATGAGAGCCGCTTCTAAGTCACATGACTTAGCAAGCGGCAAGCAAAATGTTTTTGGCAGTCCGTACAAATCGCTCTGAGTAGTTAAGGCTATGTATGTACTGCCTAAAAAAATCTCATTTTTACATGTAAATCTCCATAAGAAAATTTAAGGTTCGATTTGCATTTTTGCGACCATTTTAAGGCGTGGCACTTTTGGCCGCCGTTCAGTCCACCATCGTGTTAGATGAGTTGGTGTAGAATATTAAGGATATTTTTAGCGGGAAAGTTGATTAGTAGATAAGAAATTACTATGAATTCATTAGCTGATTAAAAAAATGATAAGAGGTGAGCACGGAATAATAGAATTTTATATTCAAAACGGTATAGGAGAAGATATAAAAATTTTAGCGGGAAAGTTGATTAGTAGATAGGAAATTACTATAAATTAATTAGCTGATTAAAAAAAAGATAAGAGGTGGGCATGGAATAATAGTATCAGATAATCAAAATGGCATATGAGAAGATATAAAAATTTAAATATATGAGGGTATTAGAATAATAAAGAGCTATATATTTTGCAGAACAGATTAATATTAAGGGTGGTTTTGAACAGAGTTGTTTCGAACAGGGTGGTTCAGAACAGAGTTGTTTCGAACAGGGTGGTTGGGAATAGAGTCTGTTTTTTTTAGCTGTTTTTCAAGAAACAGGGTGTGTTTTTTTTAGCTGTTTTTTCGGGACAGGGTCTGTTTTAGCTGTTTTTTCCCGAACAGGATCTGTTTTTTAGCTGTTTTTCCCGAACAGGGTTTGAATGAGGTTCGACTTGTTATAGAAGAATAGTTAATAAATTGAAGCTTATTAAAAAGAGCAAGATTATACCATCAGATAAGAAGTTAAGTTATTCAAAAACAATCATATCCATAGATGGGTATATATAATAAGTTTTCAAAACGATCGAAAAGATTAAGTTACAAAAACAATCCCAGATAAAATTTAAAAAAATTTAACTATAATAACTCCCACAACAACAACTACCCTCCTGCTTGGCAAACCCAAGCAAACTTAATGCTTAGGTAGAACGTAATTATATAAGAAGCATTCAATGTGATTCAAAAAAGATTAAGTTAATTAAGTTCCGATAAAATTAAAAAAATTTTAACTTTTAAGAAACTATAATAACTCTCTCATCAACAACGAACCTCCGGCTCAGCAAACCCAAGCAAACTTAATGTCTAGGTAGAACGCAATTAATACGATATCAAAAAAAAATTCATAAAATAAAAGAAATGATAAAACATCCTAAAAAAATCCAAGTGTAATAAATATACCCAGCATGAGATATTATTCAAACATTTTTTTAAAAAGTCGCTAGATATCCACGCGGTAAGTCGCACATTTATATGCAAAAAATTAGGAAATGCGCTTTAGAAATAATAGATTAAAAAAGCTCAAGCAGAAACAAAAACCACCAATTTCTTTACAAAAAAAACATAAAAATATTGAATGCGATAATTATTATGCACCGGAAACGTATTGGTTTGCCGCAAAACGAGTTTTATATTCAAATTATGTAAAACACCCCAATTTAAAAAAAATATAGTTGAATATATTTATACCAGCAAAAAAATATGTAATATTATATACTTAACATATGTTTTAAAGCCGACCAACTCTAAAAAAATAACTAGAAAGATATTAAAATTTAAGTAAAATAATAAAAATTTAGTTAATAACATATAGAAAAAAGTTATATGCAGTCATTTTATATAATCAAAACCTAAGCTTCTTATGGTAAAGGCGTATTCAAAGCCGATAAGGCACGCTTAATATCTCCACTTTTTATGAAATTTACTCAAAAAAAGTTAAAGTATACGATTTGTATGCTACACTATTTCCCCCCACCACACATGGCTTGTGCTTCAGAATCAATCACCCACAATATTTCAATATAAATAATTTTATTTTATCAATAGACCTATAAATAATTGTTGCAGAGTGTTTCTAGCAAAAAAAGGAGCATAAGCAGCTATAACTTTACATTAAGGAAGTGTTATTATATTAAAATTAATTAATACAAAATTTTGAAAAAATTGTATCAGAGAGGGGAAGTTTTAACCCTAATCATCCCCCCCACCCCCCCATAAAATAGCTAGTAGAGTATTAAATTTGATGAAAAACAAACGGCTATTTTACTAAAAACGTCTTGTTAATATACTGGATGTTCATCGAAAAGCAATAAAAATATATAATTGACAGTTTTTAGAAGTAATAACATATAACATACCTAATTTTCAGCAAAAACGAAGGCTGCCACGACAACTTCCACCACCATAATTCGTGAGAACAAATTTTCGAGGTCTACTGTGCAGGTATGTAGCAGGTCTTTAGGAGCACATTAAAACCTAGGCAGAGATAAAAAATAATTAGAAATAGTAAAAAATAATCAGTAGACGTATAAATACAAGCTAAAAAATACCGATATATACTGTTCCCCCCGGTTTTTCCTATGTCATAGATGAACAGATGTATTTCCATAGCAAAAACTTTAGCAATCTCAGCGTAAATTGGTATCAAAAATCACAAATTACGTCGAGACTACTTAAATCGCCGCTATTGTCCTGGAGACAGTCGGGATGGCACATCCAAAACCTATTTTTGGAGAGAGCTATAAAATAATTAGCGGTATAAAGTAAAAAACATATACACTACAAAACAGATTAGCTGTAAAAGTTAATTAGTAAAAAACAGGAAAGAATATTTAACTAGATTGACGTCATAGCACATAGAAAAAATACTATAAGATAAAAATGTTGCAGCTTCTTTCTTCTCACACAGGTAAATAGTGATGAAATTAAACAGCTTTTAATCTTGAATAGTAGTTATAGATTGATATAAGCACAATATAGAAGCTACCACTCAAAGATAAAAAACAATTAGATATAGCGATCGCATCAACTGGAATGGTATCTGTAAACTTTTAAACCTATTTTTTAGGAAGTAAAAATAATAAATTAGGTAAATAACGGTTCAACAGATAAATAATAGCTGAAAAAAATGTACAGTGGGGGGAGGTAAAGTCATCAAAAAGAAACGGTGGCGGGGGCAGAATCTAACCAAGGAGGAAGGGTAAAATACAGGTACATACTTTTTATCAGACAGATAAATACGCATACACAGCAGGTAAAACAGTTCAACTTTGCAGCAAATCCTACGGCTATA
Organism: Philopedon plagiatum; assembly: GCA_963971165.1. Taxonomy (NCBI): domain Eukaryota; kingdom Metazoa; phylum Arthropoda; class Insecta; order Coleoptera; family Curculionidae; genus Philopedon; species Philopedon plagiatum. Next base: position 56,214,637 of record OZ020192.1, on the reverse strand, counting down.
ATTCGAAATTCTCCTGCCATATCGATATCAAAATCACGAGATAGCACAAGGATCTTCGACTATGGACATAGGTAGAAAATTTTAGGAAGTAAAAATAATAAATTAAGCAAATAACAGTTCAACAGGTAAAAACGTAGCAGGCAGAATCTAACCAAGGGTAAAATACAGGTACATACACATTTAACAATTAAAAAAAAACAATTATATATTGTAAGCGTTCAGTTCAACTTTGTAGCAAATCCTATAGCTTTAATTCACAGATTCTTGTGCAATATTGATTTCAAGCTCACAACATAGCATTAGGATCTGTGAATAAGACATAGGTAGATCATTTTAGGACGTAAAAAATATTAGATTAGGTAAATAGCATGCAAAAAAACACAGAGTTCTTCTTCTCTTAACATTTGTGTAAAAACCAATCAGATATAGTCGTTGTTCCGTTTTCCCACTAATTTTCTTTAATTTTATTAATAATTTTGCTTGATTTGTATTTTAATTAAACCTTCGCGAAATTGCTCGCGTCCAATTCCCTTCCGTATTGGTCGATTGTGACGCGTAGGTGTGCGCGAAGAACGATGTTAGTACCGGCAGTTCGGAACTACCAATTTTACACACACACATGAACAAGACTTCAATTGAGTTGGTGTGTCCCGCAATTTTGTGTTATTTAGTGAACCGCTGATGTTGATCCCGTAGCAAGGCCTTGCAGAAGCCCCAATTTGAGGACACTGGTAAGATCATTGCGTAAGGGATTCTTTCGCCGCTATACATTTTGATTTTCGTTAAATTTAATCTATTTTTGCTAAATTGAATGAACCAGCGATTTCATTCTTAGTATTCCAAAATACATTTTTTTTTGGTCCCTCGATGCCGATTTCGTGTTTAATTCAATGGCAAAATTGATTGAAAAATAATTCAGTTAGTAATTAATTTTATTTGCTAATTTGATTGATAATTTAATAATTTTAATTGCATTAATTAGTTTGCTAATTAATGTCAAACAATTTATAATCGACATAATTGCTTCTTGTGCTTTACCCAGCATTTTCGCCGAATTATCCTTAAAAAAGTAATTTTACAAAAATAAATTTCGAGACATTCCAGTTTGTTTTTGTAGGTTTTTTCGCTTATCATAGGTATTGATTGCCGATGAGATAAATGCAGGTTTATTGTACCAATTTATGTTTGAATTTGATTTAAATATTCTGCATTAAAAACATATTTTCCCAAATATTTTAATTAAAAGGTCTTTATTGCGTTTTACGAATTTAAATACTTCAGATCTTCGCAAGGACTTATATTCTTTATATATTATTGTTTATTCGATAGTTGCTAATAATAAATATCGACATTTTATTAGACGAAATTAATTTAAAATGTGTTTAATCTTCTTTTAAGAGTCCCAATTTATTTTCAAAGATAAATTGTGGCAGCTTACTGTTCTTTAATAAAATATCTATAATTAATTTCTATTTTCTCTATAAAATAAAATTTGATTGCTGTTTTCTTAAATTAAATTAAAAATGAGTAGCAATAAATTTGAAGCGCTTAAATTAAAGCGATCTACGACAATCACACGTGTACAGGAGTTGTATGATATTGCTACAACTTGCACGGGTGATCGAAAGCAAGAAGAAATCTTTCAAGTCCGTTGCGAACATTTGAAAGATTATTATGATAGTTTTGAACAATATCATTTTGCGATTATAACGCATAAAGATATGGAAGAGTCGCATTTAGATGACGAGGAAATTATACGGAAAAACTTTGACGATCAATATTTTGCTATAAAATGTATTCATAGGGAATTGTTTGCAAAAGCTGATGTAAAACCTAACGATTTAAATGTTAGTAATTCAGGAGGTACGGCTCAGCCTTCAAGCAATGCCAAGCTGCCTAAAATAACTTTACCCGTTTTTGAGGGAAATTATCAACATTGGCCTACTTTTTTCGATTTATTTAAAAGTCTTATCCATAATCAACAAACCCTTTCCAATACTGAAAAATGTCAATAATTATTAACTTTTTTACGACGTGAACCTTTAAATACTATTAGAAGTATACCACTAGTAGACAATAATTACCAAATTGCCTTTGATACTTTAGTCAATAGGTATCAAAATAAAAGAGTTTTAGCTAATACTTATTGGCATGAGCTGAATAATATATCACCATTGACAAAAAGTACTAAAGGAACTCATTCTGCTTTACGTCATATTTTAGATACATTTTCAGAAAATACTGAAGCTTTAAAATTATTAGGATTTCCGGTTAGTAGTTGGGATTTCGTGCTTTTTAATTTACTTTTACAAAAATTAGATGCAGAACTTGTTCATAAATTTGAAATGGCACATGGCCATTTGGAAATACCAACATTTAACCATTTAAAAATATTTTTGGCAAGTCACTGCAAAGTATTAGAAACTATTGCTAATTCAACTTCTGATTCTACAAAAAATTATTCGTCGCCTCGAGGAAAGGGAACAGGGCCGATGAGTGCCTACTCATTCCAAACTAATATTTCTAATAAAGGCGGTAACAGCCATAAGCTGAAATGTAAATTTTGTAAATTTAATCATTTTCCGTCTAACTGTGCAAATTTCCTTCAAAAATCCCCAAAAGAAAGATATCAGCTTTGCAAACAGCACGGAGTATGTATAAATTGTTTAAGTGTATCGCATAAATTTATCAAATGTAATTCAAATTCCACGTGTCGCCATTGTCATTCCCGCCATCATACCTTACTTCATTTTGACAATGCTCCTGTTTCTGTTTCTGATGAAGAAACACCGCTTTTACATAATAGTCCTTCTACGTCAGGCCATGTTAATCATACGTATAATCACTCGCCAATTTCCCCTACTGCCAACGTGCAGCACCCATCTCGCGCTGTACCCACCGGGATTACTTCTTCAACCTCTTCTAATGTTAATGCTTTGCTAAGTGCGGCCCAACCACATGGATTTGTGCTGTTGGCCACTGCAAACATAGAGGTAGTGGATTCAAACGGCAATCCACATAGAATACGACAACACAGATTACAGTTGAAGCGTTCGGCATGTAATATTGCTATAAAAGGTCTAGATCAAATGGCCTCTATGTCTTCCAAGGGTATAACTTCATTAGTTATATGACCTATAGAGCAGCCAAATCTATCGTTTGCTGTTGAGGCAGTTATTTTGCCTCAGGTGTGTGCAGATATGCCTAATGAATTCTTTAAGATTCCTGACTGGGATCATTTAAATAATTTAAAATTGGCGGACCCAAAGTTTAACACCCCCGGTAGTATAGATCTATTACTTGAAGGTGATCTCTTTCCCTTTATTATCCAGTCGGGAAAAGTTTTTGGTAAGAAAAATGAGCCCATTGCCCTTAACACTGTCTTTGGCTGGGTACTGATGGGAAAAATTACCTTACCTGCTCCGCAACCCATGTATTCATTTTCTACTGCATTAGAGGATGAGTCACTTGGTGCTACATTGCAAAAATCTTGGGATCTTGAGGAAATCCCAGTGTTGGCCACTTTGTCTAAAGAAGACATCGCAGCTGAGCAAAACTTTGTGGTAACACACTCCCGCCTTCTTTCCGGCCGTTTTATGGTCACATTACCCTTTAAAGAGGGTGAACCGCTGTTCTCGAACTCTCGCTCTGTAGCGGAGAGGCGTTTTTATTCATTGGAAAAACGTCTTTTGCAAAATCTGGCTTTGCACCAGACTTATTATCAGTTTATGAAGGAATATTTGGATTTAGGTCATATGGAATCGGTGTCATGCGTTCCTAATGATTCGGCTTCCGAAAAAATCTATTACATTCCGCATCACTGCGTTAGAAATATTTATAGTTCCACTACCAAGTTACGTGTAGTGTTTGATGCATCCGCTAAAACCCAAGATGGTTATTCTTTAAACGATTGTCTTCTTGTAGGCCCGAAGTTACAGAATGACATATTTTCTATTTTGCTAAATTTTCGCTGTTTCCCAATTGTGATTACAGCAGACATCAAAATGATGTATCGACAGATATTAGTCAACCCTAGTCACACTGACTATCAGAGAATTGTATTTCGTTTCTCTCCTCATGAGAGGCTTCAAGTCTTTGTCATAACAACCGTTACGTATGGGGTATCTTCGGCACCCTTTTTAGCCCTTAGATGCATTCAGGAGTTGGCTGTAAAGGAAAAACTTAATTTTCCCAAGGCTTCTAAGGCGCTACAAAACCAAATCTTTGTGGATGATATTGTTTACGGTTCTATATCCCTAGAGGAAGCTCTAGCCACAAAGGAAGAACTCATTTCACTTCTTAAACAAGGCTGCTTCGAATTGAGAAAATGGTCTAGTAATAGTCAAGAATTCCTAGCCACAATCTCTACTGATATTCATCAGTCTCCTTTGTTATTGGATTCCGACCATAACAATTATTTTAAAGTGTTAGGACTGCATTGGTGCCCAGTGAAAGATATATTTTCCTATCAAATCAAAGTTTTAAGTACCGAATGTACAAAACGTTCTATCTTGTCTGAGGTAGCACGTATATTTGATCCACTTGGGTTTCTCTCTCCAGTTACTTTTCTTCTGAAGCATATGTTGCAACTGCTTTGGACTCAGGGGCTAGACTGGGATGATACACCTTCTACTAATATAGTTGATCAATGGCAACATTACAAATCGGAATTGTTAGTGATTTATTTATTTATTTATTTACACCCATTTACCAGTTTGAAACCAATTAACAAATGGGTACAACAGATAATTATAACTTAAAGTACAGATACTAATATAGTTATACATAGACATGTAAAGTATTGCAGAATAGAAAAGTGGATTAGAACATTACAAGACAAAATACAAGGTACAAAGTACAAAGTAAGAAAAGACAAAAACAAAAATTAAACCGGGGTACACTATTAACAATTAACAACTCTTAAGCATGTCTAAAAAAAAAAGAAAATTAATCACAAAAGTACAAAAGGCAAAAGGTGGACCACAACAGAGTGTCAGGTCAGACGTACCCTATTTATGCCACAATAAAAAATATCAAACCTATCTTGGTGCATATTGTACGTACTGCACATTCCATTTATGGGTGAGAATTTACAGATATTGGTTCGCGGTGTTGGGACGTAAAATGTGTATGGATGGCGAGATGATGCTCTAGGAATCTGGAATTGTAAGGAATTCAGAATCTCACTACATTCTACCCCATTATGCAAGATCTTGTAAAGAAATTTCAGTTGAAAAACCCTGCGTCTATTCTCCAAAGAGTCCAACGAATGTCTGCGCAATAAGTCCTCCTGAGGCACACCAATATCCGGGTAGTGGGCATCAATTTTGAAACTCAAGTACTTCAAGAATCGTCGCTGAACCCTTTCAAGCCGATTAATATGTATCTGATAATATGGCGACCATATCACCGAAGCATACTCCATTCTGGACCTCACAAATGCATAAAACAGTAGTTTTAAGGCAGTGATATTCGAAAAATCACGCGAATTTCGTATAACGAACCCTAGTAATTTGAAGCAAGTCGATAAAAGAGAGTTTATATGAGGAACAAAGGAAAGTTTACTGTCCAACAATACACCAAGATCACCATAAGAATCTACTCTTTCTAATGGAGTATTATTGATTGCGTAATCGTACGGCAGTGTGATACGCTTTAGCGAGAACGACATAACCTTACACTTATTTATATTTAAAGGTAGGTTATTTATAGTACACCAGTCGTGGATCTTGTCAAGTGAGAGCTGAAGTTTCCCACAGTCTTCCAGACTCCCTATGCGGGCATATATCTTCATGTCATCAGCATAAAGAAGTGTGTGACTTTCAAGGTTTTCGAGAATGCCGTTGATAAATATGTTAAACAACAAAGGACCTAAGATGGACCCCTGTGGTACTCCAGAAGTAGCACTCATCTGGACAGACGATTGACCACAACACTCTACTGTCTGCTTCCTATCCGCCAAATAAGATTTAAAGAAATTAATCAAATTATCTGAAAAGCCAAAAGTGTGAAGTTTACTAAGCAGAATGTTGTGATCAAGTCTATCAAACGCCTTTGAAAAATCCGTAAAAATAACATCCACCTGACAGTTCTGATCAAATGCTTCCGCTACAAATTGTGTTAAACAAATTAGGTTAGATATGGTCGATCTCCCCTTGACAAAACCGTGCTGGCTTTCTGCGACTTTATTCTTAACCTGAAAAAGTAATCTCTCATGCAGAATCATTTCAAAACACTTAGAAAAGTTGTTAACAATACTTATGGGGCGATAGTTTTCTATTTTTCCCCTGTCCCCCTTTTTAAATACCGGAATGATTTTGGATGTTTTCCAGATATCTGGAAATTGCGACGTTTTTAAAGATAAGTTAAAAATTATGGTAAGAGGTTCAGCAAAAAGGCAAGCAAAATCATGCAATAAAAAGATGGTATTCTGTCTGGACCCATAGTCCCCTTCTGTTTCATCCTTTTCAGGCAACGTGAAACATGAGCTTTATCAAACTTCGCTACAAAAATAGTATCCGTTGCAGCAGCAGTCTGACGATTATCCACATTACCAGACAAAACATAGGATGATTGGAAATGGTTGGCAAACGCATTTGCAATGTCGGCATGATCTCTAAAACTGTTTTCACCCAGTGTCATTATTTCAGGAAATTGCTTATTATTTTTCTTACTATTTATTAATTGCCAGAATTTAGTAGGATCAGATACAATACGATTTTCAATATCTTCACAATACCTTTTGTAAGCATTGTTTACTTCATGTTTTACTAGAGTTGTCATTCTCCTAAATTCTAATAGATCGGCACGCTTACCAGTTCGCTTGAACCTCCGCCACACTACAAACTTTTTCTTAACTGTTTTAATTATCTGTGAATTGAACCAAGGTGGATAATTTCTGCGACGCTTCCTCGTCTTAGGCACAAAAACATCCAAAGCTTCATAAATTTTTAAGTAAAATAATTGACAAACAGAGTTTACATCACTGACGGCAGTTAAAAAGTCCCAGTTTATGTTACTAAAATGTACATACAAATTTACAAAATCAGCCTTTCTAAAGTTATAATAGACGCAGCTAGTTTTTTGCTTATTAAATTTTTTCTCATTAGCAAAACTAAAAAACGTTATCAGTGGAGGAAGATGATTATCTTCAGGCAATAAAACATCCTCAGCCTTTTCAACTTCACACGTAAGTATTTCGGAATTACACAGGACCAAGTCTAATAAACGACCATTTATATTCTTAACAAAATTATACTGAGTGAAGTTAAAGAATTGCATATAATTTAACAAACACAGGGTTTTCTCATCAGTACATTCACCAGATAATGCATTTGACAAGTCCGGTAAGTTAAAATCACCCAAAAATACAACTTTAGATTTGTATAAGTATCCCAATTCACTTATTATCTCGAATAATTGATTATAGTTATCGACATTCGTATTAGGTGGTATATAGACCAAGAATAAATAAAAAGAATATAAATTTAAAGTTACTTTAACACTAAGTAAATCAATGGACCTCGGGATATTATTAATTTTTAAAACTAAAACCTCATAAATATTTTTTACTGCCAAAAGCACTCCACCCCCCCTGGTGCAACCCAACTGTACGTAATCTCGATCTGCACGATAAACTGTATAACGCGAATCAAATAATTCAGTAGTAAAAACATCAGAGTCCAACCAGGTTTCCGAGATCGCCAATATGTCGAAGTTTGTAGCCAAAACAGAATTCAGAAATTCATTCGTTTTGCTCCTTAGGCCTCGCACATTTTGATAATAAACTGATATTTTAAAGTTATTTCGCTGGCTAAAAGATAAATTACTTTTTATTGTAGAAGAATGCGGAGAATTAATATTTGCAGTATTAGATAGAAATAGGTGCGTTTCACCTAAAAGACTCATTGGTTGCTATTTGACTAGTCGAAGGATATCACCCCTAACCTTTTCAATTAACTGTTTATGAGCAAAACAACTATTATAATCCCATGCAGCATGATTAACTGGAATGTCTAGTTTTTGTTTCTCCTTAACATTAACACAATTAATACATTTATACTGATCTTTGGAAACCCCGCAGGTCTTGATATCATGACTACCGGAACATAAAGGACAAGACAATGCTTTTTTACAAAATTTGACAGTGTGGTTATAACCGTTGCATTTAAAACAGCGTGGAACAGAGAGTGCCTCATAGACAGTACAGTTATCCAACCCAACAATCAGCTTACCAATATCTGTAATTCTCTGAAAAGTTAACTCGTCCAACTGTAGGTCAGCCTGATAAATTTGATTATTTTTTTGTAGGCCACAACTTTAAAATTTTGCACTGAGAATCTGAAAAAAATATATGTGAATTATGTAGTTGAATGCACTGCATGAGAGCCTCCTCATTGTATTCCTGGGAAAGTCCAACAATCCGAACAGCCGGTTGTACCCTTTTCAACTCCCTTACTTCATAATTATCGGAAAGTTTTTGCGCCGCTAAGTCTTTAAACTTGTCTGCACTGGTTTGATTTGTGCTTAGCACGAAACCGCCATTCGATACAGGTGTAACAGTATTAAAAGGAATGTTTTCTGTAGCTGGATTAATATTCTGTAGTATATCAAATTTGGTACGAGAACTATCCTGGTTTTGATTTTTTGGCTGGATAATTATCCTTGAGCTGCCTTTACTTCTGAGAGCATCAGCAAAGCTCGTTGATGAACCATCTTTCGAACCATTCTCCATCCTTGCGCTTATCTTATTTACTGCTGAATCCAGAAAATCCTTAGTAAGAGTTTGAAAATTTGCAGATAGAGAACTGAGTAATTCAGTGTGTTTAGTTTCTAACGTGGCCTGCATTTTGGTGTTAAAATCATCAGCTTTGATATTATAGCAGGTACGGCACTTCCAGGAAACCCCCGGTACCGCATTAATAACACTGACTGCTTCAGGTGGAACGGACATACAGTCAGCGTGGTATCGTTTTTTGCACAGCCCGTCGCACGTTATCATCGCCTTGCGGGAGGACGAATCACAAAAACCACACTTTGACATTGTAAATGGCCGTCACTTTCAAGAACTAACTAGCTCACACGGCAGCTCAAAAAATTATCTATCGCACCATATAACTCTTACTTTAGAACTTCAAAGAAAACCCAAGTTTTATTGACATTTATCGAGCAGCAATGCTATCGTGCTCTCGCTCTAGAACGCGTCTCTTCAAAGATGTGTTAGTCTTGTCTACTTTAAATATTCCCCGATATTGCTTTATAAGTCATTATATTTCCTTATAATTACATGGCTTTGGAGACGCATCCAGCATTGGATATGCTGCATGTGTTTATTTTCGTCTGGAGGATTCTAAAAATAAAATATACACTTTCTTGGTGTGTGCAAAAAGTAAAGTAGCACCCTTGAAATCTATTACCCTCGCTCGCCTTGAGTTGTGTGCGGCAGGCTTGCTCGCAAAATTGATTCAATCTATTTTGAAAACTTATTCAGACTTAAACTTTGCTGTTTCTGCATGGTCTGATTCAGCCGTTGCTTTATTATGGATAAAGGCACCACCGTATAAGTGGAAAACTTTTGTTGCCAACCGCGTGAGCCAAATTCAGCAAATTGTTGCTCCTGAATTATGGCATCATATCGCCTCAGAAGACAATCCAGCCGATTGCTCTTCAAGAGGTTTGCTTCCATCAAAGTTAATTGAATTTTCATTATGGTGGAAGGGCCCTCCGTGGCTTTCTTTGTCCGATTATCTCTGGCCAATATCCAAATTTGTCCAGGATAAGTGCGAGGATTCGGTAAAGGAAGCAAAACCATTAGTACTTCTGGTCTCTCAAGATACGCACCCTCTTCAAATGTTGCTAGAGAGGTTTTCTTCAATTCAGAAAATTTTAAGAGTTTTAAGATATTGTCTGAAATTTCTAGGTCTGCTTAAATCGAGTATTTCCTTCACCCTAGGTACTGCGTTTACAGAACAAGATTTAAATTTTAGTCTTATGGTTCTTGTTAAATATGTCCAACGCACCTGTTTACATGATGACGTTGATAGTTTGTCGAAAACTGGGCGCTGTTCAAAGTCGTTGAAAAAGTTGTCCCCTTTTATGGACGACCAGGGAGTCCTCAGGGTGGGCGGTCGTCTTACCAATTCACAACTGTCTTTTGACCAGAAGCACCCTATACTACTTCCCCGTCAACATCGGTTGACAGTTTTAATTATAGAAGACTTTCACCGCAAGTACTTACACTGCGGCGTTCAAAATCTGCATTTCTTGATTTCACAACAGTTTTGGATTATTGGCGGCAAGAAGTTTGTTCGCAGCATTGTATCCAAATGTCTTAAATGTTTTCGAGTCAACCCCTCTTCTTTACAGCCTAAAATGGGCAATTTGCCTCCTTATAGAGTGACCCAGATGAAACCTTTTCTGTGTACAGCAGTAGATTTCGGCGGTCCCTTATCTATCACCATGACCAGATCAAGGGGTGCAAAAGCTCAAAAGGCTTATTTGTGCCTTTTTGTGTGCTGTGCCACGAAGGCGGTCCACTTAGAACTGGTCTCTGACTTATCAACCCCAGCTTTTCTGGCTGCATTACGCCGTTTTATTGGTCGCCGGGGAAAAGTAAGTTATTTTCATTCTGATTGTGGTACGAACTTCGTGGGAACAGCTAAGTATCTTTCTGATATTTTTGAGAAAGCTTGTGCGGATGAAAAAATTGCCTGGCGGTTTCAGCCTCCGTCAGCACCTCATTTTGGTGGCTTGCACAAAGCTGGTATAAAAAGTGTTAAATCACACCTCATAAGAATTATTGAGGAACAAATATTGTCTTATGAGGAGCTCTATACCGTACTAGTGCAAATTGAAGCTGTCCTCAATTCGCGACCCTTGGGTCCATTAAGCGCTGATCCTAATGATCTGTTACCCTTAACTCCAGGTCACTTTTTAACCCTGGCTCCTTTATCTTGCATCCCCGATCTGGACCTTACCTCCCCACATGTTAAATGTTTGGATCGCTGGCAATTGCTGGTGCAATTTCATCAAGCATTTTGGAAGAGGTGGCATAATGAATACCTTCATACGTTACAACAACGTAGTAAATGGCTTAAGGACTCAGATCAGATTCAGCCAGGAGCATTAGTCTTAATAAAGGACAACTTAGCCCCCCCCCCATTAAGATGGCGGCTAGGTCGTGTAAAAACTGTTTTTCCTGGAAAAGATGGCATTGTACGAGTTGTTCTATTACAAACCGCTAACGGACTTTTAAAAAGACCCGTGATAAAGGTTTGCCCCTTACCTTTGTAGTAAGTTTACTATGCCTAAACGATTTGTACATATTGTGCTGTTCCAATATTTTGTTAGGAATTTTTTTTGTTTGGGAAAAATATGAATCTGAAATTTTTTTTTTTTCGGTTAAAATGCTCGGTAATATTTTCATTGAAAATGCTGTAGCATTTTGGTGGGCGGTTATGTTCCGTTTTCCCACTAATTTTCTTTAATTTTATTAATAATTTTGTTTGATTTGTATTTTAATTAAACCTTCGCGAAATTGCTCGCGTCCAATTCCCTTCCGTATTGGTCGATTGTGACGCGTAGGTGTGCGCGAAAAACGATGTTAGTACCGGCCGTTCGGAACTACCAATTTTACACACACACATGAACAAGATTTCAATTGAGTTGGTGTGTCCCGCAATTTTGTGTTATTTAGTGAACCGCTGATGTTGATCCCGTAGCAAGGCCTTGCAGAAGCCCCAATTTGAGGACACTGGTAAGATCATTGCGTAAGGGATTCTTTCGCCGCTATACATTTTGATTTTCGTTAAATTTAATCTATTTTTGCTAAATTGAATGAACCAGCGATTTCATTCTTAGTATTACAAAATACAGTCGTGACTGCGAAATATTGCTAAAAATACAATATTCGCGCAATAGTTACCACTACAGCTGTAATCCAACCCAGTTAAAAATGTGATAAAACAGTAGTTAATCCTAGAACGAAATATATGATTAAAAAAAATATTGCATTGTAAAATGATTGTATATAATATGTAGTTAGACATAATTTTCTCTCCCACTTTTAAACATGGCTTGAGACATGTCAAAATATTAGATTTACGGGTCAGGATGCAGCCTTTTTTATCCAATATTTTGTCGGGTTAAAAATTTGTTTGCGGCCGACCACAGGCCGCTGTTGTCTTAAAAAAGACAAGACATACAGACTAACTTAAAAATCCTACATTAATAAAAAAAAGTTACAATGAAAACTCTAACTCGTCATATAATAATAGATTTAAAAATTAAATAGTATTAAGGTAATATTTTTTAAAAAAGAGTTGGACGTTTTTAAACTTGTCCGCAGGTCGAAAAATAGTTTCCTAACGAGCCACCTGTTTAAAAAAAAATATAGGGCCAGGGGCGTTACTAATTGTTATTAGTTATAGGTGTTGGTAAAAATATAGTGTTGTCGGTTACAACCAAGTTAAAACAATACAGTTATTAAGAATATATTTAAAAAAAAAAACGGAAAAACTTGAAAAATATAGAATATAAGTTTTAAAATAGCTGTACCGCAACGCTAAAAACTATAGATTTATATAATGATAACCGACAAATAAAAATCATAATATTTAAAAAGGATTACTTAAACTATGAAAAAATATAAATTACGGAAATATAGCACATGTAAAACAATGTTTTTACTTACGAGAGTCTTTCGAAAACAAAGCCAAAAAACACCAAATTTTAAAAATGTCACTGTTTTGCCTACTTTAAAATAAGCACATGCCTTTAAAAAATGTACACTTATGTTTTCTATAGGTACCTAGTTTTTTAAAGACTTTAAGACACTTTGTACAATATAAATGATGCAAATAATGTCCAGAATATTCTGGATTTGAAAATACGCCATAACACCAGGGACAAACTTTAACAATTTCGCAAACGGTAACGGTTAATAATAAGTCGTATGACTGCATAATGGTAACTAAAGGGTAAGAGTATGGAATGAAATGCATATAACGTTATCAATCCAGAAAACCACAAGATTTATACACAGTTGCGCTTGCAACTACCGTGCCATAGGCCGTGCGATAATTTGGGTAAACTGTCAAGCCATAACACCAGGGACAAACTTTAACAATTTCGCAAACGGTAACGGTTAATAATAAGTCGTATGACTGCATAATGGTAACTAAAGGGTAAGAGTATGGAATGAAATGCATATAACGTTATCAATCCAGAAAACCACAAGATTTATACACAGTTGCGCTTGCAACTACCATGCCATAGGCCGTGCGATAATTTGGGTAAACTGTCAACATTTAAAAAGTGCTATTAACACTCTGTAAATAAAATGTGAGAATGAGTAGGGTAGGTATATATTCTAAAGCGCAGTATTTAGAGCCGTTTTATATACTGTTAAAAATTTGTGTTTTGTAGTGTTGTTATAAAATGCCTGATGGTAAGTTTTTGAATATAATATAATACTTTTTCTAATAAAATTTTTTTCTTATAAAGAATTTTATGCAATGATCTTCGCGGGCGATCTTGTTGAATCAACATTCCCCAATCAAGATGTGTAAGCTTTTTAAAGTTTTTTTATTTTTTGCGACTCTAATTCCAATTTAATCTTTCCAGTTTACATATTTTTTTCACGACGGGCCACCGCCGAGTTCGTTACCATCAACGGCCGTAAGTTTATATTGTGGATTTCAATTTAACAAAAACGTATTGGTATGGGTAGACCCCATAGCCAAATATGTCTATGTAAATTTCTATTAAGGGGATAAAAATAAAAAATTTTTAAAGTGCAACGTTTTTATTTATAATCCCCTTTTTATAAAAAATGTTTAAATATAGCATCATAAAATAGGGTAAAATAGTAAAATAGCTAAAATTGCTGGCTCTCCAATCTGAAAAGAAAACACGTATTTAGTATTTTTAGAGAATTCAATGCTTTTTTTTAATTTAAATCGAAATTTTTTCAGCTAACGAACGCACGCATTTTATGCTGAATTGAAAATATGTAAATAGTATGCCAATTTTCTTACCCCTGGCTCCAGTTCTCTTGAATTTCTAACATTGGGGATTCTTTTTTATAATCTTCAAAGTATTTCATCCCGCGAAATACAAGGGCCAGCTGCTTATTATTTAAGCTGTCAATGGCTTCGTCAGTCAATGTCATACGCTTAGGCAGATATACTATATGGTTTTCTAGTTCAACTTTCGTTTGCATGCCGAATCTTCCATCATGGTTTTCAATGTGAACAATAGGATAATATTTATCGACAACCATTTCCTTACAAGGTAGTATGGGCTTATGGGCAGCAAATATCCCAATTTTATTAATTTCACTAAGACCCATCATGGTGATTCAACGCACTTACTTTTTAAAATTTTAAAAAAAAATACTGAAAAACTGATTAATTATTTAACAAAACGGTGTATTTTATGGTGTTTAAGCACCCCTCCCCATTTTTTCAAAAACATCCCCCTCTGTTTAAGTATTTTATCAACGTAGGTACCAATCGTTTTTCAGAAAAAAAACTTTTAAGTTATGCATTCCAATTAAAAGTAGTATTTCTTTAACTCCGCCCCCCCTAAATTCCCCACCACCCCAAAAACGTTTTCAATACCCGGGCAGGTAGGTCTGTAGTATAAAAAGATGTTTTATTTAAACTTTTATACCATAGTGTTTTCAAAACTTAGACACACTTCGTCAGCATAAGTTAGTATTCACAGTTACTTAATCTTTTTTCGAAAAATTTTGGTATTTTTAGTGCTCTTACATCTGAAATTGGTAAGTTATTATTTCTAATGTTTTTTTATTTTAAAATTCTAAAAAAGGGTTTATTTTATTTACTAAAAATCAAACGTTTATAGTATATATTTTTACTGAATTAGAAAAGAATTTCTTCTGCATAAACTTTTCTTTTCAGGTATCACATTTTATACATATAAAATCATACAATGTATTCATGCTTTAAGTGTGGACAATTATTTAGGTTTAAGAATGTTAACATATGCGAATTTGATTTATGGTTCGAAATTTACGGTTTTTCTTATATATACAACGATTCATTACTAGATGGAATAAATAAAAGAACTTTGGGCATCAGCACTGATAATGCCGTGTTATGCATATCGTTTTTAAGAAATCTAAATATAACACTAGAGAAAGTACGTGCTTCAGGAATAGACCCCTTTCAGCAGGATTATTTATGTTTTCTATGTAAAAATTGCATTCCTGTATTATCAAAAGCTTATAGGTATGAATCATTTATTTAAATACTAGCGTACAAGGACAACGATAAACTTTTATAAATTAACTATAGTTAAATAAAAATAAAAATGATAATATTATATTTCATTCAATATCTATGGATTATTATTATTATTATTATTATTATTATTACTATTATTATTATTATTATCTGGTATAGGTTTATAGGAGCGTAAACTAAAAGCTGATGGTATTATTCATAATTTTTATTTTAAAAACACATATTTTACATTAAGAAACAAGTCATATAATACTTTTCTATCTATACAGGTATTTGTTTTCTAGATTTAACACAATTATCTCTATTAATAAAATTCTATAATGCCGAGTCTTTGTAGCTCCATAAGTATGGCCATTATTTCACCATGATTACCATTATCAACATTATTTTCTTTTAAATATCTGATCCTGTCAACTAGTTCATTAACATCATCATAATGTGATACAATGCCGTATTCTCTTTTAGCTGTAGGAATTTTGTCAAACTTTACTTGTTTTTTCGGATTGGAAGATTTTAAAGTGTAAATTCTTTTAGGCGGAAATAACTTTGCTATAATATTATTATACTTATAATTAGCGCTCGAAATAATGCGCTCATCTCGGTTAAAAGTCTTCCTATGAGCATTGGTAAGAAGTAGAATTTCTTTGTAGTCATTTAAGTCCTTGGTCGAGTATCCTTTTGGATGCGTACTCGTGAGTAAACTTAATAGCCCAGTCGTTAAAGTATATGTTTCGTTGTTAATTAATAACTTATTATTTTGAATTTTTACTGGAACATTTCCAATAAAGTACTCACTGCCATCAGTTCTAAATCCTATGACGTTTTTATCTGCAATTTCCAGGAGCGCCATTTTAATTTTTCTTTCCACCATCATGCCTTTATGACACCTTGTAAACTAATGAGTATGCAAACAGAGTGTTTCACTATTTATTAAACGTAACACAACCGTAACCCACCCCTGAACACGGCGTAACACTATCGTAACACTATCGTAACACACCCGTAACAACCACCCCACCCCACCCGAAACAACTCCACAACACTATCTAACATCCCTATCAACCTCCTAACAACCACTTAACTAGTAGATATGCTGTTCGTAAAACCCCTGCCGGGGGTAGTTTTTTTAACATTAGTTCTATTAAACCAATCAAGAGGGTATGTGTTTTCCTTATAGAACGAGTATTATATGAACTGTTGATATAAGCTCATCTTTTTATATTTTTAGAGACCCTGGTATATACTATTTAATACATATAATTTACATATACAAACCCTAGTGGGTAGTTTTATAAACTAATTGGCGTAAAAATCGCTTATGCCAAACCCAAAAATAATGAAATATAAATCATTTTTATTTCAACTTATCTCTTTTTTCAACAAGATTAAATAAATAACCTATGTAAAGCGTGGGATTGATATAATATCTGAAATGTTATAATTTATTTTCTTACACGCATGTTTTCGCTAAGAATGTGTTTATTATTTAAAAAATAATTTATCAGTATAAGTCTTATCTTTTTGAAGTCCATAATTTTCTATGTATTTTCATATGCCACATGCTATGGGTAGGGGTTGATTGGGGTAACCACCCCCTAGGATCGATATAATAACTGAAATATTATAATTTAATTTCTAACCCAAATGTTTTCACTAACAATGTGTTTATTAAAAATAATTTATCTGTAAAAGTTTTATCTTTTGGAAGTCCGTAATTTTCTATGTATTTTCATATCCCACATGCTATGGGTGGGGGTTGATTGGGGTAACTATCCCCCCCCCCCCATATATTTTTAAAGCATCTCGCCGATTGCTATTAACACTAGGATATTTTGTAAAAAATTCTTTCAGATTCGATTGATGTTAAGAACGCGTTGCGAAGTTGGATCTTTTCTCTTTGGATGTTTGAATATATCGTGAGAAACTTCAAAATATCCATAAAGAAGTTGCAGTTTTAATAAGCAAAAATCAAATATTTTTTTTGATTATAAAGAGTTCAAGGGACCCTCAAACTACATATGTAGCTACTACCAACACACGACTTTACATTTTTAAAACTTAAGTGCCTTGGCTATCGGCCTTAAACAATAGATTATACTCGATTTGAAATTGGTTGATAGTAATAAATCATTTTTAGCAGCCGATTCCATAGGCGCACCTACCTGACGTGCCGGTTTGAACCCTATTTACTTATCCGAATAATTTAGTAATCATTATTGTCATAACAGGTAAAAATAATTATGCCGAGAATTCCGGGAACAATTAATACACAATGTTACTTTTCAGGTAGTTACGAAAAATTAGGTACCTCTACTTATTGGTATAAAACTGTGAGTCATTTTAAGAGCGAACAAACCTAATGCGAGTATTCTAGGACACACATTTGGGTAATTTTTGAAAATGGAGAGTCTTTCAGGATTTATTCCAGTTAAGCGAGCTGCGAAATCAGCGCTAAGCATTAGTGAAAAGATTATTGTGCTTAATGTATTTAATGCACTTAGATATCAAAAAAGTGCAATAAGTATCGATTCTGCAGTGGAACTTTGTTCAAAGATGACAGGTATTGGAAAAGCAACCATCTACAGGCTGATGCGGGAAGAAAAGACAGGAACCGTGACGCCACCAAAACCATCTCCAGGAAGGCGAACAATACCGATCGATGAGGACGAAAAGGCCATCATAAGACGAAAGGTGCATTCATTCTATTTCAATAAGGAGATCCCTACTTTGGATAGAGTTTTAGGGGCAGTAAAAGAAGACTTTCCTGCAATCAAGAGAGATAAACTATGGAAAGTTCTAAGAGAAATGAATTTTAGATGGGAAAAACATAGTCGGAAGTCTCATTTGCTCGAAAAAGATGAAATAGTATGTTGGAGACGTAATTATTTGAGAAAAATAAGAAAATTTCGCAATGAAAACAAAACAATTTTCTATTTGGACGAAACATGGCTGAACGAAGGCTACACAGTTGGAAAAATATGGACAGACAAAAATGTGACTTCTCACCGGCAAGCATTTTTAGACGGTCTATCAACAGGAATAAATCCGCCCTCTGGAAAAGGAAAACGATTAATTATAACTCACATCGGTAGCTCCAATGGATTTTTAGAAGGTGGACTATTATCATTCCAATCAGTTCGTACAGGCGATTACCACGAGGATATGAATGCTGATGTTTTTGAGGAGTATTTCGAACAAATGATAGAGCTGATTCCACCTGGCTCCGTCATTGTGTTAGATAACGCTCCGTATCACTCCAGAAGATTGGAGAAGATGCCTACAACTGCTTGGCGAAAAGCAAAAATTATCGAGTGGCTTGTGGAGAAACAAATACAATTTGAGGACAATATGGTTAAAAAGGAGTTGCTATCAATTGTAAACACCCATAAACATCGGTTTCAAAAATATGTTGTTGACGAAATGGCCAAAAAACAAAATATAATAGTGCTTCGGCTCCCCCCCTACCATTGCGAATTAAATCCGATCGAACTGGTATGGGCTCATGTGAAAGGTTATGTGGCTAGAAAAAATACCACTTATAAAATGAGTGATGTTCAAAAACTCTTTGAAGAAGCGCTTCAAGAAGTCAACGCGGGGAAGTGGCAAAGATGTATAGAGCATGTACTAAAGGAGGAGGAAAAAATGTGGCAATTGGATAGTTTACTGGAGAAAACGGTCGAACCACTTATTATCAATTTAGGGGAAGAAGACAGTCCCTCAGATATTTCATTTTCTGATGATGATTAATTTAAAGCGAAGAACTGTAATGACTTACTATAAATTTTATAGAATTTCAAATAGAAACATTTTTCCAAATTTACTTGTTTATTAGTTGCTTTATTGTTATTAGTATTATATTTATTCAAATACAAGGGTAACAAATTATGCGACACATCCGAATGTTCACTAAATTATATAATTATTGTGTTTAATATAAACTTAAACCCACCCGAAAGCACGTGCATGAGTGCAAAACATCACAGGTAGAATACTACCGCTTATTGTTCGAGCCTCGGGTTAAGCTTTGTATTCGACGCCCTTATCAGATCTATAGGAATGGAAAGTTTAATAAATGCAAAAGGGTCTAGACTTTCAATGTATATACTATTTAAAACTTGGCAATTTAGGTGGACCACTCTGTGTACGTGTTTGACGGATTTTAATGATTTATTACTATCAACCAATTTCAAATCGAGTATAGATTTAGGTGTGATGATATTGACCTAATCTATAATTAATTGTAAGTGTCTAATTACCAATAATTAGCCATGATTTATCTCAAAAATCATCCTAAATCATATTTTAATTTCTATTATTCAAATATGCTTTATTAACAAAATGTTATTATTAAACATAATTGGGTGATATAAATATCGACGCTACGAGGATCACTGGGTCACGGACAAGTCAGCACTTTTAGTTTAAATATTGTAAATAGTTTATAGTAACATGTATTACTTCTAATGTATAAATACCTGTTTCCTAGAGATAATAAATCAGTATTATTCAAACCACAAGATAGTACTCATTACTAAACTCTAAACCCAAGCCTAAACCTAGAGATGTGAGGCTGCATCTCAATCACTAAAAAACCAAACTAATTATCTACTAGAAGTCAATTCTACAAGGGCTTCACAACTACTCAAAAGATACCAAATCAATGGTAATTCTTTTCATGGTCCTTCGAGCAAAGAGAAAATTGGGCGCTTAATCCAGTCAAAGCAAATCCAACTACGAATCAATACCAACTTCAACTCCAACGTCAACCGAAGCGAACTTCAACTCCAACGGCTACCGACGCCAACTTCAACTCCAACGTCAAACAATACTCAATTCAACTTCAACGTCAAATAATAAGAATAATAATAATAATAATGAAGGTCTTTATTTAATTAGAACATATTACATCGTTATAATAATTAGTATAGCGGGCGAGGTTCAGTTCGCCTCAGACATTGCAAATGTCCGGGGAGTCTGTTCAACTAACCCGCGGAGTACTTAATGTAAAGAAAGAAATAGATAGTTTCTCACAAGTATACAGTAAAAAAAACGAGCTAGTACATAAAGAGAGTAAGTAAGTAATGTTAAGTTAAAACTAAAGTAATTAATTAAACAGAGGCGGCACGGAAGAATCATACAAGAAGGAGAGAATCGGAGACAGAAAAAAATTATTTAATTAGTTTATCGCTAAGACCTGATACTCCAAGGAGGATAGGCATACCCGCAGAAGAAAAAGGGGAAGAAGGGGGTTCAGGTTCCGGCACCCGAGACGCTTTCCAAGACCATGGCCCTAAATTTTCTTTTTGACAGTGTTCGGTTTGTATAGTCGATATTGTAATCATTCAAGTATTTAGCAACGTTATAGGAGAACGAGCGTTTAAATATCTCCATTGAGTGAGATGGTATGGTAAGTTTACCCTTGAACCGAACATTTATATTGTGGACATCACATCGAAATCTGATTTTATTGTATAGGTACGGGGGAGTTTTTTTGGCAAATTATAGAATAAAATTGACAGGCGGAGTGTAGCTGGCGCCCTTGCTGCATACTCAACCAACCGATTTCCTTTAGTTTGTGACTAATGTGTTGAAATTTTCTTATTCCGTAAATTAATCTCAGGCATGAATTCTGTAGTTTCTGTATCCGATTGACATTCACATAGGTGAGACATGGGCCGTAGACGGTGTCGCAGTAATTTAGATGTGAGAGAACAAGACATTCGCATAGCATAGCCCTAAGTTCCTTTTTAAGGAAATGTCGATTTTGAAATATTAGTTTTAAATTTATATACGCTTTTTTCAGTGACTGTGACACATGATAAGATAACCTCAAATCTTGGTCCATGTAGAGGCCCAAGTTTTTGACAATATTTTTAAAGGTAATGTTATTATTGTTAATTTTTATCTGCTGGCTGTATGTGTCAGTAAAATGTTCTCTATCATGCTTCCTCCCAAATATAATTGCATTCGTTTTTTGTGGATTTAATTTAAGGGAATGATTAACAGAAAATTCAGATAAACGGTTTAAGTCAAAATTAATAGCTGATATAGCCTGTGGACATTCGTCAGGGTAGAAAGACAGATAAAGTTGAACATCGTCAGCATAGTAGTGCTGTTTACAAGAGTTGAAAATATTAGGGAACCTGGCAGTATAAATACTGAACAGAAGCGGCGAGATAATAGATCCTTGGGGTACGCCGGTGGTAACTCCCAAAAATGCAGATTGTTTATCCCTGTAACTCACAACCTGCGACCTCCCCGTCAAAAAGCTAGACATCATACCCAGGGCTGAGTCCGATAAACCAATATGGTAGAGAATTGCCGTTAACACCTCATGTCTTAATGTGTCAAATGCTTTAGAGTAGTCGAACAGTATTAGGACAGTTAACTTGCCATCATCCAGAGCCTGGAAAATGTCGTTAGTGATGTTTAGTAGGGCTGTGGAGCACCCATGACCCTGTCTAAACCCCGACTGATGTTCTGGTATAATTTTATTTGTTTCGACGAATTTTCGAAGTTGGGTCTCAACTACTTTTTCCAATATTTTTGATAGTGTTGGTAAAATGCTTATAGGTCTTATGTCATTAAATGTGTCAGGACTTAGGGCTTTAGGAAGAGGGAATACGCGCGCCTCTTTCCATTGGTGCGGTACTACTGAGTGTGTTATACAATAATTAATGAGATGGGTTATGTAAGGCAGTAAGATTGGTAGGCATAATTTTATTGTCAGAATATTAATACCGTCCAAACCCATGGCAGTGCTTTTAATATTTGTAATTATTCTTAAGATGTCCAACTCTGAAACAGTACAAAACGCAAATTGTGTGGACACAAGGCGACTAGTTTTATAAACCGATATCTGTTCTTGATTAGGCAATATATTTGGTATGCAATTGATTAAATGGGTATTTATGTCGTCTACATTAGATAGATGTTCAGGCAGATCAGAGAGAGACTTTTTGTGAATTTTTATGTTAATAGAGTTTAAATTTGCCCACAATTCTTTTTTGTCTCCTCTAGAGAACTTCTGATTAAAAAAGGCCTTTTTTTCCCTTCTCATTGTAGCAGTAAATAGGTTTCTCAATAATTTATAGTTATTCCAGTCCGCTTGCATATTTGTTTTTTTATATTTGCTCAAGGCCCTATTCCTGTCTGATTTCATTGCACGCAACGCCTGGGTAAACCATGGTGCATAGGGTTTCGTTATGCGGTGAGTCACCAGAGGCGCATGTATATCTAGAAGAGTTATAATATTTTGATTAAAAAAGTCCACCTTATTATCAACATTGTTTAAATCGTAGATGTTATCCCAAGGTATAAAGCGCAGATCATATTCAAACTGCGTAATATTTATATTTTTAAAATCGCGAGTGGTCTTAAATTTTGGGGCTGGCTTGCTTATTAAAATATTTATTTGACAAGATATAAGTTCATGGTCGCTAAA
This sequence comes from Philopedon plagiatum, assembly GCA_963971165.1. Classification (NCBI taxonomy): domain Eukaryota; kingdom Metazoa; phylum Arthropoda; class Insecta; order Coleoptera; family Curculionidae; genus Philopedon; species Philopedon plagiatum. The sequence continues at coordinate 56,191,924 of OZ020192.1, read as the reverse complement.
ATCTACAGGCTGCATGTTAACAGACGAAACTATATCAGATGAAGTAGTCAGTATGTAGTCTATTAATGAAACAGAATTATCAGTTATTCTAGTTGGCTCGTTTACAAGCTGCCCCAGACCAAGGCCCTCAAAGCATTCCGTGACAAACACCGTCTCGGCACTGTCCACCCGTAGGAGATCGATGTAAAAGTCTCCGAAACATAAAATATTGTCAACTATTGGTATAATTTGGGAGATCTCGGATTCAAAAACATTAAAAAAATCTCTATAGTTAAAACTGGGTGGTTTGTAGGCAGCACAGATGGCTACCCTAGTCCCTGGCAGTCTCAACTCAATCCAGAGCTGTTCAATAGAATTGCTGCAGGGTAAAATTTTAAATCCGAAAATGTTCTTAATATAAATACCAATTCCACCCCCTCGACCCATTCTGTCACATCGGATAAATTTATATCCAGCAACGTTAACTGCCTCATCGGTAATATTGTTATTTAACCAGGTTTCGCAGATGCACACTACATCAAAACTGTTGGCCAGTATAACGTCTTCGAAAGCGTCGCGATGTGCCATAAGTGACCTTACATTAAGATGTGCACAGTTAAGCTTAGAGTTAATCATTTAAATTACTGACGTGATTATTATGGCGCAATAATAAAACGCAAAATAGGCGGAAAAACAAGAGAAATTTACAAAAATATTTAACAGATTAAAATGGCTGGGTATGCCCTTCCCTACGTAATTTCTTCCCTGCCCTATAATGTGATGTATGGAAAGAAGGAATAAAAAAAATAAAATAAGAAAACTAGTAGCCTAATGTTAAGACGTAGAGTGAAAAACTAATGATAAAAAATGAAAAAGACTCAAAAATTGCATTGTAGGATCTCCCTGTATATAGTAGAAATAAAGAATAGGGTTTGCGGTTTACTCACACTAAAACTTTTAAGAGAGGTCGTCCTCGGATAAAATTTTTCGTTTGATATTGTTAACACAGGCAAAGATCTGACCATTCCGAGACCACGAGAACTTAACACCGAACTTGTCACATGTTTTTTTATATATCTCTAATTTAGCACTTGTTAACCATTCATTTATAACTATCGAACTTCCTTTGAGACACTTCTTATTATTAAAAATTAAATTTCGTTTCCACCTGTTTGTAAACATCACTGAGACCGGCCGTGGTTTTGTTGACTGACGGCCTTCTTTTTTTCCCAGGCGATAACAATAATTGATATCGCTGGTGGTCAGGGAAATATTTGGTATTTTGGAATTTATGACGTTTACTACTACGTCACGTAACTTATCTGGTTCAGATTCTTCGACGACACCACTGATAACGAGGCCATTCAAAAGACCGAACTGCTTTTGATCTTCCATCTTTTTCTCACACATTGCTGTTTGTTGTTTTAATTTTTCAATTTCAGATTTTAGAAACTCAATGGATTTTTGAGTATTTGTTTCGAAAATGTTAATTTGCTGTAGTATTTGCTGGTCAGATTCACTCGGGTCCTCGTTCGATGAGGCATCCCTTACACCTTTGGATAAAATCAGACTTCTAAGTTCAGTTACTTGACGTTTCATATATTCGTCCAGTCTGTTGACTTCCTGCCCACGATCTGCAGGGTTATCCTTTTGGGGAACTCCTTGCGGGTGGTTGCGTGTTGTTCTACCCATTGGCGCAAAAGGAAACACTCTCGCGAACAGTAACTTTCTCCTTTTTTTAGGTGAAAAACAACCACTTATTATTTTAAAAAATCAGGGAGCAATTTGAGAAGACGCTACTCGTACTGCAGCGACATCTATCTATCTATCGAAACCAATCAGCTGCAAGTCAACGCCATCTCAAAACTCCGAAATATTCAACTACGATCAGGGTGTCGTTATCTGAACTGAGTAGGGTAACGTCAAGAGGCACCCCGAAAAAGAAAAATAATACCTGATCTCTTAAGGCTAAGCTCTTATAATTTAGTGAAGTTTTATCAAAAAAAAAATAATAATAATAGCAACATCAGTAACATAAGGCCATAAATCACCAGAAGCTGTATTTTTCTTGTTGACCAGTTAACGCTGGCGAGAAAAATATAGACAGGAATTTAATTTGTATGTCAGTGCCAGTTCACCGCTGGCTGGTATATAAAATTGAGTTCGAAAAATACACACACACACAAAAAGCTGTATTTTTCTTGTTGACCAGTTAACGCTGGCGAGAAAAATATAGACAGGAATTTAATTTGTATGTCAGTGCCAGTTCACCGCTGGCTGGTATATAAAATTGAGTTCGAAAAATACGCACACACACAAAAAGCTGTATTGTTCTTGTTGACCAGTTAACGCTGGCGAGAAAAATATAGACAGGAATTTAATTTGTATGTCAGTGCCAGTTCACCGCTGGCTGGTATATAAAATTGAGTTCGAAAAATACGCACACACACAAAAAGCTGTATTGTTCTTGTTGACCAGTTAACGCTGGCGAGAAAAATATAGACAGGAATTTAATTTGTATATCAGTGCCAGTTAACCGCTGGCTGGTATATAAAAGTAGTTTCAAATACACAAAAAAAAATACAACATTTTCTTGACCACCTACACACTGATTTATGGCCCGAAAAAAGTTAAATAGAAATCAAAGAAAAGCAAAAGAGATCAAAAAATTAAAACTAATTAAAAAATTATCAGTTGATACTATCCAAATAAGAACTCACGAATCAGGACTACCAATTACTCCAACATTCGAAAACAAAAAATTCGAGTTTTCAAATCAAAACCAAAAAATAACAACCGAACCTCAGAAGCTAAGTGAAAGTCTTAAGGCGAAATATATTGAATTATTTGGCGAAGACGTTGAGCAAGAGTAAAATATATATATATATATATATATATATATATATATATATATATATATATATATATATATATATATATATATATATATATATATATATATATCTATATATATATATATATATATATATATATATATATATATATATATATATATATATATATATATATATATATATATATATATATACATATATATATATATATATATATATATATATATATATATATATATATATATATATATATATATATATATATATATATATATGTATAAAATGGCACAAGCACTGGAGAAGATGGATGAATTAGCACAACAACAAGAAGCGAATGGCAAAGAAATACAACGACAACTAACCAATATGAAAAAAGACTCATCAAGTCGCAAGAATGAACAATATTTTGACGAAAAAATCACTACAGTTAAGGAAATATGGAAAACGATAAAAGAAACCCATCAAAAAATTGAAGAGCTAAAGTGCCCCGACCACAGCTATTTCAAACAAAAATATCATTTACAACTAAACACACTCTATGATGATGCAATCAAGAGCATCAACGAGAATAGACAAAAGATACTATCGACAGTACAAGAAAAAGATCGACGAGATGAAGCCCTACTTAAAATCCAGAAAGGTGGCAAAATATTACTGAACCAATTTGAAGAACTCCTAGATACCACCGAAGAAGAGATGGACATTGAGATTCATATTGACCGCCGAATACAGCTACAAGAAAAAATTAAGAAGAAATGGGAAGCATTATCTCAAATATACATCGATCTGGCTATTCAAGATCAACAACAAACAACTGAAGAATTATACAAACACTTGGAAACTCGCCACGAGAAAATCCTATTACAGTTATCATCAAGGCAAGAAAATGAATCAAAATTATGTAACATTCGCCTACCACAAATCAAACTACCAATATACGATGGTCGTTATGAAGAATGGCCTACGTTCAGAGATATCTTTGTCAAGGTCGTACACGAAAATACAACTGTGAGCAACACTGAAAAGATGCAATATCTCAAGACTCATCTCAAGGGAGAGGCAAGTCGACTAATCCAGCATCTTCAAATCACAGAAAACAATTATACAACCTGTTGGGAACTATTAAACAACAGATTCAATAACGAGCGTCTTACGGCAACAAACCTAATAAATAAAATATTAGAATGCCCTGCATTTCAACAAGAATCAGCCTATAAACTGAAACAGTTACATGATACCGTCACCGAATGCCTAAAGGCCCTTAATAACTTAAAAATCGATACGTTATCATGGGGACCAATAATAATCGTAATTATAATATGCAACAAATGGGACTCTGAAACTAACAAACTATATGAGCAGTCACTTGAAGAGCCCAATAAGATTCAAAAGATAGATAGACTGATGAGATTTTTGCAAACAAGATTCCAGTCACTTGAAGCACAGGGACAAAACAAGAAAAAACCAGAACAACTCAATACAAAACCAACTTGCAAGTACTGCAAAGAATCACATTCACTGCAAACCTGTACTAAATTTCAATCAATACATCCACAAGCAAGGTCAAAGTTTGTCAAGGATGAAAGAATATGCGCAAACTGTCTAAACCATGCTTGCCATATTAAATGTACATCGACTTACCGATGCCTGAAATGCAAGAAATTTCACCACACACTATTACACGTAGATTCAAGCCTACATCAAGCAAATAACAGAAACAATCAATCATCAAGCAATGGAAGATATGGGCAATTACAAAGTCAAAGTTCTCGCAATCAAACAACAAGCCATGTTGGAAGACAAAATGAGATGGTATTCTTAGCAACAGCAATAATAAAAGTCCAAAATCTATACGGAGGATACGAATTCCTGCGTGTCTTGATCGACCCTGGATCTCAATCAACATTTATCACTGAAGAAGCTGCAAGTCTTCTGAACCTCCCACGTCAAAGAATATCGGCCGAGGTACCAGGGTTAGGAGGAGAGAATACACAAACGGCCAAATGGATGATACAAGCAACTATCAAACAACGATTTTCCAGTAGTTTTGAAGCAACAGTACCATGCGTAGTACTGCCCAGGTTGACTCGCACCCTACCAAACGAACCACTGAACGTCGATGTCAAACAATGGAAAACGATATGCTAGCCGATCCCATCTTCTATCAACCTGGCCCTATTGATCTAATCCTAGGTGCTAAAGAATATGGAGATATTGTCCTAGAAGGTCTAAGGAAAACTAATGAAGGGCTACTAGGTCAAAACACTGAGCTAGGATGGATTTTATCAGGAAATATTTCAAGACGACCCAAACCTGATCTCAAACTACTTAGCTTAACAACATCTATCGAGGAAGATGAATAACTTACAAAATTCTGGCAGTTAGAAGAAGTAAACCAAGAACAAGTGGCCTCCGAGGAAGAAGAAATTTGCGAGAAGCATTATAACGAAAACACGTCAAGAAACGAAGATGGTACATACACTGTCCGAATTCCATTTAGCAACAAAATCAATGAACTTGGAGCATCTCGACCTAGAGCAGTTGCAAGATTATTACAACTTGAAAAGAGATTCTGCAGAGAAAATAATCTAAAAACCGCCTATCGACAGTTCATGCAAGAATATGTCAATTTAGGGCACATGGAAATCAGCATGGAAGATAACATAAACAAATACTTCATACCTCATCAGCCAGTGATCAAGGAATCCAGCACGACAACTAAGCTAAGAGTCGTGTTTGACGCTTCCAGCAAAACATCAACTGGAATAAGCCTCAATCAAACAATGTACAACGGTCCCAGACTACAGCAAGACTTATTTGACATATTATTAAGATGGAGGTCCCATAAAGTTGTGATCACAGCAGATATTGAGAAAAAGTATCGACAAATCAAGATACACCAAGACGATCAAAAATACCAAACTATTCTTTGGAGATCGAACTCGACGTCGTCTATCAAAGAATACAGGCTTACCACGGTAACATATGGCACTACATCAGCCCCGTACCTGGCAATCAAAACCATTCAACGACTGGCAGAAGACGAAGAAACCAGTTTTCCCAAAGCATCAAGAATTGCCCATCGAGATTTCTACGTTGACGATCTATTATCTGGAGCAGATAGCATCCAAGAAGCACAAACGCTACAACAAGAATTAATCAATATGTTCAAATCGGGTGGGTTTACGTTAAGAAAATGGTCAAGTAATCGCCGTGAACTAATTGATTCAGTAGACCCAGAATACCGTGATCAATCATTACACGAAATAGATCATAATGAAACAAGGAAGTCACTGGGTATCCACTGGGCACCATATGATGACACATTTCGATTTAAAACTGAAACAAACAACTCCGAGAAAATTACAAAAAGAATAATTCTATCGGAGATATCCAAGTTATTCGATTCACTGGAATGGCTGGCCCCAGTAATCATAAGCAAACCTAAGCAAACCTAAGCAAAACTGCTAATCCAAGAACTTTGGCTAGAAAACCTAAAATGGGACGATGCAGTACCTGATTTAATCAAAGCCAAATGGAAAAGCTTCCAGACTGAACTTTCAAATGTAGAAAGTCTGATCATTCCAAGATGGACGCACTACATCCAAGAAGATACCGAAATTCATGGATTCTGTGATGCATCCGAAAAAGCATACGGCGCAGTGATATATATGAAAATAAAACAGAATTCCAACGAAGCAAAAATAACAATGCTAACCGCAAAGTCAAAAGTAGCACCAACAAAGAACAAAACGACGCTACCAAGATTAGAGCTGTGTTCAGCTCTACTACTTTCAAGGCTAATGAAGAAAACATTAAAAGCGCTGGAAATAACAAATATGAAGATACATGCCTGGACAGATTCCATGATCACTTTGTCCTGGATAAAAGGAGACATAACTAGATGGAAAACATTCGTAGCGAACCGAGTATCTGAAATCAACTCAATAATACCAAGTCAACATTGGTGTCATGTGAGAACCAAAGAAAACCCAGCAGATGTCATATCAAGAGGGCTAGACCCCTCTAAATTAAAAACTCACGAGAATTGGTGGTACGGACCAACATGGCTACATAGCACTACACAACTAGCATTCGACAGCAATATACCAACCACAGACGAAGAAGCTAAGTTATGTCACACCATCACAAGTAAACATAAGGCCATAGATGAAGAAATATTGAAGAGATTTTCTTCACTAACAAGACTGCTACGAGTAACATCGTATTGCCAGAAGTTCATAGACAACTGCAGATCAAAGATAAAAAACACGAATCCATTGTGTGTGGGCGAGCTTCGAAAATCGTTGGAAAAAATGGTGAAAATAGAACAAAATATGCATTTCCAAGAAGAAATCGCAACATTGGTAGAGGGAAAACCACTAAACAAAAATAGTAAATTACTTAACCTCAATCCTTTTTGTGATAACTCTGGAATCCTTCGTGTGGGAGGAAGATTGGAAAAATCTCATCTATCATACGACAATAAACATCCTATAATTCTACCGTACAAGGGACATCTAACAAGGCTAATTATTCTGGATGCCCACACAAACACTCTACATGGAGGCAACCAGCTAACATTATCATATACAAGAAAACGATACTGGATCATCAACGGAAAAACGGCAGTAAAATTCATAATTAGAACATGCATAAAATGTATTAGATATAAGGCATGCACAGCTAAACAATTAATGGGAGACTTACCGACAGCTCGAATCACCCCCTCGTGTCCTTTTACACACACGGGTGTCGACTATGCCGGCCCTTTGCACATTAAGACCACAAAAGGAAGAGGCTACAAAGCTTACAAAGGATACATAGCGTTATTTGTTTGTCTAGCAACCAAAGCCATACACTTAGAAGTTGTTAGTGATATGTCAGCAGATACGTTCTTGGCATCCTTTAAAAGGTCTATCTCAAGAAGAGGCCACTGTAGTCACATGTACAGCGATAACGGGACCAATTTTGTAGGTGCTAGCAAAAGTCTCCACAATGAAATTCAAGCTATCATCACCGAGGCCAAAACTCAAAATCAACTAGTATCAATTGGAACTCAATGGCACTTCATTCCTCCAGCAGCACCCCATTTTGGAGGCTTATGGGAAGCCGGTGTCAAATCGATGAAGCACCATCTACGGCGAATTATTGGAGACACACGTCTTACGTATGAAGAAATGAACACTCTAATCCACCAAATTGAGGCATGTCTGAATTCCAGACCACTCTGCACGTTGTCGGATGATCCAAACGAATTCTCCGTACTGACTCCTGGTCATTTTCTTATTGGCAGACCTATCGTTGAACCTCCAGATCCAATTGAGACATGTGTTAATTCAAGTCTATCAGAGAGATGGAAACTAATCCAAAAAATAAAGAAGGAATTTTGGAAATACTGGACATCTGACTATCTACATCGACTGCAGCAGCGATACAAATGGCAATACAAAGAAGTATCGCTCCAAACAGGAGACCTTGTTCTAATAAAAGAGCAAGATATCAACCCAAGCAAGTGGCCGCTAGCTAAAATTGTCGAAACACACCCAGCAACAGGAAGCAATGAGGTCAGAGTAGTAACATTGATAAAAGCAGATGGGCAGTCCCTGAAACGACCAATACACAAACTGATTCCATTACCGATCCAGTCATCTAAAAAACCTAGGGAGAAGACCAAACCAACTCGTCGAAAAAACCAAAATCATTGGAAAGTAACAATAACAGCTATATTATTCCTAACAATTTTGACAAAAGCTACTGCAATGAACTATCTTATCCAATACCCACAACCTGGACTTTATATCGAACACAGTGGTCATGCGAGAATCGATAGAGGTACTTTTAGACTGGAACTAAAGCTAGATAAATTCAAGTTAACAAATGACACGGTCAATGTAAATACATCTGTAATGCAATTGGTTGCTCCTTGTGAGAGGGCCAAGGAACTAGCACAAAACACGCAATGTTTTTCGCTAATTCAACATCTAAAAGAAAAACAAAAAGAAATTGAATGGATGAATAATGGAATGAACCTAGTCATAGCAAATCATCGACCTAAAAGAGGACTGGTTGGAAACATCCTGACTTCATTATTTGGAGTAAATGATGAAATTTATATGGACATAAATGAATTAGACAAGAATCAAAAAGAAATTATAAAAACATCAAATCATCAAACCAAGTTTATGTTAAAGGCTATAGCTACCTTCAACGAAACAGAAATACGTATCAATAATCATCTTACACGTTTTCAACAAAAACTTATTGAAGGGATAGAAGCTATCAATAAAATGCAAGCATGGTTTAGAAGTATAGACGAAAACAAAATAAATTTACACTTCTTTGGAGCTTACCAAATAGTATCAAATTACATTGAAGAAGTAATAGGATATCACAGAAGGTTATTAGATTTTCACTACCACCGAGGCCAATTATTTGAATTTATATCACCGATCCATATTGAAGACACAATTTCAAATATATCAAGAAAACTACCAACAAATATTAAAATTATATCATATCCCATATTACGAACTGAAGTATGGCACAGCAAAGAAAACATTCATATAAGCGGATATTTCATAATAACAGAGATTACCGACTTCATTCTACTGAAGGCAACTCCAATTCCAATTAAAATAAGTAAAGAAGCCTATTGGATCTTCAATATATTTAATGGACTAATAGCCATTGACTACAACAACCAATTATATTTTCAATTAGCTGAAGAAGAAATCAATAAATGTTTTACTATTAATCCAAACTCCTATATCTGTTCACCAACCACAATCAGGAATATAGAGTCCAGCCCTGACTGTGTGATAGATGAAATTTATCAACGAACAGAGAACACGACATGTCCTATCGAAAAAATGACATTTCAGTCAACTATATGGAAGCAGCTTCATTCCCCCAATACATGGATGTTTATCACACCTAACAAATTAAGAATTGCGCTTATCTGCGATGGAACCAGAGAAGACGTCATTCTTAACCAAACTGGCATTATAAATAACTCTTCAAACTGCCTAATTAAAACAAAACAGAACATCTTAACACCCAAAAGGCGAGAGTCAGTAACTGTTTTGGGCACCGCCATTCAACCAGCAAAAATTAACATAACCAAGTTTATATCAGCACCAGAAACCATAGATAAGCTGCAGATAGAGCCAGTATTAGATGCATCCGATGCCCTGGACGATCTAGTCCAAGAACAGAAATCAAAAACCAAATTCATGACACCAATTTCGCTGAAATTCATCGCCACATGATAGCGAATAGTACCGTTACATCAATTCTAATTGTTGTAAGTATTCTATTAACAGCTGCCCTTTACTATGTCCACAAGTTCAAGATAAACCACAGACGTCCTACCCAACGAGAAGATCCAACCATAACTGGCATTCCATTAGAACCTATCCACCTGTACAGCAGCGTACCAACCACAGAAGAACCACTTCCGTCGAGTGGCCAGAATGTCTAATTACCAATAATTAGCCATGATTTATCTCAAAAATCATCCTAAATCATATTTTAATTTCTATTATTCAAATATGCTTTATTAACAAAATGTTATTATTAAACATAATTGGGTGATATAAACATCGACGCTACGAGGATCACTGGGTCACGGACAAGTCAGCACTTTTAGTTTAAATATTGTAAATAGTTTATAGTAACATGTATTACTTCTAATGTATAAATACCTGTTTCCTAGAGATAATAAATCAGTATTATTCAAACCACAAGATAGTACTCATTACTAAACTCTAAAACCAAGCCTAAACCTAGAGATGTGTGGCTGCATCTCAATCACTAAAAAACCAAACTAATTATCTACTAGAAGTCAATTCTACAAGGGCTTCACAACTACTCAAAAGATACCAAATCAATGGTAATTCTTTTCAGTAAGGATTATTAGTCATAACCAATAACTATTTTATTTTTTAATTAATTTATAGTTGTGAGTTTAATGTGTGAATTTTTAAAAAATAAATAGTATTAGGTAATCATTTGACACTTGTCATCCTTGTCTCTCAGGGAATTGATGTAATTAATTATCAGTTTAAATTTAATTTTATTATTTTATACTATTAAGGAACAAAAAAATTGTTACGCCCCTGAGCACCGAGGTTATAAATAGGGGTAAATTTTCTTCTCTCATTCATTCTACTTGAGGCTGTTCGAGAGTACAGACGTGTTTAGTTCTGTTCCAGAGCATAAAAAATATCATTTCCAGGCGATTAATTAATTATTATCATTATCATCATCATTAATTAATTATCAGTTTTTATTATTTTATACTATTAAGGAGCAAAAAATTGTTACGCCTCTGAGCACCGAGGTTATAAATAGGGGTAAATTTTCTTCTCTCATTCATTCTACTTGAGGCTGTTCGAGAGTACAGACGTGTTTAGTTGTGTTCCAGAGCATAAAAAATGTCATTTCCAAGCGATTATGTAAAATCCATAAGGGGTAAGATTCAGAACTCCAATCTAACTAGAGAGAAGTGTGGTATGGTTTTAAGGGAATGCTCTCGTGCATTGCGTAACTTAACTCGCAACTTAAACCGCGCTAAAACAGTGTCGGAAAAGGCACATATAACATCATGTATGGCTCAGATCAAAGGTTTCCAACATGTACTAAAAAATAAAAAGGTCGGTGGGGGAACAGGTATCAGGAGAACTTAAACTGCGACCCACCGTGTTAAATGGGCAGATCTTCATTCCGCTTTTCAATCGAGAATTAGAACGGGTGTTATAGTCAATGGTAAACATGTCGATGTAGGCACATTTTTAGATGACTGTGCCGCATTGTTTAGAAGAAGAATCCAAAACGCTTTAAAAAAGATGAAGCTCTCAAGGTCAACACCGTTTTGAGTGGGGAATTTAAAATTGCAAAGGCTGATGAAATTTTAGAAGAAAATAAATATTTAAACACGCCAAATTTTCCAATACATCGAGGTGCTGATTTAGATGAATTGTTTCGAGAAAAAATTAGAGGTCCCCTTTTAGCTGATTTAGACGACTTTGCAGGTAAACATTCAGGCTGGGCGTTAAGCCGGGTTGTGAACTTAATGATTAATATCAATAAGTATAATCCTCTGCGTGCGGGAAGCTACATAGAGCTCCCCACATCCATTGCTATGAGAAAGGCTTGTATTAATGTTCAAAACCAGGATAATATGTGTTTTGCTTGGTCCATAGTCTACGCTTTACATCGGGTTGCTAGAAATAGACAACAAAATAAAACTTCTTCATATCCGGATCCTAAGACGGTCCTTAACTTGAAAGGAATTCAGTTTCCGATTACACAAGGTCAAATTCCCCGTTTTGAGCGGCAAAATAGCTTATCAATTAATGTTTATCGACTACAAAAAGACGGTAAAAGTTTTAAAGTTCTTCCATATTTTTTAACCAATGATAAAAAAGATCAACATATTAATTTACTGCTCATTCAAGACAGTTACATTTCTGAAGACGATTTTGATAATTTATATCCGTTTAAATTCCACTATGTTTGGATAAAAAATCTATCACGACTCATATCACCCCAACTTAGTAAAAATACGAAACAAAAATTTATTTGTGACCGATGTTTGCACTATTTTATATCATCTGAAAAATTAACTTCCCATACTAAAGAATGTATTAAAATTAATGATAAATTATTACCTAAAGTACCAACAAAAGACCATGCAATTGTAGAGTTTAAAAATCATCATTTCAAGGAGAAGGTGCCATTTGTAATTTATGCCGACTCAAAATGTTTGCTTTTACCCGTCGAGGGCGATTCATCTAAAAAAACCGAAACATATCAAAAACATGTTGCATTTAGCGTGGGGTATTACGTAAAGTGTTCTTACGATGATAGTCTCTCATTTTATCGATCATATACAGGGCCGGACTGTATGAAATGGTTCATGGGCGAGCTACAACAATTTGCTGAAGATGTTGAAACAGTATTTTGGTGTCCTTTGCCCATGGAACCATTAACGGAAAAACAGCGGGAAGAATTTCAAACTGCCACTCATTGTCATATCTGTTCACAACCTTTTTCTGAAGGAGATAAGCGCGTGCGCGATCATAATCATCTTGATTCGAAATATCGTGGTATTAGTCATGAAAGCTGCAATTTAAATTATCAAGATTCCAAAGTAGTTCCCGTTATATTCCATAACCTTAGTTCTTATGATGGTCACATGATTATAAAATCCTTGTCTGAAATAGATGGACGTATTGATATATTGCCGGTCAACAAAGAAAAATACATATCATTTACAAAACATATTGCCAATAGCGCTATAAAATTTAGATTTCTCGATAGTTTTAGATTTTTATCTGATGGGCTAGATAAGCTAGTATCATATTTGAAAGAGTATCCGATACTTAAATCGGAATTTGGTGAGCTAAGCGATGAACACTTTAAATTATTAACCCGTAAAGGCGTTTTCCCATACGATTACATGAATAGTTGGGGAAGATTACAAGAACAAAAATTACCCCCAAAAATATCCTTTTATAATAGCTTGGAAGACAAGTATATATCCCGAGATGCTTATATGCATGCTAACAATGTATGGGAAAATTTTGCATGTAAAAATATGAGGGATTATTCGGAGCTATACATGAAAACCGATGTTTTGCTCTTAGCTGATGTTTTTGAAAAATTTCGCAGTATCAGCTTAAAAACATATAGTATTGATCCTGCACATGCGTATACCTTGCCCGGTTATGCTTGGCAGTGTTTGTTGCTCATGACTAAACAGAAACTTGAGTTGCTTACTGACCTAGACATGATATTATTTATTGAAAAGGGCATTCGTGGCGGTTTAAGCCAATGTTCGAAAAGAGATGCTGAAGCTAACAATAAATATATGCCTAATTATAATTCTAATAAGGAAACAAATTATTTATTATATACGGATGTTAATAATCAGTACGGGTGGGCCATGTCGCAGCATCTACCATACGGGGGATTTTGTTGGCTTTCTGATGATGAAATTTCTCAACTGAATATTCAAGATGTTGCTGATAAGGCAGATATTCGATATATCTTGGAAGTAGATTTGGAAATACCAGAAGCGCTTCATGATAAATTTTCCGATCTCCCACCCTGTCCGAACCATGAACCGCCGGAAGGTTCTAAAATCAATAAACTAATGGCTACTTTAAAAAACAAAAAAGAGTATGTCATACATTACAGAAATTTAAAGCAAGTGATAAAACTGGGTGTAAAATTACTAAATTACACCGAGTTTTATCATTCAAGCAATCTGATTGGCTGAAACAATATATCGACTTTAATACTCTGCCAAGACAACAAGCAACAAATCAATTTGAGAAAAACTTCTTTAAACTGTTAATCAACGCTGTATTCGGGAAATCTATGGAAAATATTCGATGTCATTGCAATGTTAAATTAATAACCAAATGGGATGGGCGATATGGAGCTGAAGCGCTTATCGCCAGGCCTGAATTTAAAAGTAGTACCATTATTGATGAAAACATGATTATCGTTGAGCTCTCAAAAACCAATGTTTATTTTAACAAACCTATATATGTAGGAATGTGTATACTAGACATTGCTAAACCCACCATATATGATTTTCATTATAATTACATGTTAAAGACATTCTCTAAATGCAATGTTTTTTATACTGACACTGATACTTAGTCTTATCTATGAAATTAAAAACCAGAATGTATATGAGATAACTAAAAGAGACTGTAACAAATACTTTGATACTAGCGATTATCCCGATGACATTGTTTATAATATACCTAGAATAAACAAAAAGGTGTTGGGAATGATGAAAGATGAGAATAACGGTAGAATAATGACACATTTCATCGGCCTTCGCTCTAAAATGTATGCTACTAAAGTTCTTTATACACCTGAGGAGATGCATATTGAACAGTTAAAATTGGAAGAGGTGGCTAAAGAACGTGTTGAAATTGATCAAGCGCTGTCGAACTTGGGAGTTACTAAAAAGATAAAGGGAATTAAGAAATCTGTAATTAAAAATAAAATAACGTTTAAAGATTATGTTGAATGTTTGGAATCTTTCACTGAGAAAACCATATCACAAAATTTAATTAGATCTCAAAAGCATGAATTGCATACCTTAAAACAAACCAAAATTGGTCTGAGTCCCTACGATGACAAACGGAAAATATCACAGTCTTCGCCATTGACATTACCTTGGGGGCATTGTTCTCTGATGGAGGAAGATTAGTATAGTGAATGTGTTATCTAAGTACATATTAATATTGTATTTTGTATATATGTTTATAATACATAAGTTACCTTTGTAAAGTAAAATATGTAATTTTTAAAATAATATATTGTCAAACTGAATAAATAAAATAATTTGTATTGCAATTTCTTGTCTTTTTTTAAGCCTTTTTACCCTTCCCAAATCCTTATAACAATTAGTAACGCCCCTGGCCCTATATATTTTTTAAACAGGTGGCTCGTTAGAAAACTATTTTTCGACATGCGGACAAGTTTAAAAACGTCCAACACTTTTTAAAAAAATATTACCTTAATACTATTTAATTTTTAAATCTATTATTATACGACGAGTTAGAGTTTTCATTGTAACTTTTTTTTATTAATGTAGGATTTTTAAGTTAGTCTGTATGTCTTGTCTTATTTAAGACAACAGCGACCTGTGGTCAGCCGCAAACAAATTTTTAACCCGCCAAAATATTGGATAAAAAAGGCTGCATCCTGACCCGTAAATCTAATATTTTGACATGTCTCAAGCCATGTTTAAAAGTGGGAGAGAAAATTATGTCTAACTACATATTATATACAATCATTTTACCATGCAACATTTTTTTTTAATCATATATTTCGTTCTAGGATTAACTACTGTTTTATCACATTTTTAACTGTGCTGGATTACAGCTGTAGTGGTAACTATTGCGCGAATATTGTATTTTTAGCAATATTTCGCAGTAGTCACGACTATATCTGATTGGTTTTTACACAAATCTTAAGAGAAGAAGAACTCTGCATCCGTTTTTTTTGCATGCTATTTACCTAATCTAATATTTTTACGTCCTAAAATGATCTACCTATGTTTTATTCACAGATCCTGATGCTATGTTGTGAGTTTGAAATCAATATTGCACAAGAATCTGTGAATTAAAGCTATAGGATTTGCTACAAAGTTGAACTGAACGCTTACAATATATAAATGTTTTTTTTTAATTGTTAAATATGTATGTACCTGTATTTTACCCTTGGTTAGATTCTCCCTGCTACGTTTTTACCTGTTGAACTGTTATTTGCTTAATTTATTATTTTTACTTCTTAAAATTTTCTACCTATGTCCATAGTCGAAGATCCTTGTGCTATCTCGTGATTTTGATATCGATATGGCCGGAGAATCTCGAATTATAGCCGTAGGATTTGCTGCAAAGTTGAACTGTTTTACCTGCTGTGTATGCATATTTATGTGTCTGATAAAAAGTATGTACCTGTATTTTACCCTTCCTCCTTGGTTAGATTCTGCCCCCGCCACCGTTTCTTTTTGATGACTTTACCTCCCCCCACTGTACATTTTTTCAGCTATTATTTATCTGTTGAACCGTTATTTACCTAATTTATTATTTTTACTTCCTAAAAAATAGGTTTAAAAGTTTACAGGTACCATTCCTGTTGATGCGATCGCTATATCTAATTGTTTTTTATCTTTGAGTGGTAGCTTCTATATTGTGCTTATATCAATCTATAACTACTATTCAAGATTAAAAGCTGTTTGATTTCATCACTATTTACCTGTGTGAGAAGAAAGAAGCTGCAACATTTTTATCTTATAGTATTTTTTCTATGTGCTATGACGTCAATCTAGTTAAATATTCTTTCCTGTTTTTTACTAATTAACTTTTACAGCTAATCTGTTTTGTAGTGTATATGTTTTTTACTTTATACCGCTAATTATTTTATAGCTCTCTCCAAAAATAGGTTTTGGATGTACCATCCCAACTGTCTCCAGGACAATAGCGGCGATTTAAGTAGTCTCGACGTAATTTGTGATTTTTGATACCAATTTACGCTGAGATTGCTAAAGTTTTTGCTATTGAAATACATCTGTTCATCTATGACATAGGAAAAACCGGGGGGAACAGTATATATCGGTATTTTTTAGCTTGTATTTATATGTCTACTGATTATTTTTTACTATTTCTAATTATTTTTTATCTCTGCCTAGGTTTTAATGTGCTCCTAAAGACCTGTTACATACCTGCACAGTAGACCTCGAAAACTTGTTCTCACGAATTATGGTGCTGAAAGTTGTCGTGGCAGCCTTCGTTTTTGCTGAAAATTAGGTATGTTATATGTTATTACTTCTAAAAACTGCCAATTATATATTTTTATTGCTTTTCGATGAACATCCAGTATATTAACTAGACGTTTTTAGTAAAATAGCCGTTTGTTTTTCATCAAATTTAATACCCTACTATCTATTTTATGGGGGGTGGGGGGATGATTAGGGTTAAAACTTCCCCTCTCTGATACAATTTTTTCAAAATTTTGTATTAATTAATTTTAATATAATAACACTTCCTTAATGTAAAGTTATAGCTGCTTATGCTCCTTTTTTGCTAGAAACACTCTGCAACAATTATTTATAGGTCTATTGATAAAATAAAATTATTTATATTGAAATATTGTGGGTGATTGATTCTGAAGCACAAGCCATTTGTGGTGGGGGGAAATAGTGTAGCATACAAATCGTATACTTTAACTTTTTTTAATTATTAAGCGTGCCTTATCGGCTTTGAATACGCCTTTACCATAAGAAGCTTAGGTTTTGATGATATAAAATGACTGCATATACCTTTTTTCTCTATGTTATACCGTATATTAACTAAATTTTTATTTTTTTACTTAAATTTTAATATCTTTCTAGTTATTTTTTTAGAGTTGGTCGGCTTTAAAACATATGTTAAGTATATAATATTACATATTTTTTGCTGGTATCAATATATTCAACTAGATTTTTTTTAAATTGGGGTGTTTTACATAATTTGAATATAAAACTCGTTTTGCGGCAAACCAATACGTTTCCGGTGCATAATAATTATCGCATTCAATATTTTTATGTTTTTTTTTGTAAGGAAATTGGTGGTTTTTGTTTCTGCTTGAGGTTTTCTAATCTATTATTTCTAAAGCGCATTTCCTAATTTTTTGCATATAAATGTGCGACTTACCGCGTGAATATCTAACGACTTTTTAAAAATTTCTTTGAATAATATCTCATGCTGGGTATATGTATTACACTTGGATTTTTTTAGGATGTTTTATCATTTCTTTTATTTTATGAATTTTTTTTTGATATCGTATTAATTGCGTTCTACCTAGACATTAAGTTTGCTTGGGTTTGCTGAGCCGGAGGTTCGTTGTTGATGAGAGAGTTATTATAGTTTCTTAAAAGTTAAAATTTTTTTAATTTTATCGGAACTTAATTAACTTAATCTTTTTTGAATCACTTTGGATGCTTCTTATATAATTACGTTCTACCTAAGCATTAAGTCTGCTTGGGTTTGCCAAGCAGGAGGGTAGTTGTTGTTGTGGGAGTTATTATAGTTAAATTTTTTTAAATTTTATCTGGGATTGTTTTTGTAACTTAATCTTTTCGATCGTTTTGAAAACTTATTATATATACCCATCTATGGATATAATTGTTTTTGAATAACTTAACTTCTTATCTGATGGTATAATCTTGCTCTTTTTAATAAGCTTCAATTTATTAACTATTCTTCTATAACAAGCCGAACCTTGTTCAAACCCTGTTCGGGAAAAACAGCTAAAAAACATATCCTGTTCGGGAAAAAGCAGCTTAAACAGACCCTGTTCCGAAAAAACAGCTAAAGAAAACAGACCCTGTTTCTTGAAAAACAGCTAAAAAAAACAGACTCTGTTCCCAACCACCCTGTTTGAAACAACTCTGTTCTGAACCACCCTGTTCGAAACAGCTCTGTTCAAAACCACCCTTAATATTAATCTGTTCTGCGAAATATATAGCTCTTTAATAGTCTAATACCCTCATATATTTAAATTTTTATATCTTCTCATATGCCGTTTTGATTATCTGATACTATTGTTCCATGCCAACCTCTTATCTTTTTTTTAATCAGCTAATTAATTTATAGTAACTTCCTATCTACTAATCAACTTTCCCGCTAAAATTTTTATATCTTCTCCTATACCGTTTTGAATATAAAATACTATTATTCCGTGTTCACCTCTTATCATGTTTTTAATCAGCTAATTAATTCATAGTAATTTCTTATCTACTAATCAACTTTCCCGCTAAAAATATCCTTAATATTCTACACCAACTCATCTAACACGATGGTGGATTGAACAGCGGCCAAAAGTGCCACGCCTTAAAATGGTCGAAAAAATGCAAATCGAAACTTAAATTTTCTTATGGAGATTTACATGTAAAAATGAGATTTTTTAGGCAGTACATACATAGCCTTAACTACTGCTCTGCCAATCTATTTGACCCAGGGTAATGTGGGCTGCTAGTTTTAAATTCAAAATCATACTCTTTCGCAAACTCATTACACTCAAAAGATGAATAGGGCATATTATCAGAAATTATAATGTCTGGAATGCCATGAACTGACAAAATTCTCTTAAATGCAGCAATTATATCTGAACTTTGCTTCCTTTTTAAGGGAATAATGTCTAACCGTTTTGTTAAATAATCCACAATAACAAGATACGGTTTATTATTAAACTCCAAAACATCCGTCCCTAACTTCTGAAAAGGTAAATCTGGAATCTCATGTAAAATAAGGGGTTCTTTAACATTGGCATACCTAAACTTTTCACAAACCCTGCATCTCTCTATCAATTTCTCTATATCCTTAAACATTCCAAGCCAAAATAATACTGTTTTTGCTCTATCTCTTGTCCTGTGCACACCAAAATGGCCTTCATGTAAAATTTGTAACATTTTACTTCGAAGTGCTCGAGGTACCACCACTCGATCACCAAAAATCAGCATGCTATTGGAAGCATGAAGGTCATTTTGAAGTTGATAATATACTTTCATTTCTCCATCATACTTTCGTTCATTCCACCCATTCTTACAATTTTCTATAACTTTTTTAAAAATTTCATCCTCCATGGTACATTTTCTAAATTCTGTCTTTCTAGAATCACTCATTCTTAAGTACTTTTTAACCGAATGTACCATTTCACTCAACTCCTCATCATGCTCTGCTATTTCACTGCTATAGTTTCTTGACAGATAATCAACAATATATAAAAATTTACCTGGGAGATACTCAATACTTATATCATACTTAAGTAATTTCAATCTTAAACGCTGGAGTCTAGGGGAATGTACCTGACAAATTTGTTTATTCAGTATACTGACATTAGGCTTATGATCTGTAACAATCTTCACCTTTCTCCCATAAATAAAATTATGAAATTTTTGTGTAGCATACACCACGCTTAAAAGTTCCTTCTCAATTATGGCATACCTTTTTTCAGTTTCTGTCAATCCCCTTGATGTATATGCTACTGGCTTACCACCTTGTATCAGACACTTTCCTATACCTTTTTGAGAGGCTGTATGAATAGTAATGTCCTTTGATGGATCAAAATTCATTAATATGGTATTTTTACTTACTTCTAATTTTATTTTTTCTAACGCTTTTTAATGAACATCGAGCCACCGTGTAATGTGTTAAAATTCAACTTTTATGTTTTTATATTTTGGCGAATGCGCGGTATACAATTTTGTCCTAACTTCAGTAATGTAGAAGCCAATAAATAGGTAACCAGTAAGTTGTTGTTGTTATTAAAGAAGGGAAGGAATATTAGAAACGCTAAATTAAAGTAATATACAGGGATATGCCTTCTTTCCTTTTGGTTTATTTATTTATTCATCAAGCGTAATCACTTTTACAACTTAACAGTACAATATACTTATATGATATATCATTTTACCATTGGTTGCACGCTTCAGTATAGACTCACACTTTGATCAGTTTCAGTTATGCTTCTCTGAATCAGTGCTTTCTTCCCACTAAAAAGAAAAGTAAAAAGGCATGTGAATAGGGCTATCGTTTAGATATTATTATTGTTACCTTGATATTCACTTGACAGCTTCAATAAATCTCTAGGGTGTGAGACAACTGTTGGCCTAATTTCAAGCATTATTTGCATACAGATTTATTGTATTTTACGAGTTTCTCCTAGGGGGCCCCCTTCCTTGCTTAACCATGCTCGATCTGGTTTGTTTACATTATGTTTGCCTAAATATTTCTGGTTTATATTGACTACTGTTAATTGTGGATAAGTGTAGCACTTAAATGAGCGTTCTGGAGATGGTTTTAGACTAGTTTCTTTCCAATTTCCCTAAAATAATTAATATTTAGAACAATGTCATGTGTGTGTAGATGTAAACATTGGATTAGTTTTCACTACCAGGATACCAGGATTGAGAAATAATTTGGGGTACTTACAGCTGTTAATTTGTAGTTTTATTCATGATTTTTTGGATTGTTTAAACAGAAATTTTCAATCTTTTTTCTATTATAAGCGTGTTTGTTTATTTTCTGATTCTGACGTCGGTCTGACATCTGTCACTTGCCATGTGGTAGTGAAGTTGGTCAGTGACGTTAGCAAGACGTGTGCCAACCTAGTAAAACAAACAAATGGCCTGACACACCCAGTTTCTGGGGCATTTGTTGTTGTCTAGGGAGAAATCTAGTAATATAGTTATGAACCCCTAAATTTAGGGTCCGTTTTGGTGAAAATCTCCAAAAGTAATAAGCGAAATTTCTTCGGAAAGCTCTTAAAATTCTATTTTTTCTTGAGGAAACTTTTCCTAATGGAATTGCATAAAAGTTCGATGTTTGCCGACCGTGAATAGACAGTAAAACGTGCTCCGTTTCAAATATTAATATCGGTGGTTAAAGTGATTTTAAATTTTCGTACTTTGCTCATGTGTTTTCTGCTAAACTTGGCCATATATTCTTGCTGTTTTTTCAACTTTGTGCTAGCCGGTTAAGTTGTTTTATGCAATAAACTGTTTCTGGGAGTTGTGACGTCGGACTGTGGCTGTTCCATTTGAATAAAGTCGTAGCCTGAAATATCTAAATATGGGTCTAACACGGGGTGCTTCGAGGGCAGATGAGGAGCTGGAAAAGCTTATTGGCAAAGTATGCTCTAACTTTGTCACCCAATTAGAGGGAAAGTTTACAGGTAAGCTAGATGAGTTAAGCAGAAGCCTCACTGATGCTTACCAGACAATGAAAAAAATGAGCTCCAATATAAGTGAAAATAGTCAAGCTATAGAGGAGCTCCAAGACAGATCGAAATCTTTAGATCAGCGGTCTAGGCGCAACACCCTGCGCATATGTGGTATATCTGAGGATGATGAGGATTTGATACAGGTGCTTGCGAACTTAATTACTAATACTCTTCAAATCCCATGTGTTGCTGATGACATAAACTATGCCTTTCGTGTAGGGAAGAAGACTCCTGAACGCCCGCGTGCAGTTTTAGTCAACTTCGTCAGAAACCACAAACGAAATGCTGTGTTTCTTGCCAAGAAGCTTTTTAAGGACAAGAACTACGCAATATTTGAAGACCTCACTACTCATTCTTATGAACTGCTGGCGGAGGCCAAGAAAAAGTATGGAAGAACGAATGCGTGGTCGTTTGGTGGTAAAATCTACTTCATTGACGGAACAGGAAAAAAAAAGAATGGCCACAAGCAAAAATGATCTTTGAAAATTCACTCCGATGGTTTATCGATGTGTAGGACTAGAACATTTACACATATTTACTGTTGGTTTTTTGTACGCTCTTGGAAACGGTAGATGGTTTGGCTACATAAAAATGTATTAACTGAACATAAATCTATTTGAGTTTTTTAATGTTGGATATCATGAATGTATAGTGATACATATTATTTTATACTAAACATAACCGATGCGCAGGATATGCATATGTGTTTCCTATTTATTACTTAGGGTTTGTGTACGGATGGTGCGCTTTATATTTATATTATTTGATTACCATATGATTCATTTTTAGGTTATATGTATTTACGTTAAATAATCAATAGACCAAAATTCTTTAGGGCAAACACAGATGTAGTGAAACAATATGTCCTTTCTGGGCTTAATATATATGTATATACTACTTCCAGTACTTTAAAAACAACATCGATAAGTCAATATCAGTAAAAATACTTAAATTTAATGGAGCGCGTTTTGATTTAATTATTAGAATCAGGGAAGAATGCATGGTGTGGATACGCATTTCAGTTTTTCTCACTTTAATGTGCGTTCATTAACATCACGCTTTGACAGGGCCCCCGCAAGGGTTATCAACGCCCGCGTGCCAAAAATATTTTGGCGCCCCTTACTCGGCAAAAAAATTGGGGGTGCCCAAATTTGTCCAGTTTTTGTTGGAATTTAGTGTAGAGTAGTTAAAAAAACTATCAGAAACCTTTCTTAAATGCCTTAAGATCAGTATGCTGTTAGTTTTAGATAACATATGTATTTTTTTAATTTTTAATTTTTTTCCTTTAGGCAATCGATTAAAACCTCATTTTATAAGGAAACTACAGAGATTTCAAAACCAAAACTTTATTTTTCTCTAAATTATTTATAAAGGCATAAATCAAACAATAAACAAATCACAAATAAAACATACCTTATTATTAGGATACAGAAATTAAATGGGCGTTTTTCTAGATTTGGCCGCTGCAAATTCTTTTATAATATTATCAAAATCTATTTTATCGAGTATCTCTTGCTCTATAGCTAAGATTGCCAAACCAGATAATCTTTCTTGTGACATGGTAGACCTCAAATAATTTTTAATTATTTTTAATTTTGAGAATGATCTCTCACCAGAAGCAACAGACACAGGTAAAGTGAGGAGGATTCTTAACGCAATACTAATATTTGGTAGAGATGAAGTTAGATTGTTTTCAAATATATATTGAAGAATTTCAAGGGGATTTGATACTTCAGGCAATGAAAACAATCTTAGGGCTTTTATCTCGTTAAATAAACCATTTCCTTCCACGTCAGCCTCCTGCTTTTCCTGATCAGTTAGCTTCTGTTGAAGAACATGACAGCATTTTAAAAGATCTTCGTCATTTAATTTAGAAATATCACAAATAAAACCAAAAACGTTTTCGTAATCAGATATCATATCGAACCTACTATTTAAAGAACTTAGTGTTTGATCAATTATTTTTAAAAAGAAATTTATTTTAAAAGCAGTTTTTGGATCTTGAGGTGTCTCATCCGTGTGCTCATAATCGAACAATTTCGGTTTATACCTTCGTCTTACATTATTTAATGGGGGAAAACATTGCTCTATCTCAAGAGCAGCCGCTAGTTTTCCAGCTTCAACAAGATTTTCCTCGAAAACATTATCATTTCTATAATTTTTAAAATGATCGACTAAATTCTTTAAATAGTTTTGGCACACTTTAATGTCAATCGCTACACTTTGCATCATTTTGCTTACAATATTAATCTGGAATAAAACATCATACCAAATTATTATACTACAAATAAATTTAAAAGATTG
Source organism: Philopedon plagiatum (assembly GCA_963971165.1). Classification (NCBI taxonomy): domain Eukaryota; kingdom Metazoa; phylum Arthropoda; class Insecta; order Coleoptera; family Curculionidae; genus Philopedon; species Philopedon plagiatum. The sequence continues at coordinate 56,167,490 of OZ020192.1, read as the reverse complement.
AATATTTAATAAAAGAGAATTTGCTTTACGTCTAGTTTCTATGTTATAAGTATCATTTTCTGCTATTTCTAGAAGGCTATCACATATTTGAATTAAATGAAACTTTAGCGGTTTCATAGCATCAATCCTACTTGACCATCTAGTATCACTTAGGGGTTTTAGATTTAACTGAGGGACATGCTTTTTCATAACATCCCATCTTTTTGTGGATGAAGAGAAAAATACATAAAGTTCTTGTACAATATTAAAAAAATTCACTGTTTCATTTGAAACCTTAGCAGCATCATTTACTGTTAAATTTAAGCTGTGTGCAGCACATGGTACAAAAAATGCCCTAGGATTAGCATCGAGTATGCGTTTTTGTAAACCAATATGTTTTCCGCGCATATTGGCCCCATTATCATACCCTTGACCTCTCATATCTTTAATATCTAAATTTAAATTTTTCAAAAGTCCCATTACAAAATTACATAGCCCTTCCCCTGTAGAGTCGATTATTGAGTTGAATGCTATAAAACTCTCTTGTATTTGGACCTTTTTAGAACTGTCATTTAGAACGACATAACGCAAAACGAGGCTTATTTGCTCTGTATGGCTTGCATCCGGTGTACAATCTAAAATTATTGAATAATATTTGGAGCTTCGAACCATGTCCAAAATATTATTTTTTACTTTAGAAGCCATTAATTCAATAATTTCATTTTGTATCTGGTAGCCTAAGTAATGGGTCATTCTTAAAGAATTTGTTTGTGAGTTTTGCACTCGACTTATGTGCTCTCTCATCACAGGATCAAAAGATGAAATCATCTCGACAGTTTTGAGGAAGTTCCCATTATCATATTGGAAAAGTGTTTTAGATGAACCTTGGAAAGCTAGGCACTGTCTGGATAAAAATTTAACAACTGCAATAATTCTTTCTAGAACGTCATGCCAATACTTTTTTTCAGTTTCTAAAACCCGAGTTATATAACTAAATAAGTCTTATCATTGTATACATTTCATAATGTTTGTTTATATTATCTTAGCTTATAAATAGGCTCACGCCCAGAAGCCAAGACACTTAATATTCTAACTTCAAGTACCTAGTTAAGTCGTTACTCTGTTAAACTTATTCTTTTACCTTTGTAGTTTTTTAAATAAAATTGTTTTTAAAAACAAAGTGTAAGAAAAAAGTTATTTAACTGGCGCAGTCGTACGGATTTTCGAAGACCAGCAAGTGCAAGTTTGGAAGCTGCATAGTGCAAATTTCCTGAGACAAGCAGTCTGGCCGTTGGTTTCAACCATTAGTCGAAAAATATCCACCTCCAACCACAACTGTATCTGGGCAAGAAAATTCACTGTTACACAAGGACAAACCCATTGTAAGTGATATTTTCCTTTCCACCCCTTTATTTTAATGTAAGATTGATTGGTACATGAAATTTTCTTAAAATTTATTACGCAAAAAGATTTATATATATTTTTTTTATTATTTTATTTATTATTAACAAAATAAAGTTTTATGAGCACTTTAGAATATAATAACGCTCAAGAAAATATTGAAGAAATTTTAACTCTTATAAACAATATTAAATTAGACGAAATGGCTACACTTACAGCAGCAAAAGAAATCGCTCACACCCTAAAAACATTTTCAGGCAAACCTGAACATCTTGAATTTTTCATAAATTCTATTGATAAATTTCACGATAGGTATTCTAATACTACAGATGACTCGCTAAAAGAATTTGTGTTTGCTACTATTTGTTCAAAGATAATTAACGAAGCAGGCGATTACCTACTATGTCATCCCGAACTCACAACTTGGCAATTAATCAAGATTGACCTCAGACAAAAATTCGGTGACAAAATAAATAGGCATACTTTAGCACAACAACTAAACTTCTTAACCAGAAATAAAAACGAATCAATTTTAGAATTTTCAGACCGGCTTAAAATTTTAAAAAATAGAGTAGTCTTAAAAATAAACTCTGAAAATTTAATTCCTGCTACCAAAGCGGCTCTTATAGAACAAACGGAACAAACCGCGATAACTGTTTTGCTTGCTAATGTTAATAGTGAATTACGAACTCTTTTACTTATGCAAAAACCTCAAGACCTTGATGACACCTATAACACTATATTAAACCACACTATTATTGAACAACAAATTAACCATAGAGCACAAATGTTTAGAAATAACTATAACACCCAAACATCAGCTCTCCCAAAACACAATCTGTCAAAACCTAAACCTTCTAATTTTCAATCCAATTATCTCCACAATCCCTACAATAATTGTAGTAGCTCCACACCTGGCATGAACGCTACCCATATCCAATATAATTCTCAAAATATGCAAAATCTTCCGTTTCCCAACCAACCTATTAGCATTCAACCTAGATATGTCCAGCACAAGTTTCCGACAAACCAACAAGTTTTCGGTAAACCAGCAAATGCTTTCCCCAAAAACAATTTCGAACGACCATTAGACACACCCAAACCAATGTCCGGCGTAAGCATCCAACCGAGACGAAGTGTCCAAAGACCATTCAATCAAAATCAAAATCCAAACATTAATACACGCCTAAACTTCTGGAGACAAAATCCGCATAAAAACCCTTTAGTCTTCACCGAAATTACTCATTTAGAAAACAACGATCACCCATATCCTCAGAACCCCTATCAAGAACATTTATACAGTGAAAACATAAACCAAGTCGACGACAATTACGATTATATCGAAGATGAAAACCTTGAACTGAATTACCCTAATGACTACGATTACCCACAACAAATTACATACGAAACTCATAGAAATCAGACAAACACATTCGATAACCCTGAACATTCTCTTAATTTCGAGATATGCGAAAATTTTCCAAACGTCGCCTCCCCAAAGGACAATCCTACTTAGACATTAACGCTTTTCAAAGTAACTCTCTACCATATATCGAAATTCAAAATCCACCATTAAAATTATTAATAGATACCGGCAGTCACACCTCTCTACTAAGACCTATAATTGCAGAACAAAACTTTCCCGACCAAATTTTCAACTCAAAACACACTCTAGTAACCTGTATAGGAAAAACCGATACCCATAATAAAATAAAAATCCCATTACTCCAAGAATTTAATGTTCCTACCGAACTAGAATTCATATTATTTAACTTTCATGATTACTTCGATGGTATTTTAGGATTAAAAGACCTAAGAAAACTTAATCTCAATATTGACTTAACAAACAACTGCTTATATAACCAACAGATAAACATTCCCTTATCTTACAGACAGGACTTTAACACACAAAAAGTCGAAATTCCAGCAAAGACCCGCATATTAAAACAAATATACACTACCCTACCTAACGGTACAGAACTATATATGCCCCATATAAAAAATCAACATTTTGAAATTCCACCATCACTTATAAAAGTCGACAAGAATCATGTTACCCTCGAAATAAAAAACCCTAACGACGAAAGTATAATAATACTCTTTAACCCACACGACATACAGCAAAAATGTGTCCCTTTTATTGAAAACGAAAACGAACTTTTTAACATCGAACAGATCGTTTCTGAAATAAATTTTATCTCCGAAGATACAGATCTCGAACCTGAAAACAATTTTTCCCTTATAAGATCTGACCATTTGAATGCCGAAGAAAAGAAACACCTTCAAAATTTACTTTATCAATTTCCAAACATTCTACACAAACCCCACGACAAACTAACCTTTACAAACCAAATTAAACACCAAATAAAAACATCCGACGAAATTCCAGTCCATTCCAAATCGTATCGTTATCCCTATGTACATAAAGAAGAAGTTCAAAGACAAATTAGCCAAATGCTAACAGATGGAATTATCAGACCTTCCTCCAGCCCTTGGTCATCACCTGTTTGGGTCGTCCCCAAAAAATTAGACGCCTCCGGCAAACAAAAATGGCGAATTGTTATCGATTACCGCAAAGTCAATGAAAAAACCATTGATGATAGATATCCTATCCCCAACATCACTGACATTGTCGATAAACTTGGCAGAAGTCAATATTTTACAACTCTCGATTTCGCCTCAGGATTTCATCAAATTGAAATGGATCCTTCTTCAATTCCCAAAACAGCCTTCAATGTAGAAAATGGACATTACGAATTTATTCGAATGCCCTTTGGCCTCAAAAATGCCCCAGCCACATTTCAAAGAGTTATGGACAATGTACTACGAGACCTACAAGGAAAAATATGCTTAGTTTATATGGACGATATAATAATCTTCTCTACTTCTTTACAAGAACATATAAATAACTTAAAATTAGTATTCCAACGTCTTCAAGACAACAATCTAAAAATCCAGCTAGACAAATCAGAATTTTTACAAAAAACAGTCGAATTCCTAGGACATGTAGTAACCCCTGATGGCATAAAACCCAATCCACGAAAAATCAAAACTATCTTGGACTTTCCAATCCCCAGAAACCCAAAAGAAATAAAATCTTTCCTTGGACTGATAGGCTACTACCGAAAGTTCATAAAAAATTTTGCCAAACTAACCAAGCCTTTAACAAATTGCCTAAAAAAGAATCACAAAGTGGAACACACCCGCGAATTTATAGAATCATTCGAAAAATGCAAACTTTTGTTGACAAATGACCCGATCCTACAACATCCAGACTTTTCAAAACCCTTTAATCTCACCACTGACGCTTCAAATTTCGCAATTGGAGCAGTGCTCTCACAAGGACCAATAGGAAACGATCTTCCTATCGCCTATGCTTCTCGTACTTTAAATCCCGCAGAATGCAATTATTCGACAATAGAAAAAGAACTTCTCGCCATAGTCTGGGCTACAAAATATTTCCGCCCATATCTTTTTGGCAAAAAGTTTAAAATTATTTCTGATCACAAACCACTCCAATGGCTATTCACAATTAAAGAACCCAATTCTAAATTAGTACGATGGCGATTAAAACTAGCCGAATACGATTACGAAATAATCTATAAAAAAGGAAAACATAACACAAACGCCGATGCACTCTCTCGCATCCCAAATCAAATAAATAGCATTGAAGACGACGACCAACTATCCATTATACCAAACGTTGACTTGTCAGAAGGTATACCAGATTTTAATTTACAAGACCTAGACGAAATCTTACAAACTTTAGCCCCCGAAACAGAAGCACCTAAAATAAATATTATCTCAGACACCCTTATAAAACCCAAAAATTCCACACAAAATGTAGATAAAACTGAAACACAAACAGTACACTCGAGCCAAGAAAATCCCATAATCGGAGCACCCTATGTAAACAAAGCCCTTAACACCTACAAACATCAAGTAATATTTAGGTACTCATCCGATAATAAAGATAAGGTAGAACGTGCTCAAATATTTGACAAACAAAGAATCTTTATTTTCTTACCAAATAATCCACCTGAAGAACTTATTTGTAAGATACTAAAAGATAATTTTACACCTGGAAAAACATACTGTTTATATTTTAAAAACGAAACGCTAGAACCCATCATAATAAACCTTGTTCAAAAATATTTTAAAAATAATGCTTTTAAGCTATATATATCTATAACGTTACTAGAAGACATAGCTGATACCGACGAACAACAAACAAAAATAAAATATTATCATGAAACAAAAACCACCCATAGAGGTATACAAGAAAACATAATATCCCTAAAAAGAAGATATTACTGGCCTAATTTAGAAAATGACGTCAAAACATACGTTAATCTTTGCGAAATCTGCCAGAAGACAAAATACGAAAGACACCCCAACAAACTAATTTTTAAACCAACCCCTTTAGGATATGAACCCTTCGATCACATATATATAGACACATACAAAACCCACAACACGACTTTCTTAACAATACTAGACAGTTTTTCAAAATTGGGACAAGCCTATCCCTTACTCACCTGCCACGGCACGGAAATCATAGATAAACTTTTGCAATACTTCAATCATTACGGATTACCCCGGAAAATCACAACAGACAACGGAACATCTTTTAAAAACGAAAATGTTCAGAAATTCTGTTTGCTTCATAACATCGAAATACACTATTGCACACCACATAACCCCAATTCTAACAGCTACGTGGAAAGATTCCATTCGACCCTTAATGAAACAATACTAGCCCTTCAAAACGAAAAACCCAAAGAAAGCATTCATAACCTCATGAACTATGCTATTTTATCATATAATAACTCTACACACAACGCTTTAAAATACACACCTTTTCCAATTATTAAAGGTAAATTAGACTATAAAAACCCTCTCGAATTATCCGAAGAAGACAAACTTACCCACTTCATGCAAGACCATTCTGAAAAAATCAAAGCAATACATTCCCAACTATTTGAAAACCTACAAAATAAACAAAGCCAAATTTTAGAAAAACGCAATGAAAAACGGCAACCCGAAATAAAAATAAATACTTCCAAACCGTTATACGAAAAGAACTTCCCAATTAAATCTAAAATTAAGCAAACGAACAAATACAAAAAACTAAAAACCCCTCTTAATGCATTTCCGACAAAAATAATTGCACAAAAACGAGCAATACACCTCAATCAGCTGAAACCACAACGTTCTGTTTCAGATGACATTAATCCTAATGCTGCTTCTCAGCCTTCCCATAATATGGAGCTTCGAAGAAAATGAAATCATTAATCCAATACTCCCTATTGTCCTCGGACCCACCTATATCACCTATACACATCACACAACATATTACCATATTAACATACAACAAATAGAAAAATGCCTGAATAATCTGGAAGACTCTCTAATTACAACAAAAGAAATACTAAGCAAAAGGAAACCACACGAACAATTTTCATTCTTTGTGACGGAAAAACTAAATCAAACTCATGAACTCCTACGTAATTTAAAACTAAGCACTCAACTATTCGTTGAATCACCCAGACATAAGCGCGGATTAATAAATGCCGTTGGAAAAATCAACAAATGGCTTTTCGGTACTTTAGATTCGGACGACGAAGAAAAATATGATAAATACCTTAACGCCATATCTAACAATGAAAGATCGCTGCAACAATCGATAAACATACTCTCGAACGCAACGCAAATTTATGTTTCGCATTTAGACAAAATCGAAGAGAACCAAGAGAAAATTCGTACCGAATTAGCAATCTTGGAAATAAAAGAAGTAACGGCAGCCGAAGCCCTATATGTTTCCTTAATTATCGACAACGTAAACAACCAGCTGCACAAAATACAAACAATCTTATCAAACATCCAAACAGCCATAAGTTTCGCTAGGCTAAACATAATGCATAGTACCATTCTAAACGAATTTCAACTCAAAGAAATCTTAGATAATGTACCAAAGGAAAATACTATTCAATTTTCAAAAATTATTAACTATTATAAAATAATGATACCACAAGTAAAAATAACTTCGAACAAATTTATAATTTTTGCCATTCATGTACCGATCATCCGCCCAATCCAATTTACATTGTATAAAATACTTCCTATTCCTATCCAAAACCAAACATTAATCATACCAAAACCCTATATATTGCTTACTGAAGACAAACATTACTCCCTGGAAGAAGAATGCTCAGAAATAGAAAACGTCTTCGTATGCCCACAAGATCGACTATCACAAGAAGAAACCTGCGTGGTCAAGATACTGACGCATAACCAAAACAATTGCCCCATGGTCAAAGTCCATTATACTACCTCAAGTATAATCAAAGTAAACGACAAAGAAATCCTGGTCATCCCTGCCGAACCAGTATCAATAATCAGCAACTGTCAGGAACTAAGGCGATCTACACTAATAAGTAAACCTACACTTATTACCTTAGACAAATGCCCTTTAGAAATCGATGGTCAATCATATACAATTGAAAAATCAAATGATCTTTACTACAGCCTGAACATACCAAAAATCGATATCCAAGCGCAAGAAGATGTGCCCTACCTAAAACTACAAGAAGTGAATCACCAAGAAATCAAGGAAGCTAACAAGATGATTTCTACAATAAAGTTTCACAACATTCAAACCAATGGTATAGTGTCTATAAACCACTGGACAATACCATTTATAATTATAATAATGTCAATGACAGTTGGATTCATACTAATAATGAAGAAAACATTAAGAAACTGCCCCAAGCAGAAGAAATCCAGAAAAATCTATATCGAAACCGATATCGAACTCCAGAAGCCCAAAGAAGCGGAAAATTGCGAACCCTTATTTTCCGAACTCAAGGAGGGAGGAGTTATATAACTAAATAAGTCTTATCATTGTATACATTTCATAATGTTTGTTTATATTATCTTAGCTTATAAATAGGCTCACGCCCAGAAGCCAAGACACTTAATATTCTAACTTCAAGTAGTTAAGTCGTTACTCTGTTAAACTTATTCTTTTACCTTTGTAGTTTTTTAAATAAAATTGTTTTTAAAAACAAAGTGTAAGAAAAAAGTTATTTAACTCCCGTAAGTGATGATCGTTTACAGTTGTAGATAATTTCAACATTTTTTTTAAATTCATCCATTTATTCATGTGAACGTTATGTGCAATTGATGTTTCATGTCTTATAATGGCTAAGGATAAATGTTTCATGTCTTATAATGGCTAAGGATAAATGTTGCCAATCAAAAAAACCACTAGTATCAGAAAAACTAGTAGAAGTCTTGCTGAAAAGTTTACAACAAAAACAAAATACCGAATTTTTCGAAACTGAGTAAATTAGCCAAATTCTTTCCACTTCTTCTCCATTTCCTAGTTTTCTAACAAAGTACTTACTTGAAAATTTTCTTTTGTCTTTATTAGCAGGAAATTGATAATTACGTCCTATCAAGGGAGGACCACGATCAACCAATATTCTGACTTCATCATTGGTGATGCTTCTGGGCCATAAACCGGGATCTTCTGATGGAAGAATACTAGGAATAGTAATCTCAGTCTCCCCTTCAGTAGAAGCTTCATCGCTAGAACTGCTAGAAGTGTCACTTGTAGTCGTAGTTGTTAGGATGGCTGACTCTACAGAGGCTATATTTTCAATACGTGTTGATGTTGATGTCGATGGTTCACATGTTGCAGAAGATGGCGATGGCGCCGCTTTAGAAACTGTATTTTCTTCTACCTCTATCGTTTCAGTCTTGTAAACTTGACTTTTTTGCAAAAAATGTTTCATACTCCCAGCCATCTTTTCCCTTTCTTGGACTCTAACTTTTTTTGCTCTCGAAATTTTGCACCAGAAGGTCGTTTTCTCTTCTGTGGCTCCTAGAATTTAAGAAACACTAGATCAAAAATTGGTAAGGACATTTACCCTTGACTTCCCTTGCACAAGACCCATCTTTTTGAGAACGCCCCGTAATTTTTTATTTTTATGAATCTAAACTCTAAACGCGAGCCTTTAAACCTAAACGGCTAAACGAACTTAAGACCAATCTGAAGCATATACCCTATACACTTTTCCTGGTATAATAATTTGATAATTAATTTTTGGCAAAGATGAAATATAAATTTTTTCAGAAAGTCAAACGGTATGATGGTGGCTCCAAGGCGAAACGTCAGGTTTTAAATCTAAAATGTCTAAAGAAATATCAAAATCTATCCGATTTTTCCACGAATACAAAATACTTTCCTATTTGAGGGAAATAAAAATAATATTATCTATGGTATAAAGGTATGGACTAATTAAGGATGTGCACTATTTTAAACAGAAAAAATTAAAAAAAAAACGAATTTTATAGACCTTAGAAAATGCTAATACTGCATGTGGGTAGGTACTTACCATTTCATAAAATTTTATTCAATCACAACAAAACACAATAACACAAAATACAAATCAATCTTTTTAATTTTTAAGTATCTAAATATTATAATTTTCTGCGTCTTCTTGACCCTTAAACGTTGCGAAATAAAATATCAATTATTTGGATTACGACGCCTTCCGCTGTTTTATACTCCTACAGAGTATTCGAGTCTGGACAGGAAAATCGGCAAGTAGGTAACAAGTTCTAACAACTTCTACGCAAACTTGTCGATTTATACCAGTATTGGATATTGGATCATGATATTGCATATTCAGATGTGAATAGTGATGATTGATTTTAAAAATATGTTTTCTGTTTTAATAGGGAATTAGATTAGATAGGTACCTAATTATATTTATGAACATAAACTTCGCTTAGATTATTGAAAAAAAAGATTTCTTTGGTGCCTTGCTCGTTGGAAATATTGTTAAAAAATTAACCAAAAACCTTTGGTTCTTGGCGCCCCTTACAGAGTGCGCCCGCGTGCAGTGCACGCGTTGCACACGCGGTTGCGGGGGCCCTGCGCTTTGATCTGTTTTTGGATTTTGTCTCGGATGAGCAAATAGATGTCATTGGTCTTTCAGAAACTTGGTTGCATCCTGGAATTAGCAGTGATGGTGTGTGCGTGCCGGGGTATATATTGGTGAGACGTGATAGGGATGGGAGGGGAGGGGGAGTGGCAATATATCTAAGGAAATCACTGATATTTAAAGTCTTGAGCGTTCCTCTAGGGCTAGGGTATAGCGGTCTTGAACAAATATGGATTAGCCTAAAGATTAATAACAAAAAGCTGTGCTTCGGATCTCTTTACCGACCGCCGGACACAAATTTAAAGCTTTGTTTGGATGAACTGGAGAGTAGTGTTATAGAATATTTTCCCGAGTTCGATTATGTTTTTATCGGGGGCGACTTTAATGTCAACTTAATGGACAACACTAACAGCAGCGTACTCTTTAGAGGTTTTTTAAACAAATATGGCCTATCTCAAATTATTTCACAACCCACCCGCGTAACAAATAATTCTCAAACTCTTATAGATTTAATTATTACTTCCTCTCCGTCTGTGGTTTCCAGTACCAATGTCATAGACATGGACAACATATCAGATCACTCGCTTGTTCTTTGCGATTTAAAACTAGAAAAGCCACATAAAGAAATTAAATTTAGAACTTACAGGGATTATAAATATTTCGACTATAATAATTTTTTAAATGATCTATACAATATAAACTGGAACCTATAAAAACATCTAGATTTACAAAGACGCCGGCGCCCTGGCTTACTGATAACCTGAGATCTATGATAAAGTTAAAAAGAAAAGCACTAACAAAATATAAAAAAAGAAAAACTGAAGCGTCAAAAAATGAATTCAAACAACTTAGAAATTTTGTAACCATTGCTGTTCGGAACGAAAAAAAAGCATACCTAAATCACAAATTTAGGGTTGACCCCAAAGGTTTCTGGCAAACGCTTAAATATTTGAACATTAACGCTACACGGTCTACCGTTCCACCCGACATTGGTACCGCGGATTCCTTTAACAACTATTTTATTAACAGTATACCTCTTCCTGCTGGCAATCAGAGCAATTTAATTAGTGAATTATACGCTAAGGCTGTTTTTCAGTCTGTGCAAAATCAATTTTCGTTTTCTGAGGTCACGGAAGAGAGGATTGAGAGAATAATTTCACAAATAAAAACACAAGCCAGAGGGGTGGATGGTATTGATATAAAAATAATTTCTTTGGTAACTCCTCATCTTACCCCCCCATATCTCTTTTTTGATTAACAGGTGCCTGGTGTCCAGTAAGTTTCCTTCCCTGTGGAAGAGAGCAAACGTTGTCCCTGTACCTAAAAATAACAACCCTTCCTCACATTCAGATTTTCGACCCATAAGTTTGCTCTGTTGCATGTCTAAAATTCTGGAAAAGGTAGTAAACGAACAACTAAATCAACACTTTTTACGAAGTAAAGCACTACCGTCAACGCAGTCCGGTTTTAGGAGGGCTCATAGTACCACGACTGCGCTTCTTAATGTGGCGGACGAATTGCTGAGGGCTCAGGATGGGGGAAAAATACTTGTCTCACCCTGCTGGACTTCGGCAAGGCGTTTGACACATTGAATCATTCAATATTGCTGACTAAATTAAAGTTTTTTGGCCTGAGCGCCTCGTCGCTAAAATTTGTTGAAAGCTATCTGAGTGGGAGAGATCAGTGTGTGGTATTGCCTAGCGGTACATCTGAATTCATTTCGACAAACAGAGGGGTGCCACAGGGTAGCATACTGGGGCCCTTGTTGTTTTCTGTCTATACTGCTGATTTTTCCAGTCATTTGGTTCATTGCAGGTCTTATCAGTACGCCGATGATATGCAAATTTATTATTCTTTTTCCAGTGATTCCGGTGTGCAGCCATCGGTGTGCATTACTAACGACCTCGCAACTATTTCGGAATTAACGGTGGCCCATGACCTTGTGCTTAATGGCAGTAAAACCCAGATGATGGTGTTCGGACGAAATAGGGATATCGTCGCGAATAATTTTAATATTTATATAGACGATGTTATAATAAACCCATCATCAGTATGTAAAAACCTGGGCGTTTACTTCGATGTTGATCTACGATTCGAGCATCATGTCTCACATATTTTGCAAAAGTCTTTCTGTAAGTTAAAGACCTTGTATATCTATAGGGATGTTTTGGCTTTGGACATTAGACTTAGGTTGTGTGATAGCTTAATTATTTCGTATCTAGATTATGCAAATGTTCTTTATTGGCCTGCGCTTACTTTGGCATCTAGAAGTAGCTTACAAAAACTGCAAAATTCATGCGTCAGATACTGCTACAACTTGAGGAAATTTGACCATATAACACCGTCATTTAATGCTTCGGGATGGTTCCATCTAGACGAGAGATATCGCATTCATCTGGGTTCTTTGGTTTATAAGATAAGTAATTCTGGGGAGCCCCTATATCTTTATGAAAAACTAGTCAAAGACCATGAAGTTCATAACAGGGCGACGCGTTACAATGAACTTTATCAGATGCCCCGCCACAACACCGCTGCATTCCAACGCAGTTTTACCTATAATGCCATTAAACTCTATAACAGACTGCCGCCAGTGATTAAATCATGCTCGTCTGTAGATGGTTTTCAGCTTCATCTGAAGAGACGTGATTGGAGAGAGAGGCTGAGGTGCGTACCGTTAAATCTTTGTTAAACATGATTTGACTTTTGTTAATTACTATTTTCTTCTTCCTTCCAGGCATACTATTTCATGTTTCAGTATGCATTCTACAATATGTTAATTTTAATTAAGGTTCATTTTTAGTACCCATATTATTACTCGTTTGTAGTTACTTAATACTATTTAGTACTTTAGAATATACTACTTGTTTATAAGTTGATCTTGGTGGTTAGATGAACAGCTGTGCTGGATCTCGCCATACTTTGCATTTATTTTTATACTGTTCTATTGTAATTAATTAATAAAAAGACATTTATTATTATTATTATTATTTGGAAAATTGACGACATAATCTAGACACCTTGCTTCCTACGCATGCGTAGGTGTCGAAAGGACAGAATCCGGATTGATCTGCTTTAGAGCTGGTTTAGAGAATTCGAGAATTGACACGTCAGACGTAGATTGACCTCCGTTCTAGCACGACACATTTTGGGCGTGGGCCGAGAAAATTAAGTTTTTTTGGAAGTATACTGTTTTGAGTGATTCAACGATGCCTTTTTTGTTAGGGAGATTCTCTAGATAAACTTATCGTGGGCTTAGGTCATATATTGGAACTTTGTGTTAGTTTTTATGGAGCGGCCCTTCCTTGCGTCCGGCCCGATTTTGAAGACCAGTAACAGCTATCCCAGTAACACTACAGGACTCTACATCTGTCCAGGACACCTACCACCAAGGTTGTCCATCTTCACCTGTCAGACCTCAGGCGATTGTTGCTGGCTCACCACCCTCGCCCGCAGAAAAGAGGCTGAGCCCTTTCCAGCTAAGGAAACCGCAAGTTTTTGCTCATTTTTATTATATCAACCATTATTTTGTTGCTCGACAAGAATAATAATAATAATAATAACAATAATAATAATAATAATAATAATAATAAGTGTACTTATCTCAAGATTTTTACCTCAAGGAATGAAAAATTTACTTTTTATTCCCCCCCCCCCTTAATGTAAAATTTACTGTGTACTGTATATAATACTTACGGATACTAGTAATAAGTGCCATTGAATGATTCTTTTATTTTGGTAATTAACCAGTGGGAATCTTATCGTGTCCCATATTTTTGTTAGATTTAAGTCAGGGGTGATAATACAGGGTGTGCGAAACTGCTGTAAACTAGACGTGATCACGTTTGGGGACTGAGCGTGCGCCGGTTATACCCCTAGAGAACACTCTCATTTACCTACATGGTATTCTATATATATATATATATATATATATATATATATATATATATATATATATATATATATATATATATATATATATATACTTTGTCTTTTTAATTTAAACATTGTTATTGGTTGTACCAAATTTAACTGGTTATGATTAATATAACCAATTTGTTGTTTTAAGCGTTGTTGTTTCATTGGATACTAGTATCGAGACGAGTGTTGGTGGAAGGCAGACTGCAGCCAGGGGCTTGACAATTCGTGATTTTTGTCTTTCCTCATACAACTTCTATATACAGGGGCATGGTGTAAAACATTTCAAATCACGTGGCGCTCTAAAATAAAACATCTTAACTCCGACCCATCTCGCTGTTTAAAAGCTGGGGGCCACCATTGTCCCCTGGAACAATTCGTTGCTAGTCTGGATTAAGCTTGACCTAGTTTGGTACTAGGGATAATTTTTGAAAATTCAAAATTATTTTTATCAGTCTTTTGGTTAATGTAAAATTAGCGTCGCAATTGAAAAATGACGTATTTTTTTAATAATTCGCATAGGGTGCTTGAAATTTCCCCTAATTTTGGAATAAAAAAAATGCGACGCTAATTTTACATTAACCAAAGTTAATGTAAAATTAGCGTCGCATTTTTTGCGCCCAACGTGGGGCCATTTTTATTAACGTGGGGCCACTTTTATTAACGTGGGGCCATTTTTGTTAACGTGGGGCCATTTTTATTGAAGTGGGGCCATTTTAATTGCGTGGTTGCTATTTTTGTAAAATTTCCCTAAATCTAAGGATTTTTTTTCCTTTTTAATTGAACATTTTGATGATTTGGTAGAGGGTTAAATGGTATTTAGAGCTGACTTAATCGCGGCGTTGCCATAAATTCCCAAATCTTCATTGATTTTTTTTTAGTATTTTAATTTTAGACAATGGTATAGTAGAAAGATTGGTGTCGCGGGTTAGGTCTGTTGAGAATAGGACTATTAGGAAAGAAACTCAACAGGAAGTATTAGTTGGTTCAGGTAACCGCAGCTATACCACTTGTATTAAGGCTTTAGATACAGATATTATTTTTTTTTTGGGTGTTTTGTTGGGGTTTTTTTTGGGGGTGACTTCGTGTAAGTTTTTTTTTGGGTGACTTCGTGGCAGTTTTTTTTTTTGGTGACTTCGTGTCAGTGATACGTGGTGATATATATATATATAGCGTGAAATAGTTCAGTGGTTTAGTTACGGAGTGTACAGTGTTGGAATAGTGAATAATTAGGTGTGTACTCCAGTGAATACTTGTATATATTTTGTGAATTAACTGATCGCTGATAAATTTCCAAGATGTCACAAAGAATTGAAATTAACAGACTAGACAGGGATGAACTTGTATACGAGCTGGAATGGAGAGGTATAGGTACCGTGGATGAAATGAGACATCGATTGGTGTTGGCAAGACAAATGGAAAGATCTGGAGAAAGCTTGAATTATTCGCCTTACCCATTTTCGTTTCAGGAGGATATTGCAGCGGTGACCAAGAAGATAGACGGACTAAGCATTGTTGTGGATTCATTCTCAGACACTAGTAAGAGTGGACTTTTTTTGAAGTTACAGACTAAGTTGAACCATGTATTAGGAAGGATTGATCACATGGTCTGCACTACCGTAGAAGAAGGAAAGTTACGAGGTATAGTGGTAGCTCAAGCATTGACTAGGATTGATCAACTTAACACCAAGGCCTCATTAGTTAACGGGAAAACTCAACCGATTCCCCCTAATCTTTCTGTACTTCAAAGCAGTTTACCACCATCGCAGACAACTACTAACCCTGCTCCCTTGCCACAACAGCAGCCTGCTAACCCTACTTCAGCACCTGTAGGTCCTTCACTTCCAAGTTCTTCAGTTATTGGTCCGCAGCCTCCCAGTGCTAGTAGTGCACTTCCTACCTCAGATTCAGTAGCTGGTATTAAGCCGATTTTGCCCCATAAATGGAATTTATGTTTTACTGGTGACAGAAAAGGTATGTCTGTCATGGCTTTCTTTGAGCGAGTTGAAGAATTGCGACGTGCTAGGAATGTTACTAAAGAGATTTTATTTGATTCTGGCATTGACTTGTTCAATGGAAGAGCCTATGAATTTTACCAGGATTGTCGAACAGAAGTTCAGACTTGGGATGAATTAGTTGCAAAGTTTAAGGAGGAATATCAACCGGCTTTTTACAGTGAAAAGTTATTGGAAGAAATTAAACGAAGGAGCCAAGGTTCAGATGAGACGATTGGAACATATATGGCAATAATGTCAAAGTATTTCCAACGATTGCAATGTCCTATATCTGAACATGCAAAGCTGAATATCTTGCTCAGAAATATTGCACCAATATACCGGACTCAGTTAGGAGCTTTAGAGATTACGAGTTTATCCCAATTAAAGACTTTATGTAAACGGATTGAACAAAGGATGCAGTCTGGCGACTATGTAGCTCCCCCGAAGAAGGGACAAATTTTGGAACCTGATTTAGCGTATGTTGGTTTGGAAGACCAAGTTGATGAGATTAGATTGTCTGAGCCAGGTTCAAGTAGAAGTTCTAGACGGGAGGTAGTTTGTTTTAAATGTCAGAAGCCAGGCCATAGAGCTATAGGATGCGCGGAGCAGAGTCAGAAAAGATACTGCTATGGATGTAGATAAGAAGGTTTTACGAAGCGCACCTGTCCATCCTGCAATTCGGGAAACGGGAAACGGCACTCTTAGGAAGTCGGCCTTTGAGTAAGCCTGTTCAATCCACCGGCTACAAACCTATTTTGGACTTTATTCTCAACCATGCACAAAATGACGAGCGACCATACCTTGAAGTTGATATCCTTGGGTATACCTTCTTAGGTTTATTCGATTCTGGAGCCTCTAGAACATTTATAGGTCAAAAAGGATGGTCTGTCTTGCAAAATCTACACCTACCTTTAAATACAAGTTAAAAAACAGTTTGTACCGTTGCTAATGGACAACGAGAAGAGAGTATAGAAACTTTGGAGTTACCAATGAGACTTAGAGATAGATTGAAGATCATGGAAGTTATAGTTCTACCAGAGTTGCCACACTCGCTGATTTTGGGATATGATTTTTGGATGACTATGGGTATAGTACCCAATCTAAGGCATGACGAGTGGTATTTTTCTGGAAATATTGACACCATCTGTACTCTTGACAAGGAGCAACTCCAAACTGTTATAACTGAAAATGAACAACTTGAACTAAATAAACTTGTAGAGACGCACAAAAATTTAATGGGATCAGAGATAGGTTGTATGTTGTACGACTCTCGTCCAACATACAATTATGGCAAATTCAGAACCGATTAGATAATGAAGTTATAGTTTCACCGGTGATACAGAAACATATAGATGAAGAAATTGATGAAATGTTGAGACTTGGTGTAATTGAGCCTTCGCATAGTCCCTGGTCATCTACAGTAGTAATTGTAAAAAAGAAGAACACCGATAAAGTAAGATTTTGTGTGGACTATCGCAAATTGAACAACGTAACGCAGAGGGATAGATATCCACTTCCATTAGTATCTGAGACCTTAGATAAGCTCAAGGACGCCAACTACCTGTCTAGTCTTGGCATCAAGAGTGCTTATTGGCAAGTTCCAATCGAAGAAAAGTCGAAACCACTTACAGCATTCATCTGTCACCGAGGATTATTCTAGTTCAAACGAATGCCATTTGGATTACATAACGCACCAGCTACTTGGCAGCGATTGATCGATCAAGTTCTCCAAGATTTGTTTACTTGGATGACGTGGTAATGTTTTCACAATCTTTTGATGAACATCTAAGAGTATTAAATGAAGTTTTTAGAAGACTCCGAGAAGCGGGAATCACGGTGAGTTGGGATAAATGTCAGTTTTGTCGGCCCGAAATGAAATATCTTGGGTATGTTGTAGATAGGCGTGGCCTACATGTGGATCCTGATAAGGTAAGAGCTATGTTAGAACTACCTAGGCCTAAAACAGTCACCGAGGTTCGTCGAGTAATTGGAAGCTTCTCTTGGGATAGGAGATTTGTCCCTGACTTCTCTGCCATCGTTACACCAATCACAGCGCTTACTAAGAAGAACAAAAAGTTTAACTGGACACCGGAATGTGAAACTGCTTTTAGAAAAATTAAGGAATTGCTGGTAACAGCACCAATACTGAGTTGCCCCGACTATAGCAAAGAATTTATAATCCAGACTGTTGCTTCAGGATATGGCATCGGTGCAGTGTTACTTCAACCTCAAGAGGATGGAGAAAAGATAATCTGTTATTTGAGCCGTTCGCTCACGAAACAGGAACGATTGTACACTACCTCTGAAAGGGAAATGTTAGCATTGATTTACTCTATTGAAAAGCTTCGTCCATATATAGAGGGTGTACCGTTCACTGTCATAACAGATCATTCTAGCCTACGATGGTTATTGAATTTGAAGGATCCGACTGGACGACTAGGATGTTAAACTACAACAATATGACTTTAAAGTACAGCATAGACGAGGTAAAGATTTAGCTCTTCCTGATATGTTGTCAAGAACGGTACCTGTTATAGATAGTATAAGGGATTGTGCTCAGCCTAATGTTATTTTAGATAAATGGTATAACGGAATGATAAAGAAGGTAGAAGACACACCTTTAAAGTTTCTGAATTGGCGCTACCAGGAGGGAGTACTGTACAAATATGTTAAAGACGACTATGCTGCACTTTCACCCGATAGTCTTTCTGTAAGTTAAAGACCTTGTATATCTATAGGGATGTTTTGGCTTTGGACATTAGACTTAGGTTGTGTGATAGCTTAATTATTTCGTATCTAGATTATGCAAATGTTCTTTATTGGCCTGCGCTTACTTTGGCATCTAGAAGTAGCTTACAAAAACTGCAAAATTCATGCGTCAGATACTGCTACAACTTGAGGAAATTTGACCATATAACACCGTCATTTAATGCTTCGGGATGGTTCCATCTAGACGAGAGATATCGCATTCATCTGGGTTCTTTGGTTTATAAAATAAGTAATTCTGGGGAGCCCCTATATCTTTATGAAAAACTAGTCAAAGACCATGAAGTTCATAACAGGGCGACGCGTTACAATGAACTTTATCAGATGCCCCGCCACAACACCGCTGCATTCCAACGCAGTTTTACCTATAATGCCATTAAACTCTATAACAGACTGCCGCCAGTGATTAAATCATGCTCGTCTGTAGATGGTTTTCAGCTTCATCTGAAGAGACGTGATTGGAGAGAGAGGCTGAGGTGCGTACCGTTAAATCTTTGTTAAACATGATTTGACTTTTGTTAATTACTATTTTCTTCTTCCTTCCAGGCATACTATTTCATGTTTCAGTATGCATTCTACAATATGTTAATTTTAATTAAGGTTAATTTTTAGTACCCATATTATTACTCGTTTGTAGTTACTTAATACTATTTAGTACTTTAGAATATACTACTTGTTTATAAGTTGATCTTGGTGGTTAGATGAACAGCTGTGCTGGATCTCGCCACACTTTGCATTTATTTTTATACTGTTCTATTGTAATTAATTAATAAAAAGACATTTATTATTATTATTATTATTATTTGGAAAATTGACGACATAATCTAGACACCTTGCTTCCTGCGCATGCGTAGGTGTCGAAAGGACAGAATCCGGATTGATCTGCTTTAGAGCTGGTTTAGAGAATTCGAGAATTGACACGTCAGACGTAGATTGACCTCCGTTCTAGCACGACACATTTTGGGCGTGGGCCGAGAAAATTAAGCTTTTTTGGAAGTATACTGTTTTGAGTGATTCAACGATGCCTTTTTTGTTAGGGAGATTCTCTAGATAAACTTATCGTGGGCTTAGGTCATATATTGGAACTTTGTGTTAGTTTTTATGGAGCGGCCCTTCCTTGCGTCCGGCCCGATTTTGAAGACCAGTAACAGCTATCCCAGTAACACTACAGGACTCTACATCTGTCCAGGACACCTACCACCAAGGTTGTCCATCTTCACCTGTCAGACCTCAGGCGATTGTTGCTGGCTCACCACCCTCGCCCGCAGAAAAGAGGCTGAGCCCTTTCCAGCTAAGGAAACCGCAAGTTTTTGCTCATTTTTATTATATCAACCATTATTTTGTTGCTCGACAAGAATAATAATAATAATAATAATAATAATAATAATAGGTGTACTTATCTCAAGATTTTTACCTCAAGGAATGAAAAATTTACTTTTTATCCCCCCCCCCCTTAATGTAAAATTTACTGTGTACTGTATATAATACTTACGGATACTAGTAATAAGTCTCATTGAATGATTCTTTTATTTTGGTAATTAACCAGTGGGAATCTTATCGTGTCCCATATTTTTGTTAGATTTAAGTCAGGGGTTATAATACAGGGTGTGCGAAAGTGCTGTAAACTAGACGTGATCACGTTTGGGGACTGAGCGTGCGCCGGTTATACCCCTAGAGACCACTCTCATTTACCTACATGGTATTATATATATATATATATATATATATATATATATATATATATATATATATATATATATATATATATATATATATATATATATATATATATATACTTTGTACCAGTAACAGCTATCCCAGTAACACTACAGGACTCTACATCTGTCCAGGACACCTACCACCAAGGTTGTCCATCTTCACCTGTCAGACCTCAGGCGATTGTTGCTGGCTCACCACCCTCGCCCGCAGAAAAGAGGCTGAGCCCTTTCCAGCTAAGGAAACCGCAAGTTTTTGCTCATTTTTATTATATCAACCATTATTTTGTTGCTCGACAAGAATAATAATAATAATAATAATAATAACAATAATAATAATAATAATAATAATAATAATAAGTGTACTTATCTCAAGATTTTTACCTCAAGGAATGAAAAATTTACTTTTTATTCCCCCCCCCCCTTAATGTAAAATTTACTGTGTACTGTATATAATACTTACGGATACTAGTAATAAGTGCCATTGAATGATTCTTTTATTTTGGTAATTAACCAGTGGGAATCTTATCGTGTCCCATATTTTTGTTAGATTTAAGTCAGGGGTGATAATACAGGGTGTGCGAAACTGCTGTAAACTAGACGTGATCACGTTTGGGGACTGAGCGTGCGCCGGTTATACCCCCAGAGAACACTCTCATTTACCTACATGGTATTCTATATATATATATATATATATATATATATATATATATATATATATATATATATATATATATACTTTGTCTTTTTAATTTAAACATTGTTATTGGTTGTACCAAATTTAACTGGTTATGATTAATATAACCAATTTGTTGTTTTAAGCGTTGTTGTTTCATTGGATACTAGTATCGAGACGAGTGTTGGTGGAAGGCAGACTGCAGCCAGGGGCTTGACAATTCGTGATTTTTGTCTTTCCTCATACAACTTCTATATACAGGGGCATGGTGTAAAACATTTCAAATCACGTGGCGCTCTAAAATAAAACATCTTAACTCCGACCCATCTCGCTGTTTAAAAGCTGGGGGCCACCATTGTCCCCTGGAACAATTCGTTGCTAGTCTGGATTAAGCTTGACCTAGTTTGGTACTAGGGATAATTTTTGAAAATTCAAAATTATTTTTATCAGTCTTTTGGTTAATGTAAAATTAGCGTCGCAATTGAAAAATGACGTATTTTTTTAATAATTCGCATAGGGTGCTTGAAATTTCCCCCAATTTTGGAATAAAAAAAATGCGACGCTAATTTTACATTAACCAAAGTTAATGTAAAATTAGCGTCGCATTTTTTGCGCCCAACGTGGGGCCATTTTTATTAACGTGGGGCCACTTTTATTAACGTGGGGCCATTTTTGTTAACGTGGGGCCATTTTTGTTAACGTGGGGCCATTTTTATTGAAGTGGGGCCATTTTAATTGCGTGGTTGCCATTTTTGTAAAATTTCCCTAAATCTAAGGATTTTTTTTCCTTTTTAATTGAACATTTTGATGATTTGGTAAAGGGTTAAATGGTATTTAGAGCTGACTTAATCGCGGCGTTGCCATAAATTCCCAAATCTTCATTGATTTTTTTTTAGTATTTTAATTTTAGACACTAGATAGTGACTGTTGGAAGATAGTAGTACCAAAAGAAAACCGACAAACTATAATCAAGGAAGTTCATGATCCTCCCACGGCAGGTCATATGGACGTATATAAGACTCACACTAGATTGGCAGAGAAATACTATTGGCCTAAGATGCGAAGTGATGTGGCTCAGTATATCAGAAAATGTGCCACCTGTATCGCTTATAAAAGTGACTCCCAAGGAAACAAAGATCATATGGTGTCACATCCCAAACCTTCACGACCATGGGAAATGATCTCTAATGGGACCATTGCCAAGGTCCACAAAGGAGAACTCATTTATCTTAGTAGTGACAGATTATTTTAGTAAATTTTCACTTGTGTTTCCCCTTCGCAAAGCAACATCAGCCACTATCATAAAACGTATTGAAGAGGATGTCTTTTTGATGTTTGGAGTCCCACGTGTCCTGTTGTGTGATAATGGACCACAGTACAGAAGCAATGAGTGCAAGAGATTTACTGATAAGTACGACTGTACTATTAAATTTAATGCTAATTACCATTCTCGTGCAAACCCGACTGAGAGACAGAATAGAACCCTGAAAACAATGTTGGCCATGTATGTTCAAGACAATCATAGACTTTGGGATGCTAATATTCATAGTTTGGCTTGTGCTTTACGCACAGCACGTCAGGAAGTAACTAAAGTTTCACCATATTTTATGAACTTTGGCAGAAACATGTGTTTGTCAGGTAAAGATTACGACAGGAGTGTGTTAGCTCCAAAGGATAACGACGAATTGACACTAGTCTCTAGGAACACAGCTTTTGTAAAGATGTATGAAGATGTTCGAACACGATTGAAGGGAGCCTGTGAGAAGGGTGTTTTGAAATATAATTTGCGGAAAAGAGACACGGAATTCACAATTGGACAAAGAGTATGGAGAAAGAACTATGTCATCTCGGACGCAACCAAACATTTTAGTAAGAAATTGGCACCTAAATATGTAGGACCTTTTATAGTCCACAAACGAATTTCTCCATGGACATACGAACTTAGAGATGAGTATGGTGGAAACCCAGGTGTCTGGCATCTGAAGGAACTAAAAGAAGCACCTTACTTCAGTGATTACCCTCAGAAGGGTTAATCATCTTGTAGTAAGGGGGGGATTTGTAACGTGTTAAAATTCAACTTTTATGTTTTTATATTTTGGCGAATGCGCGGTATAAACTTTTGTAATAATTTCAGTAATGTAGAAGCAAATAAATAGGTAACCAGTAAGTTGTTTTTGTTATTAAAGAAGGGAAGGAATATTAGAAAAGCTAAATTAAAGTAATATACAAGTAAGTAAAGTAATAATTATTTAATAATTAATTGTAATAATTATACAAGTAAGTAAAGTAATAATTCTTTCCTTTTGGTTTATTTATTTATTCATCAAGCCTAATCACTTTTACAACTTAACAATACAATATACTTATCCTAATTGTTTTTCTTTTTGGCTAGTTTTCTTTGAAATTAAAATATGATATATCATTTTACCATTGGTTGCACGCTTCAGTATAGACTCACACTTTGATCAGTTTCAGTTATGCTTCTCTGAATCAGTGCTTTCTTCCCACTAAAAAGAAAAGTAAAAAGGCATGTGAATAGGGCTATCGTTTATATATTATTATTGTTACCTTGATATTCACTTGACAGCTTCAATAAATCTCTAGGGTGTGAGACAACTATTGGCCTAATTTCAAGCATTATTTGTATACAGATTTATTGTATTTTACGAATTTCTCCTAGAGGGCCCCCTTCCTTGCTTAACCATGCTCGATCGATATTTCTGGTTTATATTGACTACTGTTAATTGTGGATAAGTGTAGTACTTAAATGAGCGTTCTGGAGATGGTTTTAGACTAGTTTCTTTCCAATTTCCCTAAAATAATTAATATTTAGAACAATGTCATGTGTGTGTAGATGTAAACATTGGATTAGTTTTCACTACCAGGACACCAGGATTGAGAAATAATTTGGGGTACTTACTGCTGTTAATTTGTAGTTTTATTTATGATTTTTTGGATTGTTTAAACAGCAATTTTCAATCTTGTTTCTATTATAAGCGTGTTTGTTTATTTTCTGATTCTGACGTCTGTCTGACATCTGTCACTTGCCATGTGGTAGTGAAGTTGGTCAGTGACGTTAGCAAGACGTGTGCCAACCTAGTAAAACAAACAAATGACCTGACACACCCAGTTTCTGGGGCATTTGTTGTTGTCTAGGGAGAAATCTAGTAATATAGCTATGAACCCCTAAATTTAGGGTACGTTTTGGTGAAAATCTCCAAAAGTAATAAGCGAAATTTCTTCGGAAAGCTCTTAAAATTCTATTTTGTCTTGAGGAAACTTTTCCTAATAGAAGTGCAATAAAGTTCGCCTTAATTTGGAAAATTGACTATATAATCTAGACACCTTGCTTCCTGCGCATGCGTAGGTGTCGAAAGGACAGAATCCGGATTGATCTGCTTTAGAGCTGGTTTAGAGAATTCGAGAATTGACACGTCAGACGTAGACACATTTTGGGCGTGGGCCGAGAAAATTAAGTTTTTTTGGAAGTATACTGTTTTGAGTGATTCAACGGTGCCTTTTTTGTTAGGGAGATTCTCTAGATAAACTTATCGTGGGCTTAGGTCATATATTGGAACTTTGTGTTAGTTTTTATGGAATTTGACCGCCCATACTTTCGTTGAGAGGAGCAAAATTTTCGACGCCCATGTGTTATTTTGATCAACCCCGTTTAAAATCTAAAGGGGTTTTTCTATTTCTAGTTCTATTTTTGGATTGTGGTCTTATGTGTTAGTTTGGTTTCTGGTGAATTTACGATCTCCTGGGATAGAGCGGCCCTTCCTTGCGTCCGGCCCGATTTTGAAAACCATTCACAGCTATCCCAGTAACACTACAGGACTCCACATCTGTCCAGGACACCTACAACCAAGGTTGTCCATCTTCACCTGTCAGACCTCAGGCGATTGTTGCTGGCTCACCACCCTCGCCCGCAGAAAAGAGGCTGAGCCCTTTCCAGCTAAGGAAACCGCAAGTTTTTGCTCATTTTTATTATATCAACCATTATTTTGTTGCTCGACAAGAATAATAATAATAATAATAATAATAATAATAATAATAATAAGTGTACTTATCTCAAGATTTTTACCGCAAGGCATGAAAAATTTACTTTTTATTCCCCCCCCCCCCCTTTAATGTAAAATTTACTGTGTACTGTATATAATACTTACGGATACTAGTTATAAGTGTCATTGAATGATTCTTTTATTTTGGTAATTAACCAGTGGGAATCTTATCGTGTCCCATATTTTTGTTAGATGTAAGTCAGGGGTTATAATACAGGGTGTGCGAAAGTGCTGTAAACTAGACGTGATCACGTTTGGGGACTGAGCGTGCGGCGGTTATACCCCTAGAGACCACTCTCATTTACCTACACGGTATTATATATATACTTTTTCTTTTTAATTTAAACATTGTTATTGGTTGTACCACATTTAACTGGTTATGGTTAATATAACGAATTTGTTGTTTTAAGGGTTTGTTGTTTCATTGGATACTAGTATCGAGACGAGTGTTGGTGGAAGGCAGACAATTCGTGATTTTTGCCTTTCCTCATACAACTTCTATATACAGGGGCATGGTGTAAAACATTTAAAATCACGTGGCGCTCTAAAATAAAACATCTTAACTCCGACCCATCTCGCTGTTTAAAAGCTGGCGGCCACCATTGTCCCCTGGAACAATTCGTTGCTAGTCTGTGATTAAGCTTGACCTAGTTTGGTACTAGGGATCATTTTTGAAAATTCAAAATTATTTTTATCAGTCTTTTGGTTAATGTAAAATTAGCGTCGCAATTGAAAAATGACGTATTTTTTTAATAATTCGCATAGGGTGCTTGAAATTTCCCCTAATTTTGGAATAAACTTTCTCGCATAATTAATTACTCCTAACAACTTTTGCAAATCTGTTTTAGATTTGGGCGCTTTTAACTCACTAATTGCTCTCACTTTCTCACTATCTACTTTCATACTTCTTTATTAAACAAGTGACCCATATACTTAACCTCACTCTGTCTATACTGTATTTTATCTCGATTAAACTTTACCCCTTTCTCACGCGCTCTTTCTACTACCTTTCTTAATGTTTTATCATGACCCTCCAGAGTATCACTAGCAATTAATATATCATCAAAATATATTATTGTATCTTCAATGTCTCCAAAATTCTTAAGATTAATTTTTTGAAAATATTCAGGGGCTAAATTTAGGCCAAACGGTAATCTCAAGAATCTATAACAACCAAATGGTGTAGAAAATGTTGTTAGTTTACTAGAATCTTCATCTTACCTGACTTGATAAAAGCCATCTTTAAAATCTAGTACAGTAAAATATTGTTTACCTGACAGCTTACTACTAATATCATCTAAACTAGGTATTTCAAAAAATTCACGTTCTATACGCTTATTTAATTCTTGTGGATCAAGGCACAATCTCAAAGATTTATTTGGTTTCTCGACTGCAACAAACTGTTTACCCATTCACTAGCACCACCTACTTTGGCTACAATTTTTTGTTTCTCTAGTTCGTGTAACTTCGATTTTAATCTGCTTTTTATAACTAAAGGTAAACGTCTGGCTGGTCGAGCAACCGGTATGCTATTCTTTTTTAATTTTATTTTACAAATTTCATCAAAAGTACCTAAACCATCAAATACATCTTTACATTTAGTAATAAACCACTGTACTTCATTTTCTACTAAACTATGTGTTTGTTTTTTTATATACCCTAAAGAATAGCATGCCGGCAAACCAAGAATGGGTTTGACATTTAAATCGACAATAATAAATTCTAACTTTAAAAACTTATCCGGTATGGTGCACTTTAACTTTACTTCTCCTTTTGTTTTAAGTTTAGTACCTGCATATGCCTCCAACACCACACTGCTTTTAAATACCTTTTCATCTCCCTGGCAAATAAGATTCAATACTTTTTGAGGTAGAATGTTTACTTCAGAACCTGTGTCCACTTTGAACTTCACTTGCTTATCGCCAATACCAATTAGTTCCTGCCATATTACACTGTATTTCCCTTGAGTTTCACCTACTCTTGCAATACTGTTTACAAAAACTCATCACTATCATCTGTGCTACTATCTTCTTTTTCTATCTTCTCAGGTTGTTGAGATATTTCTTTAACTTGTTTTGGCCTTTTACAGGCATTAGCATAATGATTTTCTTTACCGCATTTATAGCCGGTCTTGCCAAACGCTGGGCATTCTACGTATCCATGACTTGCTTTACATTTTAGGCATCGGAAAATCTTTTTATTTTTTTCCCTATTCATCTTACTTCCCTGATCTGTCTTTTTTTCTTTTATTCCACTTTTCTTGATTCCCTCTATTTTCACAGATTCATTCTTACTTCTAACGTACTGTAGCTGCTTTTTTGTTGCTTCAGCACCACGACAAATTTCAACTGCATTTTCTAACAGAATATTTTGAATATTTAAAAGTTTCTCCTGAACTTTTCTATCGTTTATTCCTAATATTATCCTATCTACTAGAATTGACTCTTATTGACTGTTGTACTCACATGATTGTATCAATTTTTTTATTTCACCAAAAAAATGGTCAACAGGCTCATCTTGGCTTTGACTTCTACTGTTAAATACAATTATTTCATATGTTCGGTTTTTCCGTGGTGAACAATAATTTTTAAATGCCTCTACTAAATCATCATACTTATCCCTCTTTTTGGAACCAACAAATTTAAATGTATTAAATACTTCAATACCTTCGTTTCCAATTGTATTTAAAAAAATTGCAATTTTTATTTTATCATCTTTGGTATCCCTTTCGGTAGTTATAAGATAATTTTCAAAATTCTGCATAAATCTTTTTAGATTTTCATTTAGATTGCCTTCAAATTGCGTGGGACTAGGAATTCTCCCACCGTTCGCCATATTTCACTCTTCAGCCGTAGTACATATATAGTAACGATTCTAATCCGACCTTTCATCCTCCTCTGAGAGAAAGACCACTTTCCTTATGTGTACCGATTCTACAGTTAATTTATTCAGTCAAGGTCGGTCAGTCTGGTCAACATCTGTAATTATTAATTCAGTAAAGATTATGCAGTCTGGTAGCCTCTGTCTGATATCCGTATTTTCATGTTTGATAAACAGCTTTCATAAAACGTCTTAAAACAGTAGTCACGTTTGACTTTGAAAACCAAGACTGGGTTTTTAAAGGACAAAAAAATTTGTCTAGTATTAAATCATTTACGTTTGGTTTTTAAAATATATACAAGGTCCTAGATGTGAAAATGAACAAGGTGGAAAAATCTTCGGACATAAGAAAAATTCGAAGACTAGTGTGGGGCATACGTGGTGAAATATGTAGTAGGCGGTTGGAAATAAGCAGGGAGATAATATATGGTCAACCTTCTTGTGTGGATTGTCCCAGTGAATATGAAACATTTTACAAGAATGACATTGATGGATTTAGAAAAATTGGAAAGTGTTGCGTTAAAGTGTTAAAAAATAAATGCAAACCTGAAGACTTGTTAGTTTTAATGAATAATCTGAAAATAAGAACATCCTCATATTTTAATTTGTTAGCGCTCTTGTCAATGTTAAAAAAATGTAATAAAACACTTTTGCATTAGTTATTGTTTCTATTTATGAATTTTAAACTTTGTGCACGCATTACGTTGGGTTTAAAACGGTAGAGTAATGGTTTCTAAAATGTGTGCATACTCATAATTTAGTTTGATATGTCTATTATCCACTCGATCGCAGAGGTTAAGCGACGTTTAGTCCTTGGATGGGTCTCGCCGCTATAAATAAGGAAGGTGGTAGGGGAATTATTCTTCCTCGGTTGATTTGGTACCACCCCACATACCCTCTTAAATGGTTGGTGAAAATTCGGACTTGTCAGAAGATAAAAAATATATAAGAATATAATAAAACAAAATTAAATTGAATAATTCATTTATTTATGAGCTTTGTACAGATCTCCAGATACCATGAACACAAAATAGTTCTGGACTACGATGAGATACACAGTTATCATAATTTATGGTATCCAATGCGCACATCATGCAGTGAATATGCCCTTTAAGATGTTCATGATAGCTGTTGCAGTATAATGACTTATAACGACGTCGTAGGTTAGCAATTATTTCGGGGTGATCGAAATAACATTTTTCGCAAAATATATAGTCGACAGTAGGTTTATTGCAGAACATATAAAAATATTTTAAACATGTAGTAAATTCTTTAATGCACATGTCACATGTCCTGTAACATTGATAGGTCCATCGTGACCTCCTAAGAATTCCTCGTCTCGAAAGAGATGGAGCATGCTGGGCGGGTTGGAAATCTCCCGGCAACATCTGACAGGCTGATCGTCAAATTGGCAAATGGTAGTGTCTGACTGAAATAAAAATGACTTGGTTCTAAAATATCATGTTGATATTATAAAATGTCGATGTATTTTAATAAATGTTAGGAATATCAAAAAATACTTGGATGTTAAATTGTTAAAAGGAGGAAAGAAGGAGTCACCAATCTGGTAAACGATGTGGTCTGGGCAAAATAAAATTGCTTTAGGAACATTAAAAAATACTTTTATGTTTAAAAAGATGTAATGGAATAAATATTATCGCATACCAAGCGTAATAGTAACAGTTTTAGTTGTTTATGTTTATGTTTATGTTGAACATGGTATACAATCTCTAACATGAGGTATCGTACACCCAATACAATCTCTTTTCCTGTTTGTTTAAGCTAGAAATTTAAAAAATAAAATGGCCATATAGCGCATAAATTTTAAAAATTGTACTGACAATTTTTGTTGCAAACGGTAAATTTTCAAATGGATGACATTTTAGGAAAAACTTCGAATTAGATTGTATTCAAATTGCAATCAATTAAATAGGTATGTAAACTTAAAATTTTTAATAATTAAAAATTTGGATAAAATAATCACTTACCATTCTGCCTCTCCTGTATAATATTCTTCTTAATCTTTAAAGATGATTGTTGCTATGCAAAAACGATTGGGTATTTATATAATCCGGTCTGTCGTCAAAAGGCGCAGGAACGCCCTGATGTTTGGGATATAAAAGCAACCAAAATGCGCTCCAACGGCATACATAGATTCGCGTCTATAACAGTTTAACAAGTGTTCCCTAACAACCCATAAACAAAAAATGACTTCCAGTTCTAAAGTGAATAGTTCAGTTAATTCAGGTAATGAAAAAAAATGTTTAAGTTCAAAAAAAATAGAAAAAATGAAATCGAATTGTCATCTGACTTCTTAAAAGATAATGAATTACTCAACAATACTCTGGATGATTTGTATAAAAGTAAATCTAGAGATCTAATAACTGAAATAGGTTTTACCTCAGAAGATTTTTTATTTACTCCGAATGTGGTCGCACAACCCTCTGGAAGTACGATCACGTCTCAAAACATGATTGCAATTCCAGATGATTTGGAGGGCGTTACTTTACTACCGGTAACCCCGCCGCGGGTGGTAGAAGGTATCAAGAAAAAACATTAAATAAAAAAATTTTACAGGCAGATGGCTCTAATGACAGTACAAATTTATTTAATATAAGAAAGAAGCATTATTTAAACGAAGCACTTACAAGCAGTAAGAACATTAGAAACCTTACCAAAAATATTACTAACAAAAAACTTATTAGTGAAATTGAAAATATGTGTACTTTGAATGAAACATTATACTTTGGTCTAAAATATGAAAAAGAAATTAAAAACTTTGTGGGTTTTACATAATAAACTAAGTATATTTCAAATTCATTATTTTAGATTAGGATTAAATATTAATTTAAGTTAGCTGGCAATCGTATAACTTTATTTTAAGTTTATTTAAAGTATTTTTTCATGTTTGATTTTATAACTGGAATTCAGTTTAATCCCACCCCTCCCTCCCAACACTTGTTACTATTTTATAATTTGGAAGTTAAAGTTTGCATTTGTCACAGTAATGCAGTGTCCAGAATGTTCTATCGGTTTTACACGTCCCGACAATTTGAAACGTCATCAAAAGTTTACCTGTAGGCGAAAAATTCAAGGTATGTACTTGTTTTAAACGTTTTATAAAATCCTTGTGTTTTATCAAAATTTAAATTTTATTTTTGGTAATATTTGATATTATATGTTTTAGATGATTGCTTAACACATACAAAAAAGAGAAGAATTGAAGGGGGTTCAGGTATCTACACACCAGGTTCCAAACTTGGAATCGGGGAGTTGTAGTGGTGGGCAGGCAGCAAGTGCTAATGGAATACCAATAGATGTACCAGTGCAAGGGTTTAACATTAAAGGTGTGTAAAAATAAACTTAGATATTAACGAGGTTGTTTTGCAAAACCCGAAATCTTTATTTATTAAGAAATCCTAATTAATGTGTATGTTTTAGACGGTGTATTGGAAAATACCACAGAATCTTAAGGTGCGTTTAGACTTGAGCACTTGATGCACTGCGCATACGCGCACGGCATTCGTTCGCGCTCGCGAGAAGCGTTTAAATTAAAATT
The DNA here is from genome assembly GCA_963971165.1 of Philopedon plagiatum. Classification (NCBI taxonomy): domain Eukaryota; kingdom Metazoa; phylum Arthropoda; class Insecta; order Coleoptera; family Curculionidae; genus Philopedon; species Philopedon plagiatum. The sequence continues at coordinate 56,135,587 of OZ020192.1, read as the reverse complement.
TAGTTTCAGACGCATGGGCTGATCCAGTTGTTCGCAGTGTGTTAACCATGAACGTGAATATCGCAGCGTCGAAATGATCCCATAAGGCTTTTTATTTTTTTTGTGCTTCCCCACTGTCTAAATTGTCAATATTTAATTTATTTATCAGTTCTTGCCATGCATCATTTTTATTTCGTTTTTGAATAATATTCTGGGTGCTTAAGATTACATAACATTGGCACATGTTCATGGATCATTATTCCACTCCATGGCTAAAGAAATTGCAATTCTACACACGTGAACGCTCAAGTCTCAACGCACCCTCGCATGACTTTATTCTCGTTCAAACTGAGCATTCGCGAACCCATTACTTCTTTTTGAGCATGTACCCGAGACCGACACCAGCCGGATCGCGTTCGCGGCCATTCGCGCATAGCCACACACAGAGTGAGCGTTCGCGTATAGCCGTTTACACTTGAGCATTCGCGGTGGATCAGTGCGTGCGTGCTCAAGTCTAAACGCACCTTTATAGATGTGAAACTGAAAGTATTTCATACGAACCAAGTACCAGTAATGATTTACAGCCTGCTAACGTACCTGGTGAGTATCATACTGTCCTTATTTTGGGGGAAGATACGTCAAAAATTTATACATTTCATAAACTAACTTTACAGATTTTGGTTGTACCTAATATATATTATTATTATTATTTTCAGAAGTAAGTACAAATTGGCAATATTGTGAGGACTGCAACTGTCAAGTGCAAAAAAACAAATTTGCGGGACACAGACGTAGTCAGAGACATAAAAGCAACACCTGGGATCATGAATCTGAAAATGTAAGCATTTCTAGGTCTGCGTATCAAAAACGTATTATTACATATAAGATTACTGGTAAAGAGCACCATGTTTTTGTAAATGACTTTATGGTTGATATAAAACAATTTTTAATTGATATTTTAGAGAATGAAATTAACAAACACAATGCGAATAAAGTCAGTTGTGAGCTTTTTGGTTCGTACATTTTGCCTTCTCACGATATACGTGATATTAAGTCTCACATTACAAAAAATAAAATTCTTCAATTATCTACAGATTTAAATGTATTTTTTAATGATACTATGGTTAATTTGAGGGTAATGGTAGAAGAATTTACCACAAAACAATCAGGTTGGGCTATAGAAAAATTATTATTTCTCGAAATAAATTGTCCTAAATATTTACCTTTAAAAGGATCGTCATTCATTAGGTTACCGCAAGACATATGTAGTAAAAAAACAATCATTAATGTTGTCAATAAGGATAATTGTTGCTTTGCGTGGGCCATTACGTCTGCAGTTTGCCAACCTTCAGTAAAACCATCTTGTATATCGTCTTACCCCCAATTTTCAACGCTTTATAATTTTGATGATATTGAATTTCCCGTCGCTCTTAGAGTAATTCCAGAATTTGAAAGCCAAAATAATCTATCCATAAATAATAAACGGAATTGATCCTATATTTGAAAATGGAAAACGTAAACATCAAATAATAGGACCGTTACACTACACGACTAAAAAACGCCCTGTACATATAAACTTACTCTTGTTGGACGATTCTGAAGGAGAAACTCATTATTGTTTTATTAGAAATTTTTCAAGACTGCTATCAGCTCAAATATCAAATTATCAACATAAAGCCTATTTTTGTGACGGGTGTCTTCAATATTTCTACAGTCAGGAGAAACTAGAAAAACATTTAAAAAATGATTGTGAGTTTATATCTGTAAGATTACCGACCCTTGCATATAAAACAAATAAGTTTGGTGATTACATTCAAGAAAATATTTTAAAATTTGAAAGTTTTGAAAAACAAATTAAAGCACCCTCTGTTGTATACGCCGATTTTGAATGTATTCTAAAACCCATTAAAAATGATACAAGTGTGGAAAGTAACGATATTTATACGGTTAAAAAGTGTGAGCATATTCCATATTCTTTCGCATATTTTATTAAGTGTTCGTACGATGATACTTTATCAAAATTAGAAATTTACAACGGCGACGAGGCGCCTATAAAATTCATTGAAAAATTAGATGCAGACGGTAAAAGGATCTATACAACTCATTTAAAGCCAATTAAACCTTTAACGTTAAGTAACTCAGAAGAAGCTGCATTTCTTAATGAAACTCATTGTTTGATATGTCAAAAACCATTTGATAAATACTCTATACCTGTTCGAGAACACTGTCACTACCCTGGAAAATGGAGGGGAGCGGCCCATTCAAAATGTAATTTAAATTTTAAACAGGCTTTAAATATTCCAATAATTTTTCATAATTTCAAATCCTACGATAGTCATTTATTCCTTCCGCAATTGGCACGAAATAAAGAACGATTAAGTGTCATCGCTCAAACAAAAGAAAAGTACATAACATTTTCTAAATACCTTTTAGTAGATAAAAAACTGAATAAAAATGGTAAAAAGGAAAATGTTTATATGCAAATGCGCTTTATTGATTATTTGCAATTTTTACCAAATAGTTTTGAAACTTTAGCTTCTGCACTTTCGCGAGAACAATGTGTCGAAATTATAAAATATTTTAAGGATGACGATAAAATCAATCTTATACGACAAAAGGTGTATTTCCTTATTTATATTTAGATAATGTTAACAAACTGCAGGAAAGTAATCTGCCAGATAAAAAACACTTTTATAACGAACTTAAAGATGAACATGTGACCGACGAAGATTATTTATCAAAGGGCTTTGAAAGTTTGGAACTTATTTAATTGTGAAACTTTGGAACAATATTTTAAATTATATTTAATTAGTGATGTCCTCATTCTTACCGATGTGTTTGAAAATTATAGAGACATATGTATGAATCTTTACAAGCTAGATCCTACAGCATTCGTTAGCGCCCCTTCTTTGTCCTTCTCTTCAGCCCTTTTACATTCTAAAACGGAACTACACTTATTAACTGGTATCGATATGCTACATTTTTTTAAAAGTAATATTCGTGGAGGTGTTAGTACCTGTGTAAAACGCAAGGCAGTTGCAAATAACCCATTTCTTCCAAATTATGACAGAAAAAAGGAGACTTCATACATTATTTATTTAGACGCAACTAATCTTTACGGGTACGCGATGTCACAGTACCTGCCAATGTCAAATTTCAGTTGGTTAACCGCTGAAGAAATTGAGGATTTGTCAAGAAACATATCAAGATTTTCTGCTACATCTCATGAAGGTTTTGTGCTAGAATGCACCCTCTTATATCCAGAAACTTTACATAATGAACATAACAGTATGCCTTTCTGTCCTGAAACAGTAACACCTCCAGACGGCTCTTTACCCAAATTAATACCAAATTTAACGAATAAAGAAAGATATGTTATTCATTATATGGCCCTTAAGCAAGCCATCAATTATGGGTTGGTGTTAAAAAAAATTCACAGAGGTATAAAATTTTATCAAACACCTTTTTTAAAAAGTTATGTTGAATTAAATGCCAAAATGAGAAATAATGCTAAAACTAAATTTGAAGGCAATGTATATAAAAACAAAATAAATAGCCTGTTTGGGAAAACCCTTGAAAATATAGACAATCGTATAAACATGCGTTTAGTGTTTACATGGGAAAAAAACAAGAAAAGAGATGCAGCATCAAACTTAATATATTCTCCACAGCATAGACTTCGACGACGACCACAGGCAGGAACCGTCCACTTCTACCGGCATAAGAGACCGAGCAGGGCACCAACCGTGGCTTTACCGAAGTCAATCAGACGACGAATCGGACGAGGAAATACCGAGGCTTCGAATGTCCCGTTCGGGTACTATTTACACATAAACCTGTTACTAAAACTGTAACTAAGTTAAATAAAAATATACACATTCCAATAGGTTGTTTTCTTGTTGTAACTATAATCTTAGGCATTGCGATATTACTTTACTTGGGTTTGACAGGGCAAGTCGGTAATTGTGAATTTGAAACACTTGTATTACAAGTAATCGCAACAATATAAACGCCTACTGCAAGGGCGATAACTGCGCACACTATAAATATAATCATCCACACTTTCATAGTAAAATACCTTATTATAGTAACAAGCGCTATGAAGGGATTTTGTCCGTTGCATCAAAGTAACAAAGACTTTGACCTGGCTAAAGGTAAAGCTTGTTTTATTCAAGACAAGGTACACGTTCAATTATCCAATCAGCCTATTGGACCAGAGTATAGTACGCCCGATGAGGACGACAAGGAAATGATTTGCGATCCTATATGGGAATGTCGAAAAACATTAACGAGTACGGAAATCTCAACTATATATCAAATAGATATCAAGACGATCGAACACTTTCGAGAAATATGGCTCTGGTGTAATGATATGGTTCAGGCGGGCTATTCCGCTTATTCCATTCTTAGTGCTCTGCCAACGGACGAGGGACTCTTGGTCGTACATCCGTTAAAATTGGAATCGCAGAAGATTTTAGTAAATGGAATGGTTATGATCTTTTGTGTGTTAGTAGAACGATTTGGTCAAACCAAAATAAAAGACACCGGCAAGAAGGCTCATTCATTCCGACATAATTGCCGTTTCCCCAGCCGATCGGGCGTCGTCTATCGTCAACTTTGGTCAAATAACGTAGGTCATCGTCTTTTGTGTTGTAATTTTAAACCTACTTTCCAATGGCTACGACAATTTAACGAAAGTATGGACAAAAAATAGATCAGTTTACTGCTTTAGATGTTGTTTGATTTCCTCTTGCAAGGTGAAATCGTGTAATATTAAAACGTCCAAGTCGTCGTCGGTATCGCTGGCCGACTTTGTTTCAGTAACACCGTCTTTGTGTGAAAAGGGACGAAAAAAGGTTAAAAGTTGAAAGACGGGTTGGTGTGTTGTTAGTTCCAACTTGGCGCGTCCGGATAGAATATTATATCGATAAGTTCGTGTGAATTTAAATCGACCAAATGCTTTATTGCACCGGGAGTCATTGTTTTGATTACATTGTAAATTGTGAGCCATTTTACGCCCATCAGAGTCCATATGTCCCTCATTAGCCAAATTATCGTGCCCAATGTTATTATGCATAATTGGCGTATATACATATTAGTCTTAAATTAAACAAATTTGGGGTACCGAGTTAGTAAACGTTTTTCCATTGATACTGTGAACGGTTGTTGATTTGGACAAATTAACTGCCATTCGATCGAATACAATTACCGCACTTACATTGGATCCGAGCAGTTGGTATCCGTTGGCAACGGGATTTAAATCTACGACGCCGGTTCGACCGAAATGTATAATTTTCCGTGTAGAATCGTAATAATTATCGAATAGTATACTATTTATGCTGACCGTGTAACTTTGGGAACAGTCGACAAGAACGGCTTCCAGTTTAAGTTTCCAAAAACTGGCCGGTATTGTAGTTGTAGAAGTTTCGAAAGTCAAGCTCAATAGCAGAGGTACATTGAATCGAAAAGACAACGAGATATTGTCGTTTTTAATGTAAATCGGTGTAGCGACCGGAACAGAGACCCTTTGCGTCAAGGTGTTTCCGTCAATAAGAATAATCGGACGGGTTGAAAATCTCTCGCACAACAATAGATTGTTTTTCGTAAAGTCTTGTACAACGACAGCTTGCATTGTATTGTCGTCGGGACCTAGGGCCGCAAATGTATTCTTGCCATCCCGATAGACGGCTCGGTGTTGCATCCTCCAAGCGGTTCCGGTAAAAATATGTGACTGATCAAAGTTCTGTTGAAGAAAAAGCGATTTGCCATTATAACCGACCAGTGACGGCGTTTCGGTATATTGGAAGCATTTTTGAATATCGGGAATGGGATCGAAAAATGCAAATGCAAAATTATCAACGTCTTCACTTTTTGGCGGTCGTTCTAATAAGGCACAACTATACTCGCGGCCAGTTAGAAATTTTGTTAATTGAACATCGACAAACCCCTGTCCGGAGGCAAATTCACGCAACAAACCTTTACGCGTCAGGAATGGTTTTAAATAATTAATTGTCTGTTGCAAATGCGTTGTATCGAACAAGCCTAGGTAAATTAATTCTCGCATAGAGAGAATGTCCGGAAAATGGGTAGCTCCAAGTAAATTAATCGACGGAACTGTTAGAAGTAGTAATCGTTCTTGTTCGTTGTCATTGTCATCGTTGTAATCGTCATGGGGGTTCGTTTTGGTAATGTTCAGAACGGATTTTGCTCTCTCGGCAATGTAACGTTTAATCGATGTCGATTTTGGCTGAAATGGATACACTGTCGGATATATCGAAGGTAAATTCAATTTGGACAAGTTCGGTGCCTTAAGTGCCAGCATGCACAAATTAATCTTTTGATCTTCCGTAGCGTCTGGGGAGAAAACGGACATGAGAAAACTTTGCGGCCATGCACCACGAGTAATTTGTAAAATTGCACGAACAAATGAATGATCTTCGAGCATGTTAATTGTTTGTAGAACGATGCCCATACTTAAGATTATCATATAGTTATGCTTTTATTGACGACGACATTAGTGCTGTTAATCGTCCTGTTGACGATGTGTTTTCTTAGTGGTTATTTCAAACCACTATCGCGAGTCGATCGCCTTATCAAAGCCACGATTCCCAAGGAAAAACCGTTCGACATTGTCATCGACAGCGGTAAAATGGTTCAGTTAGTGGGAGATTATGTAACGAACCATCCACTCGACTATTCCCATGCGTCTAACATTAAAGATTTTTCGACGTTAATATTGCCATTTACGACGCACACTATTCGTTACAACGCAATCGATGGCGGTTTCATTCGACAGTTGGCCGCTTTATATCACGCGTCATCGAAAAATACTCAGAAGGAGCGAATCTATTTGTACACCGCTCTGCCGATATTTGCTCTGGTTCAAATTTATGATACCACCGACATCATCGATCAGTTTAAAATTATGTACAAACATTTGAAGCAATTTGAATATTCCGATTTTCAAGATCAGCTCAAATTCGGCATCATTCAAACAACTGCCCTCCATCTGGGCCTAATAGAACGCGTCGACCTCATAATTTCGATACCCGTGATCAAATCAATATATGACACGAGAATACATCAAATTGCTTTTCACCGCGACGGCAATTTTGTAAACGGTTTGGACGCCATTCCCACGACAATTTATTGGGCGCGAGCCATTCTCGATGAAAAATCTAAAGCTCGATTTGCGCACGTGTGCCTTTCTCATTTCAGCACAAACGGTACCATATTAACGACATACAGTGACACGTTATTGGTCAAACGTTGCATGTTATGGGCCGCTTCGATGGGCGACGTAACGCATCCCGGCATCGCTCGAATTTCCTTTGACGATGTGAAAAACTTTCAAGACCCGTTATGTTTGATTCCGGTAAAAATACCCAGCGGTGTAGCGCGACAAACGTGGAAAATCATACCCCGACCGATACATACGTTAACATCGCCCTCGTTCAACGAAACGATGAAAAATTCAGTTTTAGCCTTACCCAATGCAAAGGATTCGTTAATAATTTTAAATTCGCGCGGTGAGGCTATTCTTCGTTGGAACAGTTACACCATGCTTTTCGGCACGTACCGCAATACGGTCGACTATTACAACTGGCCGAAAAAGATCGGCGCTTTTCACATCGAACGAAATTTTCATCGAACAAAATCATTATTGGTAAAGGAAACTGCAACGGGAAACAATATCAATTTCAAACCGACCGTTTTACCTCCGGGATTGTTTGGAGCAATTCAAATTGAACCCGGTACCGATGTGTTTTTTGCTAACGTAGAAGGAGCATTAAATCAAGATGGCGGTTATAGAATGATTGCCCGAATCGGTAATGGACAAATCGGCTTTTTCAATTATCTCCTGCCCAAATATTGGGGCGGCGTTGAGGAGAACAAAACATTTACCCTTTGGGAAACATACAGCCCAAGTGATTGCGGCTCTTATAAAATTTCACCCAATACGTGTTTTTCTTTTCAAGAACTGGCTTTTCTCTGTAACGGAACCGTACGAGTCCGATCGAATTATGATGCCGTCAGTTCCAATTATAACGTAACCATTGAAGGTGAATACCAAGCGGCAACGGTAGAAAATGTCGGCGATATATTAACGTTGAGTTGGGCAATTGGCAACAAAAATGCCCAAGTCAATTACTTGGCCAGTATAAATGAAAATACGGGAAACTTTAACTACGGCGATGCTTTTCAAGTGCACACCCATTTGGATACTTTTAACTATTACGCGGAAAACAACAACAAAGGACTCCATTTTTCGCCGAGTACAATTGACGACTTTGATCGCACTCGAATATTAACATTTGAAAACTTGAACAACTTTAAAGGTAAAATGCTCGTGTCGCTCGAAACTCTAGTAACGTCCGTTGAGGGTGTTGCTATAGGTAAAATAGGTACAATACAACAATCAAACGCTGTACAATATGCTTGGTAATATATTTTATTTCTTGTTAAAGGAAAATTCGGGCATCTTTCGAGCCACTACAGACAACAGTAAACAATGCGAACAACTAAAAGTATTATGATTAGTCAAAGGTATACATGCATTGGCGGTAACGACGCCTTGAAATGGCTGATCGACATCCACCTGGATCACGGGTCCGGTATATTGTAAAAAGTGCCGCACATAGTGGAGCTGATTTTTTGATCTGATAATTTGTACGGCGTCAACATTGTCCGTTGTGAACACTTCGTGGAACATTGCAGTTAATTCGGACATTTGTACGGGTGGATAGCCGTTATTAAATTTTATTTGACCACTTTGCTGACAGTAAATTGCATTGGTATTAACTTGAAAGGTAAATCCCTTTTCGGTTAGCAGCGTGTCGGGCTTACACGTTAAAATGGAAAAATGCGTCGGTACAGGAATACCCGTAAAATCTTTCACCGTATCATGATGACAAAACACTAGAAACGGTTTTTTCGGATCGGCCACAATGTGATTGTCTTGGAACAACATAAACGGTTTCTCGGGATCGGCCACAATGTGATTATCTTGAAACGACACAATCGGTTTTTCCGCATCGGCCATACTTTGATCAAACATCGCGAATTATAGGTACCAGTCGTCTTTATTGGCCCAGAGTCGTTGCACCTCCCTTTTATCGAAAATTAGCTCGTGAGGAATAATACGATTTGCATGTTGAATTAGCGAAACACCATCGTTCTCAATTCTATTGTCGATAAGGCGCAACGTTTGTAGAAAATGTGACGCGTTCGCCCACAGATAACTGTTTTTCGGTACCTTGTTACTATTTTCGACGAAATTTTTCAGAAATTCGTCGGCTTTCTCTTGATCCTTTTTTTGAATACGCATAAAAAAACAATCGTCCGAGCTGGCTTGTGTTCTCATTCGGGGTATTTGTTCGTTTAGTTTTACCTCGTTTCCTTTTATATTAAACCACGTCAATAAACGAGTCAAAAGACAATCGTAGCTTTTGCCAAGCCCGCACGTTTGTTGTGTGTGTCCAAGATCATTTATACGCATAATTAGCGGATTAATGTCTATACCTCTTAGCCAGCACAACTTAATTAAATAAAGAACACTTTCTTTCAATCGAAAGCCCTCGGAAATCGTCACGTACGACTCCACAAATTCCAGCCAGACTTTATCGTAAGGTTCACCGAATAAATTTAACGGTCGTTTGCAATCGGCGACGCGTAACTTGTTAATTACTACATTATACAGTTCTTCCTTGGCGGGAAAATAGTCGACCTCAAAAGCGTCCTTGCAAAACACGTATGCTATACTTAATAAGTGCGAATGGGTCGGCACAACACGTGGTTCGCCATTTCGCATTAACGGTTGTCGAAATTCCTGTTTAATTTCATACATGCTATCGATTCCTGTGAATATCATTAAAACTACTGTGTCGCCGTCAACGTCCATGTGCATTCTTTCAAACAGCCACGGCGAGACACCGAAACTCATTCCTTCAATAATTTCTATACGTTCTATCAAATGTATGCCACCTTCGAACAATACGGGATCGCGCTTAATCAATACTTGCGTCGTTGGTGGTAAATCGATTAATTCTTCCACTTGTACGTGCCACAATTTAAAAATTCGTTTGGCTAACGTAATCGGTACTTGCAGAGTCATCGGATGGACCCGTGTCGCAGCTTTAATGTAACCGCGGGCCGTATTATTCAAGGGAAAGGAAACTACTGTTTGTATTGTACTATGTCCTCCTTGTAAATTTGCTTTACACGAACCGATCTTTGTCGAAACTTGCATTAATTGTTCGAAATTTTTCTGTGGCGATTTGAAGCGATTTCGCGTTTCGATGCGGTCTTCGTCCGTTGCCAAAAAATATTCCAACGATTGAATAAACTTCTCGTTCCAGGTAAAAGGAGCGGGAATGACAACGTGATGTCTATTTAAATATTTATATTTGGTTTCTATTCGGACGGGTGTCGTATAAAGACATAATTTATCACGCGTTTGTTTCCGCTTGTAAAGGTATATAAGCTTTCGCACTTGTCCCCAGTTTAATTTCTCAACCATGTGGGCATCGGAAAAAGCAAACATCACTTCTCAATGTTCCAAGAAACGATTCACGACCAACGATGGTTTATTTGTCGCGCAGTGCCGAAAAGAAGATCAGAAAAGGTTGAAAAGGTACCATCCGTTTCTATACAAGATTACGAACAAGCTAAACTGGTTTCCAACGAAATTTCAGTTTGTTCGCTTATATAGTGATTTACTACTGATCGATTTCGACAGAATGGCATATCCGATCGAGAACTGCTGGACATGGTTTCTGCTACAAAAACTGGCGCACATTTCCAAATGCGAACCCCGTTTTAAAATCGAAAAGAGTTTATTTGAAACGCGCAAACAAACATTGGACACTTGGGCCTACCGACAAACGATGGAAAAGGAAACATTTACGCGCGGTACGTACTGGACGTTTTTGAAAAAAATTAATGGTGGACAACGGTTCCTTCTTTTGCCAATCGAACGAGTGGATGGAAAAATAGAGCCGGCCATATCACACGACGAACCGATTTTTCTTTTGGCTATATATTTATGGTTGCGAGTGTTTCCACGATCAATTTTGCTAGACAGAAATTTCAACAGGTGCGATTTAAACTATAACGTTCAATCAAACCCAATCAAACCCAACCAGGCAGCCATATATCTCAGGCTCGGTTGGCGTAGGGTTGCGGCACTGGCCCAAATGGTCCTCGGTTGGCGTAGGGTTGCGGCACTGGCACCAATGGTCCTCGGGCTTGGTTGGGTCTGCGGACTGGCCCAAATGGTCCTCGGGCTTGGTTGGGTCTGCAGACTGGCCCAAATGGTCCTCAGTAGTGGTTGGGTTGCAGCACTGGCCCAAATGGTCCTCGGGCTGGGTTGGGTCTGCGGACTGGCCCAAATGGTCCTCAGTAGTGGTTGGGTCGTCGCGGCACTTGTTCATTTTGTCGTTGACTTTGCTTGTCGTTACTGTGTTGAATGATAAGCTCATTACACCGCATCGGCTTTTATTCCTTTTCCCCTTCCCACAAACAATAACAACGGTCGTCGAAGATTTCTAATCAGCACATTTGTTTATTCAATACGGATTTGCTAATCAGCACATTTTTCCTCGATGCGCGGTTTCAATCCCTTCTGACGGCCTGCAAATACCACTATAAATGGCCCCGTTAAACACAATCAAACCCAATCAAACACGAAGATGTTTTTTGAACACTTTAGTAAAGCAGTGCGAGAAAACAATATTTTTCAAATTCGAACATTAATTCACCAGTATATTTACAAAAACAGTCAAGTCAATTTTAATCCGCTGGACGTTGCCATAAAGTTTCGCAACTTAAACGCAGTGAAAATGATAATTCGTCAGGACCCTTTAACGGTATTTCGAAGCTCTACCACAAAAAATGACCTGGTAATTACGGCAATCTTAAATCGATGGAGTGCCAACAATTTAGACGAATTGATAAAGGTATTAAATGTAATGCCTAAGGGCGATACTCTCCATGCAGCCGTGTTAATGGGGAAATGTCCAATTTTGAGACTTCTGATCGAGAAGTACAACTTGTCACCAGAAGAAGAGGATATTTGGGGAGAAAACTGTATACAGCTGGCGGAACGTTTAACTCGGCCAAAATGTTGTGCTTACCTGTCTACCAAAATTCGACGAAGTTCTGAGAACAACCTCCGAACGAGCCACCCACTAAACCAGACCGATTTTCGAAGGCGCTTGTGAAACTTGCCGTTATTTTGTGTCTCATAAACTTTTAGAGTAAAAATTAAGCAGTGAAATCAATTTTAATGAGCTGGTCGTTGCCATAAAGTTTCGCAACTTAAACGCAGTGAAAATGATAATTCGTCAGGACCCTTTAACGGTATTTCGAAGCTCTACCACAAAAAATGACCTGGTAATTACGGCAATCTTAAATCGATGGAATGCCAACAATTTAGACGAACTGATAAAGGTATTAAATGTAATGCCTAAGGGTGATACTCTCCATGCAGCCGTGTTAATGGGGAAATGTCCAATTTTGAGGCTTCTGATCGAGAAGTACAACTTGTCACCAGAAGAAGAAATTTGGGGTGAAAAGTGTATACAGTTGGCGGAACGTCTAACTCGGCCAAAATTCGTCCAAGTCCTGAGAACATCCGAACGAGCCATCCACCCCTAAACCGGACCGATTTTCGAAGGCGCTTGTGAAACTTGCCGTTATTTTGTGTATCATAAACTTGTAAAGTAAAAATCAAGCAAGAAAAAGCCTCGTGACTAGTTCTTGCTTGACTTTTACATTGTTTTCGTAATAGAGACTAAAAGTTAGTTAAGGTCTACTTTTTGTACTGCTAAAATTTGTACTGTTAGTTAATGAAATAAAGCAATTGATAACCAACACGATTTTACTTTGTACAGTAGTTTCTGAGATTTTTACAGATCGCCCTAGAAAAACTTGGCGCTGTTTTTGTATGCGTAAACTAATGCGGTATATTTATTTTCGTAATACAGACCAGGTTTATTTTGATACTGTGAGTTAACAAACGAACGTGAATTTGATAACTAGACACCTGACTTACAAATTGACCAGATACACAGGGAAATCTCGTATACATTTCCAAACATAATTTTGTTCATCTTTGTACCGTTTGTTGAGAATTGCAGAAGCGCGCTTCAACGTAGCAAGGCGCCCGGCAAAGTGAAAGTACGACAATCGAACGATCGATGCTAGGTAGGTTGGTTTGGTATTCTCCGACGCCAGTCAGTACGATCCCGCCGGCGTGGGAGTATGCCGCATTTCAGCCGCAAGTCCAAAAAAGATCGCGATTATAATCGAGTAGAAAATTTTATATTCTTTCGGCGCAAATAAACAAGGCTGCAATATTTCAGGAGTGTTGGCAAAGCCCGTGATTATCTATTGTAAAAGTTTAAACGATCTGAACCGGGACAAATTAAAACCGAAGCCTAGCTGTACGAATTATTATCAGTAACTTGTACAAGTTTGTTGGACGTGTCTGTAATGATCTTTGTTACCCACGGCTGCGCTTTTATTTTGGGAGGGTGATTTGAGCAAAATTTTGTTTTTGTACTTTGCCAGGTATAATTTGTAACCGAACCGAATTAGTAACTCTTACGATCCCCGTACCAAAACGCTTTTCCCATTAATCACGACAATGTTAATATTCAACGCGCGGAAATTGGAAACTCGTAGAAATTCCTTGTAAAGGGCCAATTGATATAGTACAAATCAATTTGTTTCGTTTTATTACTGATCAAGAGTATAATAATGTAACAATAGATTATTCTCAAAGTAATTACACTGGTGAATCGCTCGGTTGAACTCTAAAATCCAAGCTTCGTCGAATCGTCGGCGCATCGAATAGTTTTGGAAAATGATACATAGCCATTTCTTCTGCGGTGATCGGTTGCCTTTGCCACAATCGAATAACGTCTTCAAAAGTAAGTATTTGCACGTACTCGTAAAACCTATGTTCGGGTGCTATCCAAGAGAGAAACTGCCCCGGTAACACAACGTCCTCTCCCAGAAGAATGCGACTCTCCCCGAATTCATTCTCGTCTATCGCAACATTCGATGGGGAAACAAAAACCAAATTGATAGGGTCCAATTTTTCGCGGTTCGGTACAAATCCAAGCGTCAAACGGCACCGCGACTGTTCGATGTTTGTTTCTTTGAAAAAAGGCGGTTAAAATGCGGGTCAAACTATACTTTTTTAGTCTTATCACTTCTGCTACATTGTTAGGCGGTCTATACGTTTCTTTGTTAATGATAATCAAACCCAATCAAACGACATTTACCGGAGCGTGACAATGATGCCGAAAAAGATCTCGGCAAAAGTTGCTCTAAACGATCAACAATTTCCCGGAATTGATTTTGTGTCAAATTCACTACTCATGTGATAAGTCATTTTGAAACTATGGTATGGCCATATAACCGATCGGGTTATATAGGGAAAGACAAACCCGAGCCAATTATCTTTGCACGGCGCGTTAACCTCGGACTGCAAAACCCTAAAATAATGGTGATTAGACGGTTGGTTTTTACCGTGGAGATACAACCCAAATTTGACCAATTGAATGAACGAAAATACAATAAAGGCGCAGAGAATGCAACGACGGTTTTTTCGAAACAAATTGGGCCGTCTATGCCGTGACGTCATTTTGACCTGATGTAGAAACCCCACAGATTTACCGACAACACAAACTTGACAAATTTTAAAGAACGGGAATACACTAACGACTCGTAGAGAGTTGAGCGATTGTTAACTTTTACTGGCGGTGCATCGCCTATGCTGTAACGTTACTCTAATCTAAAACCGTACTTTTGTTAGACTGCTTTTTTAATTTACATACAGTACAGACAACCGACTTGGTCAAATGAAAGCCCGAAAAAACAATCAAACGGTCTGTACTCGTTCGTAGAGAGTGGAAAGATTGTTTGTTTGATTGGGTTTGCTTGGGATATCTAAATAAACACGGTCAATGCTATATCGTTGTGAATAATTTAAAGGAAATAAACGTCTATCGTATACATTTTACTACAACTTTATTTGCTACCATATAGATTTGATAATATAACATATTATATACTGAAATTTAACCATTTGATACCATATACATTTAATACATTTTACTACAACTTTATTTGCTACCATATACATTTTACTACAACATTATTTACTACCATATACATTTGATAATATAACACACACACTGAGATTTAACCACCACGACCATAATTTGGCATTGTATTTTGGCACAGTGCTGCCATTAAAAGGGGCGTTTCACATCGTAATAGAACAAGTTGAGCGAAAGCTGTGCCTTTCGTCAACGACATGTCTTTATCGGCTAGAAAGGTGCTGCTTAATTGGCCAGTATAGGTGGGATCCACAACACCGCATCGAAGATTGCCTAGGCGATTTGTAGATGATCTTGCAAATAGAAGTCCGACATATCCATGAGGTACCAATATACGTTCTTCGTATGCAATTTCCGTGGGCTCGTCCGCCTTCAACACGTAATCGCTCCAAATATGTAAATCGATTCCGGCATCGTACCAATGTGCTCGTTCGAGTGGTTGATTACACAACAGCTTACGCCCTTCGAGAAAATCCATGGCATCTGCACGTTCTTTCCAAAATTGTTCTTCGGTTATAGCACTGGACAAATATCGTATGTAATATTTTTTGTGTGGCGGGGCGTTTTGGAAACGATATTCTTTGTCTCGTCGCCACAACAAGACCACGGCGACGTTGGGTTGTCGAGGAGTTTGAACGATCGAATAGCCCAACACCTTCCAAACGTTCATTTTGAAACGAAGAGAAGTTTGTTTTTAACGTACTGTGACAACTATTGTGGAATGAAGTTCCCGTTACAACTCGGCACCTTTTATACTAATTTCATGTCCGGTAAGCAACATTTCCCCGATAACAGAGCATCGAAAAGAGGGGAGTGTGTTCGATCTAGAAAAATGTTCTCAAAGATGTAGTATTGAAACATCACGACAATATTAGTGACATACTCAAGGGTAAACTTCAGACAAGCAACCGCTTTTGCATTTACGCCAAAATCACTATGTGGGCTCGAGCAACGTCTAGTTCGATAAAGTTTATTATATTTTGTTGGACCCGGTGTACCAGTTCCTATAAATTGTACATTGTTGTAAACCTAAGCAAAAACATTGTCGGTCACTTTTTCCTAGACGATAATACTCGGATCAGAAAAAAGAAAAAGCGTCCTTGCGGCCTGATAACGTGGCCTCGTTTACAGTTAAAGAATGCAAATTGTCTGCATCCTTATCGACTGATCGTTTGTTCTTGAAAGTGTAGAAAATGCATTGATAATGGGGGCCTTGTTTAAAGTTAAAAAATGTATTGATAGTGTGGCCTCGTTTAAAGTTAAAAAATGCAAATTGTCTGCATCCTTATGACCGCGTGTTCTTGAAAGGGTATCTAAAAATGCATTCTATGTGGGCCTCGTTTAAAATACAAAAATGCATTGATAGCGCGACCTCGTTTCAAATTCAAAACTACACTTTTCCTTTTTCGTAAGATTGCCTAAGAACTATCATCGGCGTTTTCTTCAAACAAAACTCCGTCGACACTATATCTATCTATAGGGGGGTAAATTAAAGGAAAATAAACATGTACTGTATAAACTTTACTATAACCTTTATTTACTATCATATACATTGGTAATATAATTGAATTAAAATATAGCTGCTATAATTTAACAGTGCCGCCGACAAGAACTACAAGTAGAGCAAAGGCGGTTGAATATGCTACGTCGTCGATCACCAAACAGCTTACGCCATTCGAGAAAATCCCTAGCATCTCCACACCCTTTCCAAAGTTGTCGTCCGGTAATCGGACCACGTTGCTTACGAAACAGTTTACGTGTCGGCTTACATCCTTCGAGAAAATTCCGGGCATCGGCACGTTCTTTCAAAAATTCTATTTTTTGTTATCCTTGTTATTGGTGAAGAGATATTCTTGGTCTCGTCGAAACAACAAGACTACGACGGCTTTGGGATTTCGGGGAATCTGAACGATCGAATAGTCTTTGGGTCTCCAATTTTTCTTTGGGAATCGTCCTCGAGTATCTAACGGCTCACGTTTTTCGAGAAAATCCATGGCATCGGCACGTTCTTTCAAAAATTCTTCCTCTGTTATAGTACCACTCAAATATCGAATGTAATATTTTTTGTTATTCTGGACCTTTGTAAAGAGATATTCTCGTTCTCGTTGCCACAACAAGACTACGGCAACGCTGGGTAATTGAGGAGTCTGAACGAGCGAATAGCCCAGAGTCTTCCAAACATCCATTGGAAAGGTGCTATGTTGCTGACCATTAGACGGCGGACGTTTTTCGAGAAAATCCATGGCATCGGCACGTTCTTTCAACAATTCCTGTTCGGTTATATTACCATTCAAATGTCGTATGTAATATTTTTTGTGATTTTGGGCCTTTGTAAAGAGATATTCTCGTTCTCGTTGCCACAACAAGACTACGGCAACGTTGGATTGTCGACTAGACCGAACCAGTAAAAAGCCTAGAGACTTCCAAACGTCCATTTTTAACGAGCTACTAAAATCTTGCATTTTGAACAATACTTGTGGTAGTTAACCGTTTTAGAATGAATAAACTCGTTACAACTTGGCCCCTTTTATTCGAATTTTCTGCCCGATAAACAACACATCATCGATAAAAAAGTGTGGAAAGGGGGGATATTTGTATGTATAAAATAGTCTCTTTGAAGTGAAAATGTTTAGTAGATGTCTATTTACAAAGACAAAAGTACAATACGACAACCCAGTAAAATTCGTTCTTACTACGATCCCAGAAAAATAGTCGTAATGTCTGTCGAAATCGACGATCAAGAATTGCGTAATATTATTATCCAATGTAAAGAATCGATCTCGGAAGTAACTTTAAACACACTAGAGGCCATTTTTATAAACGAGTTAAAGGAAACGGTGAATTGGCAACAACAATTTCAAATCGAAGAACCAGAAGTCTTTCAAATTCTACAAGAGTCTCGAAGCTCCTACGCAATTACAGGAGGATATTCGGCATACCTTTTACACTATGGTAACAGTTACACCGACATTGATATTTTATTGGATTGGCACAACTACTCACAACTACAAGCATATTTGGCCCAACGAGGAAACCCACCACCAACACAGAAAATGGCAAATTATTACGATGACTACGACGTATTTACATTCCAAGTGAAAACGAAAAACTCGAAAAAAAACTTTCGTTCTTCTGTGGACTGTATAGTTTGTGTGCGAATGTTTATTTCTAGACCTTTAAGTTTGTGTGCGACGTATATAAACCATATTTTATTGTTTGACTCGGATGTCTGTAGAAATCTGTTATTTCCTACGGGCAAACACTTCTCTTTAAACTTGAGTAACATAACTGAAAGAACAACTAGATGGCATACGATAGAAAGGGAAGAGAAATATAAAAAGCGCATGATGGCTACAGGCATTCCCTTGAAATTATCTTCTTTGTGTCATTTACAAATGTTAGGCGAAACAGTGTCGACAATAGTACAAGAAAAATACGATTTATCGACAACCTCAATGTAATATGTTTAAGATATGTAATAGACTTGTTTTAGCTATTAGTTGAGCTTTGTAGACAGTATTTGTTGGTTTAAACAATAAAGTAATTTACAAGACATATGAGTTTAATTTACAGTAATGCGATTTTTTACCGTCGAAAAAGTAGAAGGAAGTCAAGCTATCCCGGACCCGTTGTCTGACAATGATGGGTTTCTAGTATAATGGAAAATTTCATTGCGCTGTTGTAAGCAAACGGTAAAAATGTTTTCCTTGAGCAACGTAAATATGTCGTGTTGTTGCCCGATCGCTTTTATGAGCAGTGATTGTTCTGGGAAAAATCAAACCCAATCAAACTCAAGCGTCGTGAAAAAATTACAGCAGTTGCACGAAAGGGAAATTGTTATATGACGGTTTTTTTCGATTTGCATACCACCGTACTACAGGAACTTGGCCAGTCGAAAATGGCAAAAATTCCTGACCGTGGCCCGTCAACATTTCCTGACCGTGTTATAGACTGTTTGTTTTGTTAAACCCAATCAAAACCGACGACTTGAATAGCGTTTCTAAACAGTAAGCGAATGGTAACTGCAAAGTGAAAGGGAGGGCGGACCGGCGATGCGGCGAACGGTAGGTAGTATCATGTTGGCCGCCAAGAGAGTATGTCGAAATTTTAGCTGCGGGTATCCAAAATAGATCGCGGCCGTTAGGAAATTATTATATGACGGGTACCCTACTTTTTAGATTTGCTTGACCAGTCGAAATATGGCAGCACGGACAAAAATCCCTGAAAGCGTTCTTGCTAGAACTCTAGGTAACGTTTGCTTTGCCGATTTATAAAGTGCCGATAAATAAGCACAATCGAAATGATTAAAGACCGAAAGTTACTTTCCTCAAACGATTATCATTTTTTACTAAAACAACTGGAACACGGACTCGAAAATTCTGACGATATACACTATATTTGTCAGGTTTGTTTACTATGTGCAGGCACTGGCAAGCGAATTTCAGACGTTTGTAAATTTACTCGAAATCAAATTGAAATGCTCCGCGATATAGGATCGTTTTCGTTTCGTGTCCAAAAAACCGGGTCGTTGGGAATTGTAATTTGGTATGGCGAGATTGATACATTGAACAATATTCTCGAACGCTGGACGAATTTTAAATGTTCTCGTGCGTCGTTGTACCGGTCGTTGGATAAATTCTTAACAAGTTGCGGTCTACCAAAAACAAAAGGAATAAAGTTTCACGAGTTTCGTTTTAAACTGGCCGGTCGGCTCTACGAAGCAATGAAAACACACAGTGAGGTTAAACATTTATTAGATCATAAGACAAACAAAGTGACAACTCATTACATTGCTCAAGAATTGTACAATATCTTTAAAGAGCGTGAAAAAATTCCTAATACTTAATTGCTACATTGTGCACAATCCACTGCTGTCATCAGTGTCGATCTGGCCAATTCCTGGTGCGTTCTCGTATAATAGGAACCCGTTTTCAGTCCATTGGTCCACATGCGTCCTAGATAATTAGCCAACTGTGCCGTTTCTCCTTTTCCAATAAACATATTGTGAGACGAGCTTTGGTCTAGATAAGTACTTTGAACGATTGCCAAGTCTATTGCTAAATTGGCATCTCGAAAAGCATTCAGTGTACTATTGTAACGCATACGAAGTGTATGGCTAATCATTTTAATATCGACAAGAGTATTTTCACCATTTGTCATAGGCATTTCAATACCCGGCAAACAGTTACAGAGTAGAGCTACTGAAGCCGTCGGTGGTTGAGCAGTCAACGTTAAATTAAACATTCCATTTCGGGCTCGTTCCAATAGCGTCGATGCATCCGAGTAATATTTCCACGTTTTTTGTCTCAGTTCCACTTGCGATTTTCCGTGAGCCCAGCTGCTGTGTTCAAAGTCTCTAAAGGAACCGCAATAATCGGCCCAATCACAACTGCGAGCAATTGCACTGCTATACAAATGTTCCATAAACATTTCCATTTGCTCGATGACTTGCGGAGGTGCAGGTTCGCCCTCGGTAGTAGGAAATAATTCACCAAATCCCATTAGTCCAATGGCTAAAGGTCGACATTGGCGACTGTAGACGAACGAACTATTGCTATGTGCCGAATTCATTATATCGACGAGAAGAACCGTTTGTTCTCTAAATTTTCGCATTATGGGATCGTCACCGTTGATCGGCCTTTTCTGCTACATGTTGAATATTTTTTTCAAATTTATTGTTCCCACACAACAAGTGGCACACTCGTCATCTTTCATCGGCAACGAAATTTCCGTACACAAATTGGAGCCTCCAATGGATCGGTTGCTAACATTATTTGTAGTAGTAAATTGACTAAAACTGTTCATATGATCGAGAAATATTATAGACGGTTTTCCAGTGTCGAGAATTCGATTACAAATTAAATTGAGCAACTCGCGAGCTGGCATCGTTTTTGCACAGGCGTTTGTGTTTGCCAATTTTCGATAAATGTCACTGGTATAAATTTCTATTTCGGTGTCGTACATGTTCCACATATGATCTTGTAGCACGGCTACCATAAAATCGTCCAATATACCAATAGTAAAAAGATGTTGTAACGGACGGTCCAAGTTGGCCAGAGAATTTGTTTCGTGCAATACGTCCAATACACGTACATCTGCAATGCTTTGATTAAAATTGCATATAATATTTCGGCCGGGTGCGCTCATTGTTTCTGCCATAAACATGTAATGCTTGACGTTTTCAATACGTTTAAGCTCCAATCCCAATCCCAAAAAATTCGCCATGCACGTTCGTAATTGTTCCATAAAACGCCGCTTTAACTTTTGATTATTTCGCACTGTGCCGTAGAATTCTCTCAAAACTGCACAAGATTCTGTGGCAAGTAGGGTTCCGGTATGACGCAAAATTTGACCACTCGGCGAAATACATTGTCGTACCAAATTCAGATAATAATCGCTGACAGAAAATCGAAGCTGAAGCGGTACAGACAAATGGGTAAACAGAGCCACACGTCGATACATATATTCGGGTCGTTCGTGCGGTAATGCGTATCTCGTTAGAAACACAAATTTTTGATTGAAGGTACCGTTGAATTTTTCCAGCTCGGTATTCCATTGATCGTCACGTATGGCTTCGATGAGTTCCTTGGTGAATATATGTTTGTTGGCTTCGATATATTCTTCTTTGGTGAAACTGTCCCACAAGTCGGACACTATTTGATTGCAATACTTTTTGCCCTTTTTCGATTGCGAAATGGCGCTCAGGGCCAACTGCCAGTTACTTGGATTATTGTTTGTAAACGTTTGAAACTCTTCGTGAAAGAAGTGATATTTGGAATGGAAACTACTATTCCACAACAATCTCGAAGAAACTAATTTATCGTAGTCGGACATATTGTTTACTAAGGTTTGTTCAGGTTTGAGTTCCTCAGCTTGATGGGCGCCTTTATATACACACAAATACGTGCAAGGATAACAAAAAAAGGTCCACGCGCTTTCATCATTTCTCGACGGGCCTCCCGAACGTGTAGCTTTTCCGTTTCTCTACAAGTTATATAAAGCCCAACAAAAACACAGTGCGCTTTAGTAACAATAACATGTCTTCTCCGAATATTTCTCAATTGTATAATGTCGATTGTTCTAGTGCGATGCTACCGGAATATCTTCATCGCGAATTTGACGAAAAAATGATGAAACTCGTTCGAGATCATTTGGCGTGTATTTGGGTGGCGGGTGACATCGACTTTAGCAAAGATTCCCTTCACGCTTGCCCGGCAGATGTACGACAAGCCGTGATGATCGCGTTAGCGTTCCTCATGCGGGCTGATGATATCGTCGTGAAAAAATTAGGCGATGCGTCTCAATTTGATATCTTACCAGACCGTCAATAGTTTACCGCCATACAAACTCTAATCGAATTAGTGCACCGAAAAGTATATACGAAAATGTTGACGACTCAATTAACTAGTTTCGAAATTAAAGAATTAGAAATGTGTGGCTCTTCAAATTTACCGGTATTGTTTAGTTGGCTCGACGACGACGATCCCGTTCTGTGGGTACGAGTTAGTAAATGGGCGGCATTAGAAGGGATCATTTTCAATTTTGCATTTGCATTGTTTTGTTGGATACGTTGCAAGAATCTATTGCCCGAATTCACCAAAGCCAACGAATATATTATGCGAGATGAACAATTCCATGCTGCCGCTTGGCTGCGCGTTTTGGGTTTGCTGAAAGAGAACGCGGGCCACGAGAACGAAGAAAATCCACTGAACATATTTTTGCGTGCCCATCGAGCCCAAGACTTTGTAATCGACAAATTAATGCCCCGTACCAGTCTACGCGTGGACATCCGTCAAGGTAGTGATTATTTGACAAAAGTCTTTCTAGAGAACGTCAGCCAATTTGTCGCTCCGCAAACGGTATCGTTGTGGAAAAATCAACTAAAGTCTAACGATGCCAAACTTTATGCAAACTTAATGCGTGCCCCACTTCCGGAATATTTGGACGCATCCAAACGAATAACAAAAACCCAATTTTTAGACAAGTACCAAAAATGGAACGTAAAACAACAAATCGACTTTTGAAACGCTTTATTGTTACTTGATTAAAACACCCATAGTAAAATATGCATGCTTCTTTAATATGTTCATCTTGATTTTCTTGAGTGGTTCGGGCACTTTGGTGATTCGCTTATATCGAAGATTTGTCCTCGCAACTTTCAAGTATTTAAGCCTTTTCAACGTACCAGTATGATTATATACCAGGGCAAAGAGTTTTAGTCTGCGAAGATGTTGGAAATTATCAAGATTCCATTGTCCGTTCTGCATTTGGATACTATCATTGCCATTATGATTATTAATTTTCCGCATGTCGGGGAGTTTGATATTGTACGTGAAAATGTCAAATGGGTCGACGTTTATATATCGTCGGAGAACGAGCAAGCAAACCCAAGCAAAAATCAAAGCTGTAACCATCAGTGGGTACCGAATTTGAAAAGTTGCAATGTTATCGATTCGATTGACATTGAAGATTTTGGACCGGAATTGAGCGTATATTTAGCACGATCGATTTTCGACGATCAAGAAGTTATTACTCCGAAAGATATAGAGAGATTATTAAATATGGGTCCCGAAACAAAAAAGCGACTATTACAGATTGCTCGGCCGATTGCCAATGGTGATTATTTCCTATTAAATTTTCTACCGCACATTTACCAAGAGACGCAACAAGAAGTGCTCAATAAACACAACGGTCGACTGGAAGGTTCGTTTAAAAGTTCCATTAATTCGAGCGGGAATGATCGAAAATATACAACGATCGCGTACATTAAACCCGTCGACGCTGATATACTAAAGGAGTTGACGAAAATTATCGAGTCGCAAACCGATATGGGCAACGATCTAAAAGTGTTTGTGGTATTGAAAAAAAACGAAAACCTTCTTTATAACGCTCTCCACGATAGACCGCTTTATTTTACATCGAACCGCGAACTTTACAAAGATTTGATTTCCTATGTCGTAAATTTCACCCGTTTGTTTGTATTTGAAAATGGAACTTGCAGCACGTTTCAATCTTTTATGTTTGCCCTGTTGACGTACGAATTGGGTCGCAAGCCCCTTCGTTTCAGTACCAATAAAAACTTGTTCAGTTCTCTCATTTCGGAAAGTGGATATCGTAATGCGAAAGAGTACCGATTAGATCCGGGCCGAAAGTTTACTCGTCTTCCATTATTACTGAATAACGAACCGGTCACATTCGCTCACGAAACTCACAACGAACCGGGTACCTTTTCTAGACGTTATTTAAACGAACCTCCCGTTGACAATATCAAACCGATTCGAATATGTGTGAAATTGTCGAAGCCTTGGACGAATTTCAAAAAGTGACACGAATAGATTTAAGCTATGCCTACGGAAACGTATCATGGACCGTTGTGCGTCGTAAATTGTTAGAACGCAACAACAATTTCACCGGTGTCTACATTTGTTCGAGGGCCCCTGTCGGCGTTCAAGAATTGTGCATCGAACGCGCCCTGTTTCCATTTCCCACTTGCGTTGTAGAAAACATGCCCAGGAGGGGGATCAATTACGCAAATCTATGGTTGCCGATAATGGGAATTCTGGAAAAGACACAGGGTGATGTAAAGCGAGTATTTTTCGTCGAACAAAAGTCGCAAGCGCTGATCAAACAAATTTTTCCCACGTTGACGTCCAAATTAATTGTATTAAAGGACATATCGATGCTTAAGCCCAAAAAAGCGACACCTGTTGAAATTTAAACCGGAGCAAACGACAGCTTGAAATGTAATTAGATAGTTATAATAAAACCCTTCTTTCTAACCGTTGTATGTGTTTCCTTTCTTTAGCGTTTAAACGTAAACTGTACTTGTTTCGGATTAGCATCCCAAACAATTACTAACGATACCAAAAACAATGTAAAAAAGTAGGCCAGCACGATTTGTAAACGCGACGAGTAATCAGAACGCATGTAATTGATCCATTTTAAATTGGCCGTATTGAAAATCATTATATAAGTGCTTATGGATAATAAAGAAAGTGGTAAACGAAGTATATGGAAATAACGGCACGACAAGGCGAACAATTTCGTACCGTATTGAAAGATTGCGGTTTTATATTGGCCCAAAATCAGTATGCGTCCTTTGTCATGATTGTATTTTCGGTGACGCTATGGCTGAGCTTTTTGCTCAATTGGAACAATAATTTGAAAATGTTAATCGCTTCGGGCATGTCCATTATCGCCATCTTTCAAGCATTGTTAATTTCGAACAATCGATGTTATGACATTAAACGCGTAATTGCGTCGACAACTGCAACACAATCCAAGTGAAAAAATAACCTGTTTGTTATGACGGCAGCGGCCAGGTAATAATTATGTATTCATAACGGTAACGGCAAGGTCTCGATAGGAATTTATATACTCGTCGACCTGATCATGTGTCAGACCGACGTGACGGGTACGTAACGAAATGGAATTGTGAAAATTAATTAGGATTCTTTCGGCGTCCGAGACCAGCTTTGCTTCTCTGTCGACGAGCAATTTCATTAACGTGGGAGCTTGTTCTTTGTATTCTTGAACGCACGTTCCGCAAAGTAGATACCAGTCAAAGCGTTCTAATAATTTTACAAACTCTTGTTCGCCCGTTCGATTCATTTTTACTAATGCCATGGTAATGTGCAAATAGAGCCAATAAAGTTGCGAGATGCCTTCTTGAAAACTCGTTACACCTTTGGCGAACGGAAGAAAGCGAAAAGTGAAAGGACGATAGTAATCCTGTAATAATCGTATATATCCTTCGTACTGCAATATTTGTTGATCGCCCACGCGCCCTACTCCGACGATTCCTTGCCGCTGTTCATTTTCACGATGCCACGTTTTCCATTCTGTTATTTTTTCAATTTCCTCAAGCATGGCGACCTCCTTTAATCGAATCACATCTATGTCGCTAGATCGATTACCTACAATATCTCTATCGTTAAATGCCAGTTTCCACGCTTGCATCAAGAGATTTATTTTTTCGGGTCCGATTTTTGGCACGTTTAACGACCTTAAGGCGACGTCGAGGGGAAATGTTTGTACCGTATATCGTGCGTCGAGTTTTTGGTCTTGCACATATCGAATGGGTAGTGCATTGAATAGTCCTATATAACTAGCACTAGAAATGTATCCGTCTTTATCAGTTAACGAGCGACGTAAAACTGGCCCATAATTCGTCACAATTGTCGACCAATTATCTAGTATGGATTTGGATAAGTTGGCAAGTTTTGAACCATCTATAGAAGCGAGCGGTTCTTGTTTTAAAGACGAACCATCTATAGAAGCGAGCGGTTCTTGTTTTAAAGACGCCGACGCTGACGACATCACGGCTGAAGAGCTTAAGAATATTCTCGATTCGATACGCTCACGGCAATGGCACGAGATTCAGTTTATTGAAACGATTGATAAATTTTATGACGAAATCGGGGCCTTTATTTGTCCCAATAATGTACTAGATGGTGAAAGGACATTTACCGGTTCGGAACCGTTTATGTGCTGTTTTAACATCGGCCAGCACCATTTTTATAAAATTCTTTACGTGATAATTGGAAGTGCCTTGGACCTTTATTCGCCGAACGATATACGACGAGGATTTGTGGGATCTGTTAAAGATCGTGATTATTGTCACGTTCCGTATTTTCTTTGTAATAACGTGAAGCAAATTCATTTATACAAGTACAACGTGAATGGTTCGATAAGTATGGAACCGAGAGCATTTTACTATGACGAAAGTTCGAATGGTTACATGTTACTGCAGGCCACCGATGATAAAATTTGGTGTCGTTTTCCCCACGCCTACGAACACATTCTAGATATTGAATCGTTAACGGATCCGTTTGGTAGAAGCTTGGGTGTAAATTTTCCTGCCCTGATCGAACACGATACAACAAAATGGACAGACTTTTTTAATGCCATTCGCAAGGAAAAGCTAAACATCGACGAAATGGACAATAAATTTGTAATTACTTATGCCTATCTACTTAAACTTTGGTATGTTCAGTTACGACATAGGGTCGAAAAGATGGATAATTTACGAGTAAAGGATTTTCGCACAATTATTCGCACGGGTAATATGGCATTTCTCATTTCAAAGACCAATCAAATTCAAACCAAGTCTCAAAAGGAAATTTCCAAGAACATTTTGGATTCGATGAAAGGCCGTACCACACCAAGCGATACGAAAATGTCCAAAGGTAGTAGCAATACTCCCGTCGGTATGCAAACGTTATTTGAAAAGTCGTACTTTATGAAAGCTTCCTTTAATCGAGTGAAACGTTGTACGTCGCAAAAGAAAAAACGCACCTCGACCATGTTTATACCACAAAATCACGAACGAATCCTGGCCAATACGAGCATCGGAAATATTTCGTCTGCCGGAAAACGAATGAATTTAGTCTATAGTACTCATATTGTTTTTTGTTTAGATCGCGAATGTGGCGCTTTATGGTTGAAACTTGTACCGTTGTACGACGAACATGGCAAATGGCAAATTGTCTTTAATTCTGTACTGACGGCGTTTCGTAGCTCGCTCGAATTTGAACAGTTTTACTTCCATGTGAAATCGTTTAATCCGCAATGTGTTGTTACACAATTGGGCGACAAGTTTATACATATTCGATTACAAAGTGGCATTCTCCTATTTCCGCTGACTATGAACGAACTGGAAACGTGAACGTGTGCTAAAATGACGCTGAGCAGACATCCGTTGGCGCGTTGTGGACTTGTTTACGATCCACCGCCAGGCTGGTGCCGGCGTCATATTCTAACTAATTACAGCGAAATCAAATTTCAATATATCCCCTATTATTTCTTTGAGAATTGTGACGTTTATTCGTTACAGTTTGGATACCTCAACAATACCGAATTAAGTAAACTACACGTGTCGGTGACGGCGACCAAACGACAGTTTATAGAACCTCTGCACAAATTTACAGCAACAACGACTCACGAACAAACGCAAGGATGCTATGCCAAAGAACTCGAACTATTTGCCATTTTCTACGATTACAAAAATCGCAACGTAGAAGACGGATACGTTGTTGGCGATCATGTAAATTTCAACATTCGACTAACGACCAAATTTACGTGCGAATTGAAAAAAGAAACGCTCAATCAGAAAATCACATTTATTTCCGACAGGCAAATATGGTCAATACCATCTGTCGGTTATAAGATTTATTTCGGTTACATATTGAGTGCGGCTCCATTGAAAATTGAAAGCAAAAAATTTACCATTAATGAAGTGTGCCACGATGCACCACCGTACCGGTACGAAATCTACTTGGAACTGTTGCACGAAATTTCCTTTGATGAAATCGAAATTGACTTTAAACGAATGGATAAAACGTTTAGTCTCATTGTTTTAATTCACTATACCACCGATCCAAAATATAACGCGAAAATCGTCAATTGTCATGGTAACAAGGGAATGATTGAATATGCCGATTTTAGCAGTTTATTACGTGAAAACGGTCAACGAGTCGATATAACAATGAATCCGGGCTCTCTGGTTGCGAAAGGTTCGCTTGGATGTGTTTCCGAACAGTGGGCAACGGTGGAACGGGTATTTCACAATGGCATTTACGTTGGCTTGGGCGGTTATGTACGATTTCAACTTTTAAACGAATTTCCCTGGGACAATTTTCAAAGTTCCGAGACCGGCAATCCCATGCGAATCGATAAAAATACGTCGAAAATTCTTGCAAGTCTCATACCAAATTCGTTATACCAAAAATCCACGGAACGTTTTAATTCTACTCAAGGAACAATTCAACTTCCCAATTCACTTCAAATGATATTCGAATGGACGAAATGTTGTGGTAAATCGACAATTTTCAATTATATGGCTGCACCAAATATTTCATTAGCAGAATACCTCGATCGACAGCAAACCCAAGCAAAAAACATGCGTCAAACTAGCATAAATTGAACGATTTTCGAGTGAAACTATTCAGTTTGATTGTCTGTTGTCTACAGCAAACAATATGGTTTACGTTAACGATATGCATTCAGAACTTGCCATGCCTGATGCAAGAAGGATGATCGACCTGCAAATATTTTCTCCTCAACGGTTTGTCGCAGCACTCCTCTATATCCGAGAGGATCAGAGCTATGCACGGGTGTGCTTGGACATGATTAAATTCATGCGCCCTGAAACACTGAACCGGTTGATTCTGGTAAGTAGACAGTGGCCACTAAATTGTCTCTATCAAACAACACCTCTATTTGAAGAATTGTTACCCTATTTGGACGTGGAAGATATAATGACCGGTTGGGGAACGAAGGGCCAATTTTCCATGCCTAGGATGTTGATAGAGCACATTCGAGCGTCAGCAACTTGGCAGCCATTGGCACGTCCACGTTTTTTACGAGATCGGCGCACACGCCGGTTCCGAGAGCAGCTAGGCCGCACTTTGACCTGTTTACGAGAGAAATGTACTATCAAGAAATTTTACAATGATTTGGAGCCCTTTCTGGTTTTCCTTCTGATGGTAGAGCATCATATTCATCAGTTTTTACGGTCGTTTGTAAAAGAGGACTTTGGGACAATTTCGCCAAGTGAACGACAAACAGTTTACGACGACCGGGGCGACAAGTGTGTTTGTCTGGAATTACTATTTAATTCTTGTGCAAGTTAAATTAAACTCGCACGACTGTTGTCTGTAAACGTAGATTTTTACATGTATATATTTGGTTAAACAATAAACAACTTTCCCAATGTACTGTGTTTTTTCCCTAGGTTTGCCCCCCCCCCCCCAAAAAAAGCTGCCAAATATCTTTAAACAGTAAAACGCTCAGTTTACGCCGTCGAGTTGACAGGACGTACGTACAGTTTATGTTGAAACGGTAAAACTGTCAAAGATCCTTGAACGAAAAATTATCGAGCAATCAAAATCGAAAACTGTGTGAACACGAACGCTCAACTATATTCGCGTTCTCGTCTAGACTCCGTTCAAAATAACTGTTTGTTAAAGCGGGCAGAAAAATGTCATTTCTAACTTGTTGGTGGTCAAATCGAGCAAAAAGCATTTTGTCTGCTTACGGCTTAACTTTTCGGTTTTGTGAAAAAATAAACTGGGGTAGTTTGTAATACGGGTTAAAAATATGCAACCACAATATAGCTTTTAATCATTGCATTTATTTTAAACGTAATAATAAAAAAACATACGTCAAACTAGCATAAATTGAACGATTTTCTAGTGAAACTATTCAGTTTAGTGTTTATTGGCTACGGATAACAATATGGTTTACATAATACATATGCATTCAGAATTTGCCATGCATGTATATGATGCAAAAATAATGACCGACCTAAAAATATTTTCTTCTCAACGTTTTATCACAACATTCATGCGTATCCGAGATAATACGCGCTATGCACTGGTTTTATTAGACATGATTAAATTAATGGAACCTGAAGCAGTGAACAGGTTGATTCTTGTTCGAAAACGGTGGCCACTAGATTCTCTCTATCAAAAAACACCTCTCTTTGAAGAACTGTTACCCTATTTGGACGTGGAAGATTTAACGACTGGTTGGGGACCGGAAGGTGACCTTTCGGTGCCTAGAATGTTTGTAGAGCACATTCAGTCGAAAAAAACTTGGAAAGAATTCGCACATCCGCGGTTTTCACGAGTTCGGCGCACAAACCAGTTCCGAGAGCAGCTAGGCCGCGCTTTGACCCATTTACGAGCAAAATGTACCATGAAGAAATTTTACAACGATTTGGAACCCTTGCTGGTTTTCAGTCTGCTAGTGGAGCATCATATTCCTCAGTTTTTAGAGTCGTTTGTAGAAGAGGACTTTAGAACGATTTCAATAAGTGAACGACAACAAATTTACAACGACCTGGCCGACAAGTGTGATGTTTGTCTGGAATCACTATTTCATTCTTCTGCAAGAACTCTTTCAATTAAACACGCAATCCTACAAGTGTAGGCTGTTGTCTGTAAACGTAGATTTTTACATGTATATTTGATTAAACAATAAACAACTTTCCCAATCAAACTGTGTTTTTCCCCCTCAACAACCGCCAAAGTGTTTTACACAATCAAATGCTCGGTTATAAAAAAATATTCACACAATCACCGTATATGCACAATAAAACTGCGAACACAAACGCTCAACGATATGCGCTTTCTTGTCTCTATACTCGGTTCAAAGGGTGTATAGCGATGTTTAGGTGTTCGTTAGCAATGAAATGCCGCTCACGTTAGCTGGGCGTTAGCTGACTTAAATTACTTTGAAAAAGTCCGAATGTCGATTTCGAATTTTGTCCGTTGAACTTGCTGCACTAATGTAAGAATTTTGCGCGTCGCATGTTTGTCCCTTGTGCTTTAAAATGCTGCTCACGTTAGCTGAGTTAAATACTTTGAAAAAGTTCGACTGTTGTTTTCGAATTTTTCGCGTTGTATCTTTTTTTCCGTTGTGTTTCAAATGCCGTTCACGTTAGTTCGGTCAAATTGCAAAGGTTAGCTTACTGCACCAATGTGAGAATTTTGTGCGTAAAAGCTATTGATAAATCTCGCACACTTCTCTTGTAAATTGAAGAGCGCAAGAATATAATCTACATCCGAACTGGGAATATGTCCCGGCGTATAAGAAACTCGCACTCGATTCGAAATAATTCGAGTGTCGACAAAATAGCACATTTGAATTAAAACCAGTCCCCACAACAGAAGAATAATGAAAAGTGTAAGGGAAAGCATTTTGTCTGCTTACGGCTTAACTTTTCAGTTTTGATTGGGTTTGATTGTGATACAGGATAAAAATAAACAACCACAATATAGCTTTTAATCATTGCATTTATTTTAAACGTAACAGGACATTTACATATAGGACAAGTTCTTAAATTACGGCTACAATATCTACAACAACTTGTATGTCCACAAGGGATCATACGGCACCGGGGATAGTTTCGTTTACACATTAAACATAGAGCCGGAGGTGGAAAACTTTTTAATTTACAGTGACACTGAGTTAGCTGAAAAGAACCAAATGATATCAGCCAGTCTAACCTAGGGTCATCTAGGACAGGAGGTACATCTCCATCGCCATGACAGTAGTGCTCTAACGTTAAAGAAGAGGGCATGGGTCGATTGAACTGTTCTTGAATAAATTCTGGCCCTTTTGTTTGAAGAGAAATTTGCAAAACGGATTCGCTTTAATGTGTATCAACCAGACGTCTTCGTTTCCTTCTCATTGTTGTATCGTAATCGGACATTCGCAACACATAACCATGTCCGACAATCCAGTGTAATAAAATCCACATTCGGCCAAGATATTGGGCGACATCGACGAGTTCAACCAGTCGTTGATGCTAAAGCTTTCTAGTCTATCTTCTTCAAGCGAAAAATCCAACTCTTCCGGTTCTATGTAACTGACCATCGTCGTTGTTTAATGTTGTTTGCTAACTGAGTACTAATATTAAAATGATTTGGTTTATCTACTATTATATAGGCGAAAATGTGCACGACTTTCCAGTTGGATTGTTTGAGTTTTCTCTCAGAGCTTTTCTTAACACGTACAAACGACATAGTATGGAAACGGTGCATATGCTCATAAGACAGCCTAGACAGCCGAGTAAAATTACAATATTGTTCCCTACTTGAGATTCGTTAACAGAAACCATTGCTTCTTTCCCGTTGAAATCACCCAGTTGATTAGACGTGTTTTTCGCAGTCTCACTAAACCTTGTATCTAAATTATTTCTTGTTTTCCAGTCATTACTTGTGTAAATGGACTTTGCCACTCCTATAGTAGACCAATTCGCACTTTCCCTTAGGGTTCTGTTGAAAAATTCAAGTCTCAACTTGTACTGCAAATAATTCGCCGTGTTCGTAGGAAGCCACGTAAAAAACACTGGAACTGTTTCGTTGTGTATTTGTTTGTACAGACACGGCGTCCAAGATCCGTTAGTGGAAAAATTTTGCGCTTCAAATTGAACAAAGACATTCGTTACTTGTGGCGGTTTATGAACGTAAAAAACATTTTGAACTAACGCCACTAACATTACAAAGTTCGAACTAAGAAAAGAAACCATGATCGCAAACTCTGAAGCTAGACGATCCGAGGACCGGGCTTTTATACAAGTTCACGAATCCGATAAGCACTCCCCTCTTACGCTTTATCATTACGAAGCCCACATCTTCCGTTTGGGCACCAAAAACCCACATTTTCCCACAATAGTCTGCGCTAAATTGTCTCAAGTCGGGCCCAAATCTCGTTTCTGGGCATCGCTATAACAGTTGTAAATTTTTCAAACTAGTTGCTCGTGATAGACACACATAGGCCTCGGATCGTGACATATTGTCCATTTCGATAAATACAAATCCTTTAAAGGTGCTACCCTGACAACGGTGCGTGGATACGGCCAAGTCCAGTAACAAGGGAAAACCGAAACGTACATGTTCTCGACCATAAAGAGAGTATTGATGAAACGTACGATACAGTGTTAAAATTGTGCCATCGTTTTCGTCTTCAATGTCCACAGAAATTACGACGGTTCGGTGATGCTCTTCTTTACGATTAATTTTTGTCAATCGAAATCTTGTTCCTTTCGGTTTACAAGTGTCTACGAGACAAACGTACGGCGCCCCAACTTGTAGGGCAACCGTAATATCGTTTTCGCTAAGCCGGTCGTCGTTGAAGTTTTTTACGTAGCATCGTTCCAAATAGGTGTCCGTTTCGAATAGAACATATCGAAGTTTGATCAGCGACATGTTAATTAGTAAAACGTTACTATTAAATTTGGAGATAAATTTAAAGTCTCTAAACGATCCGTCCAAGTTGAAAAGTTTTGTCAAATTAATGTCTCGATTTTTTAGCGACCGAATAATCTTGTCGTTGACAGAATCGCCAGCTTCAAATTGTCTTAATAGTTCGGTCAAATTGGGATCTTGCGAGCGCATATGTTGCTTGATAAACAGCACTCGATCCACGTAACTTAGACAATTGTACAGATCGTTTTCGTAGGCACCGATAGCAGATAATTGATTAACGTCGCCCACTAACAAAACGATCAAACACATTCGGGCGGCAAATCGAGTAAGTTCACGAAGTAATGCCGAAGGGATCAAGGAAACTTCATCGATAAATATGATATCGTACGTTTCATCGCCGCTGTCAAAGTGATCGAAATTTAACGTTTTCTCCGAACTATTGCCAGTCGTCAGATCTTCCGTTACTTCGACATATTCGGGGAACGACCAATGAAAACCTTTCATGAGAAATTTACAAATTGTTTGTGCCGTAACGCCATACGCATGACCCTCGGCAACCAGTTTTTTGGTCGTCGCCAAATAGAGGACTTTTTTCCGTTTGAGAAAATGCAACGTGGTCGTTTTACCGGAACCCGCAACACTATTGACCAATATTACATTTTGTTCGTTTGATTGGGTTTGTTGTCGTCGCCGTTCCAGAATATTTTCGATTTGCTGGACAATATTGGCCTGATCTTCGTTGGGTGTTAAACTGATCTTCGTTGGAGTTTGCATGCCATTTCTCCTTTCATATGACCGTGCCCATTTTGGACCATTTCCACAACATGTCATTTTGAGAAAAATGCTAGCACACTGGCGAAGCGATATACGATAAAATCTGTCCGATTCTAATTTTACCTCGAACGCTTTGATAAGCTTGTCAATTGTCTTCATACCTTTACCCGTAAACATATTACGTTCAATTACTACCGACCAATCCGAAGTGTCTGAATGATAATTAAAATCGGAACAACAATTAAACTCGACATTCTGCAATTCACGTGAGATATCCTCATGTTTGATTACTGTTGTTGGTATCGAAAGTCGAGGACGTTTGGATCTGGTGACGTCGTCATCATCGGCACCGTCGTTTCCCTTTTCCACGTACACTACATAGGGCGAAGAGGCATCTACTCGAACCAAGGAATCAATTACAATTTCACCTTGAAAATTAAAGTACCAACGCATTTGAAGATGATTTTGACCATTCTCGTTGGCAAAATACTTTGCCGCCTGAAACACTTTAGCCTGATAGGCAAAGCAACTGGATTTTTTCTTTTCGTCTAGTTTCGTCGGAAAATCGAAACCCGCTAATGTAGACATTGCAAAAGTTTACCGAATTACGCGTAAAATAATCGTATAAATTATAATGGGTCTTGTAACATCGATACTTGTCAGTTTGATAATTTTACTTGCGTGTATTTATATGTTTATTCCCGCAAGACAATTGGACGATATAACACTGCACAAATTTATGACGGGAGTTTCGGGCAACGTACAATTAACGACCATTCCGGCCATCACGAATATCGGTAAAGTTTGTGTATTTCCATTTTGTCTCATTAAACAAACGATAGACTGGAATACGGTTCTTTATTCCTTTAACCTAGAACCGGGTGACGGTATAATTTACGATCACGGCCATTGGCGAGCCCAATCTTATACGTACAACTTTGAAGGGACCAAATTGTATCGTACCGATACCTTGACACACGAACGGCAACTTTTCCTCGAATTTAATCTAGGCAAAGATTTCGAATTAGCGAACGACGATCAAATTGTATCAAAGCCCTATTGCGAACAACCAGGCCGGATACCAATTATTCAAAGTGCCTTTAGCCGTTTCTATAAAACACAAACTCTGGGCGAAAATCTCTATCAGTATGGATATTGGTTCTGTAAGGAACGGGGATCTCAACCCGATCTTGTTCTTTGCCAAAATCAAAAATTCGATTCGGCACTAGTTTCCTGTCGTAGTTGGACCGAATGCGAAACCCAAGCGGACAATTATATTTGGTCAGACGTAAAAGACGCTACGAAATATTATCAATGCCGGGGGGGGGGGGGGATATTTTAGTACACGGCACTTGTCCCAAATCGAATCCCTTCTTTAACGGTTTACGTTGCATGAATCCAGTTTGTAAACCGTTTCTAGAATATGACAAAGACGACGATGTATGTCGCGTACCTCACGATACTGGCCCACAAGGAGTCGATTCTTCGGGCATTAGTTGTCTTTACGGCTGTAAAGGGTCAGAGGTATTTGTAAAAAAATATATGGAAACGTTACAGGTCACACCTCAAAGGGTACTTGTTGGGCAAACGGCTTGTCATAACGGTAAAGTGATTGCCACAAGTTGTGCCTCACATTTGAAACGTAAAACGGTGCTGGAAGACGATAAATTATATTACTACTGGGCGCCAGAGTATCATTTGGTAAAAGGTAATTGTATACGGTATACTGAAAAACCACCCAAAAACGAAATGGTAATATTTCCCGATAGTCCCGATCCTGCAATCGCTTCACATATTACCGGTACCGGTCAAACTATATCGAAAATTATTCCATACGAAACGTTTGCTTCGTTCGAATCCGATCGAACTCGTTACTATAATGCCGATGGATTTCCGTACAAAGGGGTACTTTTCTATTTCGGATCGCAAAAGTACATTTTGGATGAAAAATTCTTAATAGTCCCTCCAAATACCAACTTTGTACTAAATAATACTTTGAACGGAGTTTGGATCGAACAATTGACTATTGCACAAGCGAAAGAACAAGACATCTGGATCGAAGATACATCAAACGATTGCGATTTCGGTATAGATTTTCCCGGTTTACATTATGTTAATAAAACGGGCAAGGGAATGTGTCTAGACGGTAAACCCACTCTAAATATTTGTGCCGATCACGGTATGATTCTATTTCCTGACGGATGCGGATACTTTGACAATTCTATAGTATTCACCGTCGGTGACAAGGTAAAAGAAATGGCCCAATCCACTGGTAAAAAAATCAGTGGAACGTATAAAGGAATTTATAGCGCCACTAATTCTTTATGGTAGATGGGCGCAAAACACGAGCATTTCTTTTTACTTGTTACTGTTTAGTTTTACTAATGCCAAAGTGCCAGTAAGTTACCGCTTGATTCGAATAATGCCAACAGACGCGATGGTAAACAAAGTGCTACCCCAAGAGGCAGATTATTTAGACATGGCCACCTACGCGGCACAACGTAACAAATTTTTTCTAGCCGAACAAATGGCAATCAAATACCCCGAAATTTTCAGTTGGTGTGATATAGTAATACGGCCCGCCATCAGTCCTCACGATTACGAGTATGAAGAACAGTTTGCCGACTGGGCCATATGGGTCGATTGGACTTGGACCGAGACGGGTTGCACGAAAATTAGTTGCAATCCCCGCGGTCAAAATTTCGATTGTACGGCCGACAGTACACCTTTCGCTTTTCGTTCGGGCGATACGACGTGGACATCCTGTGAACCGGCTTGTTTCTTTCGAAATGATTTACCATCGACAAATGTGGGCGTGCATTCATTACAAACACAGTACCATAAAGGAAAATGCTATTGGGTTATGAATGCTATTCACGCTTGGATGACCGATCCTACCGTTCGATCGAATGCTAGATATGCGCGCCGAATTAATACTCTCGCCACCGGTTTCGACGTATCATACGAAAGCGATGAGTACGACATTCCCACGATTAAAGGTCGAATAAACCAATACTATTGCGACGCCTTCTTTCAAAAATTAAAGGGGGACGATTGCGAGGAACCGTGGTGGAGCGACGTACTCGGATATACATTTATGGGTCAAAGTTTAGTAAAATTTTTACAACAAGACATTCACCCGAATGCCGGCGAGCGAGATCAAATTTCGCTGAAACCTAATACGAAAAATATACCGTCCCATTTACTGAATAAACACGACTGGAAATTGCACATTAATCAAGATTTTCAGGTCATTAAACCGAATGTACTGTTGAGCGATTTAGGTTTTACAACAATCATGTTAACGCCAGCAAAACGAGGCCATTATATGTTTCATAGCAAAGTCGGTATAATTGAACGATTTTTATTTTACGATTCCGTGGAACGTGTAACAAATCGCTCTTTGTCCCGTAATCAATATCTTCAAATGTTAGCGCCCTTAGATCAAAATAAAAATGACAGTAGTGGTAGAAGAATGCGCCGAGATATTACAAGTACGCCGACGATCGACTACTGGGATTCGATAGGGGATCGTTTTAGCACTACTGCCGCTTTACTAATACAAATGTTTGTTCAAAAGGAATTTTACATACAGATCGGTACAGATTTCTCTTGGGCTTTGCTTAGTCGTAAATTGGGTCCCGTTTTCAAGGAGCTATTGAGTAAAGCATTTTCCACAATGTCCACGTTATTAACGGAGAATTCGGTTCGTATAATCGACACTATAGCCGGTCATTTAATGGGACAAATAGCCGCCCATATACTAGTGAATTTTTCGGCAAAATTCATTTTAATGATGAGCAAACTAGCAGTGGCGGGCGCAAGTGTAATTGGCATTATCGCCGACATTGCTCTAGTTTTGGATTTTTTGGTAATGTTCGGTTGGGATCCGCTCGGACTGCAAAATCAAATGGACTCTCGAATCTTGGATATGTTACGCGAACAGGCCATTGTGGCACGATAGGTACTTTGCCGTACTCTGATCGTAAATTTTTGTGCTAGTCAAAAAAACAAAGGTATATGTATTACTGTAATCTTTATTGCCTATAAACTCTACAATCAAGAAATTTTTAACGTTTTCGAATGTTCACTCTCGGTGCCGTTTTCGCTTTGACACGAAATTGGGACACAAGAAATGTTTCCAGAAAAGTGTACACCTTTTTCTGTGGTTCTCCGTCGTCGTTTCGAACGAATTTTGTCTGAGAATTAAACAGTCCACTTCTCGAAGTAATAGCTAGATACAACACATCGGGATCGTCTGGTTGTTTTATCGGTTGGGTTGATTTGACCAGAGAAGCGGGTGGTTCCCAATCGATGGAAAATTTACTCGATTTGGTCGGAATTACCACCTTGTAGAATGCTGAATTTTTTGATACGATAGAATTAAGTTTCAAAAATTCTTGCACCATCTCCGAAGTGATCATTGTATCTCGCAACGCTTGGAATCTTTTTTGAGCAGACATTTTTATGTCCTCGACACCGGCAAAACTAATAATGGCATTTATATGAGATTCACCTGCCATTTGATCCAGGCCTAAGTAGCGGCCGCGAAGACTTACAAATTCGACCAAATTGCTGGCCGTATTGTTTGAACACGATGCAAGCACCAAATGAACAAAGTCCGACAATCGTTCACGAAAACGTCGATAGTCTTTATCGTTGACGAGTTGTTTAATTCGTTCTTCTTTGGAGATGCTTTTGTCTTCTTCAAATGTTTCGTTGCTAATATATTCGACCAAATCGAATAGATCGTCGTTACTAAAATATTTGATCGCACCCGCCAAGATAATGGCCGTTGTAAATTGATCAGGGCCAGTAGGTCCCAGGCCCATCGACGAACCACCAAAGAGTGGTTCACGGGTCACATTAAAAAATTCACGATCCACCTTCTTTGCATCGTTTGTTGAAATTGTACCATTCTTTGTAGTGTTATTTTCCTTTGTCAAAATTGCAGTATTAGTGCCGTTGGCCATAAAATAAATTGGTTGTTCTTCTTCATTGTCCGATTCGAGTCCATTATCTTGCTGTTGGGGATCAGCATCACCTACGTCCGCTATCATCGTGTCAAAGTTGTTGTTCTTCTTCCTCTGCTAATAAATGATTTACAATTTCACCCAATTCAAAATCGTGAGCACTCGAAAGTAACTTTCGATTTAGTTCGTCTATTCGTTGCTGCAACTCAGTTTCGTTGGATTGCTTATTGTCTGGTTGTTCACCGTCCAATGATTTTGTTCTTTTGAAAGGTTCACCGTCCACAGATTCTGATGTATTTTTTCTCTTTAGACGATTTCTCCGTTCGCGCTCTACAGGCTCTGAGTTGTGTCCTCTAGTTTTTCTTCTTTTATAGCTACGAGTGACGCTCCACTTTGTACATTCTCCCATTATCGGTTCTACATTGTGGTTTTTGAACAACTCGCAGATAATTTTAATTCGCGTCGTGACATTCTCAATATTAATTGGTAGTTGCACTTTTGTCGATAAACTCAGAAGGAAGCGAAGGAGAAATACGGCCGCCGTTAGACTATCCATACTCCAAATGTTGCTCGGTATGGTACGAGTTTTAAATGTAAATTTGGCACATTGCGGATCTTCCCGTTCGGATGCGACACACTCCTGATTGAAATTCCACAAATGCTGAACCAGATTCAGTTTTAATTGTCTTTCCCACGGCGTTCGCAGTTCCAGACTTATACAATTTCGCCAGATCCGGTACAGCGTGCTGGCTAGTCGAAAGGAGAAAAATCTCTTATTTTCGCTGCCATTGGCACCGTTCAAATCGAGTCCCGGTACTAGATCTTTGGGTCCCAGTTCGATATAAAGATGCATCAGAATAGGTACAATATCATCGTTTATAAATATTCCATCGTTTCGAACGTACAACGATAAATCTAACGGAAAGGAAGTTAAATAACGTTTGACCTGTTCCAGTCGTTCTTTAATGAAAAAGAAAACGGGCACAATTTTTACGCCGTCCAAGCTGATTTCGTTTCTTTGGAAAATAATCATCTTACGCTAAGCTCAATAAGAATGTACACGGTTTATCTAAAATCGTTTCTGAGTTCAAGCTGTTGCCGACATTACTATTACTCTGTCAAAGAACCCTACAACGGCGTTCGGTACGAATTGCATCCGGGCTTGAAACCATTCATCACCGCGGTCGATTATCACGGCGTCGGACGTATTGAAAACGTTAATTACCTTTGTTTGGTGTGTAAAAGTTTACTGGACGATCATTTGAACAAACCTTTCGGTATACTTTGGCACAATTGCGATACTCTCGCCGGTCTCGGTATTCAAACGATTCTTGCCTGGTTCATGATCGTATTGATGGCATCCAGTTTAATTGTACCGCAAAATATAACTTTAGCCATGTTTATGGCATTAGTATTTCTTGCCAACGCCCATATGCCGGTGAGAGTAACTAATTATGCTTGCCCGCACGTTACAGTGATTGGTGCACAAATACAAAGTTACACGAAAAAAAACGTACTATTTTTACTATAGATCGAGATTTTCACGGGGCAACCCAATATTAATACGTTCGGGGCCCGTGTCTAATTCCGAATGGTCATACTTTCTTTTTTTGAATTCCTCGTAATAACTGTCACTTTTGTTGTTTATAATGAGCTGCCGAATAAATTCTTTGATGATTGGCTTATTTTTCTCGAGCCAGGCATTGCGCCGTTGTTTGTCTTCGTTCAAAAGTAACAGTTTAGCATTATCGTATCCCATTTTAATGTAATCTTTGTATTCGTGCAAAAATGCAGTTAATTGTCGTTCGATGTTCCGTTTAAAGATCAATTGGCCCATTAATCGGGTAACGAAACTTTTGTCATTAACCAGAACGTTGAAGATTTTTTCGAAAGCGTCCTCGTTGAGCGTTTGCTTTGTTATCGCGTCACCCACCAAATCGTATAGCGCTTGAAT
Source organism: Philopedon plagiatum (assembly GCA_963971165.1). NCBI lineage: Eukaryota > Metazoa > Arthropoda > Insecta > Coleoptera > Curculionidae > Philopedon > Philopedon plagiatum. The sequence continues at coordinate 56,094,060 of OZ020192.1, read as the reverse complement.
CGGTAAATCGATTTGAAAATGTGTAGCAATTAAATCTTCGATCGTATCTTGTATCTCGTCAATATCGTATGGTTGTTGTTGGGACGTTTTGTTCGGAACAAACAACTTTGGATATGACTTTATCATATCTGTAATAATTTTGTGACTTTTAAGAAGGATATCGCTACGGTAAATAAAACTAAGTACATCCATTACTAGGAGAATTTATTAATCGTCTTATAACATAGATTACATACATTGTAGAAAGATTCTCCTTCGTCGTGTGATCGATCGTTGAAACGTACCACCCTAACGGACTCGTGGGAACATTGACCAATTTCTTCCCGTAGTACAAATTTACTAATGTCCAGGGGCGTCGAAAGAATGAGATTGCCGCTGCCAACGACAGTTCCACCAACTAAAGGATTTAAATAGAGATAGGGCTTGTGAATCAAACGTCTAATTCTTATTCCGTTGCGAATGGTACCGCTGGCACGGAAAGTTAAAGAAGCGACCAACTTTTGTGAGGCTTGAAATCGTTCGACATTTTGCACGTCAAAGAACAACTTTTCCAAAAAGGGAAATTCGTTGGTAATTTGTTTTAAGCTTAGAGTGTACGTCGACAGTTGCCGCTCGTCTGGGGAAAAATGTCGATTAATCATTGTTCCGTGCGGGGAGTTGAGAAACTTGTAAATGACAAAGCAACCACAGTTAATGTGTAATGTTTGCATAATAAAGGAATTGAGTCGTTTACATCGATTATCCCATTTTTGTTGAACGATCGGACTCCACGGTAATTGATCCTTGTCGATTTGGCAATAGTGTTCGTACTTGTCACAAAAATTACTTTCGATTACTTCGTTGGTTACTAGGCTGAGCGCCAAACGAATACGGTCTTGGTGAGTGGCACCGAATAAAGTTTCTAAACGCATCTTGGAAAATATTAAACTGTCAACGAGTCACTGTAGCTAATTTGTGGAAAATTTGTTGTATTCGGTGTGGCCGTTCGCTGAATTGACACAGGAGATTGAAATACGAAAGATTTTATAGTGTCCACATCTTTGCTCATGCTAACTTGGTCGCGTATTTTAAAATAGTTTGATAGCATCGTCAATTGACTATTTGTTTGTTGGATTTGTGCCCGATGTTCTTTCAATTCTGTTTTCAGTTCGGATTTTAACCGTTCGAACGTTCGGCCTTGTTCTTTGAGTTTCTCGAGAGCCTCTTCAAAACGATCCACACCGCTTTCCTCCGAAATGGGTTGACATCGGATTCCATTAGGTCCTACGTATTGGACTCGCCGGTCGGAACCGTTACCTATGACTGGCCGTAACTGAGAGGCGGGCATTCTAGTTCTGAACATATCGTTACCGGTTGTTGGATATAGTAAATCGTGGGGATTGGCAATTTCGATCGGTTTTCCCGTACTTCGATTCCACAGTTTAAAGTTTAGGTAAAAACATCCGAAAGCTATACAAGCGTAAATTACATATTTCAGTATATTGCCCAGACCGGACAGCGATCCGACAATAGAACGGGGCAATTCGTTAAACAAATCCGCTATGGTTGCACTGACCGATTTTGGGACGCAGTGAATTATTTCATTTGAATTGAGTATAGTCGGATCGTAGTTTTCGCCATCGGAAGGATTTTCCCGCGAAGCTGTACATTTTAGACATTGCGGCGAACTTGGCGTACAAGTACAATCCGAAATGGGAAATTTCGTCGGTAAAGTGCCACAAGCGCTCATGCCGGAACCAACCGTGGGATATGCACATGAACATTTAATAATTTTACAACCGACCGTTGTTTGATTGTGCGTTTTGAAATAAACACAACCCGCGCGAATTTCTGCAATTGCACTGAGAGCGCTATATATCGTTCCACTGACGGCGATCGCTCCTACGGCAAATAACGTATACTTGCCGGTCTTACTTTTTTCCTTTTCAATTTTATCGATCTTTTCTTTGGTATTCTTGTCTTTGGCTATTTCCGCTTCGAGTTCGGCCGCGTTTGTTTTCCCATCGAGATTGGGCAATGTGCTACGTATTTCTTCGGCCGTTTCGTTTATTCTTTTCAAATTTCGATCGGGCATTTCCAGAGCCTCTCGGTTCATTGCCTGAATGTAACGGTTCGTTTCCACTGCCACCGAGGCCAGTGCCGGATTGGCTTTGGATATCGTTCGTGCCGCCTCACCCTCGCGTAAACCGGCAATAAATTCAGTCGTTCCCAACGAACCGATATTACGAAAGTTTACCGATTCAGTGGACTCGAAAAACTGTTTCATCAGTTCGTTGGAATTATCGAGTAGTCTGAGATTTTTTTTATTTAAAGTCATTTTCGATCGCTTCTCTAGCCCACGCCCCTCGGATATCGCTGGTAATACCCATCTTCTTAGTTCACGTGCAAAGTTTTGGGGAAAAAATATATTCCTATTTACGTCGTTGTGCGAGATGAGCTGGCCGAACTACCAGTATATTTTACACTGCTTTCCGGACTTACAATGTAAACGAAAGCGGCAATGGTTACAACTATAATTGAAATTAGTATCACTAAATATTGCCACGGTATCGAGAACATGTTATTTGCTTATAATAAGTAAATATGCCTATTCAAGACTACGATGCGGCATACGAAGAAATACAAACGCAAATGGAAACGGCCGCCAAAATTGCCAAACAAAAACGCGAAATCGATCCTGTTGAAATTGCAACGGAGCCACAACCGCAACGAGCCGATTTACGTCAATTACTACGCGATCTAGGTAACAAGACCAATTCCAATATCAACCCAAGCAACAAAACGTCTTCCACCAAAGGGGCAATTTTTCGGTTTGCCTTGGTTCTCTTAATTCAAACCGTCATGATTTTTGGCTCCTCGTTTATGAACATTCGAAACAAATTGGTTTTGATCGTTTCCTCGAGTTTAATGTATCACATAATGATGCAACATATTTATAAGGTCCATGGAACGACAACAAATGTCCGATGAGCAAATCCAGTTTACCAAACGAATTGAACACATGTTTAAACGTAAAATAGCATTGAATATGTGGATGCAACCCTGTCCGGAAAATAACAAATTCGATCGATTTCTGAATTCCTTTCCAACGAAACTTTTGTCACCAAACCGAAAAGAGAGCTGAAAAAAAATATGCTAATTCGGCCCGCTAATTATATTTTTTACGACGTTAACGGCGGCGCATCTTCTTTGAAATTTGTTCGGTTTCTCCGGTTGGGTTGGGGCTCTTTTGCTTTGTGACTTTGTTCTTGAAGTCGTTTCGTTCCGCCACGAAGGTATCGTTTATCATGTGTTCTATTAATTGATCGCTTTCCGGAAATCCGTTAGCGTTTAATTTAAAACCGAGAATAGCGCCTTTTCCAATTTTATAAACGTCCAGGCCCCGAGTAGCTGGCGTGGCAAATACAAGAATTGGCACTACTTTGCCACTGGGAAACCGGATCTCGTTTTCATCAATTTCAAAGTTATTAAATTTTTTGTCGGGCTCCGGTTTGATATTCGTATACATGGCATCGGAACTTATCAACCACCATTGCTTTTGATCCTGGGTATGAACCATATACACATTGTCGCCGTATTTGGTTACGGTAAAATTACTTTTGGGTAAATCGACGGCTATTTCGATGGGAAATTGTTGATCGTAAAGTTGGATCGTAAAGTGTCGAATACGTGGAATCGTAGACGGTAAAGTTGTTTGCGAGCGCAGTCTGCTTTTCGAACGTCGCAACTAATAATTCCGAAGGTTCTTCGATCTCGGGGTTCAGATCGTGCTGTATTCTTGGCACTGTGATATCGTCGTAAATCAAGGTCTGATTCGCAATTTTTTGTCTTCCAAATATTTGATTGCCTGGCAATGGTAGTGCTTCCATCGATTCATATTTTCCATGATCCAAATCTTTTAACATGTTATGACTTTGAATTTCATAATGTTGGGCCACCGGAATAGGCAGTACACTTTTTTGGTTTTCCAATAGAAATCTCGACAACCAATCTTGAATACTTTTTTGCTGTTCCCTATTCGTTACGTCGAACAAGTACGTAAATATTATGTCTCTGTGCAAACTAGTCATTCTTATATTATATGTGGTATGCTCGTGTCAAAAAAATACAAAACGTTTTTCGCCGATAATAATTCCTTGGGAAGGGGTTTACAAGATCTGAACTGAAAAAAAGTCACCCGCGTCTTTACTGGTAAACTCTTTACAATACGGCGACGTCCCAAATTTAACCAGATTCTTTCGTGTGATAATCTACTAAAACGTTGGCCAACTGCAATAATTCAACGGGTTCGACTAGATTCCTTATGTCCATTATTTTGATGATAGACTGAACAATTAAATGAGCGTTTGTTTTGTTGGAATGGTTTGCTTGGGTTGCGTTAGCGCCGGCAGCAGCACGGACCTTGTTCAACGAGTGTCGTATATGAATGAACGCGGCCAACGGTAAATATTCTACGGGAACGTTCGGATGAGCAAAAGCTCGATCGTTGATAAATATCCAGGGTACGTAGTTGGCTAAAATATACAAGGGAATATTGTCATTTTTAAACATCAGTTCCATTTTATGAAATCGATTTGCCAGATCTGTTGCCGGTAGGCTCAGTAAGCGACTCAATATATTTGATGGATAAATATTTCTTCTTACTGGGGGACACCCAATCTTACTTTTTGGTGGAGATTGTCCTTCACCGGCAGTTCATTTGTGTCACTGATCGCCACGCCGAGGCCGTCATAGCCTTGGGCCTGGACACCTTCAGATGAGGAGAACTTCTGCAGGCATTTTTTTATTACTAATTTGATTGTAACCGTTTAATGTGTTTGCATAGTTTTTTTTATTGCGCCTAATGACGAATCGATGCAAATTTTTATATTTTTCCTTTTATTTCCCCCTCAGGGTTTGAGTACAACAATTGCAAAACTGGTCACGCGACCAACAAATTATTTTAATTTTGTTTTTTGTAAATATATTTGTAAATTTGTTTTTAAAGGTAGTGTTTTATTTGCCTCACCAGACAGCGCAGTTTCTATCTCAATTTTGATAATAGGTTAACTTTATGTGAGTGAGTGAGCTGAAAGCGAGGTCCCAACACCATCTAGGAGGGTTTCTGTTTTTGGCCCGGCTTTAAAAACAGTGGCGCCCTCAAACCCACCCTCTCTCCGGCATTGGAGCTGGGGCATTTTTTTGGCACGCATGCGCAAGCCTCTCGCATTCAACTCAACTCTTTACGTGAGTTAATTTTGGAACTACTCAACATTTTTTTTAACTTTTACCGGACTTTCAATTTTTAATTTTGACAGTAAGTGGAAGTAAATTAAAATTCTTCTTGGCGGAAAAGTGCGTGGCAAATTTTGGCGCCCAACGTCTGGGGCTTACGAACATAAAAAAACTGCGTCTGGTGAGATCAGATAATAACACTCTTGCGTGACTTTACTAAATTTTTTTGAATTTTTTTATCATTATTATTGATATTTGCGTTTTTGATATTTTGCCTTACCTTTGATGAGGTTGTTGCCGGTGATGTGATTTTTTTTCTACCTATCTTGCGTATTGTTTTAGCAATCAGAACTTCGCTGTTCTGGTGGATTTATAATTGTGTAATATTTTTTTTGCTACCTATCTATTGTATTGTTTTAGCCATCAGAACTTCACTGTTCTGATAGGTCTGTTATTGTGTAATATTTTGTTTGCGACCTTTCTAGTGTATTGTTTTAGCCATCAGAACTTCGCTGTTCTGATAGGTCTATTATTGTGTAATATTCTTTTTTTTGCGTCTTATCTATTATGGTGTTTTAACCGTCAGAACTTCGCTGTTCTGAAGGGTTTATATATTTTTTTTGTTGTGCAAAGTTTATCTGGTAAAACTTGCCCACGATTTTGATGTGCATATTTTTTGCGGTTTGTAGCGTCAAGCGCAATCAGTGTTGCTGTTTTATTGATTTTTTTTGTGAGTAGTATTTGACTCGGAGCAAGTCACTACGGATTACAGTATGAGAGTTCAGATAATGATTTGTTTTACCTTTCATATTTTTCTTTTATGTTACCCTTATTCCGTTTTCCTTTAATTTTTTTTAATGCCCTGCAGTTTCGGGCGGGGTGGTCTTTGGATCCATCTGGGCGCGAGACTTGATGGATTTGAACACTATCGCTTAGAATTGTGCTGCACTGGTGAACTAGTGGAGGTAGGAGTCCTCCGAAAGCCGTGGCAAGCTAGGCATTCAGTCAACTTGCTTCTATTACGCGTAGTATGTCTGCCTTCAGCATTTTTACTACTTTTACTTGCTATCATCGCTTTGCGTTTTTTCTTATGGTACAATCTATCTTTACCTTATATTTAACTTTCTTTAACTTTCGTGGCTCTAGAAAAATTATCTTAGAGTTTTTTCTTTTGGTGGTGTCGTGCAGACACCCATCTTGGCGTGAGATGGGATGGGGGTAGACACGACGTATGGTCATTAGTTTTTTTTTTCTTAAGGCGATGATTTATTTTATTTGTTATTTCAACTACCTGAAATTTAGTATTAATATCTTTTAGTAACTATAAATTTACCTTATCTGAACTTACTTAAAATTTACCTTATCTGAACTTACCTTTAAATTTACCTATTTTTGAATTTCGTAAAACACTGATTGCAATTGTGCTTGACAACTTGTTTTGAATGATTTAGTTTACCTTAACTTGATTTGTCTTATGACGTTGAGCCATGTCTTGCTGAGTGATTTCGCTGTCCTAGCTTGATTTGGTTTAATGTCCTTATTTTGATTTTCTTACCTTACCTTACGTTATATTGATTTTCTTACCTTACCTTACGTTATCTTGATTATCTTATCTTATGTTGATTTTTTGTTTATCTTGCGTTAATTTACCTTATCTTACCTTCGGTTTAATTATTCAGTTAGTTTTACCTTGATATCTTTAACTCTTATTTAAGTATTTGACTTGATATTTGCGTGTCCCAAACTTGTGTTGTCGGACAGTTTGGGAAATTACTTCATTATGCCTTTGGGCTGATTTTTTCTTTATTTCTTTGCTTTACCGTAATAGTAAAAGTTTTCGACCAAATTCTTTTTTTTTAATTTTCTCATGTATATATTTTGATAATAGCGATCCACTTGTACCTATTAATTTTAATTTCTTTTACTTAATTCAATTTTTTTGAGTTATTATAGTCGGTCAATTTTCTTAAGAAAATTTCCCTCCTTCCGTAGGAGAGGGGGAGTTTATAACATTCAATTTTTGTCACAAGGATTTATAATATATTTTTATTGCCGAATTATAATATTGAGATAAATAAGTAGCCCCACCTTTGGTTCCGGTTTTGAGGTGCACTTCTGATCTAGGTAGATTCCAACTGCATGACCGGTTCAGAGTTTACGTATGTATTCATAGAGTTCGCGTGACATTTTTCTTTAAACGGCGATATATGCAACTCATGTTTAAGTTACTACTTGGTTCGGGTATTGCGCGCGACGGTTTCGTAGGGACGTGCGATTAAGTCGCGCCAGAAGCCATCGATATTAATTTGGACATTTTAATTTTGCACAACGGACGATATGTTACGAAATTATAAGCGGGACGGGGCGCGATATGTTTCTTTTGTACCTAGTTTTGACACCCGACCGTTTGACTGGTTGAGGGGTTAGTTTCCGTCGCTGTCGATACTTGACGGTATCGACTAGCGTGGTTCAAATAGATACTATTCTGCACCGCTCTATAGCGTGAACACGAAAAACAAGAGAATGAATTTTGGGTTCGTTGGGGTACTAAAAATTACCATCATTTCCACCTTGCTGCTGGCTGAAGTCGGTAGGGGTGCAACACTTTCGCCCTGTGGGGGCCATATGGATTTGGGGTTGCAACCCCGAATTTTTCTTCCGGGTTTTGTTTGGCAATTGGTGCCGTTTGGTTGTTTGATACCGTTTTGTTTGGCTTTGAATGCCGTTACCTTCTTCCGGAAGAATCTCATTTCGATGGATCCAAGCCGTAGATGTTAGCAGTCACACGTGTAGACCCGACATTCCAGCTGCAGGTATGCTTGTTTTCTTACCTCTCTCATAACATTAAAGTATTAAATCTTGCGTTAAAATTTTACATCTAGTTTTGCCTCATTTTCGTTCATTTCCTTTTGATTTAATTTTTTTACGACATCCGCGGTTTTAATTAGTTGCTCTGTAATTAAACATTTTCTCTTATTACAAGTAGATCGCTATATTTCGTGATTAAGTAATGAATTGTGTACAGACGGTTTTTTCTTATTAAGAATTAAATGGGTTTATATTTGTCCTTCGTGTAGGTCAAATTCCTGTCAGTTTTTTAATACGGTTTTTTTTGTCAGCTATTCTAGCTTGATTTAGTGCATTCTTTTGATAATGTTGGTTAAAACTGTACAGGGTGACACAAGGTTAAATTTTATTTTGTCATATTGTAAGAAATCCAGAACCATAGTGGATTTGTCAGAAGTGTAGGTACGTGAATTTGAATTTAATGAGTTTTCCTTTTGCTAACAATTTTAATGATCAATAGCCAATTTGTCTAAATTAATATCTAGTGTTTTGGGATATCAGCTGATAGCGTTAGAGACCGGTAATTTTAATGTTTTATATTTTCTTCGCTGTCAGCGAGACTGATTTTCATAGTTCTCTGATTCTGCTATTGTTTGTTGGCTGGCTTGTAATTAAACTTTAGTAATTTCAGTAAATATTTTAAATTTCTGACAGTCAGTAGTAGTGTCTAGCCTTGATTTTAATATTTTTCTCATTATTTATCTTTTGTTGACTAGCTAATAATTCATATTGTGTTTGACATTGACGAGGCTTATCTTTAATTATGATATTTGATTACCAATTTAAGGGTGGGGGTGATACCGTATCGTTGACTATTCACTGTGGTCTATGGTTATTCTCGGGTTACACGGTACACAACTGTATGGCTAATTTCTATTTATATATATTAATCTACGTTTACTATATTTTGATGTATACGTTTAGTAATAGTAATACTGAATTTTTCCTTTGGATTATATTTAACGTTCAAAATTTTATCACATTGTATTTTGCGGCTATAACGTTTCTTTTGTGTAGTTAAGCTATTACCTAATTACTTTGGCAATTTTTATTACCAGTGTACGATTTGATTGTTTATATTTCTGTACCTGAATTACTTATGTAAATATAATTAGTCGGTAATGAATATTTTGCTGTGCACAGTAGCGCACAGTGGCTACTCTGCTGTAAGTTATATTTTCAGTTTGATTAGTTAATTAATTGGCTTCGATAATGCCTGTTTCTTTTTTTTTACCTGATGTTTCAGTTTGATTCAAAATATTTATTTTTGTCTTACTTTCTGAATATATAAAAAAATAAGGCCTTCAGCCAGTAACAGTTTGTTTTTATTTAAATTTAATATTTTGAAAATTATATTTGCATAGTACCTGAATTTTACCCTGCCTTAACGCATAACTTTTGTTTTACCAGGGTCTTCTTACTGGGGGACAATCTTTTTACTGGGAGATGCTGCTCTCTTTTTATTGGGGGACACCCAATCTTTCTTTCCCTTTGATGGATAAATCTTTCTTCTTACTGGGGGACACCCAATCTTACTTTTTGGTGGAGATTGTCCTTCACCGGCAGTTCATTTGTGTCACTGATCGCCACGCCGAGGCCGTCATAGCCTTGGGCCTGGACACCTTCAGATGAGGAGAACTTCTGCAGGCATTTTTTTATTACTAATTTGATTGTAACCGTTTAATGTGTTTGCATAGTTTTTTTTATTGCGCCTAATGACGAATCGATGCAAATTTTTATATTTTTCCTTTTATTTCCCCCTCAGGGTTTGAGTACAACAATTGCAAAACTGGTCACGCGACCAACAAATTATTTTAATTTTGTTTTTTGTAAATATATTTGTAAATTTGTTTTTAAAGGTAGTGTTTTATTTGCCTCACCAGACAGCGCAGTTTCTATCTCAATTTTGATAATAGGTTAACTTTATGTGAGTGAGTGAGCTGAAAGCGAGGTCCCAACACCATCTAGGAGGGTTTCTGTTTTTGGCCCGGCTTTAAAAACAGTGGCGCCCTCAAACCCACCCTCTCTCCGGCATTGGAGCTGGGGCATTTTTTTGGCACGCATGCGCAAGCCTCTCGCATTCAACTCAACTCTTTACGTGAGTTAATTTTGGAACTACTCAACATTTTTTTAAACTTTTACCGAACTTTCAATTTTTAATTTTGACAGTAAGTGGAAGTAAATTAAAATTCTTCTTGGCGGAAAAGTGCGTGGCAAATTTTGGCGCCCAACGTCTGGGGCTTACGAACATAAAAAAACTGCGTCTGGTGAGATCAGATAATAACACTCTTGCGTGACTTTACTAAATTTTTTTGAATTTTTTTATCATTATTATTGATATTTGCGTTTTTGATATTTTGCCTTACCTTTGATGAGGTTGTTGCCGGTGATGTGATTTTTTTTCTACCTATCTTGCGAATTGTTTTAGCCATCAGAACTTCGCTGTTCTGATAGGTCTATTATTGTGTAATATTCTTTTTCTTGTGTCTTATCTATTATGGTGTTTTAACCGTCAGAACTTCGCTGTTCTGAAGGGTTTATATATTTTTTTTGTTGGGCAAAGTTTATCTGGTAAAACTTGCCCACGATTTTGATGTGCATATTATTTGCGGTTTGTAGCGTCAAGCGCAATCAGTGTTGCTGTTTTATTGATTTTTTTTGTGAGTAGTATTTGACTCGGAGTAAGTCACTACGGATTTCAGTATAAGAGTTCAGATAATGATTTGTTTTACCTTTCATATTTTTCTTTTATGTTACCCTTATTCCGTTTTCCTTTAATTTTTTTTAATGCCCTGCAGTTTCGGGCGGGGTGGTCTTTGGATCCATCTGGACGCGAGCCTTGATGGATTTGAACACTATCGCTTAGAATTGTGCTGCACTGGTGAACTAGTGGAGGTAGGAGTCCTCCGAAAGCCGTGGCAAGCTAGGCCTTCAGTCAACTTGCTTCTATTACGCGTAGTATGTCTGCCTTCAGCATTTTTACTACTTTTACTTGCTATCATCGCTTTGCGTTTTTTCTTATGGTACAATCTATCTTTACCTTATATTTAACTTTCTTTAACTTTCGTGGCTCTAGAAACATTATCTTAGAGTTTTTTCTTTTGGTGGTGTCGTGCAGACACCCATCTTGGCGTGAGATGGGATGGGGGTAGACACGACGCATGGTCATTAGTTTTTTTTTCTTAAGGCGATGATTTATTTTATTTGTTATTTCAACTACCTGAAATTTGGTATTAATATCTTTTAGTAACTATAAATTTACCTTATCTGAACTTACTTAAAATTTACCTTATCTGAACTTACCTTTAAATTTACCTATTTTTGAATTTCGTAAAACACTGATTGCAATTGTGTTTGACAACTTGTTTTAAATGATTTAGTTTACCTTAACTTGATTTGTCTTATGACGTTGAGCCATGTCTTGCTGAGTGATTTCGCTGTCCTAGCTTGATTTGGTTTAATGTCCTTATTTTGATTTTCTTACCTTACCTTACGTTATATTGATTTTCTTACCTTACCTTACGTTATCTTGATTATCTTATCTTACGTTGATTTACCTTATCTTGCGGTAATTTACCTTATCTTACCTTCGGTTTAATTATTCAGTTAGTTTTACCTTGATATCTTTAAGTCTTATTTAAGTATTTGACTTGATATTTGCGTGTCCCAAACTTGTGTTGTCGGACAGTTTGGGAAATTACTTTATTATACCTTTGGGCTGATTTTTTCTTTATTTCTTTGCTTTACCCTAATAGTAAAAGTTTTCGACCAAATTCTTTTTTTTTAATTTTCTCATGTATATATTTTGATAATAGCGATCCACTTGTACCTTTTAATTTTAATTTCTTTTACTTAATTCAATTTTTTTGAGTTATTATAGTCGGTCAATTTTCTTAAGAAAATTTCCCTCCTTCCGTAGGAGAGGGGGAGTTTATAACATTCAATTTTTGTCACAAGGATTTATAATATATTTTTATTGCCGAATTATATAATATTGAGATAAATAAGTAGCGCCACCTTTGGTTCCGGTTTTGAGGTGCACTTCTGATCTAGGTAGATTCCAACTGCATGACCGGTTCAGAGTTTACGTATGTATTCATAGAGTTCGCGTGAAATTTTTCTTTAAACGGCGATATATGCAACTCATGTTTAAGTTACTACTTGGTTCGGGTATTGCGCGCGACGGTTTCGTAGGGACGTGCGATTAAGTCGCGCCAGAAGCCATCGATATTAATTTGGACATTTTAATTTTGCACAACGGACGATATGTTACGAAATTATAAGCGGGACGGGGCGCGATATGTTTCTTTTGTACCTAGTTTTGACACCCGACCGTTTGACGGGTTGAGGGGTTAGTTTCCGTCGCTGTCGATACTTGACGGTATCGACTAGCGTGGTTCAAATAGATACTATTCTGCACCGCTCTATAGCGTGAACACGAAAAACAAGAGAATGAATTTTGGGTTCGTTGGGGTACTAAAAATTACCATCATTTCCACCTTGCTGCTGGCTGAAGTCGGTAGGGGTGCAACCCTTTCGCCCTGTGGGGGCCATATGGATTTGGGGTTGCAACCCCGAATTTTTCTTCCGGGTTTTGTTTGGCAATTGGTGCCGTTTGGTTGTTTGATACCGTTTTGTTTGGCTTTGAATGCCGTTACTTTCTTCCGGAAGAATCTCATTTCGATGGATCCAAGCCGTAGATGTTAGCAGTCACACGTGTAGACCCGACATTCCAGCTGCAGGTATGCTTGTTTTTTTACCTCTCTCATAACATTAAAGTATTAAATCTTGCGTTAAAATTTTACATCTAGTTTTGCCTCATTTTCGTTCATTTCCTTTTGATTTAATTTTTTTACGACATCCGCGGTTTTAATTAGTTGCTCTGTAATTAAACATTTTCTCTTATTACAAGTAGATCGCTATATTTCGTGATTAAGTAATGAATTGGGTACAGACGGTTTTTTCTTATTAAGAATTAAATGGGTTTATATTTGTCCTTCGTGTAGGTCAAATTCCTGTCAGTTTTTTAATACGGTTTTTTTTGTCAGCTATTCTAGCTTGATTTAGTGCATTCTTTTGATAATGTTGGTTAAAACTGTACAGGGTGGCCCAAGGTTAAATTTTATTTTGTCATATTGTAAGAAATCCAGAACCCCCCATCGTATCCTCGGTTTGACGTACCGGCGGGGCTTGCGAGCTTCATTGACTCGGAGGGCTAGGCCAGCTAGGTTCAACCATGCTGGGAAGGTCTCTGAGGTTAGAAGCCAGACTAAGAAGGATACAACTGCACAGTGGTGCCCACACTACAACACTACACATTTAACACCAGCTCACTGCCTGTCCTGCTGCGGCCGCCCTGCGCGGAGCGGCGGGGTACAGCGGTGAGCACACTACAACACCTACACTTCACCTACATCTAACACATGCGGCTTAATCCCACGGTGTGACGCGACCCGTGCCAAAGGGACGAATGGCGCCTGAGCCGTAATCAGGCGTTTGAAACGGAGCCTCCGGGACACCAGGCGACATCCCGGAGTAAGCAGCCTTACACCGGCAAGGGGGCGCTGCCGGTGCGGACCACCCTTTCCCCCAGACTCGTGGGAACAAGAATGGACAGGAGTAGAAAAGAAAAATTACATTCAAAGTGAGGGTCGTGCAGGTTAACCTTCACCATAGCAGGGCAGCCTCGGCTGTCCTGTGTAGGGTGATGGAGAACTGCGACATCGCCCTCATTCAAGAACCTTGGGTCAACCAAGGTAAAATAAAAGGTCTCTCGGGAGTAGGTGGTGAATTGGTTTACAATAGAACCACCGACCGACCGAGAACCTGCATTTTAATTAAAAAGAATATAAGGATGCTGCCACTGGCTAAGTTCTGTCTCAGGGATCTCGTGGCAGTAAGACTAGCAACCACGGAGGGAGGTGGGCCGAAGAATATCACTATTGGATCGGCTTATTTCCCATACGATGACCCGGAAGCGCCACCACCCAGCGCTGTGGAGGAACTGGTGAGAGACTGCGGAGGAAGTGGATCGCAGCTGATCATCGGGTGTGATGCAAACGCACACCACAGCATCTGGGGCAGCACTAACACCAATCAAAGAGGTGAGCACATCTTTCAATTCCTAATGGCAAATAACTTAGACATTATGAATAGAGGTAATAATCCGACTTTTGTAACGGGGCAAAGGCAGGAGGTTTTAGATATAACTATATCAACGGCTTACGTCGGCAATTATATTAAAAACTGGCATGTGTCTGAGGAAGAGAGTTGCTCGGACCACAGACATATACGGTTCGAAATAACGTGTATAAAACGGGAATCTAACTCTTATCGCGACCCTCGCAGAACGAACTGGGGTAACTATCGGGTAGACCTAGAACGTAACCTGGAGGGGCTTAAAGAGGTAATAAATAACGTGACGGACCTCGAACTGGTAGCGGATCAATTGACGGACGCGGCCATTTCGGCATTCGAAGCAAATTGTCCTCAAACTGCATCAAATTCCTCCCGGAAGGTCCCCTGGTGGGGACCAGACCTGGAGGCCAAAAGAGGACAAGTAAGAAAGAACTGGAATCAGGCAAAACGATCAGGCAACTGGGAAGCGTATAGGGCTACCCTTACTGAATACAACATAGCGCTGAGAAAGGCCAAGAGAGCATCCTGGAGAAGGCACTGCGAGGCTATTGAAAGCACTCCAGAATGTGCCAGACTCGCAAAGATACTGTCAAAGGACACTCAGCCTGCAATCAACTCTCTTGTCACTGAGAATGGAGAGCAAACATTAACGGGGAAGGAAACAATGACCGAACTGTTTCGGGTTCACTTCCCTGGGTCCAAAATCATAAAGGAAACACCTGAAGCCTGGAGATTTGGAGGACCTAATGAAGCTCCTAACAGAGCTCATAGGGACAACTGGCAGGCTGCTCAGAAGGTGATATCCCCTGAAAAAATAAAATGGGCTATAAACTCATTTGAACCCTTCAAATCTCCGGGTCCAGACGGAGTTTGTCCAGCGTTGCTACAGCAGGGATCAGACCTGCTTGTCAGCATGCTTTGTCACATACTAAGGGCCAGTCTGGCCCTAGGTCACATACCGAGGATCTGGAGACTGACCAAAGTGGTATTCATACCGAAACATGGACGTCCCAACTACTCGGTCGCCAAGGCATTCAGACCCATCAGTCTAATGTCCTTTGTTGTAAAAGCACTAGAAAAACTGTTAGATAGGCATATAAGGGATGCTATAATGGGGGACGGACCATTTCATCAAGACCAGCATGCCTACAGAACAGGAAGGTCGACCGAATCAGCACTCCACCAGCTAGTTAGCGGAGTGAAGAACGCGATAGGTAACGGAGAAGTGCTTCTCGGAGCATTTCTGGACATTGAAGGAGCGTTTGACAACACATCCTTCACATCTATATCCAGAGCAATCAGGGGCATCGGGCTAGATGAGACCTGCTGCAGATGGGTAGAAAGCATGCTTAAAAGCCGGGTAATTTATACAGATCTACTCGGTGAAACTTTGGCAGCCCGGGTGGCAGGGGGATGCCCTCAGGGGGGGGTTCTTTCTCCCCTCCTCTGGACCTGGTAATGGACGGGCTTCTAAAAGAACTAAGCCAAAGGGGTTATTCGATCCTGGGCTACGCAGACGACCTGGTCATAACGACTCAAGGAAAATTCAACACAACCGTGTGGGACTGCATGAGGAGCGCCCTCGCCGTAGTGGAAAAATGGGTAGGACAGGAAGGACTTAATGTAAGCCCAAACAAGACTGTCATCGTCCCGTTCACTAACCGCAGGAAAAAGGAGGGGCTCGGTCCTCTAACCCTGCGAGGAGTCACAATTCCACTGCAGGAAGAGGTAAAGTATTTGGGGGTAACACTGGACTCAAAACTTACCTGGAACAAGCATGTGGATAAAACCATACGAAAAGCGGAAATCACCCTTGCGGTGGTCAGACGAACGTATGGGAAAACATGGGGTCTCTCACCAAAGATGGTGCACTGGCTGTACACCAGAGTGGTGAAACCCGCAATAACTTATGCAGCCTTGGTCTGGGGGACCAAGGCAACGCAGAAAACAATAATGCTCAGGCTCAGCAGTCTGCAAAGACTAGCCTGTCTGGGCATTACAGGGGCAATGAGATCGACCCCTACCTCAGCGATGGAGAATCTCCTAGACCTTCCTCCCTTGCACCTGGTCATCCAGGGAGAGGCGAGGATGGGTCTCTATCGACTGCAAAACACTCTGCCCTCTTCATTACGGAAAAGGGCGGGACATGAACTCATAAGAGAGAAGATTGGAGGGCCCGATTTAGAAATGAGATCGGACTACATGACTCCAAAATTCCAATACAACATCCCCTACGAGGTAGTAATAGCGGATCGCAGGGAATGGACTTCGACAAACCCAGAGTTTCCTCCGGGGGCAATCATATGGTACACCGACGGATCAAAAACCGAAGCGGGAACCGGAGCAGGAGTACATGGGGTCGGACCAAGGAGGGACATGTCCTTTTCCTTGGGGAAGTACCCCACGGTATTCCAAGCAGAAACCTACGCCATCTTACAATGTGCGCTGGAAAACAATAGGAGGGCTTATTCAAATAAGCGGATCTATATCTGTTCAGACAGTCAGGCCGCTTTGAGGGCACTCTCATGCCACAGAGTCACTTCGGGACTGGTATGGGAGTGCATAAACGATCTTGGCGCGCTAGCTGCCAGAAACTCAGTGAAGCTCATGTGGGTACCGGGACACAAGGGCATCACTGGTAACGAAAAAGCCGACGAACTTGCTAGACAGGGATCGGCTACACCATACATTGGCCCAGAACCATCTCTCGGGGTGCCAAAGTGCACGGCACGAGAGGCGGTAAACAGATGGATCAAACAACAACACAAAGTCCACTGGAACGGAGTACAGGGACTGAACCACAGCAAGGCCGCTATAGGAAATCCCAATCCTAGACTCACCAGGCAACTGCTAAATCTGAGCAGGATCCAGTTGAGGACAATCGTAGGGGTACTAACAGGACACATGGCTGTAAAGGACCTTCTCAACAAAATGAAACTGTACCAGGGAGACCTTAGCTGCAGACTATGCGGTAGGGACAGGGAAACAGTTCAGCACATTATATATAATTGCGAGTCACTAGATCGCAAGCGCCACCAACTGTTCGGGCAACCAAAGTTAGAACCGGAGGAATTGATCACCCGCTCCCTTGTGGACCTGTACAGGCTTGTGCAGGAAACTGGGATAACAGAGTGGGTGTAACAAAAGTTATTGGGTAGGCACAATAGGCCTCTAGTGGCCGCAGTGCTTCCGGTCTCGGACGGAGCCCAAGGAGAAAAAAAAAAAAAAAAAAAAAAAAAAAAAAAAGAAATCCAGAACCATAGTGGATTTGTCAGAAGTGTAGGTACGTGAATTTGAATTTAATGAGTTTTTCTTTTGCTAACAATTTTAATGATCAATAGCCAATTTGTCTAAATTAATATCTAGTGTTTTGGGATATCAGCTGATAGCGTTAGAGACCGGTAATTTTAATGTTTTATATTTTTTTGCTGTCAGCGAGACTGATTTTCATAGTTCTCTGATTCTGCTATTGTTTGTTGGCTGGCTTGTAATTGAACTTTAGTAATTTCAGTAAATACTTTAAATTTCTGACAGTCAGTAGTAGTGTCTAGCCTTGATTTTCATATTTTTCTCATTATTTATCTTTTGTTGACTAGCTAATAATTCATATTGTGTTTGACATTGACGAGGCTTATCCTTAATTATGATATTTGATTACCAATTTAAGGGTGGGGGTGATACCGTATCGTTGACTATTCACTGTGGTCTATGGTTATTCTCGGGTTACACGGTACTCAATTGTATGGTTAATTTCTATTTATATATATTAATCTACGTTTACTATATTTTGATGTATACGTTTAGTAATAGTAATACTGAATTTTTCCTTTGGATTATATTTAACGTTCAAAATTTTATCACATTGTATTTTGCGGCTATAACGTTTCTTTTGTGTAATTAAGCTATTACCTAATTACTTTGGTAATTTTTATTACCAGTGTACGATTTGATTGTTTATATTTCTGTACCTGCATTACTTATGTTAATATAATTAGTCGGTAATGAATATTTTGCTGTGCACAGTAGCGCACAATGGCTACTCTGCTGTAAGATATATTTTCAGTTTGATTAGTTAATTAATTGGCTTCGATAATGCCTGTTTCTTTTTTTTGACCTGATGTTTCAGTTTGATTCAACATATTTATTTTTGTCTTATTTTCTGAATATAAAAAAATAAGGCCTTCAGCCAGTAACAGTTTGTTTTTATTTAAATTTAATATTTTGAAAATTATATTTGCATAGTACCTGAATTTTACCCTGCCTTAACGCATAACTTTTGTTTTACCAGGGTCTTCTTACTGGGGGACAATCTTTTTACTGGGAGATGCCGCTCTCTTTTTATTGGGGGACACCCAATCTTTCTTTCCCTTTGGTGGAGAAATCTTTCTTCTTACTGGGGGACACCCAATCTTACTTTTTGGTGGAGATTGTCCTTCACCGGCAGTTCATTTGTGTCACTGATCGCCACGCCGAGGCCGTCATAGCCTTGGGCCTGGACACCTTCAGATGAAGAGAACTTCTGCAGGCAATTTTTTTATTACTAATTTCATTGTAACCGTTTAATTTATAGGCATAGTTTTTTTTTATTGCGCCTAATGACGAATCGATGCAAATTTTTATATTTTTCCTTTTATTTCCCCCTCAGGGTTTGAGTACAACAATTGCAAAACTGGTCACGCGACCAACAAATTATTTGAATTTTTTTTTGTAAATATATTTGTAAATTTGTTTTTAAAGGTAGTGTTTTATTTGCCTCAGCAGACAGCGCAGTTTCTATCTCAATTTTGATAATAGGGTAACTTTATGTGAGTGAGTGAGCTGAAAGCGAGGTCCCAACACCATCTAGGAGGGTTTCTGTTTTTGGCCCGGCTTTAAAAACAGTGGCGCCCTCAAACCCACCCTCACTCCGGCATTGGAGCTGGGGCATTTTTTTGGCACGCATGCGCAAGCCTCTCGCATTCAACTCAACTCTTTACGTGAGTTAATTTTGGAACTACTCAACATTTTTTTTAACTTTAACCGAACTTTCAATTTTTAATTTTGACAGTAAGTGGAAGTAAGTTAAAATTCTTCTTCTTGGCGGAAAAGTGCGTGGCACTGTAGATAAAAAATGTATTGTTTTACATGAAACCAGATATTTTTTAAATTCCTAAAGGTCTAAATACATTTCCATTGGGATTTGTTTTAATAATAATTACTTTAAACCATGTGTCTGTATTGGGGGACTTAAGTTTAAAAATTTTATTGTATTAGATGACACGGACTGGGGTAGATTTGTAACCTTTAAACAACAAATAACCAATTCTATGTTAAATTCGGAGGACGACAACGATATATCATTTAATTCTTGCAAGTTATCTTTTGAAAATTTTAACGATATCAAGGTATTAAAATTAGAGGACTATTTTGCAAATTCTGTTTATTTGGGTAATGAATCGCTTGTCGGTTTATGGAAACTAAGCGAAATCATTCAGTATAGACTTGACATGTTAAAAGCTCTTAATTTTGATAATTATTTCAAGAACATTTTATCTACAATTCCCCCATACATTCATGATAATTTGGCTGACAATATTTATATGAAAATACAACCATCAAGCACTCCTCTCAGTGAAAACATCTGTATCGCACTGGAGTTTGTAAACTTGCATTACCCATTTATGGAAGACTTATTTCAAAAACCCTATGGATACTTCTGCAACAACAAAAGTGCGTTTTAATGATGCGCTTAACACTACTTTACATATGGCTACTTGGAATTATGCATATAATGCTGCTAGAAAAGGACCATGGCAAATGTATGAAAGAGATCGAGCACACTTTCTTAGAAGAATTGAACAGGTTTCATTACTTTTAAACAATGTTTTACAACGACAGCATGGAATAAAAATATTTTTGGAAAGTTTTGTTTCATAAATAATACTTTTATGACTTGAGTGTTCTATTTAAAACTATTTTCCTACAAATATATTACAATAAATATAACACACTTAATAATAGATCAATAAAAAATATTACAAAATATAATTGAAAGTATTTAATTGAAATCATTCTTATTTATCCATGAATTGTGTCTATTGTCAAATCCTAACCACTTTACATAAAATTTATTTCCTTTTCTTTTTAAAACTTTTTCAACAAGGTATATGTCAGGGTATAAAACTTTTTCTAATTCTGAACTATAAAACGTTCCTTGTATTTCTTCTCCATTGGCATAGGTTAACAAATAGACTCGAGGATTTGTTTGACGCACTATATTAATTTTGAAAATTTCATTTGACCAGTTAGGGGTATATCCTTTTTGAAAGGCGTCACGGTATTTACTTATTCTTACAAAATCTTGACTCTTAAACTTTGCTTTTGAGGGATCGATAATCTTCACAGGACTAAATGCGCGAGTCAAAATTTCTTTTTCATTATTTTTTTAACTTTGCCAGGTTCCATACCGATAATAGAGTGGCGTGTACTATTATAATCGGAGATGATTTTTCCTGATATATCCAACCACTTATAGGAACCTTGATAACTGAACTGCTTCCACATTCTAGACTTTAGGGTTCTAATAACCCTTTCAACTATACTAGCCATAAGATTTGAAAAAGTACTATAATGATTTATATTATATTTCTCCATTAGTTTTGCAAAATGAGGGTTATAAAATTCTGATCCTCTAAAAATCAAAAGTAATTACGGTAAACTTATTTTAGTTCCCTGGTTTGAGAGTATATTACCTATCTGACTGGAGGTTTCGACAAATAGCCTTTTTGTTTGTAAGTATTTTTTGCATTGCATTTGAAACCTCCTTTCCGGTCTTTTGTTTTAATGGTTCAGCCCAGACATATTTGGAGAATGCATCTATTGCAACCAAAATGTATTTAAATCCACGATTAAATTTTGCATAGGGAATTAGAGAAATTAAATCAATTTGCATAAGGTCTTGAACTCCCTTTATAATCACCTTTCTTCGAGCAAAATTTCGACATGCTGGTTTATGTAGTTCATTTACAATAACTTGTCTGACATTATTCATATTCATCGATGGAAATGGGCGCTTTTATTACTAATTCTATTACTCCGTCCCCTGTTTTTACCGAATCCTCAGATCGCACAATTAGTATTTCGTCTCCTTTGCTTAATGTCTCTCCTTTTAACGTATCCACGAATTTGTTGTTTAGTATAAATATAATTGCACAATTAAATACTCTGCAGCTCTCAACGGTTGCTTGAGGTAAGGGATAGTTCCTAGTGTTGGTTATTTCATTTATTTTGTAGGTTTATTACGGTTTGTTTTGGTCATACGAAATTAAAGTATTATTATTATAGCAGTTGCAACAATTGGTTGATTTTTAGGATTTAGGCCTACCTTATTGAATATATTCACTCATTCCTTGAACGTTTTATTCTGGTTTGTTTTTCCATTTAGTCAAAATTTTTCCTAACCTTGAATTTAATTTTTACAAATTTTCCGTCACTAGTCTGTCTTGGATCCAGCCTTGTTTTCCCTCATTCTGTATAGTTAATCCCTAAGGAAATATGTCCGAATTTGGCCCTAAAAACTATATTTGGCTATTAATATAAATTAGAATTTGTTTACATGACGAAATACCACGTTATTTTTGACATTTGAACAGCTGTAATTTCTTTGGTCGAACCTGTGGTAGATCCTGGTTTTCTGTCCTGAGCCGCCCTCTGTGACTTTTTGAGAAGACCATCTAAGCCATGTAACGTTGGAATCTGTTATTTCAAGTTCTAGTACTCTTGATTTTACGCCGTGTGGTCGGTATCGGTCCTTACCGGTGATCGCAGGTGGTCATGGGATTTAGTTTCGTACAGCTTTATGACTGGGACGATAGAGGTCAGACGAGGTACTGGATTTTTGAACCCCAACTGTGTTAGTTGCTCATTTTGTTTTATTTCACTAGTAATTTGGACGAGCCTAGAAGCTGCTATTTATTTAAGGTCGTATTTCCTTATTTTTGGTTAAAATAGGTAAGGGATGCCAGACCTTTTTCAACAATTAATTTGAGGTTGTGCCTGCGCCACCTAGGGAGCACAAGTGGTACTTCCTGGTTCAGCCTTAAAGGTTTCTAATATTCTTCTGTGCCTCTACCTTTAGTGCCAGTAAAATTGTACCAAGTTGGATGCAGTTGTACTAAATAACAATGACTTGTCTGTTTATGGATACGGAAAAATGTATTTGATTGTTGGTATATTGCCGTTGTTCATTGGTTAAGTTAATTTTACTGGCAGAACATTGTGCCGATGCGTTGAAGGGAATATCATCAAACCAAAGCCTTCGAAAATGTACCTAATTGAGTACCAAAGTGTACTTACAAACAACCCTTTGTGACGTCACTTTGCAAGGAAAAATCGATATTGGAATTTTTGGCAAGGATTGGGTGTGGCACCGGAGCTGAGCTTCTTTTCACAAACTGATCGCGTCGTCGACAGTATCGTCATTCTAAAAGTCTTTTGAAAGGCACCCAAAAGTTGGATCTGTGAATGCGGTACCACCAATTTCTTCTGCTTTGATTTGTTATTTGCCATTTTGGCGTTACCTTGTGGTCGAGGGAGACCGTTTTGAGTTTGTTTGCAGAAGAAATACGACGTTTTCGTCGGTTCTTAGGACGACAGCGGCCATGTTAATTTAGACCCGACACAACATCGACAGGTATGTCTTTTTGCCACTATTAAACCCTTAAAAACACCGAATTCCGCGATTAAACTGCTATTTTAATTAATTTTTGTTGATTTCCTTTGTGATTCTATTTTTTTTTCGACGTCCACGTTTTTAATTAGTTGTTCTGTAATTAAAAATTTTCTAAATACAAGTAGATCGCTACATTTCGTGGTAAGTAAATTCTGTAAATTATGTACAGATGGGTTTTTTTTATTAAGAATTAAATGGGTTGATATTTGCCCTTCACGTAGGTCAAATTCTTTCGAGTTTTTTTTTAATACGGTTTTTTTTGTCAGCTATCCTGCATCCCTTTGATAATGTTGGTTAAGACACGGTACAGGGTGACCCAAGGTTAAATTTTATTTTGTTATTTTGCAAGCAAAACCATCGTGAGCTAGTTATTAGTGTATGTCCGTGAATTTGAAGTTAATGATGTTTTTTTTATCAACTAATTATGTTAATAATCCATAGCCCTTTTGGCGAAATTAATATTTTGTGTTTTGGAATATCAGCTGATAGCGCTAGAGACCGGCAACTTAAATGTTTGGTAGTAATTTTCACATTTCTCTTAATGTTTTTTGTGTTAACTAGCTTTTAATTAATATTGGGTATGACATTGACAAGGCTGATTCTTAATTATGATATTTGGTTGCAAAATTTCAGGGTGGGTGAAGGATAGTGCGGTTAACTACTCACGGTGGCATTTGTTCATTCTTGGGTTACGCTTACAGATACTGTATTGTTAATTTATATTCGTATATATATTAAGCTACGTTATTATATTTGGATGTATGTGTTTAGTGGTAGTAATGCGGAAATTATCTTTCTCTTTTGACTGATTGTATTTAACCTTCCAAATTTTATGACATTGTAATGTGCGGCTATAACGTTTCATTGGTGTAATTTGAGTGATTACCTAACTATTTTGGTTATTTTGTTACCAGTGTATAATATAATTGTTTAATATTTTTGTGTCTGTATTACTTGTGCAAATATAATTAGTTTATAATGAATATTTTGCTGTGTACAGTAGCGCACAATGGCTATGCCTATGTAAATTTTATCTCAACTTTGTTTTGTTAACTATTAGGCTTCGATAACGCCTGTTTAATTTTTTTTTTTTGGACCTGATGTCACTGTTTAATCTCAAATATTTTTTTTGTTTACTTTCTCGATTTAAATTAATGATCCCTTAAGGCTTTCAGCCAGCAACCGTTTTTTTTTATTATGGAAATTTAATATGTTTGAAATTATATTTGCGTAGTACTTGAATTTTGACTTGCCTTGACTCCTACCTTTTATTTTATCAGGGTCTTTTCTTTTGCTGGGGAACAATCCTTTTTACTGGGAGACTCCAAGCGTCTTTTGCTGGGAGACAGCAATCCTTTCACTGGAGGACACCGATCCTTCTTTTGTGGCTGGGAGACATCTCCAGTCTTTCATCGTGCTGTGAGTCAGCTAAGCTACCTAGGCCAGTTCAGCATTGACCTGAGACACCGTCAACAGGGGACGAACCCCTTCAGGCAACTTTTTTTTTAATTTTATAATTGGCGTTACCTATTTTTCTTGATAACAAATTTGTTCGATATCGACTTTAACCATGGTTGACATTATTTAATTTAAAGCGGATTAGTACCTTACCTTTCTTTTATTTTATTTCCCCCTCAGGGTTTGAACTTAGTTACTACAAAACCGGTCATGAGACCTACAAATTGTTATAATAATAACCATAATACCAATAATAATAGTAATAACATTAATAATTTTATTTAATAATAATAATACCTAATAATTTCACTGTATCGAATTTCACAAAAGGACAAAATACACTGATTTGTTATCAAAATTTTTGCCCTAACCAATCTGTAAATAAATTGTAAATTTGTTTTTAAGGGTAGTGTTTTATTTGCCTCACCAGACAGCGCAGTTTCTTGGATTTTTTTTGGATAATATGGTAACTATATGTGAGTGAGTGAGCTGAAAGCGAGATCCCAATACTATCTAGGAGGGTTTCTGTTTTTCACTCGGCATTAAAAACAGTGGCGCCCCCAAACCCCCCCTCTCTCCGGCATTGGAGCTAGGGCAATTTTTTTTGGCACGCATGCGCAAGCCTCTCGCCTTCAACTCAACTCTTTACGTGAGTTAATTTTGTAAATTCTCAGTATTTGTTTTCCTTTAATTTTTCCCTAACTTTGAATTTTAATTATGAATGGTAAGTAGAAGGGAAATTCTTCTTCTGTGCGAAAAAGAGCGTGGCAAATTTTGGCGCCCAACGTGGGGCATTCAAACAAAAAGAAACTGCGTTTGGTGAGATCAGATAGAGCACTTTGGTACTAACATTATCAAAATTTTTTTTTAAATTTTCATTTATCGATATTTGCGCTTCTGATATGTTGTCTTACCTCTGATGAGATTTTTTTGCTGATAATGCAATATTTTTTTTTGCGGCCTACCTATTGTTTTGTTGTAGCCATCAGAACTTCGCTGTTCTGAAGGGTTTTCGTTATTCTTTCTGTTAGGACATCGCTGTCCTAACCGGTTTATTTTTTTTTTTAATCTTTTTGGTGAAGTTTAATTAGTGAAAATTATCTGAAAATTTAGTTGTGCAAATTATTTGCAGTTTACAGTGTCAAGTGCAATCAGTGTTAATATTTTATTGATTTTTCTTTAAATTTATTTTTGCTTGTGTATTATTTGACTCGTAATAAGTTACGATGGATTACAGTATGACAGTGCATTACCTTAGAAAGGATATGCTCATTTATGAGTTGCAAGTTCGTGGCATTCCAGCTGATGAAACGAAAACTGTCGAAAGCCTTCGTGCATCTTTACGCCCATTGTTGCAGATGGAGAAAGTTAGTAAGTCAATAAGTCACCCTCCCTACGATCTGGATTTTGCTGAAGAAAAAGCTTATGTGATCGGCGATTAAGTCCGTCTCTGGAGAAAAAGCCAAGACCAAATTTGAACGTCTACAGACACACTTGGTCCATCTTCTCAACCGAATTGATCGGGTACCAGTTAACCAACTGTCGTCAGAGGACGCTGACACACGAGCAATATTAATTGCAGAAACTTTATCTGCTCTTGACGAGCTAGAGCAAGTATCCAGACGAGATCCCAACTTGAGTGTATTATTGGATGCAGCACGTTCGGGAGGTTCTGATTCTGATGATTCGTCAGAAGAGGAAGTGCCTCGACCAACTCAGCATGGTTCAACCCCGAATAGACAGCCAGTGTCAAACTTCAAGGCACTACGTATAGAAAAATGGGGCCTTAAATTTACAGGAGATCCCAAGAGTATGTCAGTCCATGGATTCTTGGAAAGAGTAGCAGAGCTGAGATTGGCTCGTAACGTATCAGAAGGAGAACTGTTTGAGTCTGCCATAGATTTATTTGAAGGCAAGGCATTGAATTGGTTTAGAGCGAACCGTTCCCGGTTTAACAACTGGAGAGAACTAGCTGAACTGCTTTGCAGACACTTTGAACCACCAGATTATCGTGCTCGACTCTTTAAAGAAATGCTCGAGAGGACTCAAGATCCATCAGAAAGCATAGTGGACTATCTTTCAAGCATGCAGGCTCTGTTTCGGCGTTATGGTTCCCTCAGTGAGGATGCAAAGTTGGATATGATAAATAGAAATTTGGCTCCTTTTTACATCACTCAGTTACCAATAGTGAACTCATTAGAAGAATTAGAGGAGCAGTGTCTGATTTTAGAAGCCAAGAAATACCGTGCAGAACATTATGTACCGCCATCTCGTAAACGACAAGGATTTGTAGAACCTGATTTCGCCTTCGTCTCAGATATGCAAGAAACCTTACCTCCAACTAAGGTCAATGAAGTGAGACATGTCAACACACATACTACCAATAGAGGTCCTAGAGAATTAGTCTGTTGGAATTGTCAACAAACTGGACATTTTAATCGAGATTGTCAAAGCCCAAGAAAAACACACTGTTATCGTTGTGGAACACCTAATGTCACCGTAAGATCTTGCCCTAAATGTGCTAATTCGGGAAACGCTTCCCGGGAGAATCAATAGGTCGTACGATTTCTCCCAATACCAAGCGTGTAACGACCAATGATTTTGATTTTTCATCCAAAATTCTTCTAGATTTGATCATTAGTCACGCACGAGGAGATCAACGTCCATATTTGGAAGTTTCTGTTATAGGCACACCTATACGAGGTCTGCTGGATTCTGGTGCCACTCGAACACTTGTTGGCCTTCCTGGATATGAGTTGCTACGGAGTTTGGGACTGCAACTTTTAGGTAAAGAAACAAGATTTACAGTTGCTAATGGAGAGAGCTGTTCCGCTATTGGTTACATGCAAGTGCCGTTTAGATTAATGGGGAAAACCCGCATGATGGATGTGTTAGTCCTGCCTGCACTGGCTCATACCCTAATTTTGGGAGTCGATTTCTGGAAGAGCATGGGAATCGTACCAGATTTGAATCAGGATGTTTGGCATTTCGCAGATGAAACGAATTCTACCCAAGTACTTAGCATACGGGATGAGAGTACCCTTACTATTGCTCAGCGAATGACTCTTGATAACTTAGTCAAAGAAAAACTTGCTTTAATGGGGACAGGCCTGGGATGTTGTAAGGTGGCTGAACATGTTATTGAAGTGGAGCCAGGTACGAAACCTGTCAAACAAAGATATTACCCTGTGTCTCCATTTAAGCAGAAAATTATCGATGAAGAACTTAAACAAATGTTGGAAGATGGAGTCATCGAACCTTCGAAGAGTGCTTGGTCCAGTCCGATATGTTTAGTGCGCAAGAAGGATGATTCCTACAGATTTTGTGTAGATTACAGAATTTTGAACAGTTTGAGCAAGAAAGACGCATATCCCTTGCCCTACATTTCTGCCATTTTGGACCGCCTGAGAGATGCAACTTACCTCAGTTCCATCGATATCAAATCCGCATTTTGGACAGTTCCCTTAAGTGAATCTTCGCGTGAATATACTGCATTTACCGTCCCTGGAAGAGGACTATTTCAGTTCCGTCGCATGCCTTTTGGTTTAACCAATTCACCAGCAACCTGGCAGCGCATAGTAGATACCGTCCTTGGAGCAGACCTTCAACCAGCGGTCATGGTATATCTGGATGATATAATTCTCATATCTCAGGACTTTGATGAACACCTACGTCTGTTGGGCTTAGTTTTCGACCGACTACATGAAGCGGGACTCATAGTTTCACTAGAAAAATGTCAGTTTTGCCTGCCAGAATTGAAGTACTTAGGATATGTTGTGGACCGTCAGGGACTCCGACCAGATCCATTAAAAGTTGAGGCAATTGTAAATATTATACCACCGAAGAATGTCACAGAAATTCGCCGATTTATTGGTACAGCATCTTGGTACCGTCGCTTTGTTCCGAATTTTTCATCCGCCATAGCTCCGCTAACTAACTTGACTAAGAAAAATACCAGATGGTCATGGACAACCGACTGTGATAGGGCCTTTAAAGCGATCAAGGAAGCTTTGGTTACAGCACCGATACTTACCTGTCCTGATTTTAACCGTCCTTTTGTCCTGCAAACCGATGCAAGCGCATATGGCCTTGGTGCAGTTTTAACACAGACTTTTGATGATGGTGAGAAAGTAATATGCTTCCTGTCACGTTCACTGACTAAACAAGAAATGAAATATACAGTCACCGAAAAAGTGTTTGGCAGTGATTTGGAGTGTGGAGAAATTGAGACATTATTTGGAAGGGGTACACTTCACGGTAGTAACTGACCACCATTCGTTACTATGGCTGCATAGACTAAAAGACCCTCAAGGTCGTTTAGCGCGATGGGCGCTTCGTCTGCAACCCTATGATTTTACCTTAATCCATCGCCCTGGTAAAGAGCACATTGTTGCCGATTTTCTTTCCAGATCCGTTCCTGTTTCCGCAGAAGCTATTGATACCGATGATAGTGATGTTCCGATGTCTTCCACCACTGATGGATGGTATAAAAATATGTTTGTAAGGCTTGAACAACGACCAGACAAATTTCCGGCTTGGCGTGTAGAAAACAACATGTTGTATAAATATGCAAGAACCAATCATCCGGACCTTGGTACTCCATCCAGTTCTTGGAAAATTGTCGTTCATAAGGATAAAAGGCGCCAGATACTCGCCCGTTGCCATGATATATCTGCTTCAGGTCACGTAGGCGTATTCAAGACCTACTGGAAAGTATGCCAACGCTATTATTGGCCTAAGATGAGGAGTGACGTCACGAGTTATGTGAAAGCTTGTCGAGTTTGTGCCCAGCACAAAGTAGAACAAAAACCTCCTGCAGGATTAATGGGTGACCGTCCAGTGATAAATCAACCTTGGCAGTGTATCAGCCTGGATTATATTGGACCGTTTCCTCGTTCGAGGTCAGGTAACACTTACGTTCTTGTGGTTACCGATTATTTCACCAAATTCTCCGTTTTATTTCCTTCTCGTTCAGCGACAGCTAAATCTCTCACCAAACAGGTTGAAGAAGGTATTTTCCTAATGTTTGGATCACCACAGTTCCTAATGTGTGATAATGGAGTACAAATGAAGTCCAAGGAATTTCAGAACCTTTGTCAACGGTATAAAACGAAATTATTCTACACAGCATCTTATCATCCACAAGCTGATCCGACCGAACGAGTCAACAGAGTCATAAAGACCATGATGCGAGCTTATATCAAGAACAATAACCACCGTACCTGGGACGAGAACCTAGCTTCTATAGGCTGTGCTTTGCGAACATCAAGACATGAGACCACTGGCTTTACTCCGCATTTTCTTAATTTTGGGAGAGAACATAAATTGTACGGACAAGACTTTGCAGAAGAGACTGCTAACACCAATGCAGACCTTCAAGATTATGTCAGGAAAAGACAAGCCGCCTTTGTGAAATTATATCGCAAAGTTCAGGATAAAATTAAAACATCTCATGTTAGAAATCAACGTAGATACAACTTACGTCGACGACCCATTGGGTACACACCTGGACAAGAGGTTTGGCGTAAGAACAAAAGTCTTTCCGATGCCGCGAACTATTATAGTGCCAAACTGGCTCCGGCTTATGTGGGCCCGTTCATTATTAAGAAGAAAACAGGGTCCTGCACCTACGAACTTCAAGATCGAGCAGGACAAAGTAAAGGTGTTTGGCACGTAAAAGATCTCAAACTGTGTGATCCATCGACCGCAAATGAGAGTTCAGATAATGATTAGTTTTACCTTTAAATATTTTTCTTTAATGTTACCTTATTCCGTTTTCCTTTACTACCGTTATTTTTTATGCCCTGCAGTGGCGGGCGCAGTGGTGTTTGGATCCATCTGGGCGCGAGACTGGATGGATTAGAACACTATCGCTTAGAATTGTGCTGCACTGGTGAACTAGTGGAGGTAGGAGCCCTCCGAAAGCCGTGGCAAGCTGGGCCTTCAGTCAACTTGCTGCTATTGCGCGTAGTAAGTCTGCCTTCAGCATTTTTACTACTTTTACTTGCTATCATCGCTTTGCGTCTTTGCTTATGGTATGATCTATCTTTACCTTATCTTTAAATTTCTTTGATTTTAGTGGCATTAGTAACGTTAACTTAGAGTTTTTTTTTTGGCAGTGTCTTGCAGATACCCATCTTGGCGCGAGACGTGATGGGAGTAGACACGACACATGGTCATTAGTTTGTTTTTCTCTTAAGGCGATGATTTATTTTATTTGTTAGTTCAACTACCTGAAATTTAGCATATTTTTATTTGAGTCATTAATTCATTAATATCTTTTAGTAACTATAAATTTACCTTATCTGAACTTACCTTAAATGTACCTTATCTAAACTTACCTTAAATTTACCTTATCTGAACTTACCTTTAAATTTACCTTATTTGAACTTACCTTAAATTTACCTATTTTTGAATTTCGTAGAACACTGATTGCTATGATACTTGACCATTTGTTTTGAATAATTTAACTTACCTTAACTTGATTTGACTTATGACACTAATCCGTATCTTGCTGAGTGATTTCGTTATCCTAGCTTGAACTGATTTAGTGTCCTTATTGTGATTTTCTTATCTTACCTTGCGTTACCTTGATTACCTTACGTTATCTTGATTATCTTACCGTACCTTTATTACTTTATTTTATTTTGGGTTTAATTATTCGGTTAATTTTACCTTCATATCTTCCAAGTCTTATTTAAATATTTGACTTGGTGTTTCTTACCTTACCTTGATTTACCTTATCTTTTCTTGTGTTTAATTATTAATTTAATTTTACCTTGATATTTCTTTATAGTCTTATTTGACTTGCCATTTTTGTTATCCTGGATTTGACTTTGGCCTAGGTCTTGGTACCTAGACCCCTATTTTGGCGTTCTATATTTGGGCTATAGTTTAACTAGCCAAAATAGAACCTACCCGATTATGACTTATTTGTCCCTATCTCCTTGTTTAGGCTTCGCGGTGTTGGGTGCTACCGAATGTCGCTTCGACGTTCTTTGTTGGAACTATTGATCCTTCGGAGAGCAGACCGACTGGAAGGGCTGTTCAGGGGGGGCGGAAGTCTGACCCCTCGGGTAACATTTTGCCCATCGAACTTGTTCGGCGGGCCAGGGGAGGGCCAAGCTACTTTGTTCGGCCTGAGCTCAAGTCGGCCTATTAGGTTGCGACAGGCCGGTGGCAGTGCCACCATTCAGAGCACCCTATTTAACCTATTTTGTTTCGTACAGGGACTGATGTACTACCCATTCGGTGCATCTTTTAGTTTAGTGTCTACTATAATTCACTTCCTCGGTGGAACATATGGGCTATCCCTTTTTCTTCTTAAATTACCTTGGTTGTATATTAGTTATTTTTTCTTTTTAGTTTTTCCACCCTTTGGTTGACTTGACGCGTGTCGGTTGGATATCTGTTCTGGGACGCTCTGGAGTGAGGCTAGTACACGAGGTACCTCACGCTTTCTTCGAGTGTTACGCAATGCTAGCCCCCTTATCATCTTTGGGTTAATGTTACCGGGATGTGCTTTTCGCACCCTGAAGTTTTATTCCACCCCGGATACTCCTGGAGGGGTCGCTGGTTGTCTAGCGGCAAGGGGACCATAGTTAATTTTTATTTTGAATTATTTTGGTTATTGTAATATTTTGTTTGGCGATTATCTGGGTTAGTGGGTTTAGTAATCCGCTAAGCTGCGGGTATTATTTGTAGTAGGTGTCTTTATAGGCAGGTTGAGAAATTACCTCATTATGCCTTTGGGTTGTTTTCGTCTGTATTGGAACCACACTGGTTCCTGAATTTTCATTTTATTTCTTTTCTTGGTTAATTTTGGTTGGCTAGGGTTGTCGGCCATGGTGATGCTTGGCCTAGCGGAAATTTCGGTTCTCGGGTGTCAAATCCGGACCGATCTACGTGGCCCTACACTATAAAAAGCACATTTGGTTTTCTTGGTGCTGAAGTGTTTGGCTGCCGTCAAGCGTGCCACGATCTACGAACCCGGTTTGGCTTTTCTCTGTCTTACTTTTCTTTGAAAACTTAATCTTTTTAACTTAGTATGTTTTTGCCAAACCCAGACCATACCTTTAGTAACTTATTTCTTTATTTTCTTTTATTGGAGGCTGATAGGATGAGTACGGGTGTCTTATGACCTTGGTGGAAACTCCGGAGCTGGGGACACATCTTCCCAGTTTTGGTCTATGTGGCCACTATACCATTGAGGCACAATTGACTTTTCGGTGCGGAGAGGGTGGCTGCCGGCAGAAACACTCGGACCAGTCATGTCATGCCAGAGTTTCTCTTTGGTTTAGTTTTTCTTATGGTTGTGTGAGTATAAATTTTGTTAGTAGCGATCTACTAGTACCTTTCACTTTCTCCCGTTGCTCCCCAGGGGAATACCCCCGGAGCTCCGGAGTTAATTTTTGCCTTACCTTGTAAATACTGTAGGTTTTTGGAGTACTTATCGTCGGTTAATTTTATTGAGAAAATTTCCCTCCTTTCGTAGGAGAGGGGGAGTTATTACGGTTTGTTTTGGTCATACGAAATTAAAGTATTATTATTATAGCAGTTGCAACAATTGGTTGATTTTTAGGATTTAGGCCTACCTTTTTGAATATATTCACTCATTCCTTGAACGTTTTATTTTGGTTTGTTTTTCGATTTAGTCAAAATTTTTCCTAACCTTGAATTTAATTTTTACAAATTTTCCGTCACTAGTCTGTCTTGGATCCAGCCTTGTTTTCCCTCATTCTGTATAGTTAATCCCTAATGAAATATGTCCGAATTTGGCCCTAAAAACTATATTTGGCTATTAATATAAATTAGAATTTGTTTACATGACGAAATACCACGTTATTTTTGACATTTGAACAGCTGTAATTTCTTTGGTCGAACCTGTGGTAGATCCTGGTTTTCTGTCCTGAGCCGCCCTCTGTGACTTTTTGAGAAGACCATCTAAGCCATGTAACGTTGGAATCTGTTATTTCAAGTTCTAGTACTCTTGATTTTACGCCGTGTGGTCGGTATCGGTCCTTACCGGTGATCGAAGGTGGTCATGGGATTTAGTTTCGTACAGCTTTATGACTGGGACGATAGAGGTCAGACGAGGTACTGGATTTTTGAACCCCAACTGTGTTAGTTGCTCATTTTGTTTTATTTCACTAGTAATTTGGACGAGCCTAGAAGCTGCTATTTATTTAAGGTCGTATTTCCTTATTTTTGATTAAAATAGGTAAGGGATGACAGACCTTTTTCAACAATTAATTTGAGGTTGTGC
This sequence comes from Philopedon plagiatum, assembly GCA_963971165.1. Lineage (NCBI taxonomy): Eukaryota > Metazoa > Arthropoda > Insecta > Coleoptera > Curculionidae > Philopedon > Philopedon plagiatum. Next base: position 56,060,428 of record OZ020192.1, on the reverse strand, counting down.
CTGCGCCACCTAGGGAGCACAAGTGGTACTTCCTGGTTCAGCCTTAAAGGTTTCTAATATTCTTCTGTGCCTCTACCTTTAGTGCCAGTAAAATTGTACCAAGTTGGATGCAGTTGTACTAAATAACAATGACTTGTCTGTTTATGGATACGGAAAAATGTATTTGATTGTTGGTATATTGCCGTTGTTCATTGGTTAAGTTAATTTTACTGGCAGAACATTGTGCCGATGCGTTGAAGGGAATATCATCAAACCAAAGCCTTCGAAAATGTACCTAATTGAGTACCAAAGTGTACTTACAAACAACCCTTTGTGACGTCACTTTGCAAGGAAAAATCGATATTGGAATTTTTGGCAAGGATTGGGTGTGGCACCGGAGCTGAGCTTCTTTTCACAAACTGATCGCGTCGTCGACAGTATCGTCATTCTAAAAGTCTTTTGAAAGGCACCCAAAAGTTGGATCTGTGAATGCGGTACCACCAATTTCTTCTGCTTTGATTTGTTATTTGCCATTTTGGCGTTACCTTGTTCGAGGGAGACCGTTTTGAGTTTGTTTGCAGAAGAAATACGACGTTTTCGTCGGTTCTTAGGACGACAGCGGCCATGTTAATTTAGACCCGACACAACATCGACAGGTATGTCCTTTTGCCACTATTAAACCCTTAAAAACACCGAATTCCGCGATTAAACTGCTATTTTAATTAATTTTTGTTGATTTCCTTTGTGATTCTATTTTTTTTTTCGACGTCCACGTTTTTAATTAGTTGTTCTGTAATTAAAAATTTTCTAAATACAAGTAGATCGCTACATTTCGTGGTAAGTAAATTCTGTAAATTATGTACAGATGGGTTTTTTTTATTAAGAATTAAATGGGTTGATATTTGCCCTTCACGTAGGTCAAATTCTTTCGAGTTTTTTTTTAATACGGTTTTTTTTGTCAGCTATCCTGCATCCCTTTGATAATGTTGGTTAAGACACGGTACAGGGTGACCCAAGGTTAAATTTTATTTTGTTATTTTGCAAGCAAAACCATCGTGAGCTAGTTATTGGTGTATGTCCGTGAATTTGAAGTTAATGATGTTTTTTTTTTAACTAATTATGTTAATAATCAATAGCCATTTTGGCGAAATTAATATTTTGTGTTTTGGAATATCAGCTGATAGCGCTAGAGACCGGCAACTTAAATGTTTGGTAGTAATTTTCACATTTCTCTTAATTTTTTTTGTGTTAACTAGCTTTTAATTAATATTGGGTATGACATTGACAAGGCTGATTCTTAATTATGATATTTGGTTGCAAAATTTCAGGGTGGGTGAAGGATAGTGCCGTTAACTACTCACGGTGGCATTTGTTCATTCTTGGGTTACGCTTACAGATACTGTATTGTTAATTTATATTCGTATATATATTAAGCTACGTTATTATATTTGGATGTATGTGTTTAGTGGTAGTAATGCGGAAATTATCTTTCTCTTTTGACTGATTGTATTTAACCTTCCAAATTTTATGACATTGTAATGAGCGGCTATAACGTTTCATTGGTGTAATTTGAGTGATTACCTAACTATTTTGGTTATTTTGTTACCAGTGTATAATATAATTGTTTAATATTTTTGTGTCTGTATTACTTGTGCAAATATAATTAGTTTATAATGAATATTTTGCTGTGTACAGTAGCGCACAATGGCTATGCCTATGTAAATTTTATCTCAACTTTGTTTTGTTAACTATTAGGCTTCGATAACGCCTGGTTAATTTTTTTTTTTTGGACCTGATGTCACTGTTTAATCTCAAATATTTTTTTTGTTTACTTTCTCGATTTAAATTAATGATCCCTTAAGGCTTTCAGCCAGCAACCGTTTTTTTTTTATTATGGAAATTTAATATGTTTGAAATTATATTTGCGTAGTACTTGAATTTTGACTTGCCTTGACGCCTACCTTTTATTTTATCAGGGTCTTTTCTTTTGCTGGGGAACAATCCTTTTTACTGGGAGACTCCAAGCGTCTTTTGCTGGGAGACAGCAATCCTTTCACTGGAGGACACCGATCCTTCTTTTGTGGCTGGGAGACATCTCCAGTCTTTCATCGTGCTGTGAGTCAGCTAAGCTACCTAGGCCAGTTCAGCATTGACCTGAGACACCGTCAACAGGGGACGAACCCCTTCAAGCAACTTTTTTTTTTAATTTTATAATTGGCGTTACCTATTTTTCTTGATAACAAATTTGTTCGATATCGACTTTAACCATGGTTGACATTATTTAATTTAAAGCGGATTAGTACCTTACCTTTCTTTTATTTTATTTCCCCCTCAAGGTTTGAACTTAGTTACTACAAAACCGGTCATGAGACCTACAAATTGTTATAATAATAACCATAATACCAATAATAATAGTAATAACATTAATAATTTTATTTAATAATAATAATACCTAATAATTTCACTGTATCGAATTTCACAAAAGGACAAAATACACTGATGTGTTATCAAAATTTTTGCCCTAACCAATCTGTAAATAAATTGTAAATTTGTTTTTAAGGGTAGTGTTTTATTTGCCTCACCAGACAGCGCAGTTTCTTGGATTTTTTTTTTTGCATAATATGGTAACTATATGTGAGTGAGTGAGCTGAAAGCGAGATCCCAATACTATCTAGGAGGGTTTCTGTTTTTCACTCGGCATTAAAAACAGTGGCGCCCTCAAACTCCCCCTTTCTCCGGCATTGGAGCTAGGGCAATTTTTTTTGGCACGAATGCGCAAGCCTCTCGCCTTCAACTCAACTCTTTACGTGAGTTAATTTTGTAAATTCTCAGTATTTGTTTTCCTTTAATTTTTCCCTAAGTTTGAATTTTAATTATGAATGGTAAGTAGAAGGGAAATTCTTCTTCTGTGCGAAAAAGAGCGTGGCAGGTTAATACAGTAGTACCATTCTGCGCTCTAAATGCTTTTTGCCAATCGTGTACACGCAATGGTATATAACAAAGATAGTATCCAGTTTTATCTGAATATTTGTGTGAAATATGACTTCCGAATTTATCGATCGTCATGATTAGACTGAAAACTAAATTTTAAAACTTAAACTTTTATTGTATCGCTTTTGCCTATCGCAGCTCCTCAATTATAAAAATTATTTCACTAGTGTATACATTATGACCTGCCGCTGTTGAAGAAATCACCAATCGAAGTCTATTCACCAACTCATTTAAATCGTCCCAATTGCGACGCACTTTGTTCAAGAAAAAGTGTTTGATTAAAAAACTGTCAATGATCCTATGATGAGTATCATCGACCAAGTACTTACCGCTTAACTTGAAAAGAACATTAAAATAACTCCGAAAGGTGCTCTAGAGAAAGACACAAAAAACAACAGGGTGTCCTGAGGGAAGCAAGTTGTAGTAGGGCGCGTGCAAATTAGCCCTCAGCTCAGTTAGCCGGAATAGGTTCGATTGGACGCCACTAGTTTTTTACACCGACACAAACTGGAAGTCGCCTAGGTGGTTTAGGAACCTGCTTCTCACACAACAACCCTGCTATTCATAATTAAAAATTAAAACATAGAGCGCAGTGAGCTGGATAAAAACAACATAATAAATTTAACCCTGTACATATATTTACACAAAAAAAAAGAAAGGAAGAGTTGTGGTTGGTACAATGGTACAAATATAGTTGGGCGATTTTGCCCCCGCAAAATAATTAAATAAAATACAAAAAAAAAATATTGAGGAAGCCTGTCCTCAAAGACACGTAAGTAGGGAGGCTCCTTAGCCTTCACCCAAGAAGAGAGTAGGATGACTCCTAGCTCCCACCAGAAAAATAAGTAGGGATGCTTCGTAGTCCCTACCAAAGACAATAGGGGTGCCTTGCAGCCCCTACCAAAGAGACAGTAATAGGGATGCTTGGTAGCCCCTAAGGAAGACCCTAGGAACAAAACAATTCCTAGTAGTTACAGTAATTTAAATATAATTAATAATATATATATATATATATATATATATATATATATATATATATATATATATATATATATGTATATATATATATATATATATATATATATATATATATATATATATATATATATATATATATAATATATATATATATATATATATATATATATATATATATATGTATATATATATATATATATATATATATATATATATATATATATATATATATATATATATATATATATATAAAAGAGAAGAAGAATATCGGCTATTCGGACTGTGGAAGTGTGTTCCTCTTTTGCATCAAAGTACGGGGAGTCCAAGAAAATGGACTACCCCGGGCCGGGTAGACTATGACAGCTGTTTCGTCCTTGTTAGGACTCATTCAGACAGTCATAACCCAGTCGCACCGTGGCAAACGATGTTACTGCATCTTACATCCTTTTTGTAAAATACAAGCAGGAAATAACATACCATAACGCCACCTAGCGGGTGCTGGCTCTAATGCAAAAGCAGAACACACTGAAAAGGTAGAATATAAAATCAAAGGGCGAACACAGCATCTCTGGTTTATGAGAAACGCATTTTTGTACTCTACAGCCAGCACCCGCTAGGTGGCGTTATGGTATGTTATTTCCTGCTTGTATTTTACAAAAAGGATGTAAGATGCAGTAACATCGTTTGCCACGGTGCGACTGGGTTATGACTGTCTGAATGAGTCCTAACAAGGACGAAACAGCTGTCATAGTCTACCCGGCCCGGGGTAGTCCATTTTCTTGGACTCCCCGTACTTTGATGCAAAAGAGGAACACACTTCCACAGTCCGAATAGCCGATATTCTTCTTCTCTTTTATTTATAATACGGACGAGATAAACCTCTACTTTTATATATATATATATATATATATATATATATATATATATATATATATATATATATATATATATATATATATATACATCTTTCATCATTTCTGCGTCCTTTCATAATCCATCATTTTTGCGTCCCCTAGAAATAGAGGCTTTAGGCTTTGTATTTCAAGTGTATATCGATTTTTTTCCTTTTTTTGTATTGCTCCTAATTTTTCTTTTAAATATCTCTTAAAACTAAAATATACCTTTTATTTTATAATGCAGCATTTTCAACTCCTTTCATATTATAATCAAATTTGCGTCCGGCGTATAATTTTGTACATTTGTCGACGCATTTTGCTTCCGAGCCGTATAATATTTGGACACTTCTCTATCATTTTTACTACTGCCCTGTTGCCAGAATTTTGAAAAGTCCGAAAGGTGGGAAAGATTACACAGCGCTTTTGAACCAATGATAGGTATGACTAATCTGTCACGAGAAACAGCTTGAGGGACTGGGCTGTTTATAACTTAAAGGTATAATTAATTGTTTCCTCATAATATGATGAAGACATGTAAATCTTTACGCCAAGAGCAGAATGAGATAACCAAGGTGCTATGAGTCTATTACAAAACCATCGATCTTTTATTAACATGCTTTTATTAGCTTGACTTATAACATTGTAATGGGACATTTCATTAAAAGATATATACAGTATGTATTCGAAATGGAAAAAATTTTGTTATTGATTTTACAAAAAAAGTGTATTTTTATAAAAAGTTCTGCATCGTGAAAAAATAGCATTGCCATTCAGAAATTTGATCCAGTAGGTACGTACAGGGTGGCTCAAAAATGAAAAAGTCATAATCCACGTGAAGCTAAAAAGACAAAATCTTTATTTGAAATTACACTGCCACTGCAAATGTACAATTTAATAATATGTTTTTTTCATTAAAAAATATACAGCATGTCTTCGAAATGGAAAAAATGTATTATTGATTTTACGAAATTGTGTATTTTTATAAAAAGTTCTGCATCGTGAAAAAATAGCATTGGCATTCATAAATTTGATCCAGTACGTACAGGGTGGCTCAAAAATGAAAAAGTCATTATCCACGTGAAGCTAAAAAGACAAAATCTTTATTTAAAGGTACACTGCCACTGCAAATGTACAATTTAATAATATGTTTTTTTCATTAAAAAAATATACAGCATGTCTTCGAAATGGAAAAAAATGTATTATTGATTTTACGACAAAAGTGTATTTTTATAAAAAGTTCTGCATCGTGAAAAAATAGCATTGCCATTCAGAAATTTGATCCAGTACGTACAGGGTGGTTCAAAAATGAAAAAGTCATAATCCATGTGAAGCTAAAAAGGCAAAATCGTTATTTAAAGGTAAACTGCCACTGCAAATGTACATACAAGAGTTATTTTTATGATATGTTTGGAATACACAGGAGGTCCCAAAAGTAAAATTAATTTTTTAAAATCGCCGTTACAAAAAAAGTATATCTTCATAAAAAATTCTACATTGTGAAAAAAGAGCATGGTTTAAATATTTTTATAGGGCATAGAGGGTGGCTAAAAATTTAAATTAAAATTGGGACTTTCAGCTTTATGAGCCACCCTGTATTGTCCTTCATCAAGTTTTTGAATAACCATGCTTCTTTTACAATGTAGAACTTTTTATAAAGATATAGGTACTTTTTTTGTAAAATCGGTAATAAAAAAATTAATTTTATTTTTGAGACCTCGTGTATGTTCCAAAACTAATTCACTAAAAAACTAAAAGAACACGCTTTTATGAGTAGCGCACTAAAAAGTTAAAGATAAATTATAGTTTAAAATACTAAAAACACGTTTTTATGAGTAGCGCACTAAAAAGTTAAAAATAAATTAGGTATAGTTTAAAAAACTATACGGTTTACTGTTAGGTAACTACAAAAGGAAAATAATTATTTTGAACTTTTTAGTGCGCTACTCATAAAAGCGTTTTTTTTTAGATTTTTAAATTATAATTTATTTTTTTAACCTAAAATGCAAGTTGAAAATATAAGTTTAAATAATATTAATATTATATACATTTTTACTGCTTATTTCTTAATTTGTAAAATTTATTGAAGAATAAAAAGATTGATAACAATAGTAATATGAATAACAATATTGTAAGTATTTTCCATGCTTATAGAATATAATATTATTTTTAGTTTATTTTTATGTGAAATTAGGAATGCTTAGCCGTCGACAAATTTCAATTTTTCATAACAGTAACGGTGTCAGACATTTGCCCTCCTTTTGGTAAACGTGATAATTAATATATAGGTGATAGATCAAGGCTGACAATTTTTATTTTAATTTACTGACATGGCACTGACATGTACACATTGCTATCACAGAATGGCGCTTTTTTACCAAGAGTTCTCCGCATTCTTTACATATGAGATCGCTATAAAAAGGAGTTTTGAGCCATGGACTCTCCTTACCTCATTCCATGATTTAAGTTTATTTTGAGTTGTTTTGCTGGAACCTGGAAATAAGATTACGAATTATAATAAAAACCTATTTTTATTATAACTTTCGTTTATTTTATTTGGGTTAAGTCACCAGATTAGCTCAAAATATGACAAGGCGTCCAACAAAAATTATCCACCTAATAAAACTAAAACAGATATATTTAATGTCGACAGACACAAGCAAGTTTCTTCTTAATGCTTTTTGGCTGGAATCACTATTGATAAGACAGGTGTAATTTGGCAATTAAAGTCTTGCTCATTGCTCAGTGCTCAGCTTTATATAATTAAGGGTTTAAATTGGCAAGTGTTAAGATTAGACAACCAAATTTTATACTGTTAGTTTCTTTTTAATTTTTCTCGCCAACTTATAAAGAAAAGAGCGATTTAAATAACAGTTAAGTACAGTTAAATTTACCAACCGAAATAAACATTTTTAATACACTACAAAGATAATGTAAAATGTTGACCACAGTAACTGGCGAGCTAGTTTTTTTATTTAACAAATAAATTCCAAAATGTAGTTTTTGTTAAATAACTTTTTAAGTTTTATTTTTTCGAAAAACCGCATCAATCGAAATAGGTGAAAATGTTACACAGGAAACGTATCTAAAACGTCTATAAAACTTAATCATTTTGTTAAACTTAAGCTTCAAAAAGTTTTGCAATTTATATGTCAACTATATGTACAAAATACAGTTTCTGTAACATAAATCGTTTTCGAGTTTGAGCAACAAAAAATAGAAACTAATTTTGAAGGTGCTCTGTATATATTTCACCGGAAATACAGGCTGTTCCAAGCCAGGTTGAAAAGTAGTCCATATGCAAAATTTTTCCTTTTCTTTTTGGTCAAGCAGTTTTAAGCGTTCGCTCCAACAGACAATCCGACAAACAGACGGACAGACAAACCGACGAAAATGGGAGACCATCTGATATAGGGACCTCAACACGTAAAGATCTGAAAAAATCCCGGGAAGTGATTTTTTTCTAGCGAGAGAAGTAAAAAGTTGAAATTACTAAAATTAGAAATGATTTTTAAAAATGCAAAAATATTCCGTGAAAAGATAAATTTAGGATGTGTAGAAATGTCAAATTAAAATTAATAACCTCCAGTTATAATGAAGTGGTAATTTCCATAAGAAAGTGCGATTATTTCTTGATATTATACCTTGAAAATGGGCTAGTACAAACTATATCCCAAATCGATTACTTGTTATATTTTAGAAACAAATATAAAATGGTATAGATTTTTTTGTAATAAAAAAGCCTTAAAATTAAAAGTACTAAAACTTTTAAAGCTCCAACAAGAAAAGAAAATTTTACGCGGCTGTTGTATCTAATAGAAAATAAAATTTGATTGTTCCTAACTTACACCCTGTACAGTACAACTGTTCTATTTCTACTTTACATTCCACTTACAACACCATTGATTTTTGACACTTTAACGGTAATTTTGTATTGCAGCAATTGCAGTATACCTATTCAAATAAGATATGCAGGCATGCATCGCTGTTTTATTTAATAACTAGCTTTCGCCCGCAACTTCTTCCACGGTATAACAATTTTACTCCATTACAAACTTTAAATACCATCGTAATACCCCCTTAGGGGTTGATTTATTAAAAACTGAAAAAAAACACGTGTTTAAACATTAACTCTCAGATACACTAAGAAGGTTTAAGATTTAGTACTGCATGGTTTAAATTAGGATCTTCTAGTTGATCAGGTATGTTTTGACAGGTTTTTTCCTGTCATAGTTAATAAGTCTTCGTTAAAAACTTATGAAATATTCCGTTCCGTGCCGTTCATTTTCTTCACATTCGTTAGACAAAATTAGATTTTCTGACCTCAATTGACATACTTATTAGTTAACATTTTTGGGGAAATTGCCATTCGCTCGTTTTTACCCCCCCCCCCCCCCGTTAGTTTTTTTAAATGTTAGACAAAATTAAATATTTTGACCCCAATAACCCCGAAAACAACATTAACATTTTTAGATAATTTCCCAGTTGCTCCTTTTTACCCCCCCCCCCCCGGCGTTATTTTTTTAAAAATGAGTTTCAACAAAATTAGATTTTCTGTTCTCAGTAACCCCCAAAATTAGTTAACATTTTTGGAGAAATTCCAAACCCCGCGCCTTTTTATTCCCTCTGCCCCACCGTTAATTTTGTTTACATTCATTAAACAAAATTAGATTTGCTGACCTCAATAACCTTGAAAATGATATATCAGATAACTTTTTTTGAAAAATGATCAGTTGCCTGTTTTTATTCTCCCTCGTTATATTTTTTTAAATATGTTAGACCAAAGTACATTTTTTGACCGTAATAACACCGAAAATGACAAATTAGTTAACATTTGTTCAGTCGCTCCTTTTTATCCCCCCGCCGTTAATTTTTTAAATATAGGTTTCAACAAAATTAGATTTCTGACCTAAATATCCCCGTAAATGACAGATTAGTTAACATTTTTGGAGAAGTTCCCAGTTGCGCCCTAATATCACCCCACTCCCCACGTTATTCTTGACATCCATTACACAAAATTAGATATTCTGACCTCAATAACCTCGAAAATAACATATTAGTTAACAGTTTTGAAGAAATTCCCACCAGCTCCTTTTCCCCAAAGTCGTCCGTTCCCCAGACGCGTACTTTTCCAAGGTCGTCCGGAACCTAGATGCGTATTTTCTTAAAGGGCGTCCGCTCCCCAGACGCGTATTTTCCCAAGGTCCTCAGTTTCCCAGGCGCGCATTTCTCTAAGGTCCTCCGGTTCCCAAACGCGTAATTCTTTCCATGGCCATCCGCTCCCTAGATGCGTATTTTCCTTAAGCGCGTACTTTTTTCGAAGATCGTTTGTTCCCCAGACGCGTCTATTCCCCAGGCTCCTCCGTTCCTCAAGCGCGACTTTTCATCAAGGTCGTCCACTTCCCAGGTGCGTATTTTTCCCAAGATCGCCCGCTCCCCAGACGCGTATTTTTACAAGGTCGTCCGCTTCCCTAGATGCGTATTTCCCCAAGGTCGCCCGCTCCCCAGACGCGTATTTTTCTAAGGTCGTCCGTTTTAAAGAAGCTTATTTACCTCAAGGTCGCTCCCTCCCCCGACGCGTGTTATTCCTTAGGTCTTCCGCTCCCTAGGCGCGTATTTTTCTTAAGGACGCCCGCTCACCGGACGCATATTTTTTCCAAGGGCGCCCCTGGTGTGGCATTCAAGTGGGCAGCCTTATTACTTAACATTTTTAGGTAAATTCCCATTCGCTCCTTTATATCTCCCCCTCCCGTTAATTTTTTAAAAATCAGTTCCAACAAAATTAGATTTTCTGACCTCAATAACTCTGAAAATACTAAGCTAACATTTTTGGAGAAATTCTCAGCCGCCCTTTTATCCCCTCTCCCCTCCCTTCTCCGTAAATTTTATTTAGCATCTGTTACTCAAAGTCAGATTTTCTGACCTCAGTAATCCCGAAAATGGCCCATTAGTTAACATTTTTGGACAAATTCCCAGCCGCCCCTTTTTATTCGCCCCCCCCCCTCCCTACGGTAATTTTTAACACCTGCTAGAAAAAAAAAATTCTGACCTCAATAACCCCGAAAATGACATATTAGTCAACATTTTTAAAAAATTCTCAGTCGCTCCGGTTTTATCCCCTCTATTATTTTTTAAAGCTAAATCGTTTCACGTGGATTATGACATTTTCATTTTTGAGCCACCCGGTAAGTATAAGATCAAATTTTTGAATAGCAATACTATTTTCTCACGATGCAGAACTTTTTATAAAGATACACTTTTTTCGTTAAATCAATAATAAAAAAATTTCCATTTCGAAGATATGTTGTATATTTTTTAATGAAGAAAACATATTATTGAATTGTACATTTACAGTGGCAGTTTACCTTTAAATAACGATTTTGTCTTCTTAGCTTCACGTGGATTAGGACTTTTTTTATTTTTGAGCCACCCTGTTTATACAAGATCAAATTTTTGAATAGAAATGCTATTTCCTCACGATGCAGAAGACATGCTGTATATTTGTTAATGAAAAAAAAACATATTGAATTGTACATTCGCAGTGGCAGTTTTCCTTTAAATAACGACATTGTCTTTTTAGCTTTACTTGGATTATGACTATTTCATTTTTGAGCCACCCTGTACGTACTAGATCAAATTTTTGAATGGCAATGCTAGTTTTTTACGATGCAGAACTTTTTATAAACAGATAGGTACTTTATTCTTAAAATCAATAATACATTTTTTCCATTTCGAAGACATGCTGTATATTTTTTAATGAAAAATTTTTTTATTGAATTGTACATTTGCAGTGGCAGTTTTCCTTTAAATCACGATTTTGTCTTTTTAGCTTCACTTGGATTATGAATATTTCATTGTTGAGCCACCCTGTACGTACTAGATCAAATTTTTGAATGGCAATGCTATTTTTTTACGATGCAGAACTTTTTATAATCAGACACTTTTTTCGTAAAATCAATAATAAAAATTTGTCCTTTTCGTAGACATGCTGTATATTTTTTGAATGAAAAATACATATTATTGAATTGTACATTTGCAGTGGCAGTTTACCTTTAAATAACGATTTTGTCTTCTTAACTTCACATGGATTAGGACTTTTTATTTTTGGGTCACCCTGTTTATACGAGATCAAATTTTTGAATAGCAATGCTATTTTCTAACGATGCAGAATTTTTTATAAAGAGACACTTTTTTCGTAAAATCAATAATATTTTTTTTCCATTTCGAAGACATGCTGTATATTGTTTTAAGAAGAAAAAAACATATTATTGAATTGTACATATGCAGTGGCAGTTTTCCTTTAAATAATGATTTTGTCTTTTTAGCTTCACGTGGATTATGACTGTCATTTTTGAGCCACCCTGTACATACTAGATCAAATTTTTGAATCGCAATGCTGTTTTTTTACGATGCAGAACTTTTTATAAACAGACACTTCTTTCGTAAAATAAATATTTTTTTTCCATTTTGAAGACATGCTGTACATTTTTTAATGAAAAAAATATTGTTGAATTGTACATTTGCAGTGGCAGTTTTCCTTTAAATCACGATTTTGTCTTTTTAGCTTCACTTGGATTATGAATATTTCATTTTTGAGCCACCCTGTACGTACTAGATCAAATTTTTGAATGGCAATGCTGTTTTTTACGATGCAGAACTTTTTATAATCAGACACTTTTTTCGTAAAATCAATAATAAAATTTTTTCCATTTTGAAGACGTACTGTATATTTTTTTAATGAAAAAACATATTGAATTGTACATTTGCAGTGGCAGTTTACCTTTAAGTAACGATTTTGTCTTCTTAGCTTCATGTGGATCAGGACTCTTTTATTTTTGAGCCACCCTGCATGTACTAGATCAAATTTTTGAATGGCAATGGTATTTTCTCACGATGCAGAACCTTTTATAAGACACTTTTTTCGTAAAATCAATAATAATTTTGTTCCATTTCGAAGACATGCTGTATATTTTTTTAATGAAAAAAAAAACACATTATTGAATTGTACATTTGTCGTGGCAGTTTTCCTTTAAATAACGATTTTGTCTTTTTAGCTTCACGTGGATTATGACTGTCATTTTTGAGCCACCTTGTACGTATCAAATTTTTGAATGGCAATGCTGTTTTTTTACGATGCAGAACTTTTTATAATCAGACACTTTTTTCGTAAAATTAATAACAAAATTTTTTCCATTTTGAAGACATACTGTATATTTTTTTAATGAAAAAACATATTATTGAATTGTACATTTGCAGTGGCAGTTTACCTTTAAATAACGATTTTGTCTTCTTAACTTCACATGGATTAGGACTTTTTATTTTTGGGTCACCCTGTTTATACGAGATCAAATTTTTGAATAGCAATGCTATTTTCTAACGATGCAGAATTTTTTACAAAGAGACACTTTTTTCGTAAAATCAATAATATTTTTTTTCCATTTCGAAGGTATGCTGTATATTTTTTTAAGGAGAAAAAACCATATTATTGAATTGTACATATGCAGTGGCAGTTTTCCTTTAAATAATGATTTTGTCTTTTTAGCTTGACGTGGGTTATGACTGTCATTTTTGAGCCACCCTGTACATACTAGATCAAATTTTTGAATCGCAATGCTGTTTTTTTACGATGCAAAACTTTTTATAAGCAGACACTTCTTTCGTAAAATAAATAATATATTTTTTTCCATTTTGAAGACATGCTGTACATTTTTTAATGAAAAAAATATTATTGAATTGTACATTTGCAGTGGCAGTTTTCCTTTAAATCACGATTTTGTCTTTTTAGCTTCACTTGGATTATGAATATTTCATTTTGAGCCACCCTGTACGTACCTACTAGATCAAATTTTTGAATGGCAATGCTGTTTTTTTACGATGCAGAAGTTTTTATAATCAGACACTTTTTTCGTAAAATCAATAATAAAATTTTTTCCATTTTGAAGACGTACTGTATATTTTTTTAATGAAAAAACATATTATTGAATTGTACATTTGCAGTGGAAGTTTACCTTTAAGTAACGATTTTGTCTTCTTAGCTTCATGTGGATCACGACTTTTTTATTTTTGAGCCACCCTGTATGTACTAGATGAAATTTTTGAATGGCAATGGGTATTTTCTCACGATGCAGAACCTTTTATAAACAGACACTTTTTTCGTAAAATCAATAATAATTTTTTTTCCATTTCGAAGGACATGCTGTATATTTTTTTTATGAAAAAAAAACACATTATTGAATTGTACATTTGTAAGTGGCAGTTTTCCTTTAAATAACGATTTTTGTCTTTTTAGCTTCACGTGGATTATGACTGTCATTTTTGAGCCACCCTGTACGTATCAAATTTTTGAATGGCAATGCTGTTTTTTTACGATGCAGAACTTTTTATAATCAGACACTTTTTTCGTAAAATCAATAACAAAATTTTTTCCATTTTGAAGACATACTGTATATTTTTTTAATGAAAAAACATATTATTGAATTGTACATTTGCAGTGGCAGTTTACCTTGAAATAACGATTTTGTCTTCTTAGCGTCACGTAGATCAGGACTTTTTTATTTTTGAGCCACCCTGTATGTACTAGATCAAATTTTTGAATAGCAATGCTATTTTCTCACGATGCGGAACTTTTTATAAACAGGCACTTTTTTCGTAAAATCAATAATAAATTTTTTTCCATTTCGAAGACATGCTGTATATTGTTTTAATGAAAAAAAAACACATAACTTCAGCAAAAAAATCTTAAAACGAGACCATTCGGAAAAACTCATCGACAAACCAAGTTGAAGAAGTCCGTTGAAGAATTATGCGTGAACATATAAAGAATCTCACATGCGGGCCGAATAATTGATAACCTCCTCTTGAGAAGACTGTTAAAAAGCATACCACTTAGCGAAAATGCTGTTCACTGCGTCACGGACACTTCATAATTATAGAACTAATATTTAAATACAATTTTATCATACTTTAGCGTTGCCAAGTTTCTGGTAGCAAAATCCACCGACCAGTAAAACTTTTAATATACGCATGTATAATTTTGCGCCTCTATCGGAAATTTTTACAACTAAAATTTATACGTCTTCATTTATTTTTCGATCATTTTTACTTCCATTTCGTATCGCTATTATTCCCCGCCACTAGTTTATGCTTTAAACTGTCAAAGAACAATTTCTTTACGTAAGGTATGGTACTTTGGACCAGCCATTGCGACAATGTGGGACTTAAAATTTATAGCCATGTTCGAGAAAAACGCCTAAGTTAATCTTGCGTCCGATATACGGCAGCAAGTTTGCAGCGGTAGCAGAAATGATAGGGATTAGACCCCTTTCGGAAGCAAAAATGATAGGGTGATGTATATATGTATATATAATATACATATATATATATATATATATATATATATATATATATATATATATATATATATATATATATATAATATATATATATATATATATATATATATATATATATATATATATATATATATATATATATATATATATATAATATATATATATAATATATATATATATATATATATATATATATATATATATATATATATATATATATATATATTTGAAGTTACGTTAATTAGAAATAAAAATCAGAAGTTATTTTAATTTAAAAAAAAGTTACCAATAACAGATATAATCGCTGAAAACCAGATTGCAAAATTTAAACAAGCTTAAGATTAAAAGGTTACGTTAATACACAAAATAAATTATTACCCAAGGACATCGATAACTAAATTGGATCGTACAGTTCATCGATACTTTAACGGTAAACGTTAATATTTACACAAATTGAATGTTCATTAACTGACCAGTTTAACGCTGCATTATGTTATCTTACATTAACAATAAAAAATAACAAAAGTACAACAAAAGCAAAATAATTGATAACTAAATTATGAGTTTACGCAAGATTTCAAGTATAAACTAAGAAAAAGGCTTAAGCGGAGCCAGTAAAAAAAAACTAAAAAGTGAAGCCCCATTTAGCTTGACTTAAGATTTAAACGTTCCAGCAAAATTTAAAGTAAAAGAAAAGCTTAAGCGAAGCCCAAAAAAAAGGCAGGTAATTAAAACTTCAAACCCCTATAGTAGCTGGAGTTAAAGGTCAAGCGTTTAGCACTACCCGAGTAAACTAAATCCATTTAAGAGAACATAAGGAAAAAACACATAATAATTGAGTTTAGAAAAATTTTGGTCACTGAAATTAAGAGAAAACGCTCCCCATATGGAGAAACCGTTTAATTAAACAAAATACACCGCTTATGTGCCTTTATAAAACACAAAGCTTAAATTAAAAGCTACCATCAAAGCAACTACTCAAAAGCAAACAACATGATATAAAACAAATGGATAATAAATATATACAAGCGACTACGTAGCTAAACTACCCTAGGTTCCAACCAGTACGGTATAATAAGAAAGGTGTAAAATGTGTATGAGCCTAGTAAGTTTATTCCCCAAAACAATAGTCAAATGACAAATTTGAAAATTAAATAGTAAGTTATCCCCTCTGAACACATCCAAATATTATGTAACCCCCGTTATAAACAAACGCAAAAATACAACTAAACTTTCCAACTTCATAAACAATAAACCCGACACTTCAAGCTCATACACCTTTTAACTTCTTATAAAGAAAAAAAAAATAAATGATTTGGCGGCACTTATCCCGAATATAAATTACATTATAAGCTTTCTGGACAGGCTGGCGACCCTTACTAATAGCAAATTAATATATTTAAAATACTCTCATCGCACAGCCTGCATTTCTTGTACCCCAAACTTCTCTATTAACAAATTACGACTTAAAATTAGGATCAGATAGCCCACTGCACATGATTCACGATAAAATAAAGTTGATAAAAAACTTGTTTGTACTACTGTACATTAAAAGATTCTCGACATAACTTATAGAGTGTACTAGCTTAACGGCAAACGGTCCAGTCTCAAGAATTATTCAAGCTTTTAAGAGAATGCAAATCAGGTAAAGTAATATTAATATTAAGAAATTGAGTCGCTTGGTTATTTTTATTCAAAATATGAGGTAGCACACCGAGTTACAAAACTAGTCTTAGTTCATAATACTTTTAAAATAGAACTTCGATAATTACGGTTCGCTAAAATCTTAATTAAAATTTAGGGGCATAAGAAAAAAAATAGGCGATTAATAAGTAACTCAGGAAACACGAGGCAAAAACAAGCTTCAAGGTGACTTACCTCTTCAAGAGGGCTTGATATTCAAAACTCCCCAGACAAAACACCAAAAAGGGGGGCAGCGACCAGCGGTCCCCAAATCGTCAGGCCGATGTTGATGGCTGAAGGAAATAAGAAGAATTGGAAAATTTCACCATGCACGTGTCATCACAATGCAGACTCGCAAAAAACGTATATATATATATATATATATATATATATATATATATATATATATATATATATATATATAGAAGCGGTGGGTAGTCCTGGCTGACTAGTTGATAAACAAGATTATATTTTGGGGTAACAGCCAGAGGTATTAGGGCTCAATGAATAAGAAGAACTCTTATTTACTACGCTAAGCTTTCGGAAGCATTTATTCCTTTTTCAAAGCTACAAATATGGAGTACATTAGATATATTATGTCTAATAACATTATTACTTATTATTACCTGGGTGTAAGTGAGTTTCAACAAAATGAAAAAAAGCAACTCATCTTCACAGTAATCTTAATGCAGGAATTATTGACTAAATTGTGCAATTACTACAAAATCTTGTTGAAAAATTTCAAAGTGACAATTGTCAATTGTCATAAGATTCTGTTGAGAAGGAGAGTTTTTTACAATGGTGGATTATTTAAATATTACAGGTTGCTAATTAAAAGTAGTAGATAGGTTGCAGTGTGTGTTTATGGTGAGATAATTGTTACTTATTACATAATTTAGTATATATTTTAAAAGAGGAAAAATGATAAAAATAATATTGAATTTTTATATGTATAATGGTTGTGTACCAGGAGAAATGAAATTGTGCATATTATTATTCAACATCTGTAATACTAAGAGAGTTATTAGGATTTTGTTTTTTTAAAGTTATTACATTTGCGTAAATTATGCTAAGATCTGTCACATCTTTATTTTTGTTAAGTGTATTTGTTTGAGTACCTATATATCTCTGTCATTTCAAGAAAGATACTTTTTTTAGTATTTTTTTCTTGGTGTAATATTTTTGTAGATTCAAACGCAGGGATGTGTCCTGTATCGATATTATGTTCAGCCAATGCACAAGAACGTTTTCCTAATCTACAATCACTTTTATGAGATGTAATCCTGTCTTTAAGGACCCTAGAGCTTTGACCTATATACAATTTTTCACATTCGGAACAAGGAATACTATATACTACAGCTGCCTTCTTCAAGGCTGTCTTTTACTTTTGTAAAAAGAGTGCCTATATTTTTTTGAAATTTTTGGGTTATCTTGATGAAAGGTTGGTATTTAAAAACTTTTGTGATTTTATTAGTTATTGATTGAATTGCAGGTACAGAGAAATAATATGTTGGTTGGTTGGTTGTTAAAAAGGTACTGATTTCAGGAGTACCAATCTGGATATTATTCCTTTGTATGATGGGTGTAATAGATGTGTTAAAAATAAGTTTTTTTAATAGACGTTCTGGTTAAGAGTTCTCCAAAAGAATATTGTAAAGTAAATTTAGGTTTTTCTGTCTTAAAGTAGGGTGGCTGATTCTGACAATCCTTGATTTCAACCCCAACACAAGATTAATTTTCATCTTTTCTGTGTGATAAGAGTTATAATTGATGTATCTACCTGAACTGGTGGGTTTTATGTACCAGTCAAGTATGATTTTGTTATCATTTGCTCTTATCAGTTTGGTGTCCAAAAAAGGTACACTCATGGCGGTTTCATTTTCAATCGTGAATTGTATATTGGGATTGTGGTTGTTAAAGGTTTGTAGAACTAAGTCCATTCCATCAAACGGTACAGACAGAATCAGGTCAATAATAATATTTTTTGATGAACGGTAAATCGAAAGGTAATTTTGGAATGCAATCATCCAGTAAGTCATCCATAACATATTGAGCAACTATCGGGGAGATAGTCGCTCCCATGGGGGTACCTAATATTTGTTTGTAGTAGGTTTTGTTGAATAAGAAATAGGTTGTATCAAAAATAAATCTGATAATATTTAGAAATTCATTTTTTGGAATTGTTGTATGTTTATTAATGTTTTCCCACTTTTTATTGATACTATTGATGACTAGTTCAATGGGAATGTTTGTAAATAAAGAAACGACATCCAGACTAATTATTACGTAATTATTTGGAAGTTGTTTGTTTTGTATAAAATCAGCAAATTCAAAAGAGTCACTTATATAGTATTCATTGTTTTTTACATATGCTTGTGATAATATATCTGTGATGAATTTTGCTAATTTGCTATTAGGAGAATCTATTGATGAGATTATGGGTCTTAAAGAAAGAGTGGGCTTATGAATTTTGGGTAGGCCAAAATACTTTGGTGAAATTTGATTATAAATGGTAAGTGTTTTCGAAATTTCTTCGGTAATAAATTTTTTCTTTTTTAATTCTGAAACTATTTTGTTAGCTTTTTTTCCAAAAAAAAGCTAACAAAATAAAAAATAAAAAAATATATATAATAATAATAAAATAATATATTATAATTTAATTAATTTTAGAAGTGAAACCATTACTGTACGACTTCATATGAAAGTCGAATCTTCTAACGATGCGAATTCGATATAATAAAACAAGACAGGATTCTAACTATACTTTTCCTTATAAAAGAAAACCTCAGAAAATACCATTTAGTTCTAAACCAAACGCGAAACGATTAACAACCAAAAATCGACAGTTTCTTCGATCTTTAGGATTTAAAGTATTGTTGTAATATGGATATTTTAAACGTTACCGAAAAACTTCTTGTTGATAACTTCATCATAAGCTCGGAACTACACTAATACCAACCGTTTGTAACATCCAAATTTGCATATAATGATGAAATCAGAATTTCTATTCAAGAACTTGATACGTATACATTACCTTGCGAGAGTTTTTTATATATTGAAGGGAAGCTAACTACGGATGACGGCAAAAAGGCTACCTAACTCAAATTTATTAATAACGGAATATCCTTCCTATTTAGAGAAATTCGTTATGAACTTAATGGGATTACAATTGATTCAAATCGTAATGTAGGTCTAACTTCCACAATGAAGGGTTACCTGTCATTTAACACCAATGAAAGCTTAAAATTACAAAATGCCGGATGGTTTCCCAATTCTCAGAATACTATAACTCTTACCGATAATGGAGTGTTTAATGTCTGCATACCTTTAAAAATACTTATGGGTTTCTTCGAGGACTATCGAAAAATCATTTTGGGGTGTAAAAAAGAATTGGTTTTAATTCGCGCTAGCAGCGACGTAGATAGTGTGATATGTGAAGATGAAACCGAAAAACCTAAGGTTGAAATTGCATTTGGAAAGTTCCTCATATTACTGTTGATATCCCACAGCAGTTAGCGCTTACTAAAATTTTGGAAAGAAATATTGACATCCAGATGGGATTTAGAAGCTGGGAGCTGGTCGAGTATGCATCCCTTCCCTCGGGTACACGGCACACTTGGCCGGTGAAGACCACCAGTAAAATGGAGAGTCCATGCCACGTTTCATTCTCATTATCCCCAGACAAAAAAGGCAAAATAAAAGAAGTTATAAGTAAATTTGAATATTGCAATCTAACAAATGTTCGCGTAGTTTTGAACTCTGACCGATATCCTTACAACGATTTATATCTTAACTTTCATGAAAACAAATTTGCCTCCTTATACGAAATGCTCACAAATTTTAGATCTTCCTATTATGAAAAACCAAACGAACCAGTTTTTACACCGAATTAATTTAAATCCGTTTGCCCAATAACATATATAGACTGCTCGCATCAAAAATTAAGTATGCAAACGGGTTCGGTAGTAATGCGAATTGAATTTGAAACTAATACATCAACAGTGGAAGGTACTTCAGCTTATTGTCTTATTCTATACGACAAAATATTCAGTTATAGTCCTCTTACAAAAATAGTTCGTCAGATTTAAGAACGTCGATACAGTTTCATGTCCTAGTGCACACCTTCTAGTCAACAAACATGTACACCGTTTCAATGGTTTTAGACATTCAAGGTTTTAAAATAGAAAATAAAAAATATGTTCCTAAAGATTTAGCGGCTTATGACGGGAACAGAATATGCCATTATATTTTTCGACCCCCCTTTGCCTTTAATAACCTAGACCCAGAGACGCTAAAAAACACATCATGGGTAATGCAAAATCATCACTGCATACACTGGGATGCCGGATATACACCCTTATATAAATTTGCCAGCATAGTTAAGGACCTAACAGAAAAGGCAGACATTATTTACGTTAAAGGCAATGAAAAGGCCCCACGTTGGGCGCCAAAAATTTGCGACGCACTTTGTTCAAGAAAAAGTGTTTGATTAAAAAAACTGTCAATGATACTATGATGAGTATCATCGACCAAGTACTTACCGATTAACTTGAAAAGAACATTAAAATAACTCCGAAAGGTGCTCTAGAGAAAGACACAGAAACAACAGGGTGTCCTGAGGGAAGCAAGTTGTAGTAGGGCGCGTGCAAATTAGCTCTCAGCTCAGTTAGCCGGAATAGGTTCGATTGGACGCCACCAGTTTTTTACACCGACACAAACTGGAAGTCGCCTAGGTGGTTTAGGAACCTGCTTCTCACACAACAACCCTGCTATCCATAATTAAAAATTAAAACATAGGGCGCAGTGAGCTGGATAAAAACAACATAATAAATTTAACCCTGTACATATATTTACACAAAAAAAAGAGAGGAACAGTTGTGGTTGGTACAATGGTACAAATATGGTTGGGCGATTTTGCCCCCGCAAAATAATTAAATAAAATACAAAAAATAAATATTGAGGAAGCCTGTCCTCAAAGACACGTAAATAGGGAGGCTCCTTAGCCTTCACCCAAGAAGAGAGTAGGATGACCCCTTGCTCCCACCAGAAAAATAAGTAGGGATGCTTCGTAGCCCCTACCAAAGAGACAGTAATAGGGATGCTTGGTAGCCCCTACGGAAGACCCTAGGAACAAAACAATTCCTAGTAGTTACAGTAATTTAAATATAATTAATAATATATATATATATATATATATATATATATATATATATATATATATATATATATATATATATATATATATATATATATATATATATACAGTGACCGGCAAAAAGTTCGCAACATATGGGAAAAATTTTTATTAGGAGAGTATCGGAAAAACTTTCCCAGGGGATCGGTTCTGCATGTCCGATAACCTAAAAATCGATTTTGACATACGTCACGTGACCACTGGTATAGCGTCAAATTAAAAAAAAAATTGTTAATTTACAAAAAGTGAGGTTAGTTGACGAGATATCAAAAAAAGTTATTTGAAAAAATTGCTTAGAATTAAATTCTAGGCCCTTGTGCAAAATTTTAAGATTTTATTTAAAAAAATTGGAAAACTCAATTTTTTTTAAATATTTTTTGATCGATTTACAAATTTCCAGTTTTTTTCGTTTAGATAGCTTGGCTAATGTAAAGCCCATGTATCTGGATGAAAATAAACGAATGTAGTAGTTTTTTCTACAATTGACAGGACAAAATTAAAAAAAACAGGGTTTCGCCGGACGCTAGCTGTTGCAATGATTTGTATCTAGCAGCAGTGTCAAAATTTTAGAGACATTTCAATGAGATTACATTGAGAAAACCTTAATCGTCTTAAATATATCTGAAGTTCGACTTTTTGTAAAGTTAAGGGGATTAAAATAGATAATAAACAAAAAATTACCTGTTTATTTAATCGAAATTTTATAAACGAAAACCAATGTAAGAAAAACTTAAAAGTAGTCAAATTCTGTACTAACAACACAAAAAATAATTGTTTTTCCTTGGGTGCACAAAATTTAAAACTCAGTATGACCACCATTTCTCTCCATACATACTGTTGTTCTCGAGCGCAACTCTCGATTAACATTTCGGAGCATTTTACGATTTATTTGCAATACACAATTTATAATGACATTCTCTAAATTTTGTATATTCCTAAAGGGTCGATGTTTGTACACAGGGTTCTTTAGGTATCCCCACATAAAAAAATCTAACGGAGTCAGATCTACAATTCTACAATTGACAGGACAAAATCGAAAAAATAGGTGTTCGCCGGACGCTCGCTGTTGCAATGGTTTGAATCTAATGAAATGACTGTATCAAGATTTTATTAAGATTTTTCGCACATAAATTTAACAACCAGGTCTATTTAGTTGTACTTAAAACTACCAAAGCAGACTCTGAAATTAAAACAACCAAATAATCTAGTAGGTTAAAAACAACAGAAAAATGTCAAACAAATTATAATTTGTTTGATTTCAACCTATGTCATTGGTTTATGTCTCGCATCTTACTAAGTTTGATATTTTACATAAGTTTATTAATATTTTATTCCTTAAAATGGCACCCACACTACTTCTTCAGGAAAAGATAGAAATTATTTTAATTTCTGGAGATAATTACAAAAGCCATAGAGAAACAGCAGCAATTTTTAATGAGAGGCACCCCGATAAATCCCTCCATTATTCCACAGTATCTCGTCTAGTCAATAAATTTAAAGAAACGGGATCGGTAGAAAATCAGTATAAAGTTTCCCATGAAAAACCGGTAACAGGTGACGAAGGTTCTCTGGATGTGTGTTTGTCGATCACAGAAACACCCCAATTAGCAGTTAGTCAAATATCGGAGATCACTAACATTCACGAAAGATCTGTGCGGAGGATATTAAAAAGAAACAAATTTCATCCGTACAAACGTAAATTTGTACAAGTATTAAAAGATAGGGATTATGACGCCCGCTTCGATTTACCTCTAACGGAACCGTCAGTTCACAAAACTGTAGATGGTGGGCCACCGAAAACCCAGACTTTGTAATTCAGAGTAAAGTCCAATATAGTTTTAAGGTTAATGTGTGGTGCGGAATTTTCAACCTCAGAATAGTGGGACCTTTTTTCTTTAGAGACAATTTAAATTCAGAACGATATTTAGAATTTCTACAAACTGAGATATCTGACTTTTTAGACAATTTGTCATTAGCCGAAAGAAGAAATTTATACTTTCAACAAGACGGAGCTAGCATTCATTCCACAAATGAGGTGAAGAGATCGCTGGATCAAGAATTTGGAAACCAGTGGATAGGACGGTTTTCTGAAAATCCGTGGCCTGCGAGATCACCAGATCTGACTCCGTTAGATTTCTTTATGTGGGGATACCTAAAGAACTCTGTGTATAAACATCGACCCTTTAGGAATATACAAAATTTAGAGAATGTCATTAGAAATTGTGTATTGCAAATAAATCGTAAAATGCTCCGAAATGTTAATCGAGAGTTGCGCTCGAGAACAATAGTATGTATGGAGAGAAATGGTGGTCATACTGAGTTTTAAATTTTGTGCACCCAAGGAAAAACAATGATTTTTTATGTTGTTAGTACAGAATTTGACTACTTTTAAGTTTTTCTTACATTGGTTTTCGTTTATGAAATTTCGATTAAATAAACAGGTAATTTTTTGTTTATTATCTATTTTACTCCCCTTAACTTTACAAAAAGTCGAACTTCTGATATATTTAAGACGATTAAGGTTTTCTCAATGTAATCTCATTGAAATGTCTCTAAAATTTTGACACTGCTGCTAGATACAAATCATTGCAACAGCTAGCGTCCGGCAAAACCCTGTTTTTTTTAATTTTGTCCTGTCAATTGTAGAAAAAACTACTACATTCGTTTATTTTCATCCAGATACATGGGCTTTACATTAGCCAAGCTATCTAAACGAAAAAAACTGGAAATTTGTAAATCGATAAAAAAATATTTAAAAAAAATTGAGTTTTCCAATTTTTTTAAATAAAATCTTAAAATTTTGCACAAGAACCTAGAATTTAATTCTAAGCAATTTTTTCAAATAACTTTTTTTGATATCTCGTCAACTAACCTCACTTTTTGTAAATTAACAATTTTTTTTTTAATTTGACGCTATACCAGTGGTCACGTGACGTATGTCAAAATCGATTTTTAGGTTATCGGACATGCAGAACCGATCCCCCGGAAAAGTTTTTCCAATACTCACCTAATAAAAATTTTTCCCATATGTTGCGAACTTTTTGCCGGTCACTGTATATATACATATACCGGGTGTCAACGAATCTATTAGACAAGCCATAACTTCTAGAGTACAAGGTATATAAAAATTAGATTTGGTATAGGTAAATGGTATGAAAAGAGGAGAGTTTTCGCATATTTTTCACATTCCGGTCACTTCCGGTTTCACCGGAAATGGCTCAGGTTTTGAATTTTTAAATGGAATACCCTATATATTTTAACATTTTTGGATTTCTGAGACAATTCTGGATTAGAATTTGACATTTTGAAAAGATTTTACGCCTTCTTGATTTTTTGAGAGCCGCTTTTAATATTGCATCTAGGTGGCCATGATCGCTCGCAAACTAACCAACGGACCTCAGGTGATGTCAGAAAATTACAATCGCAAAGTTTTAGTAAATAGTATGATAGATAGGGATAAGACAAGTTGGAAAAATCACATTTTCCTGTCTAACTATTATTTTTCAAATGGCGACCCTTTTTTGACAAGTACTTTTCGAAAAAAGAATTTTGTGACGAATTTACCGATACTAACTTATTTGCGACTGGATTAAAAAAATTAACAAAATTAACACATTAACATAACAAAATTAACAAAATTATCTAACAACTTTAATGATGCTTCAATTAAAGTACTACCTATCTAAAATTTATCAAAAATCTTACTGTGGTAAATGTTCAAAGTGCATTCCTCCGTGTTCACGACACATATCAGCTCGTTCAATTGTTTCTCTCAACGCGTTTTGCAACATTTGAGGCGTTATACTTCTGAATGCCCGTAGAATTCTTTCTTCTAAGATTTCAAGAGTGGCTGGGGCTGTTGGATAGTAGACCATTTCTTTAACATATCCCCAAATAAAAAAATCAAGGACAGTGAGATCAGGTGAGCGGGGAGGCCACCGTACTGGACCATTGGTTGCAATAACTTGATTATTAAAATGCCCTATTAAGTAATCAAGAACTTCTCTGGTATTGTGAGGCGGTGCTCCATCTTGTTGGAAGTAAATTCGCCGTAAATCTTCTAAAGGTAGATGTTCAAGATGTTCCTCGATTTCATTTTGTAGAAATCCTAAGTATCTAGCCCCTGTTAACTGACCTTGAAAGAATATGGGCCCAATTATTCTGTCTCCAACGATACCAGCCCAGACATTAACCCCAAACCTTTCTTGAAAATTGCCCTCTCTCATTTTATGTTGATTTTGTGTGGCCCAGTAACGAGTATTTTGCTTATTGAACATACCATTATTTGTAAATCGGGATTCGTCGGAAAACAGAATAAAATTGATAAAATTGGGGTTAATTCTATGATTTTGAAGCAGCCAATCACAAAACACTACCCGTCTATCGCCATCGTCAGGATACAAATGTTGATGTAACTGATATTTGAATGATCGATATCCGTGCTTTTTCAATATTTTTCTTGTTGATTCATGACTTATCTGCAGTTCTTGACTAATTTCTCTTAAAGAAGCCGTTTTATCAACCTCAACCATAGCAAGAACGTTAATCTCAGTCTCTTCATTTATGATAAACCTCTGTTCTGCCTCTCGATTTCTTTCTTGCCTTAACCACTTCTCAACATACAGAAAATACTGATGACCTGGATGATGCCGATTGGGATATCTTTGAGCATACAACTCAGCAGCATTTCTTGAATTTCTCTGACATTCTCCAAATATTAACAACATATCAACTTTTTCACTTTGAGTATACATTATTTTGATGAAAAATTTAACTGAAATTTAACGAAAACTAAAAAACTTTCACTATCTGCCCATAAAGCATAATGTCGTTGTAATTAATTAAGTGAGAATTTTGGTTTTCACAGAAGACTAGATGAAAATAACTAGAAAATATTATGCACCATGGCTATCCATGGCACACTTCACAAAAGTAAATAAATTATTATCCAGTATTTTGCCTAGCAATAGGTAGGTATTTAATTTATGTCCTTATTTTTAGTCCAATCCCCAATAAATTAGTATCGTTAAATTCGTCACAAAATTCTTTTTTCGAAAAGTACTTGTCAAAAAAGGGTCGCCATTTGAAAAATAATAGTTAGACAGGAAAATGTGATTTTTCCAACTTGTCTTATTCCTATCTATCATACTATTTACTAAAACTTTGCGATTGTAATTTTCTGACATCACCTGAGGTCCGTTGGTTAGTTTGCGAGCGATCATGGCCACCTAGATGCAATATTAAAAGCGGCTCTCAAAAAATCAAGAAGGCGTAAAAACTTTTCAAAATGTCAAATTCTAATCCAGAATTGTCTCAGAAATCCAAAAATGTTAAAATATATAGGGCATTCCATTTAAAAATTCAAAACCGGAGCCATTTCCGGTGAAACCGGAAGTGACCGGAAAGTAAAAAATATGCGAAAACTCTCCTCTTTTCATACCATTTACCTATACCAAATCTAATTTTTATATACCTTGTACTCTAGAAGTTATGACTTGTCTAATAGATTCGTTGACACCCGGTATATATATATATATATATATGTATATATATATATATATATATATATATATATATATATATATATATATATATATATATATATATATATATATATATATTATATATAAGGGAGAGTAGTCGCGACTGACTAGTTAAGAAAAAATATTCAAAACTGAAGTAGTGGGGATGCAGTCTTTATTGAAGGTGGCCTTAACTAAGGAATAAAACCCTTTTTTGATTTGTCAAGCTTTCGAGAATTTATTTTTCTCTTCTTCAGGACTTCTACAATAAAAAATTAATTTAAGTTAGTAAAATCTAACCTAGTAATCTTCATAATAAAAGAACTCACCAAAGTGGGCAGTTAAATTAAAAACAGGAATCTCCATGCGAAAATGCTGGATTTGTCTCCATTCTTTATCACACCACTACATTCCTCGGGGTGTTATGAGGAAAACCGAACGGAAAAATCCATAGGATAAATCCCGCGCTTTAGCAGGATAGACGCGACAGGAAATTGACATTTGACAGATTATGAAATTATGCCCGACATTCATGCTTAGCAACACTTGGTTAAAAGAAGACAAGTGAATACAGAGGGGTAAGAAGGAGAGAGACAACACTCATTAAGCACTGGCGCATGGTATCGGAAGGTTAGTAAAATGTTCATAGGTTGTTGAGAAGTTATTGAATCTAAAATATAATAAGTTGTTGATAAATTGGCGGAGAGTTCCAAAACTATCATAATTTAGTTAATCCTAGTAAAACAGGTATAATATGTACAGAAAGGAAAGTTTTAGGCAACGTAATTACACCCTCTCAACCCGTCGATGTCGATGCGAAACAGAAGGATTTTTCTCCTAAAATGTCGGCAGTTCGAAATATCTCCGAACCATATAACTAATGGTACGGCGACTATCAATGCCCTAGTACATCACAGTGAGGGTTACCTTGGCAAGAAGATCGGAAACTTCAATAACAGGTTGAGAAAGAATATTTTAAATTTGGAGATAAAAGCAACTTTCTGTGAATTAACTAACTTAAAACACAATTTTAACAATGTGGTTCAACAACTTTCTGATGTTCTTCCTCATTACGTTATAGACGAGTTCGATAGCAGACAGAAAACTAAATACAACAAAATATTTAGAGATATAAAAAATAGAAACATCAGAAAGCTTGAACAACTTAAAACTTATAATATTACTAAAATAAAAACACAGCCTAAATGGTTTAAAAACCTTACCAACATCAATTTTCCCCAAGAGATTATAGATTTAATTTCTCTTGGACCCAAATTCAGTCTTTGTCCTCCAACTAAAGAAATTAAAATCACACACCTTCTTGCTGATTTGGAAAATATTATTTCAAGCTGTGATGATAAACAGAAAGATTGCTTTAGGGCTCAGTATACTAATATCTTAACTAACTTTATACACAAAAATCATAATAACAAACCATTCCTGAATGATATTTTTAATAGATGCAAGCTCTTCTTAAGGGACCATCCAGACATTTATATTCTTCGTAGTGATAAGGGTAACGTCACTGTTGCGATGTATAAAGAGGATTACATTCAAAAAAGTCAAGAATTACTTGAAGATGATCACTATTATAAAAAATTAAATCAGAATCCTACTTATACATTGCAGCTTAAAGCGAATAGAATTGTCAAGACATTGAAAGAACAGGGCGTCATTGACGAAGCTACAGCCTTTAAATTAAACACTTATAATTCGGTAGCACCAAGATTTTACACATTGCCGAAAATACATAAACCAACACTGTCAATGAGGCCGATTGTCTCTTCTATAAACAGCCCCAATGGAGCTTTGGCAAAATATCTAACAGACATTCTAACAGCATCTTATAACACAAACAACGAATTTTATGTAAGAGATTCTTTTTCGTTTAGTCAATTTGTTAATAATTTTCAACTTCCTCACAATTATGTTATTGTTAGTTTTGATGTTGTCTCGCTATTTACCAACTTATCTTTGGAATCTATTTTAAAGAGTATAAATAATCACTGGGACACGATTTCACAATTTTGCAACTTAACTGCTGAACAATTCGAAAATATTCTAACTTACATCTTTGATTCTAATGTACTAATCTTCAACAACACATACTATAAACAAATATTTGGTACCCCCATGGGATCCAAAATTTCCCCTATCCTGGTTAACTATGTACTGGATGACTTGGTTAGGGATTGTCTACAATATATGCCTTTTCACATTCCTTTTGTAAAAAGATACGTGGATGACCTTTTGCTCTCTGTACCGAGGGGTAGAGCAGAGGTAGCTCTAGAATTGTTCAACTCTTATGACCGACATGTTCAATTCACCATTGAGGAAGAAACTAATAACTCTATCCCATTTCTGGATATGTTGGTCACTAGAGATAATGACGACATCCTGCGAACGAGGTGGTATAGAAAACCATATTGTTCGAATAGGTTTGTCAGTTACTTCTCTTACCACCCTATGAGAACAAAAATAAACCTAATCTTAGGTATGAAAAATAGAGCAGTTAAACTCACTCACCCCCAACACAGAAAAGAAGCTTTAGACCAACTGAGGGGCATA
Source organism: Philopedon plagiatum (assembly GCA_963971165.1). NCBI lineage: Eukaryota > Metazoa > Arthropoda > Insecta > Coleoptera > Curculionidae > Philopedon > Philopedon plagiatum. The sequence goes on along the minus strand of OZ020192.1, from coordinate 56,030,268 downwards.
TTGGTGGAGAATTCCTATCCAATAAACCTTATTAACAAATTCTTGTTCAGCACTCAGTACAAGATACCAGAAAACATTTTTGAAAGGCAATCACAACCCATGTCCCTAACATCACAAACACCGATTTCTGTTAATCCATCAAATTCTTACACACAAAACAATAGTGTAGTAGAAAACAATCCTCGAACAACTTTCTATTGTTTATTACCACATATTGACAATATAACAGAAAAATTAATAAATGTTTTTAAACATACTAACATAAAAATAGCGAGAAAGCAAATAAAAACCATTTCTCAGATTTATTCTAGAACTAAGGCCCCTCTTAGCAGGGATGAAAAATGTGGCATTGTATACAGAGTCCCCTGTAAAAATTGTAACTTATCATACATAGGTCAGACATCTAGAAATGTAAAGGGCCGTATTACTTCCCACAAAAGTGACTGCCGCCGAGGTGTACATTCTTGCGCTTTGGCAGAGCATGTTATTGATAAAGATCATCAAATGGACTGGGAAGGTGCTGAGATCTTAGAAAATGAAAATTCATACTATAAAAGACTTTTCCTTGAGATGGTTCACATCAACCATGAACCTAACTGCCTTAATAAAAAAAGTGATATATCAGAACTTAGCACCGTCTACAGTTACTTATTAAGACTTGAGAAAGAAAAATATCTCAGTTTAATTGATTATCCAGCCCCTGATGAGTAGTAGCTCTGGGTTGAGAGGGTGTAATTACGTTGCCTAAAACTTTCCTTTCTGTACATATTATACCTGTTTTACTAGGATTAACTAAATTATGATAGTTTTGGAACTCTCCGCCAATTTATCAACAACTTATTATATTTTAGATTCAATAACTTCTCAACAACCTATGAACATTTTACTAACCTTCCGATACCATGCGCCAGTGCTTAATGAGTGTTGTCTCTCTCCTTCTTACCCCTCTGTATTCACTTGTCTTCTTTTAACCAAGTGTTGCTAAGCATGAATGTCGGGCATAATTTCATAATCTGTCAAATGTCAATTTCCTGTCGCGTCTATCCTGCTAAAGCGCGGGATTTATCCTATGGATTTTTCCGTTCGGTTTTCCTCATAACACCCCGAGGAATGTAGTGGTGTGATAAAGAATGGAGACAAATCCAGCATTTTCGCATGGAGATTCCTGTTTTTAATTTAACTGCCCACTTTGGTGAGTTCTTTTATTATGAAGATTACTAGGTTAGATTTTACTAACTTAAATTAATTTTTTATTGTAGAAGTCCTGAAGAAGAGAAAAATAAATTCTCGAAAGCTTGACAAATCAAAAAAGGGTTTTATTCCTTAGTTAAGGCCACCTTCAATAAAGACTGCATCCCCACTACTTCAGTTTTGAATATATATATATATATATATATATATATATATATATATATATATATATATATATATATATATATATATATATATATATATATATATATATATATATATATATATATATATATATATATATATATATATATATATATATATATATATATATATATATATATATATATATATATATATATATATATATATATGTATATATATATATATATATATATATATATATATATATATATATATATATATATATATATATATACCGGGTGTCAACGAATCTATTAGACAAGTCATAACTTCTAGAGTACAAGGTATATAAAAACTAGATTTGGTATAGGTTTGGTATATTTGAAGAGAAACAATTTACTGGAACTAAAGCGCCGAAATTTAATTAATTTTTTATTAATTAATTAATTAATTTAATATTAAAAGAGAAAGCAATTGGCTTGAAATCAATCGCAAAATTTAAGTTAAGTTACTAAACCCAAAATATGAAGTTACTTTAATTTAAAAAAAAGTTACCAATAAAAGAAATAATCGCTGAAAACCAGATTGCAAAATTTAAACAAGCTTAAGATTAAAAGGTTACGTTAATACACAAAATAAATTATTACCCAAGGACATCGATAACTAAATTCAATCGTACAGTTCATCGATACTTTAACGGTAAACGTTAATATTTACACAAATTGAATGTTCATTAACTGACCAGTTTAACGCTGCATTATGTTATTTTACATTAACAATAAAAAATAATAAAAGTACTGTAGCGGTTAAATCTTTAACCACTATTACCCTTATTAGTTCTTAATATTTTTGTAAATTTCCATGATCCATCGCATTCGCCAACTTCCAAAATATCTTGACCAGCTGCATCCAAGCTGACGAGATGTCGTCTAGTACCCATGCGTGGTACTCGTAGATCGACGTACCAGCGTTTTTGGAGACACTCCGATTTTGCTAATCGTGTGAGGAGTCATGATTTTTCTGACTGAAGTCTTTTTGCCTTTATAGTGCTATTTTATGCACCAATTATTGTAATGTGAAGTAGTCTGATTACTTACATACATATTATTATGTCTTTTTGCCGATTCTTGATTATTCTTCCTGGGAGAAGTCCCGTTTTAATTTCTTATTCGCCATGTGTATAGTAAGGCAGTTCCCCTCAACCTAGAGGTAAGCCGTTAAATTTCTTTAATGATTTCGAACGTTTTGGTTATTGTAAATATTATTTACAGGGTTTTAGAGAGGCGTTAGAAATGGTTTTAGAGAGGTGCTAGATAGGATTTTAGAGAGGCGTTAGATAGGGTGTTAGAGAGGCGCTAGAGAGGTGTCCACGTTTCACAGCACGTTTTCCTCCACTTTTCTCATAAACTATCAGAGAAATAGCTGTCCGTAGTAACCAGGATTGGCGGCCTAACATTTAGCCACCAACAAGTGTCTGTTTCACAGGATGCAGGGGACACTCTAGAAGCTCCCACCAGAACCTAAGGCCAGTCTATTCCATTTTTTTTAATTGCGTAATTTTTTTATACTATAACTTTCGTGATATCCTCTTAATTTCTTAAATTCATTCTTTACATATATTACATATTTACCTGTGTAAGCTAGCCTTCTGATTATTTTAAAATTGAATTCACATGCGACTTTTAAATATATTTTTGTACATAAATGTACATAACATTGGGGTAATCTTTGGCCAAAGATAGGGGTTATGTATATATAACTATAACTCGGGAATTTTTTCTTCTCTGCATTGTATTTATTTTTATCAGAACAAAATGCATATTTTAACTATGTTATGTGGTATTTATAATCATATTTTTTTCGGTTCCTAATTTGGAATAATTCTTTAATTAAATTGATTGAAGCTAATCTCAGGTAGTCTATTTATTTATTTATTTATTACTAACTATTAATCCTAAAAGAGCTTGGTTTCTCAGTTCAGAAGCTCTGAAAACGAATCCATTAAAGGAAAAACTGAGTGGCGCCTTTAAAAAGCGTAAGTGTTCCTAGCCGACGACCATCTGTTCTACCGACGAAGAGCTGCCGTACGCAAGTGAGTACCTTTCTGAGGAAAACCAAGTTTTCCCCTAAAAGTACGCCACATAAAATAGCGCCCATAGGCGTGGGGCTTGAGTGCTTACGCTTTGATTTTATTTTTTGTATTTTTTCTACTGAGATTAGTTTCAAAACCCCATAACATTTTTTCTTAATTTTCAAATTTTCTTTCAGGCTTGTTTATCCATAAATTTTTATATTTTTCCCAAAAACTGACTATTCGCAATATGTATTTTTACTGATTCTATTTCTGTCTTTTTCTGTCTTATAAAAATACTCATACCTACACACAAACAATGGTGTATATCATTTATTAATTATAGAGATTTTAATATTGATTAATATTTTGGCCCATTATTTATTAATAAAAATTTTGATTCCCCTAATTTTCAAATAAAATTAGATATTTGCTGAATTGATAACTGCGAACGTCGCGTCGCGTCCTTGAGTTGTTTGGCTAAACCATTTTTTCTTGCATTCTTTACCGATACAAAAAAGCATATTTGTTGGAAATGTATACGTCTTGACGAACATTGTAGTAAAATAATATTTTATATTATTTACCCAATGCATCTTTTTTGAATATAATAAAACAGTATTTCAAAATTAAAACCAGTACTTAAGATTTATAATTAAAAAGTTTTAAGCAGCTACCGTTTATTTCAGATTTCAATTGTTACCTAAGAAAAAAAAAACTTGCTTTTGCCTGATCAAATTTTAATTTACGTGCAGGTTGTCTCAAACGTGATCCTTACATAAGCAACTATACAGGTTGGCTTTAAAAATTATATACCGGTTGTCCAAATATTTTTAATTTGTTTTTTGTAGTCTTTTATAACAAATACTTGAATTATTTAATTCCTAACGTTAATTTAAAATTTTTAAGAAGTTTTTTTGGAATACTTATCTGAAAAGAAAAATTTTTAAATATGGCTGCCACAGTTGATAAATTTCAAATTAATCACCTTTTAGATTATGAACTCGATTATGAACTAAATATTAGGTCTGTTTATACCGACCGTAACGTGGCAGAAAAAAGAAAAATTTTGTCTAGACTTTTAAAAAAAGAAATTCAGATACCTGGAAGTCAGATTTGTATAGAAGCGTATATACCCGATTTTAGAACCGAACGAGCAGAAATAAACAAAAGTATTGCATCTATTGAAAATATTATTTCAGATTTTGAAGGAAGTGCTAACGATAGTACTTACCTTCGCGTTAAGTCAAGATTAGCCCATTTATGCGGCCGAATAAAAAGAATCAAAATTCCGGAAGCCGATGATGGCGATGCAATCAAATTTCGTAACGAATCTTATGCAACGTGTCTTAAAGTAGAGTCAGATTTAGATGAAAAAGTTTCAGAGGAGTCGCCCTCATCCATTCCTAATTTAAATAATCTAATTACTCAGACCTCTCCACCGATAGTTAATGTTAATCCTGTTGTCACATGTACAGCCAGTAAACAACCAATATCTTCTTGGGGAATTAAATTTAATGGGGATACAAAAAGTGTTTTCTACTTCTTAGAAAGAGTTTCTGATCTTGCTCAGGCTCGTGATGTTCCAGAAAATGAATTAATTAACTCAGCTGTTGAATTTTTTGTTGGTGATGCGTTCATATGGTACCGTAGCATTAAATCTAGTATTACAGATTGGCCTTCTTTAGTATCTCGTTTAAAGAAAGATTTTTTACCTCCTTATGCAGACGACGATGTCTGGGAACAAATAAGGCAGAGAAAACAGAAGCGAAATGAATCAGTAACTATTTTTATGGCTCATTTAGAAAACTTATTTTGTCGCTTATCTACGTCTCCAGCGGAGGTCACTAAGGTGAAATATATTCGAAAAAATTTATTACCTGAATATATCAATCAACTTGCCTTACATTCTATTGATACTGTCAATGAATTATCTATTTTGTGTAAAAGATTGGAAGAAGCTTCCAAGACTACTTCTAAAAAACTACCTCAATTATTTTATTTATCGGATTCGGATCAACAAAGTGGTTCACGACCACGTGACACTCGAAGTAACTATAAAAATTTTAATAAAAAATCTTCTCGTTTTGATAACCAAAATACGTCTAATGCTGATAGGAAATTTAAGAAATCCGAAAATGTAGATAAACCTTCTGATGCTTTGGATAACAAGGAATCTCAATCTATATCTAAGAATAAAATTATTTGTTTCAATTGTCGGTTACCTAATCATACCTATAATTCGTGTACGGAAAAAAGAAAAATATTTTGTTATCGCTGCGGCGAGCCCAATGTATAGACTAATTCTTGTGAAAATTGTTCAAAAAACTAAATAGGCCATCAAGCACTGCCCGTGGTCGGTACTTTGATGGAAAGTTAACCACAAAGTCCTATTTTGATAAATCTGATTGGAACAAATGGCTGATATATGTCTCTAATTTTTTCAAAACACCTAAAACAAGTAACGAAATACTACCTCTATTTATTAACAAAGTTAATGACAACAGACCTTATATCTCAGTTCGTCTTTATGATCAAGTTATCACAGTTTTATTAGATTCTGGAGCTAACTCTTCTATTGTTGGATCAAGTGGAATAAAAATTTTGAAAAAATTAAAAATTAAGATTCAGTCAGTAGTAGATTCTAATGCTCGCACAGCAGACGGTACACAGCAAAAAGTTGTTGGTGTCTCTGATTTGCCTGTTTTTATTAATGATTGTTGTAAAATAATCAAAGTTTTAATTCGGAATGGGACGTTTTAACGCAGCCGGTTTGACGCGGCCGTTCCGACGCGGCCGTTTCGACGCGAGGACGTTTCGACGCCGGTCATTTTGACGCCGAGTCGTTTTGACGCCAAGAATACTTAACTTAATTTTTTTACATTTTATTTAGGATTTTATTGTTATTTTTGAGGTAGGTAACTCATTAATATTTCCATAATCCCTAACTGTTAATGTTATCATTATCATCAAATTTCTATGAAAAGAAATAAAGAATTAAATTATGTTAATCTCATTCTGGAAAATCATCATTTAAATACCACATATTAATAAGAATTTGGGATTAAGAAATGGTAATCTAGTTCAGGTAGGTAGTTAATTAACCCATTTTAGGTAGGTACCTCAAGGGTATAAAGACTAATTTTCCTTTTCATATCCTCAGTATAAAACAAGTTCTTGTTCTTAATCATTGTGTCCTGATTTGTTCTATTTTACTTAATTTTATTTTCTACAACATGGAAATTACAAGCAAAAGGGGAAGACGTAAATTCTCAGACGGTGGTTTTTTGTACGTTTTTGATAAAACAAGTTCATGCAATTCAAAAAAGTTTTGGAGATGTGACCATACCATTGAAGGACAACAACGCTGCAAGGCCAGGATTCATACCCAGGACGACGTGGTTATTAAAAAAATTAACGAGCATTGCCACGGAAGTTCCGCTGCACATGTGGAGGCTGCAGTTATCAAAACATCAATAAAGAGAAGGTGTGAAGAAACGATGGAATCCACGGCTACAATAATAAATCACTGTGCATCAGGAATCTCTTTAGGTGCAAAAGCTGCATTGCCGAATCACACCGCCATGAAGAAAATGATTAGAAGGAAGAGAAACCAAATCGACCTTGCACCACCTACCCCAGTTAGTCGTGAAGAACTCGTCATACCAGAAAAATATAAAGTTTATGCAAGTGCAAACAATGTTGAGGAACAGTTTCTCTTGAGTGACAGTGGACCGGATCCGAACAGAATTTTAATTTTTGGGCGCAAACAGAACCTGAAAGTAAGTATTACAACAATAATAGGTTATTTATCTTCGAAAATTATTTTTTCGAAAAAAAATTATTTTTCAAAAATTTAATTTTAGAAAAATTCGTATTATATTATGTTTGCTAAAACAATTTCAATTTTCATGGGAATTATATGTTGTTTTCTTTACAGATTTTGAAGGACTCAAAACATTGGTTTGTTGATGGAACATTTAAACCAACTCCCTCAATTTTCTATCAGACCTACGTTATAATGGCTAAACAATTTGGGGGAGTTCATCCTGTTATTTATGCCCTCCTGCCCAACAAACAGCAAGCTACATATGCCAGAATGATTGGTTTGGTCAAAGATCTCCAGCCAGGTGCAAGCCCGGAAAAAATTTCGTGCGACTTTGAACTAGGTGCCATAAATGCATTCAAAGAAGCTTTTCCAAATGCAGAGCTGCTAGGTTGTTTTTTCCATTTAGTAAAAAACATGAAGAAGCATTTGGCGCACATGAATTTGCTGTCTCGATACAATACAGATGCTGATTTCAGTCTTCAAGCCCGTATGGTGACTTCTTTGGCATTTGTTCCTGAAGGGGACTTGGATGATGCAATCGACCACTTGTTCGATGAGCTGCCTAATGAGTTGCACGCTCTACTAGAATGGTTCGAGGACTCATACTTAGGTCGTCCTCAACGACGGGGTAGAAGAAGACGCAATGCGCTATTTCCGCCTACACTTTGGTCTGTTTACAATCGCGTTTTGGATGGCACAGACAGAACAAATAATCACGCCGAAGCTGCACACAGACGATTACAAAACGAAATGTCCATGGACCATTCAACGATCTGGAAATACATTGATGCTCTTAAGAAGATACAGTCAGGAAGGGATTTGTACTACGAGCAATTACTTTCGGGTCAACAGCCGCCAACTAAATTAAAAAAGTATCGCGACTGTGACGAGAGGATAATATTAATAGTTAGGGATTATAGAAATAGGAATATTACTGAGTATTTAAGAGCAATATCGCATAATTATGTTATGAATGCATAATAATTATTTAGATAAATAAACTCAAGTACTATATTTTTTTCTGTATTATTTATTACTTACCTACCTACAAAAATAACAAAATCCTACATAAAATTAAAAACTAAGTTACATATTTTTCGCGTTAAAACGGCCAGTGTCGAAACGTCCTGGCGTCGAAACTTCCTCGCGTCGAAACGGCCGCGTCGAAACGGCCGCGTCAAACCGGCCGCGTCATAACGTCCTAGACCGGTTTTAATTGTACCTTCTGTAACGCACGCATTTATTTTTGGGATTGATTTTGCAAAACAGTTTCATTTAGTAATGGATTTCAAAAATAATAGTTGGTTTATTCATAGTAATGAAATAGAAATAAGTACTACTTCTACAATAACAAATAAATTTTGTATTCCTAAACTTTGCACTGTAGATGACTTATCTCCTACTCAAAAAATAGAAGCTCAAAAAGTTTTAGATTCCTTTAAAGAAATTGATAGTAACGATAAGTTAGGGAGAACAAATAAAATTAAACTAAATATAGATACCGGTGATAACCCCCCTTTTAAAAAGAAACCTTATCTACTTTCTCCCTACATGCAAGAAATTCTAAACGAAGAGTTAGACTCTATGATTAAATTAGGTGTAGTTGAGGAATCTCAAAGTCCTTGGAGTTCTCCAACCTTATTAGTTAAAAAACCAAACGGTGAATATAGATTTTGTTTCGATGGACGTTTTTTGAATAACTTGACTAAACATGATAGTTTTCCTTTGGGTCACGTAGATCGTATCTTAAATAACTTGCGTAATGCCAAGTTTATTTCCTCTATAGATCTGCGAAAAGCATTTTGGCAAATTCCTTTGGATGACGCATCTAAAGAAAAAACTGCTTTTTCTATAATTGGTCGCGGACACTTTCAATTTAGGGTAGTTCCTTTTGGCTTGTGCAATGCTGCGCAAACTCAACAAAGGTTGGTAGATTCAATTTTTGGACCTAAGTACGAACCGCATATATTCTCTTATCTAGACGATATTTTACTTTGTTCTCCTACTTGGGAACACCATATTGAGTTACTGACAACTGCAAAAAATTTACTAAAGGATGCAGGCCTTACTATTAACCTTGAAAAATGTCAATTTTTTAAGACATCTTTAAAGTACCTAGGTTTTATTGTTGGAAATAATTCTTTAGCCACCGACCCTTGTAAGGTTGATTGTATGTTGAATTATCCACGTCCCCGCACTTCGACTGAAGTTAAGCGTTTCATAGGAATGTGTTCATGGTATCGCAGGTTTATCAAAGATTTCTCGTCCCTTGTAAGTCCCTTAAATTCACTTCTTAAAGGCAAAAAGAAAAAAGAAGTTATCAGTTGGAACGACGAAGCTGAAGCCGCGTTTTTGTGTATCAAGCAAAAATTAGTAAGTGCACCTATTCTAGCTCAACCAGATTTCAGTCAAAAATTCTATGTTCAGTCAGACGCTTCCGATGTTGGTATTGGAGGAATGTTGACTCAGTTTATAGACGGAGAAGAAAAAGTCATAGCTTATGCAAGCCGTTCTTTGTCTAGAGCAGAAAGAAATTATTCGGTGACCGAACGGGAATGTTTGGCAGTTATATTCTGCATAGAAAAATTTAGACCTTGGGTAGAAGGTACGCGTTTTACCGTAATCACCGATCATTTCAGTTTGCTTTGGCTTAATAATCTTAAAACTCCCTCTGGTAAACTTAATCGCTGGTTGCTTAGATTAAGGCAGCACACTTTTGATTTACAGCATAGAAAAGGCTCAATGCACATTGTTCCAGATGCCTTAAGTCGTATACCTTATTCTCTTCCAGATAATATGGACATGGACAGTCCATCTACCTCACAAACACTGCCTCTACAAGTATCTTCCTTATCTGTTGATTTCTCATCTCTTGATCCCTGGTATATCTCTCTTCGTGACAATATTCGTAAAAGTCCTGAAAAGTATCCACAATGGCGGATTGAAGGTGACTTAGTCCAAAAATGTATTCCTTGTCGTTCCTCTTATTCTTTTAATAAACAGGAATGGAAACTCTTGATTCCAAAACCTCAAAGGGATAAGGTCATCGAAAATTGTCATAATCCTCCAACCAGTGGACATTTTGGTTTTCGGAAGACTTTGTTTCGTGTTCAAGAATTGTACTATTGGCCTCAGATGAGGTCACAAATTTTAAAGTTTCTTCGTAAATGTTTGGTGTGCGGTGCGCAGAAACATTCAAACTTACCTAAGATTGGTACCATGGGGAAGGAAAAAATTGTTGACTTACCTGGTCAGATTATTTCTTTAGATTTTATTGGTCCCTTTCCACGCTCAAAAAGAGGCAATAAATGGTTGCTAGTAGCTGCTGATTGGTTTTCGAAATACACTTTTACTTTTCCTCTTAAACATTCTAAGTCTAATCTTATTGTAGATCTCTTAGAAAATCAGATTTTTCTTATATTTGGTGTGCCTCAGATCCTTATCTGTGACAACGCAACCAATTTTTCTAGTCATAACCTTAAAAATCTATGTGAAAAATATCACGTCAAACAGTGGTTTACTCCGTTTTACTCACCACAATGCAATTTTGTGGAAAGAAACAACAAAACTATAACTACTGCTATCAGATGTTACGTGGATAAACATGAAGATTGGGATCTACATATTGCTGAAATTAGGCAGGCTATTAATACTGCAGTTCACGAAGTAACTGGTTTTCCTCCTTCATATTTAATGTTTGGGCGACATGTTCCTTTATCTGGTGATTATTATGATCATCCCCCCCAAGACCAATCTTCCGAAATATTGCCTGGTGATAGGAATACCTACGCCGAAAATTTAACTGAGTTTCGTAATCTGTTCGCAGAAATACGCCAGAAACTGCATTCTGCATTTGAAAGGAATTCTAAGTCCTATAATCTCCGGAAACGGGATGTCTGTTTTAATGTAGGTGAAAAAGTATGGCGTCCGAACAAGATGTTATCTAATGCTGCGAACAAATTTGCTGCAAAACTTAGTCCTAAACATATCTTATCTCTTGTCTCTAAAAAATTATCTCCCTTGGTCTATGAATTAAAAAACCTAGACGGTTCTAAAGTAGGCAAGTGGCACGTTAAAGATTTATTGCCTTACCGTGGACATTCTGAGGATATAGAAGATACCCAAAGATCTCTTTCCTCATAAGTTCTTACCTTTATTTTCTACCTAAAAATTTTTAAAGTAAATTTTGATTGAAGTGGTCGAAATTACCGTGCCTTATCTTCAATTTAATTACCTTATCTCTTTTCCTTTTGCGTTTTGGCTTAGTTATTTGCCTAGGGCAAAACTCCGCTAAGCATTCCTTAGCGTAACTCACCTCGCCTTGGCGTGGTTCAGTGTCAAAATTTTGTGCAAGTGTAATGGGCTGATGCACGCGGGCACCTTGCCGCAACTTCAGTTTCATTAGACCCTGCTTGACACTTAAAAATTATCGGTACTATTTTTCTAGTAATTAACTTAAATAGTTTGTTTTATATACCGTGAGAAATTTTAAATACTAAAGCATTTTAGGTTATTTCAGTTTCTTATAACCGATGGTTTTTCTACTATAAGTGATGTTTCTACTTTCTTATAGGCTGTAAATAGATTTAGTTGTAAATATATTGAATTAGCTGATATGAAATTATTAGTGAGTGTTGGTAGTAATAATAGTGCTAGGCAAATAGTTGTCAGATGTTAGTGGACTTACCAATTTAGTGACCTTACCTGATTTGTGGCCTACCGATAGTGACCTACCGACTGTGATCTCCCCTGGGGGCGAGTGCTACGCGAGAGTTATCAATACTAAAATTTTGACAACACTATTTTGTGCACTGCAGTTTTTGTATATTTTTTCTTAAGTTCTAAGGTTACTTACTTATATTTTTTATTATTAGATTATCGTAAACTGTTAATATTGACCTCACATATCATATTATGGCATATGAATGTTAAAAAATGTAAAGTCCACTTTGTAGTCTTTAATTTTTTTCTTTTGGAGAGGGGCAGTGTAGCGGTTAAATCTTTAACCACTATTACCCTTATTAGTTCTTAATATTTTTGTAAATTTCCATGATCCATCGCATTCGCCAACTTCCAAAATATCTTGACCAGCTGCATCCAAGCTGACGAGATGTCGTCTAGTACCCATGCGTGGTACTCGTAGATCGACGTACCAGCGTTTTTGGAGACACTCCGATTTTGCTAATCGTGTGAGGAGTCATGATTTTTCTGACTGAAGTCTTTTTGCCTTTATAGTGCTATTTTATGCACCAATTATTGTAATGTGAAGTAGTCTGATTACTTACATACATATTATTATGTCTTTTTGCCGATTCTTGATTATTCTTCCTGGGAGAAGTCCCGTTTTAATTTCTTATTCGCCATGTGTATAGTAAGGCAGTTCCCCTCAACCTAGAGGTAAGCCGTTAAATTTCTTTAATGATTTCGAACGTTTTGGTTATTGTAAATATTATTTACAGGGTTTTAGAGAGGCGTTAGAAATGGTTTTAGAGAGGTGCTAGATAGGATTTTAGAGAGGCGTTAGATAGGGTGTTAGAGAGGCGCTAGAGAGGTGTCCACGTTTCACAGCACGTTTTCCTCCACTTTTCTCATAAACTATCAGAGAAATAGCTGTCCGTAGTAACCAGGATTGGCGGCCTAACATTTAGCCACCAACAAGTGTCTGTTTCACAGGATGCAGGGGACACTCTAGAAGCTCCCACCAGAACCTAAGGCCAGTCTATTCCATTTTTTTTAATTGCGTAATTTTTTTATACTATAACTTTCGTGATATCCTCTTAATTTCTTAAATTCATTCTTTACATATATTACATATTTACCTGTGTAAGCTAGCCTTCTGATTATTTTAAAATTGAATTCACATGCGACTTTTAAATATATTTTTGTACATAAATGTACATAACATTGGGGTAATCTTTGGCCAAAGATAGGGGTTATGTATATATAACTATAACTCGGGAATTTTTTCTTCTCTGCATTGTATTTATTTTTATCAGAACAAAATGCATATTTTAACTATGTTATGTGGTATTTATAATCATATTTTTTTCGGTTCCTAATTTGGAATAATTCTTTAATTAAATTGATTGAAGCTAATCTCAGGTAGTCTATTTATTTATTTATTTATTACTAACTATTAATCCTAAAAGAGCTTGGTTTCTCAGTTCAGAAGCTCTGAAAACGAATCCATTAAAGGAAAAACTGAGTGGCGCCTTTAAAAAGCGTAAGTGTTCCTAGCCGACGACCATCTGTTCTACCGACGAAGAGCTGCCGTACGCAAGTGAGTACCTTTCTGAGGAAAACCAAGTTTTCCCCTAAAAGTACGCCACAGTACAACAAAAGCAAAATAATTGATAACTAAATTATGAGTTTACGCAAGATCTCAAGTATAAACTAAGAAAAAGGCTTAAGCGGAGCCAGTAAAAAAAACTAAAAAGTGAAGTCCCATTTAGCTTGACTGAAGATTTAAACGTTCAAGCAAAATTTAAAGTAAAAGAAAAGCTTAAGCGAAGCCCAAAAAAAAGCAGGTAATTAAAACTTCAAACCCCTATAGTAGCTGGAGTTAAACGTCAAGCGTTTAGCACTACCCGAGTAAACTAAATCCATGTAAGATAACATAAGGAAAAAACAGATAATAATTGAGTTTAGAAAAATTTTGGTCACTGAAATTAAGAGAAAACGCCCCCCATATGGAGAAACCGTTTAATTAAACAAAATACACCGCTTATGTGCCTTTATAAAACACAAAGCTTAAATTAAAAGCTACCATCAAAGCAACTACTCAAAAGCAAACAACATGATTTAAAAAATGGATAATAAATATATACAAGCGACTACGTAGCTAAACTACCCTAGGTTCCAAGCAGTACGGTATAATAAGAAAGGTGTAAAATGTGTATGAGCCTAGTAAGTTTATTCCCCAAAACAATAGTCAAATGACAAATTTGAAAATTAAATAGTAAGTTAACCCCTCTGAACACATCCAAATATTATATAACCCCCCGTTATACATAAACGCAAAAATACAACTAAACTTTCCAACTTCATAAACAATAAACCCGACACTTCAAGCTCATACACCTTTTAACTTCTTATAAAGAAAAAAAATAAATGATTTGGCGGCACTTATCCCGAATATAAATTACATTATAAGCTTTCTGGACAGGCTGGCGACCCTTACTAATAGCAAATTAATATATTTAAAATACTCTCATCGCACAGCCTGCATTTCTTGTACCCCAAACTCCTCTATTAACAAATTACGATTTAAAATTAGGATCAGATAGCCCACTGCACATGATTCACGATAAAATAAAGTTGATAAAAAACTTGTTTGTACTAGTGTACATTAAAAGATTCTCGACATAACTTATAGAGTGTACTAGCTTAACAGCAAACGGTCCAGTCTCAAGAATTATTCAAGCTTTTAAAAGAATGCAAATCAGGTAAAGTAATATGAATATTAAGAAATTGAGACGCTTGGTTATTTTTATTCAAAATATGAGGTAGCACACCGAGTTACAAAACTAGTCTTAGTTCATAATACTTTTAAAAGAGAACTTCGATAATTACGTTTCGCTAAAATCTTAATTAAAATTTAGGGGCATAAGAAAAAAAATAGGCGATTAATAAGTAACTCAGGAAACACGAGGCAAAAACAAGCTTCAAGGTGACTTACCTCTTCAAGAGGGCTTGATATTCAAAACTCCTCAGACAAAACACCAAAAAGGGGGGGCAGCGACCAGCGGTCCCCAAATCGTCAGGCCGATGTTGATGGCTGAAGGAAATAAAAGAAAGGAACCCTTAGTACTTGGAAAATTTCACCATGCACGTGGCATCACAATGCAGCCTCGCAATATATATATATATATATATATATATATATATATATATATATATATATATATATATATATATATATATATATATATATATAAAACCTAGCTCACCTGATTATCGAACGACGTCGCCAATAAATCCTGCTCTTGCAGGTCAAATTCAGCAAAAGAACCTGAACCGCAGTCTCAGGACTAATCCAACACTTGGGGCCCCAAACTGACCCAAAAAAAAGCCGAGACTGCGAACGGCTACCTTCGTCGAGAATCAAGTTGGAAATGTTCCCTCGTGGGCCGGTGAATAAATTGACATTCCTATCCCACTACCGACACATAAAAAAATGGTCTCCGTCAATTTCCGTCCTGCACTGACAAACCTACTCAAAAATCTTCCGCTACAACCTGTGGCCTTAACTACAAAGCGCCAAATAACCGGCCTACCCACGCGAAAATGCTTAGATGCTACGGGACAAATTTGCAAACTTACGAAGCGGCAACGCTGGAATACTCTGACGGTGACAGCGCCTAGTACCAAAAAAAAAACATCTTAACCTGAAAATTTACTAAAGTTAAACCAAATCTCGAATTTAAACAAATTCTGTAAGAATTAATGCCGTTTGAATAATGCAGAAATACAGAATAATACAAAAACCAAGACAGTAAAGGCATTGCGATCAAAAGCCAAACAAATTAAGGGCGTTCCAATGTCTCAAGAGAATGTAACAGTAGGAATATGTATGTAAGTAGGCACACAAAACTTATTATCCAAACATGTTAGCATAAATAGACTAAGGGTGTTTGTCTATAAACAGGGAGGACTTTAAGCAAGGCAAAAAGAACAAAATCAGGGCTTAAACAAAGAGAACGTTAAACCAAACTACCAGCTATGAAAGATGGACAAGCTGATATCAAGCTAATTTGGACAAGAAAAAGAAAGGCAATCAACACTCCCAGGGGGTAACCGGGAAGCAAGGGAAGGCACCCACACAGGGTAAGCATGACAATAGAACTTCTCGATCAAGGTAAATTATTAAGTAAAAAACAGGCGTCCGTGAGCAAAATTGATTGTTAGAATAAACAGACTCTGTGACAAAATTTACTTGTCACACAATATACATAATCAATATTTTGCCTATTATTTTTAAATAATATCCCCTTTCCTGTTTTTTTTTGTTTGACGAGTAGTCTTGGTTGGCAGTGGTGGTTTTTCAAATAATCTTGTTGCACTGTATCGTGTACTGCTCCCGTCTTCTGCCAAAGCTTTTGCATCTCTTTTTGTAATTCCCTTTTCATTTAAGTATGGTAGAATAATTGTTCGAAATTTTTGATAACGATTGGAACTTGTGACAACATTGCCCATTTCGTCTTTATAAGCGTTTGTTCGATTTAATATGTCCATATAATTGTCCAAATCTTGAGAAGTATAACCTTGAGGTTCCTTTTTAAATAAAAGTTCATAGAGACCAACAGTTCCAGGATATGTTACTTTCTTTATAATTATATTTTTCCCCCTAAAGTCTATGGGTTCTTGTGTTAAACCTAACATAAATTTGTTTTGAACACAGTCATGTATAATTCCAAACTTATGATCGAATAAGTTGGAAGTGTCTCGTATATTTGCATCAAGGTATGACCTAGGTAATTCGGCAAAATCTTCCAAATATTCAACGTAACCAGGTTGATCTACAAATTCTTGTATAGCTTGCCTGGTTTGATTAATTATACCTTCCAAAGTCTCCGTTGGTGTTCGCTCGTCAGATAAATTTTGCGAAGGCTCTGTTTCGGCTATAACGTTGCTATCCTGCAATTGAATTTCTCTTGCAGTATTAACCAAGTCACTATCGTATCTATTAGCAGCAAAAAAAGAAGGCATTTCTATGGGCAGCTGCGGGGTTTGCCCTATTTGCATAATTCCCAGAGTTTTCTTAGGAGTTGAAATATAGGGAAGTATGTTTTGATCATACTCCTCTTTTATTTCGTGCTTTGGACTGGCTAGTTGAATATTCTCATATTTTGTTAATAACTGTTTAATGGGTTGAGTAATTGGCCTATAGACATTTTCTAATTTAAATTCACTTGTCGCAATATCTGATTTCAATTTTTGATATTTTTCCTTAACAGCTTTCCTTGTTTTAATTAGTTCTTGAGATGCACGTTTATCCATGTTGGTTTGCTAATGAATGACACCATTTACACTACTTAATTTAATTTATAAGGTAATAAACAAATCGAAATATTTTCGATATCTTTCTTTATTAATTTCACAATCTTTGTCCAGAACGATAAAACCAACGGGTTCTTTCCAACAATTTGAACAAATGTCTTTAAACTGTTCAAATGACATATCTATGCTGACATGATCATCGTAAGCATGCTTTAGGTTTGTATTATCTTGCCTAAACAATACTATTAAATTTTCATTGTCACGAATCAATTGTTTCGGTATAGCCGAATAAGTTTGACACAAATAAAAACAATCAACATCTTTGTGTCGACCGAAAGAAAAGTAGTCTCTAATTATGTCTTGTTTGCAAGATGCAATATCATCGAAAATTATTATAGAATTTCGGCTAACACGATCTGGGGGTACAACGTCTTTTCCATCTTGATTTTCAAAATAACCTATTTCCGTTATAGGTTTTATTAGCTGCCTAAGGTATTCATACTTTGGCTGATAGAACGATTTAGAGTATAGGTATATATTTTCAAATCGTAATCCGTTGGGGTGTTCGATCAAAGAAATTAAGGCATTTGTTTTACCAGAGCCTGACCGACCAACAATCAAACCTCTTTTTGATTGCCCTCCAAATAAACCACCATGTTTTTGATATTTTTTAACATTACTCCTAATATCATGATTAGAAATTGGAAGAGTAATTTTTGATTTTTGCACCTTCATGACGCTATGGCAAGTAAAAACTAATTTTTATTGCAAAAAACATATGTATATAAGCAATATAAACTATATACAATACACTAATATATCACGTCCAGTAAACTTATAAAATGTTAGTACATCAAAGACGGACTTTTATTCGTAAGCAAACCAAGCTGAAGAAAGGGTCTGGTTTACTTAATAAAATTATAGATAAACTACCGTTTGAAATACATATTCCCGGATATAAGTTAGAATGACAGATTGTTTAAGTTTGCAACTTATGAATAATTAAAATATTTTCTTTATATGTTCTGTGGTCCTGGTACAAATTTAAAAAAGCGAATTAATCAAATCGGAATTAACCCTTTGGACAGTGCCTGTAAAGAACACGATATTGCTTATTCTCAATCTAAGGATTTAGAATATAGACATCAAGCTGACAAACTTTTGGAAGAGAAGTCTTGGGAGCGAGTTGAATCAAAAGACACATCGTTGGCGGAAAGGATCGCAGCCTTAGGTATTACAGGAGCAATGACGATAAAAAGAAAATTAGGAATGGGCATGAAAAAGCTTGTGAAACGTGGAAAGGGCTTAAAGACTAAACCGAAAAGGAAGCATATTATTAAAACACCAAAACATATTGGAAAGTTTTTACCCTTATTATTTCCCCTACTAGCGACTTTGAGCGCTCTGGGCGGCGGTGCTGCGGGCATAGCTAAAGCGATTAATGACTCGAAGGCTGCAAAAAAACCACTTGAGGAAACACAAAGACATAACAAAACTATGGAGGATTTGGCAAAGGGAAAATGATTGTATTTTAAACCACAATCAAAATGGGGAAAGGGAATGTTTTTGGCTCCTTTTAAAAAAACTTCCATTAATTCTTCCTAAACACGCTCTAACAAATATAAATTTAAACAAGTATGTAAACATTCTTAAAATTCCGCATTTTAGAGGTGTCTTTATGAGAAACAATTTACCTAAAAAGATAAATGCAAGTGAATGTGGTATCGTTAATCTAGACAATAAACATGGCGAAGAGACACACTGGACAGCTTATGCTAAACAAGAAACAAACGTAATATACTTTGACCCTTTTGGAAATTTGAGACCGCCCAAGGAACTTGTTAATTATTTTAAAAGTTGTTATCCCACTATAGTACAGTATAACTACGATTCTTTGCAATCATTTGATTCCTACGAATGCGGACATCTTTGCCTGAAATTTCTATATAATATTTACAACAACTAGTTTTAAGACATTTACATCTGAAGTGTCAAACTGTCAACCACCGTTACAATTTCCGGAAACAAGTCGATCTTGAGTGCTGACTTTAATCCTCCCATATATTTAGACGATGGTAAACAATATCTGCTTGGTTTAGCAGATTTTGAAACTTTTATGACCATTCCAAATATAGAAGAAGGATCGAACAAGTTTTATATTGGTGGTAAAATTATAACTATTCCGGAAGGTTCCTACGAAATTCGAGATTTGGAAAAGTGTATTAGAACAGAGTTATCAGAGCAATTTCCTAAAGAAAAAATGTTTTTAGTTCTTCAACGTAATTCAAGTACTCTAAAGACTACAATTAAGTGTACACATACGGTTGATCCATAGGAAAGCTGCTTGGTTTTAATAAGAAGATCATACCTCCGGATACAAGGGTCGTGTCTGATAACGTTACAGAAATTTTGAAAGTTAATGCTATTTGTATCGATTGTAATATAGTAACTGGTTCGTTTCACAATGGAAAACCTGTACAAATAGTTCATCAGTTTTTTCCATCCGTATCTCCAGGGTATAAAATAGTTGAATCTCCGCTTCCCATATTGTATTTCCCTGTCAGTGTTAAGACGATTAACAACATAACCATAAAAGTGCTTGACCAAGATTATAATATAATTAATTTTAGAGGTGAAACCATTACTGTAAGACTTCATATGAAAGTCGAATCTTCTAACGATGCCAATTCGATATAATAAAACAAGACAGGATTCTAACTATACTTTTCCTTATAAAAGAAAACCACAGAAAATACCATTTAGTTCTAAACCAAACGCGAAACGATTAACAACCAAAAATAGACAGTTTCTTCGATCTTTAGGATTTAAAGTATTGTTGTAATATGTATATTTTAAACGTTACCGAAAAACTTCTTGTTGACAACTTCATCATAAGCTCGGAACTACACTCATGCCAACCTTTTGTAACATCCAAATTTGCATATAATGATGAAATCAGAATTCCGATTCAAGAACTTGATACGTACACATTACCTTGCGAGAGTTTTTTAATATTGAAGGGAAGCTAACTACGGATCACGGCAAGAAGGCTACCAAACTCAAATTTATTAATAACGGAATATCCTTCCTATTTAGAGAAATTCGTTATGAACTTAATGGGATTACAATTTATTCAAATCGTAATGTAGGTCTAACTTCCACAATGAAGGGTTACCTGTCATTTAACACCAATGAAAGCTTAAAATTACAAAATGCCGGATGGTTTCCCAATTCTCACTTCGTTTGACAAGTGGCTGGTAACACATCGAAGATGATAAGTGGCAGCTGATATACTTTTACATATGTCTCACGATATCATCCATAACAAGTGACATATGTAAAATTTTTATTTTTGAAGTTTGACAAGTGACAGGTGACAGTTGACACACCGAAGATAACAAGAGCCATCCTTAACACGTGACTTCAGTTAAATTTTTATTTCGACGTTTGAAAAGTGACTGTTTGGTTGGGTTTGCTCAGGTTTGTCTCGTTGGGTTTGCTTAGGTTTGTTCAGGTCTGCTCAGGTTTGTTTCAGTGGGTTTGCTCAGGTTTCTTCAGGTTTATTTGGGTTTGCTTGGGTTTGCGCGTTTAAGGTTAGCTCAGGTCGCGCGCGCGCTGCATTTATTTTTTGACATTGACTTGCCGGTTTCAAAGAAAATAAACTTATATCATAGAAAAAACATCTTTTCCCATGAAGTTCTCTAGGACGACGACAACATTTAGTTCTAAAACATGCCAAGCAATTATGTTCTTTTGGTTGGTTTCCCTTTTGTACTACTCCAAAAAGCACAGTTTTACAAATTTGTGTAAAATTATCATTGCTGTACCAGGGCAGAAGACGCTTTGATTTAAAACATACAATTTTTTTTTTCCATTTGTTAAAAATAATAACAGCAGTTCTTTAAAAGACACTGGAAAAGAGCTTTGCTTTCGCCCCAATATAATTTCTTATCATTCTGTCCTAATTTTTATTAGTGAGTAAGGCGTGTGACTAGAGGCTGGCACCCTTTACGGAATAAATATCGTTTTCTCTCGGTACGATGATATTAAAATTTACTGGACTTTATACCCTTTGTGGGAAAGAATTCTGCTGCTCAAAAGAAATGGTGCTTACAGAAAAGTGTGTTTTATTTATTTTTATTCACAACGTTTTAAAATTGCTAGATCAAAAGTTGTAAACAACAACAACAAAACTAATGCACGTTAACAGAAACAGCTGCAGTTGAGTTTTAAAAGTCAACGGCTATCGCTCAAAGAATTAAAACAAATGTTAAACATGTACAAATAATGAATAATTAATTATCCATCCATAAAATGCTCGATTTGAGCCCGATCTCATTATCAAAAACAAGTTCATAAATATACAGAGTAATAACGTTTTTGATTCAAGACAGAAACAGAAGTTTTTTCAGTTGGCATCACTAATAAATTTTATAGTTGTTGTTAAAAGCTATTAACTAACTAACTTTTGTTTTTAAAGATGTACTAATTTATTTAATATAAAATTACGAGGGGTGTTTTAAAATGATTACACATGTTAAAAAGCCATTAAAATAAATAGTTTATTGTTTAAAGTAGACTGCTGCTGCGAGAGCTGCTGTGAGAGAGAAAGACGAAGCTTATTTTTTCTATTTGTACACACTTTAAAGCAAGGCCGCCACGCGTTGTAATACAAATATTCTCACTAAAAAGTTCAAAAAAGGAAAAAACATTATTGACGATGCACCTCGTATAGCAACATTTTACTGACGACGATCACAATGAGCAGCAGGCAATTACAACACAAAGTTGTACTTTAACTTGTGTGACGTTGCAACGTCGCGTCGTCGTCGTCGTTTAGCTGTAGAACATTTAAATTTCTTCCTATAGTTAGCGAGTCGTCATCATAACAGAGTTTCATAACAAAAACAAGTGATAAGTTTATCGTTCTAAACTAATACGACGAATCGTAACGTGTACTACCGAAATATAGGTATTTTGATGTTATTAATTCAAATAATAAGATAATATTTATAATTTATATAAATAATAAAAAATTGATATATCTTACTTATTATAATTTAAAATAAATAATAAATATAAAATATAACACCTTTCAGTTAGATCTTTATCAGCCGGGGTGACGAAGTCACTTTTTTCACTAATTGCGCACACCTAGCACCATCGCTACTACCAAAAACATGCGTTTTGGTTTCTGCGCATGTTGTGAAAAATCGTCAAAAACGGGTCTGGGTGTTCGAGTTTTAGCCATTTCATCGAAATTTGGGGTATGTATTTTATTACTCCTACCCTTAGTCCCTATCGAAGCAAACAAATGTTAAGGCCCTTTTGGTCAGCGCCAGAGAAATCGCCGAAATGACTTGATTTTTGGGGTTTCTGAACCTGTATATCTAATGGTCTTTATGACTTCTATCTACCACCAAAATTTTCATTCTCCAACACTTATCGTTTAAGCGCTAGCCGTAATTTAGTTCTTTATTTAACTTCTCACATTTCTGTGCTCCTGATACCTTAAACACCTTTGTAACCCTCTAGCGCCTAAACGGCTTAACGGATTTCGATGAAATTTGGGGTATGTATTTTATTAATCCTATCCTTAGTCCCTATCTCAGCCAAAACTTTTTAAGGCCCTTCTGGCCTACGCAGGAGAAATGGTCCAAATGGCCTTAATATTTTTGGCGTTTCTGAACCTGTATATCTAATGGTCTTTATTACTTCTATCTACCCCCAAAATTTCCGTTGTCCAACATTTACCGTTTCGGGGTTAGCCGTAATTTAGTTTTTATTTACCGTCGTCAGTTCCTTGTGCTCCTGTAACATTAAATACCTTTGTAACCCTCTAACGCCTAAATGGCTTAACGGATTTCGCTGAAATTTGGGGTATATATTTTATTACTCCTACCCTTAGTCCCTATCGAAGCAAACACATATTAAGGCCCTTTTGGTCAGCGCCAGAGAAATCGCCGAAATGACTTTCATATTTTTGGGGTTTCTGAACCTGTATATATAATGGTCTTTATGACTTCTATCTACCACCAAAATATATCATTTCTTATATCCTGTAGTAAATGGCACATTAATTAAAAGCGCATCCCCTAATTAAATTTTGAAATATTCACATACCAAAATCATTTTGAATAGCTAAAACAAGTGCCGTGTGGTACCTCATCATTTTAAAGGTCTTCAAAACAGAAACACATTTTACCGCAACCCGAGGTTTGAATCTAAATTCGTTTTTAAATGGTAAGCCTATAAAATTAAAAATTTTATCGACGTTGTTAGTCAAGATTTTGGAAAAATAGAGTATAAAAGCAGGTTAAGATTTATACGAATGATAAGACAATAAAATTTGTATCAATTTAAATGCTTCCTTTATTTCAACAGGAATGACAATATTATGGTCTATTGTTGCTGCTGTCCAGAAGTTGATGGCTCTTTCCAGCTCACCTCGTCATTCACCTTTTCCTCCTCCCCCACCTCCTCCTCCTCCGACGACGAAGACCACACTTCCTCAACAGTAAGCTTCCTTTTCACCCCTCCAATTGCCGCCAGTGTAGGTTGTTCCAAACGATTTGGGTCATCCTCTTCATCAAGCAAATTGAACCTGTACCGCTTGACGACTCTTTCCAAAATTTTAAACTCTTCGTTACTTTCAATTTTTGCTCGCATGTACCTCACCGGCAAGTTACCAAACTTTGGTCTTAAAGTGATAGCTCTGGGTAAGTACGAGAGTGAGATAAAGATTTTGTCCCCTTTCGCACTTATTTCTTTCACCCCATATCTGAAACAATGAAAAATAAGTTGTTAATTTTCGGTATTAGTGGTAAAAGAAAATAGCTTCAGGTTTCTAAGTTCAATAGGAAATAACTAAGGTAAAAAAACATAGAAATGGTAATATTCGATATTGCACACAGTAAAACGTTTCATCTAATATTCACTATGGCAAATCAAATACATTTTAATAGAACTAAAGTTAAGGTATAAAGAAGCTGAATTGTACAAAACAAATAATATAACAAATTATTACTCACTGAAAGAGTTGTTTCACCACAACTATTGCGTATTTAATAGGAAAATTAACTTTGTCCTCTGTATATATAACAATGGTGGTTGGCCACGATGCTATTTTTTTTTCGTCTAATTACTTTACTTGAAAGAACTAAATCACTTTACTGAATAATCCCTGGATGTAACTACCGCTATAAATATAAATTCGACAGAAAAAATTATAAACATGATAACTCACACATGACTTAAAATTGCATTGCAGCAGTGGAAATTTTCGTGTTGAATAAACTAGTTGTAGACACGTAGAGACATGCAGTTGAATTTTACCACTTGTGTGCATAGGAAGTTTTCGTTGCATATTTGTACGCTCCTTTGCTTCGTTTAATATTTTGCAAACGTCTGCAATGTGGACGTAACAGCTTTTTTCTAAAACGCGTAATAAATACAGGGCTGAGCGCTATCGCAAGTCAGATTCAAGTCTCCGAGAGTCTTCGTTAGTAACTATTGGGTAAGTCTGTTTTTTATTATTTTTAATTTTAGAACAAAAAAAAGTGAAAAGTGCTAGATTTAAGTAAAACTCGCGCCCTCTAAGTACGACGTGTAGATCAACAGATCAAAAACACGATGTGCATTGGGTTAACCGTTTCTTTGAAACTGTATGTAGTTTTAAGTAAAAATCGCGCCCTCTAAGTACGACGTGTAGATCAACAGATCAAAAATACGATGTGCATTGGGTTAACCGTTTCTTTGAAACTGTATGTAGTTTTAAGTAAAAATCGCGCCCTCTAAGTACGACGTGTAAATCAACAGATCAAAAACACGATGTGCATTGGGTTAACCGTTTCTTTGAAACTGTATGTAGTTTTAAGTAAAAATCGCGCCCTCTAAGTACGACGTGTAGATCAAAAAGATCAAAAACGATGTGCATTGGGTTAACCGTTTCTGAAGTGTAGATTAAAGTAATCTTTATAAAAAAATAATAAAGCAGCAAATTTTGGTTTTTTGTAGGAAGGTAAATCGAAATTGAATTTTGTAGAACAAACCCTAATTTTGAAAAATACAACATGAACAGCAACAAAGTCTTAGACCATTTATCGTCTGAAGTTATTAGAAAAATTGAAATGGTGAGTGGGTTACTCAAAAAGAAAGAGGAATATGAGTTTTATATAAAGTATGTTAAGCAAACTATTTTCATTTTAAAAAAGGGCTTGAAAAATAAAACTTGTGTGAATAATTATAATAGGATTGAGTCTAACTTGGCAATTTTAAAAAATTATTTACAAAAATTTAAATTTAAACTTAAAACTAACCAAGGCTTGACAAAACGTCAATTAATATGGCAAGATGTGGATTCCTGTTTTAATGGTCGAATTAAAACAGGTATTATTTCAAACCGAACCATTAAAGATCCTCAACAATTTCTTCAAAAAGCTTTTCGTATTTTTTTGTTGAGAACTAAAAAAGAATTGAAAAATACTTTATTAAAAGTTAACGTTACATTTTCCGGGTTATTTGTAAAGCCTTGAAGTAGAGCGCTTAATATCTTGTAGTTATATGGTAGTTCCCAACTTAGTGGTATGGTAAAGGCTAGGATGCTTATACGGGTACCGCTCTGCTAGCTATGTGGCGCGGAGATAAAAAGTGTATATTGGAATGTTGTTTTTTTAAAATAAAAACTCTTTGCAACCTGTTTTTATGAAGCGGGTAAAAACGGCTATCTGGATCGTCTAAATTGGGATCGCCACACATTATTTCCTATTACGGACGTGTGCTCTAAGCATTGTAACAGCCTTTTGGGTTGCTGACTGGAAATTAATTTGTTTAAGATAATTCCCATAACACCCTGGTGTTATTTGTTTTTAGGTAAGTGTTTCGTGACTAGCTACGTTTATGCCGATGTCGGCCCTAATATAATTTGTTCTTTTTCTTTTAGCAGTGTAGCTTATGTAGGTATTTTTCAAAATGTATTTCAGATACCATGTATGATTTTGGCTTGTCGCTGCCTATTTATTGTCGGTTTTTTAGCGGCTGACCTAATTGTTGTTATTTGTTTTTAGCACGTCTTTAACCGAAAAATAAAACCATCACCATAATTCGCTGTTTTACTTGCCACCCCACTACCTGTAATCTGTAACCTGTAACCAGTAACTCGTTCTGTCTCATCTATTGGCGTCCAACTTTGGGGGCAGGTGTGAATTATGGAAGATAATGGCCGAAGCACTCCTCAAATACTGTACAATTAAGAAACAGAATTCTTAGAGAAAATGGGATTCCAAGGCGGGTGGCTGATTTAAGGAGTCAAACCAACAACGAAAGCGAAGCTACGCCGCAACAACAGAATCAAGGTAGGAACGTCCCATTGTCTTTTTCTGCTCCGGTAAGGAGTCAATATGAAGTACGAGGTCAGACAGGCCCAGTACCACTGGGAGGCTAGATACCACCACCGAATGTCGCACCTCCATTCGTACCTCGATATTTTGAGGCCCCTCCTCAAGGGGTACCTCCAAATTTGGCGAATGTGCCGCAAAATTATTTAATTACGCCTGAAGCTGTTACGCATTTAGTTGGGCAGGTTGTACAACAGCTTCAGAATGTAAACTTAAATTATCATAACCAAACTTCCGCTAGTAACAATGTCTGTAACCAGTCGGCAACTACAAAAAAATTAACGATTTTTGATCCCGAGTTCATACATCCTATGGATTTTTTAAGATAGCTGGAGGAAGGTTTTAACGTAGAAAATTTAGATTACAAAGATTTTAAATTTTTAGTGATGGATTCTTTTAAAAAATCCGCCAAGATATGGGCTGATGCCTTTTTACAAAAATTTGGTTCTTATACAGAATTTAAAACAGAATTTCTAAAAAATTTTTGGAACGATTATTTGCAGTGGCAGGCTAGGATTAAGTTGGAAACAACAATTTATAAAGAAGGGGAATCCTTTGTTGATTTTTTTAGTAGTATAGTATGTCTCATATATAGGATTTCGATATTTGTAACTTAGGATTTCGGTATTGTTAACCGTACTGGTGTATCTATGATGGTTGTTAATAGATGTCACCAGATGTAAAGCAGAAGCTTCCACATGTACACAGAGCAAGCATTAATAAAGAAGTTTAATAAAATACTTTCGTTAATAACTTGTATTCTTTCTAATAATTAATAATAGCCCGTTCAACAACGAGACATGGTGTCAGGTTTGATTTAAAATAATAAAAGTGATCGGGAGGAAGAAAAGGAACAAGTAAATGTGAAGTTAAGATGTACATGTAACTAATCGTTGGTGTAACAAGAAACAAAATGGAAGGTACGTTCAAGCCGCCAAAAGGCATAATATTTGATAGAAATGTTCATGTAAATTTGGACAATTTTCTAAGAAGTCTACAAATTTACTTAAGAGCAACAGGATTGCATGACAAGGATGATGAGACCAAGGTTGCCATCCTACTGAATCATGCTGGAGAAGAGGCTCAGAAAAAGTTTCAAACATTTAAACTAACAGATATTGAAAGGAAAAATTTTAATAAAGTAGTGCAATCGTTTCAAGATCACTGCAAAGTAATGCGAAATGAAACTTATGATAGATACAAATTTTTTACGAGGAGTCAGCAGGAAGGAGAAAGCTTCGACCATTATATAACAGAAATAAAAATGTTGGCTTCTGCCTGTAATTTTGGGACATTAGAAGACTCTCTAATAAGAGACAAAATAGTGAGTGGTATAAGAGACTTATCGCTACAAGAAAGACTTTTAAGACAAACGAAATTGACATTACAGTTAGCTGAAGAGCATTGTCGTGCAGCTGAAATAAGCTCTTATCAGGTAAAAGAGCTAAGAAATGAGAGAGAAGTTGATGTGGTAAGACTTAATAATGATAAAAAAGAAGTGCCAGGTGCTTATAACTGTCTTAAGTGTGGTCGAAACCATACTAAACAAAATTGTTCAGCGTATGGTAAAATCTGTACAAATTGTGGTAAACCTAACCACTTTGCTGTAGGTTGTAAACTTAAAAATAAACAGGGACAGGGTAATAGTCATAAGAATAATAAATCTAATAAGAAAAAAGTACATGAAGTTAATGATGGTGCGGATAACAGCAATGATGTACCATTTATTGATAATATTTCTCTGTATAATGTTGAAGGTAATAATTTAAGCAGTAAGTCTTGGACTGTTGATGCTTGTATTAACAATCAAAATGTAAGTTTTAAGTTAGATACAGGGGCTAGTTGTAATTGCATGTCTATGAATACCTTTTATGACCTGGGATTTAATAATGATAACATTGATAAGAGTGACTTAACAATAGTTACATATAGTAATAATAAAATAAAAATAAGGGGCACTGTTGTCCTTGAATGTTTAATAAAGGGGTCTAGGTATAATATAAAATTTTTACTTGTTAAAGAGGATAATGTACCAATTTTAGGCTTAAACGCATGCATAAAATTAAAACTTGTACAGAAAGTTGATTCGGTGAGGTCTGCTTACACAGATAAAAATAATTTTATTAAAAATAATGAAAATATTTTTGAGGGAACGGGAAAAATTCCTTATCAATATAAGATTGTTCTAAAAAATGGTGCTAAACCTTTTGTTAGTTCTTGTCGTAGAGTTCCGGACATAATTAAGCCTGTTTTAAAAAGCTGTTTGGATGACTTAATTAAAAGAGATATTATCTGTGAGATGAATGAGCCTACAGAATGGGTCAATAATATCGTAATAGTGGAAAAACCAGATAAAACAATTCGTATTTGTTTAGACCCAATGCATCTTAATAATAATATATGTAGTGACCAGTTTCCTATCCCCACCGTCGAGGAATTGGCCTTGAAGCTACAGGGTAAGTCAATCTTTACAGTGTTAGATCTAAAAGAAGGGTTTTACCATGTACCACTAGACAAGGAAAGTATTAACTATACCTGTTTTGTTACACCATTTGGTAAGTAATGTTTTAAACGCTTACCTTTTGGACTGAATGTCAGTCCAGAAGTGTTTCAGCGTACTAATGAGAAAATATTCGGGGATCTTAATATAGGAATATATTTTGATGACTTCATTATTGCAGCGGATAATGAAGAAACGCATGACAAAATTTTGTCTGATGTAATTAATAGAGCGAAACAATATGGAATTAAATTCAATAAAAAGAAGGTACAGTTTAAAGTAAAAGAAGTAAAGTATCTTGGGCAAATTTTTTCTGAACAAGGTGTTAAACCTGATCCTACTTATATTGACGCTATTTTGAATATTAATATACCTAATAATAAAAAAGAACTTTTAAGAATATTTGGAATGATAAATTATCTAACAAAGTATATTCCAAATCTGTCTAAATTTTTAGCACCTTTAAGAGAGCTAATAAAAAATAATGTGCCATGGAATTGGACAAATGATCATACACATGCTTTAAATAATATTAAACATTTAATTACTAAGATTCCAAACTTAAAAATCTTTGATTCAAGTCTTCCTATAGAAATACAGTCAGATGCAAGTCAGTTTGGTATTGGGGGTTGCCTTCTACAAAATGGACAGCCAGTGGCTTTCTGTTCACGTAGCTTAACAGAAACAGAAAGTAGATACCCACAAATTGATAAGGAATTACTTGCAATCTGTTTCACTCTTAATAAATGTCATAATTTTGTGTATGGTAGAAAAATCTTAATTAAAACTGATCATCTGCCATTAATTTCTATTTGTAAGAAAGATTTTTATAAAGTTAGTGGTAGACTACAACGTTTAAAATTAAAATTATTAAACTACAATTTTGAAATACAATACTTACCAGGTAAGTTTATGTATATAGCAGATTTGCTGTCGAGATCTTTTAAAAAAGAAAAGGGTAAAGATGACTCTGAGATGTCTGTTACAGTTCATTTGTTGGAGGTTGTTTTGCCAATTTCTAATGAGAGATTGAAAGAGCTACAGAGTGCAACACAGAGTGATGATACTCTTACTTTAGTAAAAACCTATTGTGAAAGTGAATGGCCTAAAAATTCAAAAAATCTCGATTCTGATCTCAAGAAATTTTTTAAAATACAAAATGAACTTTATGTAAAAAATAATTTAATATTTTTTAATGACAGATTGGTAATACCCAAGAGTGTACGCACATTAATGCTTAAAAAATTACATATTGCACACTTGGGTATGGAAAAAACTAAAGCAAGAGCTAGGAAAATTTTCTATTGGCCAGGGCTCACACGTGATATTGAAAATTTTATTTCCAAATGTGAAACTTGCTTAAAATTTTCTCGAGTGCCTGCAAAAGAACCTCTAATACAGCATGAAAGACCTAATATACCTTTTTATAAGATAGGTACTGATATTTTAACCTATGGGGGACATGATTATCTTACTGTCGTTGATTATTATACGAATTGGATTGAACTACAAAAACTACAAACTAAAACTGCAAGAGAGTTAGTAAGTATACTTAAACGTATCTTTTCAACTTTTGGTATTCCTATTGAACTTATCTCTGATAATGTTCCCTTTAATAGTCAAGAATTTCATGATTTTGCTCGAGACTGGGACTTTAAATTGACAACTACAAGTCCTAGGTACCCACAGTCGAACGGATTGTCTGAAAGAGCAGTAGGTATTTGTAAGGGCTTATTAAAAAAATGTAATGAGTCAAACACTGATATTTACAAAGCGTTACTTGAATACAGAAACACGCCACTTGCAGGCTTAAATGTGTCGCCAGCAGAACTAATGCATAAAAGATTACTGCGTACTCTCTTACCAATGTCTGAAAATTTTTTAAATCAAAGTACAAATGCTGACGACATACGAAAAATCTCTGAAAAAAGGCTAAAGGATAAAAAACATTATGATAAAACTGCTTTAACACGTTCTGAATTTAAAAAGGGAGATAGTGTTATAGTTAGGAAACCTCTAGAAAAATGTTGGGTTCCGGGGGAAATAGTGGGTAAATGTAATACTCCGCGTTCTTATCTAGTAAGAGATAATTTTGGTAAAGTTTTAAGAAGAAATTCTTCTTTTTTAAGACCCTCACCCAATCAGGTTCCTATGGTACAATCTGATATTACTAGTTTCCCAAATGAATTTGGTTCTGAACCTACCTCCTCTATGGCTAACCAAGGTGATACCTATAACATAAACTCTAATCAGTGTAATAACTTTCAGGAAACACAGAATGTTGCGCCTAAAAATGTAATTAGTGACCATAGTTGTAATAATTCTCATACTTAACCGTTAATGACAAGATCAGGCAGAATTGTCTCAAAGCCTGTTCGATACAGAGATTAGTGTTATTAAAATAAGTTTAGAAAGTTTTGTTTTAGTTGTTAAAAAGGGGGAGATGTCTCATATATAGGATTTCGATATTTGTAACTTAGGATTTCGGTATTGTTAACCGTACTGGTGTATCTATGATGGTTGTTAATAGATGTCACCAGATGTAAAGCAGAAGCTTCCACATGTACACAGAGCAAGCATTAATAAAGAAGTTTAATAAAATACTTTCGTTAATAACTTGTATTCTTTCTAATAATTAATAATAGCCCGTTCAACAACGAGACATAGTAATCTTAGCTTTACACTTAAATCCGCCCTATAGTGACGAAATGCTTTTAGCTACCGTAGCAAGAACCTTACCACCACAAATATCTATGTTACTGTTACAATGTTCGAGCTTGTCTGAGGCGGTAGAACACCTCAGAAGAGCCGATATTTATTATAATAAACATTTTGACTTGGCTAACCAAGCTAATAAAAAATACACTCCTGCAGCGATACCCCGTAGAAGGGATCACGCGTATTCTAGTCCTTCAGGCTATACAAACAAAACTTGTTCGGTGAATAAACATGGAAATGTCCTAACTAAAAACATAGCGGTAACAGCACTGGATGACCTCGCAGAGGAAGATAATATGTCGGGAAACGAGCAGGCCAGTCACCAGCAGGGCCCACTGTAACTGGGACACTTAAGGCCTTACATATAGACAATAATCCCCGTGATAGCTTGCTGGCTGAGGATTGCGACCTAAATCATGACTTTTTAAACGATAAGCCGTTGGTGATTTCAATTAAATTACACAACATGAATTTTCCTGCGCTTATTGATACGGGGAGTCAAGTCTGTTGCTTAGCAGAAGACGTATGGTCTCAGTTGAGTAATTTTCATGAAATAATCCCACATTTCCCTAGCACTGGCGTACGTATTTCAGGGGCATTCAAATCAAGGCCTAAGCGAGTAAATTTTCAGGCTAATTTAACCTTTACTATCTGTAAATCATATTTCATACACGAATTTTTGGTTATTTCCGAATTATTGTATTCAATAATTTTAGGTATAGATTTTTTACGATTGGTCAAAGCGAAAATCGATTTACAAGAACAAAAACTTTTATTTCTAAGTAACAAAAAGTGGTGTACCACACCTGCAATAAAAACAGGCCATGAATTTTATCCTCCCGATAAAGTAAATATTCGAGCTATGCGGATAAAAGAGGTTTTTGTGCAAAATAAGTATAAAAACATTTCCAGTAGCGAACAAGTTGAGGACCAGATTATTTACGGGGGGCTTTCCGAAAATAGGGAATCCGCCTTAAAGGCCTTAATAAAAAAGTACAAAGCCGTCTTTTCGGATAAACCAGGTTTAACGCACTGTTACCAACACGAGATTAAGTTAACGGACTACACCGGCTTCTTTGTGAAACCATACCCAATACTTCTGGCTCACCGGGACGCAGTCCAGAGAACTATTGACCAGATGGAAGAATGGGGAGTAATTTCTCGCGGCGCGACCCAGTTTATCTTTCCGCAGTAGGTATTGGGATACTTTGCGTAATGGCGGCCACTTCCGGTCTAAGCAACGACGTACGTCATACACCAAAATGGTGACGTATGTCGATATCATTTGTCAACTCTCAAATGTCAAACTCTTGGACTATAGGTATTTTGGCCTTATCTACTGGGCTTTAACTACTCGGGGATTAACCACTTGGGCATTAGCTACTTAGGTATTAACCACTCGGTCAGTAACTACTTGGGGATTAGGTAATTAGGTTGAACTACTTGGGGTAGGAACTACATCGGACATTAGCCACTTAGGCGCTAGCATCTGTTTAATGTTTAGTAATCTTCTTCTTATTCTTCTTCTTTTCGCAGTTTGTATTCACGATGACGTCACAAACATTTTCATTACGCCTAGCGGGAACCTCATCAAACCACCAAGCTTCTCGACCTTTAAGTCCAACGCTGCATCATAAAAATATTATTACAATTATTTCATTAGGATGACGTCAAAAACTTTTTTATTTATTTTGCCCATGCTAGGATTAGAACCGGGGACCCATATGTTGGAATATCAGCGCTCTAGCCAATCTCGCTATCGAGTACCAATAAAGTATTGAGTTCGGGAGATATAGACTTGCAGCTATAAGAGCCCCAGTTTTCAATTCGAAATTTAATATACGTAACGTGTTGAGAATTATGTTGTAAGTCATGTATAAAAGTATGGCAACTGTCACCTGCCATTTTAGATAATATGTCAACTGTTACCAGTCGCTTGGGAAACGCTAAAAGAGAAATTTAACATATAGAACGTGCTAAAGATGGCGTTATAAGACATATGAAAAAATTGGTCAGCTGTCACTTGTCATCTTCGATCTGTCAACTGTCTCCTGTCACTTGTCAAACGTCAAAGTAGAAATTTAACGTAGGTCACGTGTTTAAAATGGCGTCAGAAGACATGTGTAAAAGTATGGCGGCTGTCACCTGTCATTTAAGACATGTCAACTGTCACCAGCCACTTATGAAACGTTAAAATAAAAAAACTGACATACGACACGTGTTCAAAACAACGTCATAAGACATGTGTAAAGGTATGTCAGCTGTCACCTGTCATTTAAGATCTGTCAACTGACACCTGTCACTTATGAAACGCCAACATTAAAATTTAACGTAGGTCACGTGTTCAAAATGGCGTTAGAAGACATGCGTAAAAGTATGGCGGCTGTCACCTGTCATTTAAGACATGTCAACTGTCACCAGTCACGTGTTAAACGTCAAAAGAAAAATTCAACATATGTCACGTGTTCAGGGCGGTGTCCGAAAGCGTTTAAAAAAAGAATGGCGTCGATCGGCCCTTTGGTCTCGGAGATACAGTTTTTTGCTATTAGCGCTCTAATGGCTCAGGTTGGAGAGTTGAAATTTGGATGTAGGATTGAGATCATTCGATTTATCAAATTATTTTTCAAAAACCTCGACTTTGAGGAAAAAATTAGATTTCAAAATTTTTACATCACCCTGTATAGGAAATTTTCGATGAAAGATATAATTTAGGAATATTATTTAAGTTAATAACAACTAAACAACCCACGTTAAAATCACCAATGTTTAAACTGAGCTGTTTAAACACCCCTGTTTAAACAGCTCTGTTTAAACAGCCCTGTTTAAAAACACCTCTGTTTAAACAGGGCTGTATAAACAGGGGTGTTAGAAATTATTAACTTTATTTTATTGTTAAAATATTATCTGCCGGATGATTATATCAAGTTAAAAGAGCCTAAAACAATAGTACATAAGAGAAAGATTGCATCATTAGTGGAGAATTCCCAACTCAAGCGAGCTAAACTGACTCAGCACGAGGTAAGGTTAATTTAGACGTGTTTTTCGAGGTACGAATATGTAAGAAAACTAGCAATTAGAAAAATTGGTGATTTAACCACAAGACATCGATATTGAGCAAATTTATATACAAAATTAGCGAATAATAGGAAACAAGTTAGGACTAGGAATACAAGTAAACTAGAAATACGATTCAGAGTTTCGGATAAAGATGGGGTTAGGGTAGAATGAGTACGAGGAAAAGATGTTGCGACGGACGGAAAAACTTTACGAAATTCTCGACGAAGATCATCGATGCAGGTCTTAAATGCTAAATACTTCTTTCTTATTGTTCGTGCAGCTTGGATAATCCTACGTTTAACGTCTTTATCGAGCTGGCTCATGGGGGTAGACATACTAAAAAAGACAGACCCTGTTCTGGAAAAACAGCTAAAAAATAGGCCCTATTCTGGAAAAACAGCTAATAAACAGACCGTTCTGGAAAAACAGCTCAAAAACAGATCCTGTTCTGGAAAAACAGCTAAAAACAGACCCTGTTCTGCAAAAAACAGCTAAAAAACAGACCCTGTTCTAGAAAAAAACAGCTAAAAACAGACCCTGTTTCTAGAAAAACAGCTAAAAAACAGACCCTGTTCGGGAAGAACAGCAAAAAAAAAACAGACCCTGTTTCAGGAACCCACTGAAACGTCGAACTACCCAACCACTCAACAGCGAAACAACATACTCTGTTTCGAAAAACAACTCCGGAGCAGCTATGAAACAACTAAGAAAAAGGCCTTTGCTTCGGGAAACAGGAATTCGTATTCATACTTGCTCATATATAAACAACATACAGACGATTTTCTTCAAAAATAGAAGGGTACTAATGCTGCTACGAATAATCAAACAGTGATCTGTTAAAAAAAAGCATCCAGTCCATCCTCCTTTTCGAACTGAATTTAAAATAAAAAATTCGTTCAAAGATCTTTAAGAACTGCATACGTAGATACAGGCTATTTTCTTTTGACAGAAAGCTGCCAATAGAACTGGAAAGACTTAGGTACACAACAAGTTTGCGCGTTTAAGGTTAGCTCAGGTCGCGCGCGCGCGCGACCTGAGCTAACCTTAAACGCGCAAACCAAAGCAAACCCAAATAAACCTGAAGAAACCTGAGCAAACCCACTGAAACAAACCTGAGCAGACCTGAACAAACCTAAGCAAACCCAAAGAGACAAACCTGAGCAAACTCAGCCAAACAGTCACTTGTCAAACGTAGAAATAAAAATTTAACTTAGGTACGTGTTAAGGATGTCTCTTGTTATCTTCGGTGTGTCAACTGTCACCTGTCACTTGTGAAACTTCAAAAATAAAAATTTTACATGTGTCACGTGTTATGGATGATATCGTGAGACATATGTAAAAGTACATCAGTGGCCACTTATCATCTTCGATGTGTTACCAGTCACTTGTCAAACGATAACATAGAAATTTAACGTAGGTCACATGTTGAGGATGATGTCAGAAGATGTTGAAAAAAGAAAAGCCGTCCAGCGGGGTTCAGGGTCCTAGTTTTTTTACAGTTAGTACCCTAACGGCCTAAAACAGAGGGTGGGGATTTGGGTGTTTGGTACGGTATGAAAAATTGCTCCCAAAAACAGATTAGTTAACGTTTACAAGTTGCTATCACGCGTATGTAACGGGAGGTTGTATTTTGTTTTACAAATATCCTTTTAACTACTTCTCATAAAGATGACGCAACCCTGCTACGCATTTTTTGCTAAAAAATCATGTCCATCGTATATAGTTGTAGAAATTTAAACCCCCTCCCCCCCCGAAGATATGGCGTCGAAAAAGGGCTCTAATATGATAAACGGCGTGTTGGGTATCAAATAAAAGAGAAAAATTTAA
This sequence comes from Philopedon plagiatum, assembly GCA_963971165.1. NCBI lineage: Eukaryota > Metazoa > Arthropoda > Insecta > Coleoptera > Curculionidae > Philopedon > Philopedon plagiatum. Next base: position 55,993,537 of record OZ020192.1, on the reverse strand, counting down.
GTAAATTCATGATACTAGTATAGTTTCTTAATTCAGAGATGGAAAGGCATTAGCAATTATAGAAATTTGATGTTTTATTTTAAATAATTTTATAAAGAAATCAAATACAGTTCTAAACATATTTGCGAGCCTTTTTCTGATAATATAAGTGTACATTTATTGGTAACAGGGAGATTTGTGGTTTTGACACATCCGGTCTGTATATCTTAGAATCTTAATTAGTAACTACATACAAGAGATTCGCCAGTACGAGTTTAGGTAGTAACAAATCTTTACGCGTGATCGGTTGGTTCAATCAGGACAAAATACGGGTTCGAGTTTTTTGTTAGCAGGCTGAACTGGTAGTCATTTAGATTTTTTACTGTGAATTAGTTTGTGTGTTGTGCCCTAAGTCTTATAAAACGTAAGTACTCTAGTGTTTTATTTAATCGTGTTAATATTATTACTATTGTTATTTGAGGTTTAAAAATTAATAGTTGGTATATTTAAGAGTTTGTGTGGGGACTAGAAAGTCGAAATTTATGGGTAGTATTTTAAATTAGCGTTTAAGTAACAACATGGAAATATTTAGTTATTTGCGCTAATATTAGTATGGGAATCTAGGGATAAAAAAAAGCCTCGAACTACTTTCGCTCATTTCTACCTGAATTATGAAAAAAATTACTTGCAGATGTTTTCCCTGTCTGTCCCTAACACCCCTCCTTTAAATCTCATGTCAATAGATTACATTTCCCATCTCTTCAGACGCCCACGGGTCGTTAGTACTTAGGCTTGGTGACTTAGACTGGGATGTCTGAGATAAAAAAAATCTGAAAAAGCCGGAATTTATGGGTAGTATTTTATAATACAATAGCTTACATTTCCCTTCTCTTCAGACGCCCACGGTTCGTTAGTACTTAGGCTTGAAGTCTACGTGGAGTGTCTTAGATAAAAACTGAAAAGTCGAAATTTAGGGGCAATATTTTTTAAATTTGCGTTTAAGTACCAGCATAGAAATCTTTAGTTATTTACACTAGAAAAACTTGCCTGCAGATGTTTTCCCTGTGGGCTCCCAATGTTCACTCCTTTAAATCCCATGTCAATATATTATATTTCCCTTCTCTTCAGACGCCCACGGGTCGTTAGTACTTAGACTTGATGGCTTAGGCTGGGGTGTCTTAGATTAAAAAAAAATCTCGAAAGCTGAAATTTAGAGGGTTGTATTTTAAATTTGCGGGTAAGTAACAACATATAAATCTTTAGTTATTTGCGCTAATATTAGTACCTGAATTACGAAAAAAATTACCTGCAGATGTTTTCCCTGTCTGTCCCTAACACCCTCTCCTTTAAATCTCATGTCAATAGCTTACATTTCCCTTCTCTTCAGACGCCCACGGTTCGTTAGTACTTAGGCTTGATGTCTACGTGGGATGACTTATATAAAAAATCTTTAAAGCTGAAATTTATGGGGCGCTATTTTAAATTTGCGTTTAAGTAACAACATATAAATCTTTAGTTATTTACACTAATATTAGTACTGGAATTATGAAAAAAATTGCCTGCAGAGGTTTTCCCTGTCTGTCCCAACCAACACCCACTCCTTTAAATCTCATGTCGATAGCTTACATTTCCCTTCTCTTCAGACGCCCACGGTTTGTTAGTACTTAGGCTCGAAGTCCACATGAGATGTCTTAGATAAAAAATCTTTAAAGCCGAAATTTATGGATATTATGTTAAATTTATATTTAAGTCACAACATGGAAATATTTAGTTCTTTGTACTAATATTCACACCTGGATCTAGGGATAAAAACCTCGAACTTCTCTCCTTCATTTCTACCTGAATTATGAAAAAAATTACCTGCAGAGGTTTTCCCTGTCTGCCCCCAATACCCACTCCTTTAAATCCGGTGTCAATAGATTACATTTCCCCTTCTCTTCAGACGCCCACGGTTCGTTAGTACTTCGGCTCGACGTCTACGTGGGATGACTTATATAAAAAAATCTTTAAAGCGGAAATTTACGAGTATCATTTTAAATTTATGTTTAAGTAACAACATAGAAATAGTTAGTTCTTTGAACTCATATTAGTACCTGAATTCTGAAAAAAATTGCCTGCAGATGTTTTCCCTGCCTGTTCCCACGTCCAATCCTTTAAATCTCGTGGCAATAGATTACATCCCTTCTCTTCAGACGCCCTCGGTTCGTTAGTACTTAGGCTTGAAGTCTACGTGAGATGTCCTAGATAAAAAAATTCTCTATTGGGTATTCAGGAAACTGTAGTTTTGCTTTTCAATTGCGCTAAAAAACTGTAACTTTTGGGGGAGAAAAATGAATCAAAAGATGTGTGTCGTATAGTCTGAAGCATTTCGTCAGTTAAAATCTTTTATTTTTACAGAAAATGTTTGCATGTTAAGTACAACTTCAAGCGTATACTGGTTTGAAAATTAGAAAAAATATGTTCAAAGTGATTTCGGTATGTTCCCTATTCTTGCTAATGAGCTGGCTCCTTAAGGGGATATAAAGGGATGGTCGACATTTTTCCGCATGGAAACACGCCAGGTACCCTTCCGAGGGGAGACGTACTGACTCCGGTGTTCGGTAATTCCTCTGTACAAAGGGGGTTGGCACCTTAAAGGAGTTTGGTATATACAGTGTTTTCCATATGTCTTATGGACATGACCAGGGTAATTGTCGCCTGTTGGCTATTAAAGAACCATCCATCAGCCATGTTTCAACTGCAAATAACTTTTTTTTGCGTTTGCTCTGTTACGTGTTCGCTTGTTTTGACTCTATAAAGGAGCTAATTTTGACTAATTACGTTACTAGAGGCTAGACTGTTTAACATATTATATCTTTCCTATTCGTGCCCTAACAGTAAGAAAGGGACGGAAAATCTTTAGCGGGTATTGGGTAAAGGTCAAAAAGACCTTTCGACTGACAAAAATTTTTCGAAAATCTCGACTAACGTTGCTAGTGGTTGTACTGTTTAAAATATGTCTTTCATATTATGCAATAATATCCTCAAATGGTGCGAGAAATTTTTCTGTGAACCATTTAGTGATTTATTGTCATATCTGTATACTAAGAATATATTATGGCCCTTTAGACATCCTCACTGAGGACCGAGATAGTGGAGCTTGATTTGTAAGACCTCCCTACAAAAGGGGCAATTTGAGCTGTGAAGCCTATCTTCCTGCGTCTTTTGGGGCCCCTTTTTATTCTTTTTATACTGTCGAATCAAATAATGTCGACTTAAATACAAAGTAGTAGTAAATTTTTTCGAAATATGTAGATTTATCTTCCAATAAGGAGAGCGTTTGCTTGGGTTTGCACTTTTCTTTGCGGTATTTTGAAAAACACGTTTTACAAATACCACCAACATGGTGATGCCGGAAAGAATCTCAACCATGCAGTTTTTTGAAAATCTAAGACTTAGCATACGAAACAAAAAGACTCTCTTCCGACTACCCAGTTTTTCGAAAATATAAGACCTAGTATAAGAAAAATTAGCGTTATTATTTTAAGGAGTTTTGAATGGGATTTTGTTTTAGTTTTACAAGGTTTAGAATAGAACCTTTTGTATTAACGGTGGCTATATTTAGATATAAGGCCCTTAACCGGTTACATAATTTTAAGGCATAATTTCTTTTTAATATATCTACGGTTTTACAGGGTGTTTAAAAGAACTTAGACCCCTCTGTCCTTACACCATATTTAACAGCTGGTGTTTCAAGAAGCTGATACTTTATCTTGTTGGTATACATCTTATTACTATAACATCCAGTTCTCAACTAAAACCTTTAATCTGAACATGTTCTTTTATCCATCAAAACCTCGTTATAACACATACAGGACAACGTCCTGACGTTATCCGGACAGCAACCGGACGTTAATAGGACAACAACCCGACAGTAATCGGACAACAATAGGGGGTTCACAGGGCGTTAACGAGGCGTCACACACAATGCAAAGACAAACGCCCTGAGAAAAGCTCGAATCCTTTGGAAACAGAACCTGTTCTATTAAATAGTCTGAGGCTGAGAATCGTTTAAGTTTCGAAGAATTTTGTACCACCTGCACTAGAATATTTGTTGAGGTTAGGTTTGATTGTTTCAGGTAGTAAAACATCTAAGGACTTGGTTTAATTCTTTTATTTAATACATCTAGCTACATTTCTATGGATAATTTTTCTCAGAGTTTTAAGTTTATCTGGAGCGTTGGAAAAGTATTGGTGTGTTGTGTTTGTTCTCTGGAACTGATTAAAAATATCTAGCATTAGTGCTGCCTCCATATCTGTGCTTATACTAGTATCTTCTTTGTACACAAACTTCGTAAGGTCTACGGATGGCATCATATGTTTAATAACTTTCACGGTAGGATCGTAAATTTCTCCTTCAAATACGTTCCAAAAATGAATGTTGCCTCCGATTTCCTTATAGAAAATCTTTCCACATTTTGGTTCTACATGTACATTATATTTTTTAGCAAGTTCCCAAACCATTAAAGTTGCAGGTAAACAGGACCCATAATACTGGTTCCGACTGAATACTTCTTCAATGTTGGCAAGAATAGTTTTTAATATTTCCGCCATGTTAATCGTCTGCCGGTCAACGGTATACTAACCGTTTCTTATCAGCTATTCCACTTAGATTACAAATTTCGCATACATCACTCCCTATCTTTGTATTGTTCCTCATCTTCTTTTCTCTGATAAATAGGTTTAAAAAAAACACAGACGATCGTAGAGCCCATGAGTTCTTCGGTATTCAATATCGCCCACTTGGATATCGCTATTTTCCAAAAAAATCAACCCGTAACTCTCCCCATTTCCATGTATCAGTTTCGATATCCTGCTTAAGACCCTGTGTGAGATCACTATCAGCTGACTCTCCAATATTTCGATATGTCTTCTAGAACAATTTTCGGATATTGATTTAGGGTCTGATCTGAGTATCAAACTTGTTGTGTACCTAAGTCTTTCCAGTTCTATTGGCAGCTTTCTGTCAAAAGAAAATAGCCTGTATCTACGTATGCAGTTCTTAAAGATCTTTGAACGAATTTTTTATTTTAAATTCAGTTCGAAAAGGAGGATGGACTGGATGCTTTTTTTTTTAACAGATAACTGTTTGATTATTCGTAGCAGCATTAGTACCCTTCTATTTTTGAAGAAAATCGTCTGTATGTTGTTTATATATGAGCAAGTATGAATACGAATTCCTGTTTCCCGAAGCAAAGGCCTTTTTCTTAGTTGTTTCATAGCTGCTCCGGAGTTGTTTTTCGAAACAGAGCATGTTGTTTCGCTGTTGAGTGGTTGGGTAGTTCGACGTTTCAGTGGGTTCCTGAAACAGGGTCTGTTTTTTTTTGCTGTTCTTCCCGAACAGGGTCTGTTTTTTTTAGCTGTTTTTCTAGAAACAGGGTCTGTTTTTAGCTGTTTTTTTCTAGAACAGGGTCTGTTTTTTCGCTGTTTTTTCCAGAACAGGGTCTGTTTTTAGCTGTTTTTCCAGAACAGGATCTGTTTTTGAGCTGTTTTTCCAGAACAGGGTCTGTTTATTAGCTGTTTTTTCCAGAATAGGGCCTGTTTTTTAGCTGTTTTTCCAGAACAGGGTCTGTCTTTTTTAGTATGTCTACCCCCATGAGCCAGCTCGATAAAGACCTTAAACGTAGGATTATCCAAGCTGCACGAACAATAAGAAAGAAGTATTTAGCATTTAAGACCTGCATCGATGATCTTCGTCGAGAATTTCGTAAAGTTTTTCCGTCCGTCGCAACATCTTTTCCTCGTACTCATTCTACCCTAACCCCATCTTTATCCGAAACTCTGAATCGTATTTCTAGTTTACTTGTATTCCTAGTCCTAACTTGTTTCCTATTATCGCTAATTTTGTATATAAATTTGCTCAATATCGATGTCTTGTGGTTAAATCACCAATTTTTCTAATTGCTAGTTTTCTTACATATTCGTACCTCGAAAAACACGTCTAAATTAACCTTACCTCGTGCTGAGTCAGTTTAGCTCGCTTGAGTTGGGAATTTTCCACTAATGATGCAATTTTTCTCTTATGTACTATTGTTTTAGGCTCTTTTAACTTGATATAATCATCCGGCAGATAATATTTTAACAATAAAATAAAGTTAATAATTTCTAACACCCCTGTTTATACAGCCCTGTTTAAACAGAGGTGTTTTTAAACAGGGCTGTTTAAACAGAGCTGTTTAAACAGGGGTGTTTAAACAGCTCAGTTTAAACATTGGTGATTTTAACGTGGGTTGCTTAGTTGTTATTAACTTAAATAATATTCCTAAATTATATCTTTCATCGAAAATTTCCTATACAGGGTGATGTAAAAATTTTGAAATCTAATTTTTTCCTCAAAGTCGAGGTTTTTGAAAAATAATTTGATAAATCGAATGATCTCATCATCTACTATCCTACATCCAAATTTCAACTCTCCAACCTGAGCCATTAGAGCGCTAATAGCAAAAAACTGTATCTCCGAGACCAAAGGGCCGATCGACGCCATTCTTTTTTTAAACGCTTTCGGACACCGCCCTGAACACGTGACATATGTTGAATTTTTCTTTTGATGTTTAACACGTGACTGGTGACAGTTGACATGTCTTAAATGACAGGTGACAGCCGCCATACTTTCACGCATGTCTTCTAACGCCATTTTGAACACGTGACCTACGTTAAATTTTAATTTTGGCGTTTCATAAGTGACAGGTGACAGTTGACAGATCTTAAATGACAGGTGACAGCTGACATACCTGTACACATGTCTTATGACGTTATTTTGAACACGTGTCGTATGTCAGATTTTTTATTTTAACGTTTCATAAGTGACTGGTGACAGTTGACATGTCTTAAATGACAGGTGACAGCCGCCATACTTTTACACATGTCTTCTGACGCCATTTTGAACACGTGACCTACGTTAAATTTCTACTTTGACGTTTGACAAGTGACAGGAGACAGTTGACAGATCGAAGATGACAAGTGACAGCTGACCAATTTTTTCATATGTCTTATAACGCCATCTTTAGCACGTTCTATATGTTAAATTTCTCTTTTAGCGTTTCCCAAGCGACTGGTAACAGTTGACATATTATCTAAAATGGCAGGTGACAGCTGCCATACTTTTATACATGACTTACAACATAATTCTCAACACGTTACGTATATTAAATTTCGAATTGAAAACTGGGGCTCTTATAGCTGCAAGTCTATATCTCCCGAACTCAATACTTTATTGGTACTCGATAGCGAGATTGGCTAGAGCGCTGATATTCCAACATATGGGTCCCCGGTTCTAATCCGAGCATGGGCAAAATAAATAAAAAAGTTTTTGACGTCATCCTAATGAAATAATTGTAATAATATTTCTATGATGCAGCGTTGGACTTAAAGGTCGAGAAGCTTGGTGGTTTGATGAGGTTCCCGCTAGGCGTAATGAAAATGTTTGTGACGTCATCGTGAATACAAACTGCGAAAAGAAGAAGAATAAGAAGAAGACTACTAAACATTAAACAGATGCTAGCGCCTAAGTGGCTAATGTCCGATGTAGTTCCTACCCCAAGTAGTTCAACCTAATTACCTAATCCCCAAGTAGTTACTGACCGAGTGGTTAATACCTAAGTAGCTAATGCCCAAGTGGTTAATCCCCGAGTAGTTAAAGCCCAGTAGATAAGGCCAAAATACCTATAGTCCAAGAGTTTGACATTTGAGAGTTGACAAATGATATCGACATACGTCACCATTTTGGTGTATGACGTACGTCGCTGCTTAGACCGGAAGTGGCCGCCATTACGCAAAGTATCCCAATACCTACTCTCCGCTTATGACCACTTTAAAAAAATATGGAAGTGTCCTAGTATGTTTGGTCGCGCGAAAACTTAACTCTATTACGGAGAAAGACCATGAATTGCCGCGAAAAATCGAGGAAATCGTGCGGTCAATGTCCAGCTTTAAGTATAAAACGTTACTGGACCTAAGCAATTCCTATTGGCAAATACCTATACAGCCAGAGCACAGACAATATACCGGGTTCCTTTTCGGTACGCGTAGCTATTTCTTTAATGTCTTACCGTTCGGATTAGCAAACGCGGTTTCGTCGTTTACGAGGTGTATCGACAGGGTTTTTGGTAGCGAATTTGCTGGTTTTTTAGTGCCGTACGTGGATGACCTTTTGGTCCTTAGCGAGACCTTTGAGGAACACTTGTGCCATTTAAACCTAGTCTTGAATCGTTTGAAGACCGCGGGTTTTACTTTAAAGGTAAAAAAATGCCAATTTGTTTGCCAACGGGTTAATTTTTTGGGGTATGTCTTGGACGAAAAGGGTTTTAGCCCTGACCCCGAGCGCGTGCAAGCAATCCTCGACTACAAACCACCCGAAAATGTGAGGCAGCTGCATAAATTTTTGGGCCTGTGCCAGTATGACCGCTCTTTTTGCCCAGGGTTTTCAGCGTTGTCCGAACCATTAACACGTTTGTTAAGAAAAAAATCAGTATGGTCTTGGGGCGAGGAACAAATACGGGCATTTGATTCGTTAAAAAATGAGTTAAAGTCAAGTACTTTGTTATACTATCCGGACCCTAACCTAACGTTTTATGTTGAGACAGACGCCAGCGACGTGGGTGTAGCCGCACAGCTCTATCAAGTCGTCGATGGGGAACGTCGGGTCGTGGCTTGGGCAAGCCGCATATTACTTGACCGTGAGCGGCGCTATGGTATTTTTGAAAAAGAAATCCTGTCGTTGGTCTTCGCATTAAATAAATGGCGCATATATTTACTGGGTCGTTCGTTTGTCGTGTATACAGACAATAAAGCTATGTCGTATTTAAATACTTGCCGCTTGTTATCTCCTCGCGTGACACGGTGGGCTCTAGCCCTTCAAGAATTTGATTTCAGCATCGCGCACATTAGTGGTCGGGACAATACCATTGCTGATGCTTTATCCCGTTTTGCGGGTGTTAGGCCGCCGACACCAAAAGAGAAGTCCTTTACGGTTTTGAGTACGCTTAAACTTCCGGGAGATTTTCTTGCGTTGTTGAACAAGGTAAAACAGTATCAACTGGAAGACAACAAGTTGCTAAACATCCGGGAACTTTTGAAGAAAGGAAGCCTTACTGATAAGTTTATTTTATTCAGGGACGTACTTTATCTTAGGCGGGACGATACGATAAATTTGTTATGCGTTCCCGACGCCCTTAAGCCAAAGTTTATTGAAACTTTTCACGTGGCTCTTGGCCATTTTGGGACCTATAAATGTTGGTCTGCTCTAAAGAGGGAGGTTTGGTGGACCAACATGTCGCGTGATGTTAAGCGGTTTATTAAGGCGTGTGGGATTTGTCAAAAGACGAAAAGTACCATGTTACCAAAGCCAGCGCAGCAGGCTATAATTCCGGAGTCCAAAGACGACTTAGTCGCTTTAGATCTTTTCGGGCCACTCCCTAGGAGTCGTGCCGGTGCGGTTTATATTTTGGTAGTACTAAATGTCTTCACGAAACATGTTTCTCTGTACCCATTACGTACGGCTACTACGCGCTCCTGCCTGAACCGTCTTACTGTGGATTACTTTCCTAATTTCGGTGTTCCTAAACGAATTCTTTCGGACAGGGGTACTCAGTTCTCTTCGCCGCGTTGGAGTAAGTCGCTTAAGACATAGGATATTCAAGCGGTTTATACGTCCGTCCGTCACCCCGAGGCGAATCCCTCAGAACGGGTGATGAAAGAGCTAGGCCGTTTGTTTCGCACGTATTGTCATGACAAACACACCAGATGGGCTTTCGAAGTCGTTAAATTCGCGAATTTTTTGAATAATGTCATACATGAGTCCACGGGCTTCACACCAAATGAATTTCAATTCGGCCAAGATCGCTTAAGGCTCCTTCCCGAAAGGTTGCGGCCCCCCAGTGCCAATTTTTTGGATAGTGCTCGAAAATTAATTTTAGCTAAGGAGACTCTCCAAGGCAAAGCGGCCCGCCGGAAACTACATAATCCAGGGAGGCCCTACGACACTTTTAGGCCTGGAGTTTTAGTACTTTTGCGGGCTAACCCCCGATCATCTGCTATTAACGCGGAAACAAAAAAGTTTCTCTTACTGTTTGAGGGGCCTTACAAAATTAAAAAGACCGTAAGCCATGCTAGTTTTGTGCTGGTGGACCCAGCCACTGGTGCTGAGCGGGGAATTTTTCACGCCAGCCATTTAAAAACTTGGGTTTCTGGTGAAGCTGGCTCTATTTCTCAGCCGGTGCCGCCAGCTTCGGGGGGAAGATGAAGTAGAGCGCTTAATATCTTGTAGTTATATGGCAGTTCCCAACTTAGTGGTATGGTAAAGGCTAGGATGCTTATACGGGTACCGCTCTGCTAGCTATGTGGCGCGGAGATAAAAAGTGTATATTGGAATGTTGTTTTTAAAAAAAAAACTCTTTGCAACCTGTTTTTATGAAGCGGGTAAAAACGGCTATCTGGATCGTCTAAATTGGGATCGCCACACATTATTTCCTGTTACGGACGTGTGCTCTAAGCATTGTAACAGCCTTTTGGGTTGCTGACTGGAAATTAATTTGTTTCAGATAATTCCCATAACACCCTGGTGTTATTTGTTTTTAGGTAAGTGTTTCGTGACTAGCTAAGTTTATGCCGATGTCGGCCCTAATATAATTTGTTCTTTTTCTTTTAGCAGTGTAGCTTATGTAGGTATTTTTCAAAATGTATTTCAGATACCATGTATGATTTTGGCTTGTCGCTGCCTATTTATTGTCGGTTTTTTAGCGGCTGACCTAATTGTTGTTATTTGTTTTTAGCACGTCTTTAGCCGAAAAATAAAACCATCACCATAATTCGCTGTTTTACTTGCCACCCCACTACCTGTAATCTGTAACCTGTAACCAGTAACTCGTTCTGTCTCAGCCTCAAACTTTGGAAACATCTGTTAAGCATTTTTCAACAAAAAATAATATTATTGATTACAAGACAGACTTGACTGAGTGGTACAGAATGCATGTAATGAATACAATTTTGCTTAAATTGGAAGAATTTCAAGAACGTGATAGCGGTTGGGCTCTGTGTGAAATCTGGTATTTAAAAATTAATTTTAATAGGTATAACCCGATACATGTAGGTTTATCCACTTATGTCAAGTTGTCCGATTTTATTAGGAAAACAAAAAGTGTCATTAACATTCAAAACGATGACATTTACTGTTTTCTTTGGTCAGTAGTTTGTGCCCTTTATCCGGCTGCATCAAATAAAAATGTAATACGGACTTCATCCTATCCTCACTTTAGTCAAGTCTTAAAATTTAATGGTATCAAGTTTCCTATTGCTATAAAAGATATTCCAAAATTTGAAACTATGAATAATTTAAACATAAATGTTTTTTGTTTGAACGGAAATGAAATTTTACCTTTAATGTTGAGCAAAACTGATTTTCAAATAAAAATTAATTTGCTTTAAATGTCATGTGGTTGTGATGGTACCGTCAATTTAAACAGTGAAATGAATGAATTAAATAAACCTGCTTTTCATTTTGCTTACATAAAAAATTTAAGCCGTTTACTCAATAAACAAACGGGAAATATTAACAATAAAAAATGGTTTTGTGAGCGATGTCTGAATCATTTTAACTTCGAATTTATTTTGAAAAAGCATTTGGTTGATTGCAAAAATATGATTAACTTTAAAATTGATTTACCAAAAGGGAGTGAAAGAATTGTTAAATTCAAAAACTTTTCCCGTAAATTACCAGTTCCATTTGTAATTTATGCTGACTTGGAAAGTCTTCTTGTAAAATGTTCCGATATTCATACAGCAAATAATGTATCAAAATCTAAAAAATATCAAAAACACGAACCCTTTAGCATGGCTTATTATTTAAAATGTCCCTTTAATGACTCACTGTGCAGATTTCGGTCATATTCTGGTAAAGATTGTATTGAATGGTTCGTTAGGAAACTTGTAAAAATTGCTCAACGAGTAGATCATATATTATTAAACCCAGTTCCACTAAAACCATTAACTAGAGAAGAAACGCATGCATTTTGTCGTTCCCAAATATGTCACATTTGTTGTAAACCTTTTACTGATGACACTGACTATCGCGTAAGAGATCATTGCCATTTTTCCGGCATATTAAGGGGTGCAGCGCATAATTCTTGCAATTTAAATTATAAGAAAAAATTTACAATCCCTATTGTATTTCATAATCTTTCAGGTTATGATAGCCATTTCATAATTAAATCACTTTGTACTCAAACTGAAGGATCAATTAGTTTACTTCCTTTAAACAAGAAAAATTACATTTCCTTCACTAAATATCTTAAAAATTCAAAAGTATCTTTGCGTTTCTTGGACTAGTATCGATTTATGGCTAGTAGTTTAGAAAAATTGTCGTCATATTTGGAAAACGATCAAAAAACCACTACAAGAGCATATTATACAGATAATTAAAGTTTGACAAATGGGGGTAATTCCAGAGACGGCTTCTAACCTAGTTGGAAATAAAATTAGGATTCGATTTGAAAATAAAATACAAATATTTATTTACCCACATTGTGTTATTTGAAAGTGCGAGATACGAAAATATCATACAGGGTGTCTGAAAAGTCTTAGCATGGGCAAATATCTTTACTATTAATAAAGATAGCGACACCAAATTTTAGTTGTACCTTATTGGTTGATAAATCTACGTTTTTATTTAATTTGACTTTTTCAACCCCCTTGGGGGATTAGGCTAGGGAGTTGAGGTCGAAAATTTTGAATGCAAACCTATGCCGTGTGGCCTCTTCGTTTAAAAATCTTCAAGAAAGAAACATTGTTTTAGTATTTTAGTATTTATTTATTATTGTAATTCATTTTTAAATGGCAAGCCTATAAAAATTATAACTCGTAAATCGTATAATCGGTCGGGGCAAAAGTCGACCATTAGTCGACCTCTTGTGCCATACAGCACAAGTCGGCGCTGCTATTTTTTGTTTTGTGGGGCACTTTTTTCTAACTTTTCTCCAACTTTACTTCTTCATTTGTCGTTGTTATATGTTTTGTTTTTTGACATCTGCGCAGTAGACCAAAATGCGTACCACGCGCAAACCGAGCGTGCTAGACATGCGCACGGAATTTCAGGAGATGGACTTTGGTGTCTACATTTGAACCCATTCACTTTTAAGAATCTATCTCCAGTAGTTAAGGTACCACTGCGTATTTAACTTTATAACGTTTTTCCCAAGTTTTTTCGATTTTATTTTTCTTTTTTTGCTATCTGCGCGGTGGCAAATAACGAAAAATACAGTCGAAAAAAACTTGGGGAAAAAGTTTTACCATTGATCAAAATGCGTACCACGCGCAAACCAAGAGGGCTAGACATTCGCACGAAATTTCAGGGGATGTACTTTGTTGTCTAAATTCGCAGTGGTACCTTAACTACTGGAGATATATTCTTAAAAGTGAATGGGTTCAAATGTAGACACCAAAGTCCATCTCCTGAAATTCCGTGCGCATGTCTAGCACGCTCGGTTTGCGCGTGGTACGCATTTTGGTCTACTGCGCACATGGCAAAAAATGAAAAATAAAGTCGAAAAAAACTTGGGAACAAAGTTATAAAGTTAAATACGTAGTGGTACCTTAACTACTGGAGATATATTCTGAAAAATGAATGGGTTCAAATGTAGACACCAAAGTACAACTCCTGAAATTCCGTGCGCATGTCTAGCACGCTCGGTTTGCGCGTGGTACGCATTTTGGTCTACTGCGCAGATGTCAAAAAACAAAACATATAAAAACGACAAATGAAGACGTAAAGTTGGAAAAAAGTTAGAAAAAAGTGCCCTACAAAACAAAAAATAGCAGCGCCGACTTGTACTGTTTGGCACAAGTGGCCGACTAATGGTCGACTTGTGCCCCGCCCGATTATACGATTTACGAGTTATAATTTTTATAGGCTTGCCATTTAAAAATGAATTACAATAATAAATAAATACTAAAATACTAAAACAATGTTTCTTTTTTGAAGACTTTTAAACGAAGAGGCCACACGGCATAGGTTTGCATCCAAAATTTTGGACCTCAACTCGCTAGCGTAACCCCCCAAGGGGGTTGAAAGAGTCAAATTACGTAAAAAAGTAGATTTACTAACCAATAAGGTACAACTAAAATTTGGTGTTGCTCTCTTTATTAATAGTAAAGATATTTGCCCATGCTAAGACTTTTCAGACACCCTGTATGATATTTTCGTATCTCGCACTTTCAAATAACACAATGGGGGTAAATAAATATTTGGATTTTATTTTCAAATCGAATCCTAATTTTATTTCCAACTAGGTTAGAAGCCGTCTCTGGAATTACCCCCATTTGTTAAACTCTACAGATAATACAGAATTTAATTTGGTAACGAGAAAAGGCATTTTTCCTTACGAATATATGGACTCTTGGGACAAGTTTGCAGGACACATGTTTACCGCCTAAAGAAAAGTTTTATAGTAAAATTGCTAAATCTGATGTATCTAATGAAGATTACAACCATGCATGCAATGTGTGGAATACTTTTAATCTTTCAACTCTTAAAGAATATGCTGAATTGTATTTAAAAACTGATGTCCTGCTACTTGTCGATGTGTTTGAAAACTTTAGAAAAACCTGTTTAGATACATATCAATTGGATTGTCTCCACTATTTCACCTCTCCAGGATATGCATATGATTGTATGCTAAAAATAAGTCAGGTAGAACTGGAGCTTTTAACCGATATCGATATGATAATGTTTACAGAAAAGGGTATTAGGGGAGGGATTTCTCAATGTTCAAACCGATATGGCAAAACTAACAATAAATACATGGGATCAGATTATAATCCAACCGAACCATCTTCATATCTCATGTATTTTGATGTTAACAATCTGTATGGAGCTGCAATGAGTTTTCCTCTACCTACGGGAGAATTTCAAATGATATGTGATTATGAAATTTATAACGAAGCAGATATATTTAATATACCGGATGAGAGTGAGTACGGGTACATTTTTGAGGTTGACCTTCACTACCCCAAGCACTTATTCGAACTTCATAAAGATTTGCCATTTTGCCCTGAACATTTAGTACCACCTACTTCGGCATCTACTCTTCCAAAATTATTAACAACATTATACGATAAGAAAAATTATGTTATTCATTACAGAAATTTAAAACAAGCATTGCAATTTGGTCTTAAAATTAGTAAAGTGCACAAGTGTTTAAAATTTAAACAATCACCATGGCTAAAACATATATCAATTTAAATACTGAACTAAGAAAGAAAAGTAAAAATGAGTTTGAAAAAAACAACTATAAATTGATGAATAACGCGGTATTTGGTAAAACTATTGAAAATGTCAAAAAACACAGAGATGTAAAGTTGGTGACAAAATGGTCGGGAAAATTTGGTGCAAATTATTATATTTCACAACCGCATTTTCACAGCTCTGTTGTTTTTGGTAAAGATATGGTTCTTATTGAAATGCGCAAACTAAAAGTAAAATTTGATAAAGCCATTTATGTAGGAATGGCAATATTAGATATTTCAAAACTATTTTTGTATGATTTTCATTACAACTATATCAAAAAGAAATTTAACTCTTGTTCAAAATTATTGTATACCAATACAGATAGTTTGATATATCATTTTCATGTTGACGATATCTATGATCACATCCGAGAAGATATTCATAAATTTGATACATCAGACTATTCGGAAAATAACGTTTACAATATTCCTCTTCGCAACAAAAAAGTATTGGGGTTAATGAAGGATGAAAACAATGGAGCGATAATGAGTGAATTTATCGGTTTACGGTCAAAAATGTACTGTTTTAAATTGTACAAAACTGTTGAAGATATAGCTAACAAAACCCAGGAAATAAATCGTATCGGTATCAGAGAAATATTTATGGAAAATTTAATTTTAAATTTTGATGTTACGAAAAAAGCTAAAGGTGTCCAATCGTCAGCATTAAAATTTATTTATTTTGATGATTATTATGAATGCCTGTTTAATAACACAAGTTTGGAAGTCTCACCAAATTTTATTAGATCGGAAAAACACGACGTTTTTACAATTCACCAAATTAAAACAGCACTAAGTCCATATGACGATAAGAGAATTGTAAATTATGCTTACACTGATACCCTTCCTTGGGGTTTTCACATTTAATCTTTTTCGAACTTATATTCTTCTTTAACGGGTAATCTGCTCTCTTTTCCGTTATTGTCTGCTGCGAAAACCTAAGGTAATAAAACAATACGAGTTTTAATAATGAATATTATTCTACCTAATAATTTGATATTTTTCAGACTGCACCAAAAACTAAACGTAATGTATAATTAATTTAAGGATTTATTTGTTCAACAGCCAAGAATAAATTGCCCCCTACCTGCTGATGGTGACACACTACTCAAGATAAGAATCGATATTGTCACATGTGAAGAAAATGAATGTTTTAGAATGTATCAAAGTCAACCAATAACCATGGAGGAATGGATAGACATGGAAAACGATTTTGACAGGGCCAAACTATGGGATGTTATAACTGAAAATTACTGGTTTCAAATAAAATATGAAATTAATTATAATTTAAAACATTTTTCTTTTTATTGTACAAATTGTAAAAATAGATCACCAAATAAAAGACTGAAATTGTTTTAATTACTGGTTTCAAATAAAATTTGAAATTAATTATAATTTAAAATATTTTTCTCTTTATTGTACAAGTTGTAACAATATATCACCAAATAAAACCAGTATGAAATAGTGTACCATATATTGTTTTAACTCTACATTTACAAATAGAACATAAAAATATTTTGTTTTCCACATGAATATTATCTTGCTCCATTTTGGTCTTCACATACGTGGTAAATTTTTTTCCTAATTAGTCTTTTCCTCCTCCCTTTCCTGTTCTGTTTTCCTAACTTATGGACTGGTGGTGATGGTGGTGGTGCTGGTGCTGGAAGCGATGGTAATGAACTATCTTTCTGTTCAGTGCTTTTTTCCTTTTTCTCGTCTTCTTCCCATTGATTTCGACGAAACCAAACTAACCAATGTAGACAGGACATGTTAAAACAATCCCCAACATGATCTAAACAATTTTTACACAAAAATCTTCGATCTTTTAATGGTTTGGAACATCGACTACATACCATTTTAGCACTACTTTCTTTGATGATGGTTTAACAGTTAAACGAGTAAATCGACAGTCTACTACTAGTACTGATTCTAGACAAAAGTTTAGAAAGCAGGCATTTACTATTTATATAGGAAATTCTACAGACGCATGAGTACAGGCTCGGCCGGTTTTTGTTACGAAACTCTGTTATGATGACGACTCGCTAACTGTAGGAAGAAATTTAAATGTTCTACAGCTAAACGACGACGACGACGCGACGTTGAAACGTCACACAAGTTAAAGTACAACTTTGTGTTGTAATTGCCTGCTGCTCATTGTGATAGTCGTCAGTAAAATGTTGCTATACGAGGTGCATCGTCAATAATGTTTTTTCCTTTTTTGAACTTTTTAGTGAGAATATTTGTATTACAACGCGTGGCGGCCTTGCTTTAAAGTGTGTACAAATAGAAAAAATAAGCTTCGTCTTTCTCTCTCACAGCAGCTCTCGCAGCAGCAGTCTACTTTAAACAATAAACTATTTATTTTAATGGCTTTTTAACATGTGTAATGATTTTAAAACACCACTGGTAATTTTATATTAAATAAATTAGTACATCTTTAAAAACAAAAGTTAGTTAGTTAATAGCTTTTCACAACAACTATAAAATTTATTAGTGATGTCAACTGAAAAAACTTCTGTTTCTGTCTTGAATCTAAAACGTTATTACTCTGTATATTTATGAACTTGTTTTTGATAATGAGATCGGGCTCAAATCGAGCATTTTATGGATGGATAATTAATTATTCATTATTTGTACATGTTTAACATTTGTTTTAATTCTTTGAGCGATAGCCGTTGACTTTTAAAACTCAACTGCAGCTGTTTCTGTTAACGTGCATTAGGTTTGTTGTTGTTGTTTACAACTTTTGATCTAGCAATTTTAAAACGTTGTGAATAAAAATAAATAAAACACACTTTTCTGTAAGCACCACTTCTTTTTAGCAGCAGAATTCTTTCCCACAAAAGGTATAAAGTCCAGTAAATTTTAATATCATCGTACCGAGAGAAAACGATATTTATTCCATAAAGGGTGCCAGCCTCTAGTCACACGCCTTACTCACTAATAAAAATTAGGACAGAATGATAAGAAATTATATTGGGGCGAAAGCAAAGCTCTTTTCCAGTGTCTTTTAAAGAACTGCTGTTATTAGTTTTAACAAATTGAAAAAAAAATGAATTTGGTATGTTTTAAATCAAAGCGTCTTCTGCCCTGGTATAGCAATGATAATTTTACACAAATTTGTAAAAACTGTGCTTTTTGGAGTAGTACAAAAGGGAAACCAACCAAAAGAACATAATTGCTTGGCATGTTTTAGAACTAAATGTTGTCGTCGTTCTAGAGAACTACATGGGAAAAGATGTTTTTTCTATGATATCAGTTTATTTTCTTTGAAACCGGCAAGTCAATGTCAAAAAGATATTAGTATACCGGAAACCAACAATTTACACTCTCGGTTAGTTTGGAAAAATTCTTTGGAACAATATTATGACGAAATGCATTAAATAAACATGTAACTTATCGCTTTGTTTTGATTTCTTTCTCATAATACACTTTCTTTGTAATAATATACGAACTCGACATGTAAAATGGTTTCGTTTTGTTTTTAGTTTTATTATTTGACCCAATTCTGACCACCTCTATTTTATTAAAATTACTTAATTTAACTAAACTGCAGCGTCTTATTATTAAATAAAATAGTTCAATATACATGTAAATCTTCCGATTATTCTAGGCAAAAGTTTGGAGAGCAGACATTTACTATTTATATAGGAAATTCTACAGACGCATGAGTACAGGCTCGGCTAGGCTGACTAGGCCAGGCTAGGCTGCATCGAACAAAAAAACAAACTTCCAATTGAATACAACAACAACAACACGACAACAACCAACCAATATGTAATGCACGCGGCAAAGTTTGTCTCGTCTAGCTCTCACTTTAAGCGGCGCGGCATGTTTTTTTTTACCCACATCAATTCTACCTAGGTACTACTACTACAGAATACAATGGAAAAAAAGACAGAAATCAATCGATCAATTTTGTTTTGCTTCTCCAAACTGTTTTATTAGATATATTATCAACCGAAAAAAATACATAAAACATATACTAGTACTTCTTGGTTCTATAGCTGGGAATACAAAATTTATACACGACATGGTGTGTGTGTGCGCGCGCGGGTTCGATCCTCGCCTTGGGCAAAAAAACTTTTTTTTTGCAATGCATACGACGACGAATTATTATTGATGATACACCAAACGCAAGTGAAATGCAAATACACATCAACCAATTTGCAAATATTAAATAATAGCACGAGTAGCGCAGTGGCTAAGGCGTTCGTCTACCAATACAGAGGTCCCCGGTTCGATTCACAGCAGCAGCAATATTATATGGTGGACTTTTTTCCGAAAGAGATTCTTGACAAAATGGCGAGACACCAGCAAATCCAATAATGCCTTTCTGGATTTTTACATTACGTCATTGCATAAGGCCATTTTGGTCAGCAGCCTCTGGTCGCTGAAGACACTTCTTGTAGACCACCCCCAAAGATCGAGAGGGGTGAAAAAGGGGTGAAATATGGGTATAGGGGATGATGCCATCGAGAGTGCCAAAAGAGCACTAAATTGTCCCAGTACCCCGGCCTCTATACTACTAATGTTTTTATACACATTTAACCTTAGTTAATAAGAGCATATTTCTGTATCTGTATGTACCTACTTTTCATATAAATAAATACTTTTTTTAATGAGTTTCCTAACTATTTATTTTTGTCTTCCAGAAGCGCGTCATATTAAGTTTAAAAAAGAAATAAAACTTAATCCAAATTAAATAGCTACAAAACTACAACAGTCATAATTTAGAAAGATTTAATAAAAATTGTACTAACAATCCATCAGCATATTAAGTAAAAATAACACATTTGTTATTTTTATTAAAAAAAAAATTCCAGCCTTACACCAATTATTGAAAACAACCATAGAAACATGCCGCGGCACCTATGATTAAGCTCTAAAGGTTTGGTTTTGAGAATAACAACTTCTTATAGGAATATCCTTGGCAAGTTTCTTAAGTTCGATTTTATTAAGATGTTGCTTGCAGTTCATTTCTTTTATTTATTCGTAATATAATAATTATTTAAATTTATAAAATTATAATTTTATTTACTAGTTAGAATATACCTTTTTTTAGAAGAATATACATTACACATCTCTATATATAAAAGAAGAAACTGACTGACTGACTGATTGACTGACATATCAACGCACAGCTCACACCACGGGGTCTAGAAACTTAAAATTTTGCACAAAGGTTTCTTATATAACTTAGGCATCCACTAAGGAAGGGTTTTTTAAAATTCAACTCCTAAAAGGGTGAAATAGGGGTTCAAACTTTGTATGGAGAAAACATATTAGATGTTCCTATTGTCGAAACTTCATAGAAGTATTCTAAAAAATAAATGTTTACCTATACACTTGTCTTACGTCTTACAGTTTTAATAAATCAACCCATAAGGGGATTAAAAGGGAGTTGAAAGTTTGTAATGGAGTAAAATTGTTAAAAAGCTAGTACTACACATACAAACCTCCAAAACGACAAGTTGCACCATTTTCTAATTTTGAAACATTAACATTAATAAATTTTGCATATACGATTTTGGTAATCCATATTTTTTAATTTGATAAGGTCTTGATTAAAAATTATTCCTTTGACTTAAATTTTATCGGAATCTTGCAGCTTGTTGTATTATATGGAAGTAACTATTTCCATAATCGGTCTCGCCCTAACTATAGTAGATCCCATGAGTATTTCAATATTGATATCCTAGAGGTTCTTTTCTTCTTTGGCTATGGAAAGGTATGGCATTTTCTGTCGTTGTTGTTTAATTTTTCTTCTACTTATTTATCAATACATGGACTATTACTTGAATATTAATAAAAATGTTTTAAAATTATTTTGTAGAAAACTATTGAAGTCCACTTTAATTCTAATACCACTTTATGGGATACCATATATTGTATCGCTGTTTATAAGTTTTAACGTATCAAGGAGCACGATACTTGAGATAGTATGGCTTTTCTTTGACCAGACGTTTACATCATTTCAGGTAAGATACTCTAAACACTATCTGGGTTACTTGACGGCAAGTTATTAAAAAATAATTTTAATAGTTGTTTATAATTTCTTGTTCTAATATTTATTATATGTTTTTTGTTTTATATTTTTTATGGTAATATTTTTTTTTTAACATTTTTTATCCTAATTATCTTTAATTCTAATATTTTTTACTCAAATTTCCTTCAAATTTTGTTGCCATATTTCCTTCGTGATTTCTTTGTAATAAAAAATTTAAAACGAAAGTTTTAGTACATGGTATCTTTGAATTGAATTCAATAACATTAATTTTTTTTGGAACTATCTGAATTTTCATCGGAACTATCAGAACTATTTGAATTTTCATCACCCGTTTCATATCCATAATATTTATTAAAATAATTACAAATTTCGGAATAAGAAATGTCAAACTCCTCCTGAAGGAAATCTTCCAGAGGTTCTTTTGGAGACTTCAATCTATAAACTTCTAAAGCTTCTTCCATACATCTATGAAGATCATTTTTATTAAAATTTATGTTGACAACAAATATATAAATATATTGTACCGGTCGGTCGAAATACTAAACAAACTTTCGGTTTTCTAATTTTTATTCACCGACAATAACCTTCTTTTCACTTTCACTGTCAATGTCACAATAAAGAAAATACCTTTCTAAGACTAAACTGAAAATCAACAAGGTAGCATTACAAGAAGAAATTAGAAGACTGTGGCTAATTCTAGGCGTTCTATCATAGGCGTTCCATGCAGAAAATTACAGAATCGAATATTCTGCAAAGATCCAGATCTTCTTTCATAGGCGTAACATGTAAAAATTAACCAGTGTACCTATTAAATTAGAAACTAATATAAAATAAACCTAAAATCTCAAAGCACACGAACAGAAAGTAAAGCTAAAAAGTCTATAAACTTCTGAGAAGTCCGTAATATTGCTCCCCCTTCAAGGCTTCATCGTCCCGATCAAGTTTTTTGATGTTGTTAACGAGCCAGCCATGCACGACTTTCATCTTCGCATGAGGGCTGTTCTGCATTCGATACACCAGTTCGTTAGGATGACTACATTGAACGGCCCTTCCCATGGCTTCTGGAGTTTCGGTAAGCGACGCACTATGGGGTATTTGTCTCTGAAATCCGGACAAAAGTCGATTTCGTCAAAACGCACCCTAATCAAATTTAATGGTTACAAAAGAGAGTTGAGTACCTGGGCACTAATACAGCCACGTACAACCTCGCTCGGTTGAATTATTCGGTCGTACCATCAGTTGAAAATCGATAGTCTTTCGAAGCTAATGTATCTTTCCTCATTGTTCTTTTCTAGTAGCGAATTTAGTGAGTTATTTTTGTGACAGGCGTTAAGTGTGTGGAGATTTCAAAAATGGACGAACCTGAAGCTGGTATGTACTATTGTTAACGTACTATTTTATTGAGTTTAATGAATTGGTTCAGTTGATTATAGTATTTGAAAAAAGATATACCTTAGAGTATTTTCAAACCAGATAATCGAAATTCTAGAATGGATTTGTTATATAGCAGGATGAGTCCCGATAATTTTATTTACATCATTAGGCAGTATGCAGTTTTAGCCTTAAACTAAAATAAGATTTAGCCGCGGAACAGCACAGATGATTAAGTTTTAGGAATAAATTCACATCTATCATCAAAAACGTTGTTTCATTTTTTTTCTAAGTTCTTTAATTTTTGTTTACAGGTTCATCAGGGGTTAAACATATGACTCGAAAACAACTCTATAATATAATGCAAAGCCACGCAGATGAAAACATAAACGAAAAATTGGAATATTTAGAAACGTTCTTAATTGCCAGAGAGGCTTACACAGATGAAACCAAAAAAAAAAAAGTTACGGCGAAAATTTTCTTATGTCAAATCAGAGTTTAGGCGCAGATGGGCTGCCTCCTATAACAAAAAAGAATTTTTCTTAAGAAAAATGAGAAATGGCTGCAGGGCACATTTGAGTTACCTCGAGCAACTAGTCGATCGGGGGGCGCCCAAGTAAATCATTTGATGATTTATGTGAACGAAGTAAAAGACGAAAGACAGAAAAATTACGCAGTACTATGGACGCCTAAGAATTAACTTTTGCTGCACAATTAAAGCTGAAAACAGAAATAAGTTCAGATGCCTCCAAAGTAATGAAAGATATGGAATCACCGAAAAGAGCGACAAAATATAGACAAGCTTTTAAAAAAGTGCATGAGTTGACACCAACACCACGCTTAACTCCTTTACAAGCGCTTTCAATGTTCGTAGACGCAAATCTATCCAGAAATACATATGAGAGAATAAGAGACACTGCCAAAAAATTATACCCTTGTTACTCAGTTTTGCAACGGGCCAAGAAAGAATGCTACCCAATTAGCGAATCATACAGAGTAACATCAACATATGCTGAAATAAAATTTATTGGACCATACAGTCACAAGATTGACCACATACCTAGAAGAAATGGTTAGTACTCTCACTGAAGAAGAAAACAACACATTGACATTAGTGAGTAAGTGGGGATGCGATGGATCGCAGCAAGCAGCGTACAAGCAAAGATTCGAAAATGAATACGAATCCGACGCAAACATTTTTCAAAGCTCATTTGTACCTTTACAACTAACTTGTGGTACAATCCATAAAAAAATCATATGGCAAAATTTAACACCTATATTAATATACAAATGGATGAATATTGCCTTGTTCATCCATCTGTATATTTATATAGGAAAAACCCACGGTTATTCATTCACTGTAGTACCCCTAATTTAAATTTTAATACATATGTATTTACAAATAAATACACATTTTAATACCTAACAACACGTACAATGTTTTGGCTTTTTTCGTTTATTCGTCAAAAGGGTGGAAACACGTATAAGAAAACTAAGGAAAATTATTGCGGAATATAAATACCTAATCTCCATGATAAAAACCAGTTTTGCGAAGACTTTAACCCAATTCGTAAGTTAATTAATTAAAATCATCATTAATTACTGTCCTACCTCATTTTTAACAGTCTAAAAGCAAGAAATAATTTTGACCGATTTTTCGAGGCAAATACCCCATAGTCGACGTTTGGTTCTTTTCGGATTGTATAACCAAACCCTTTCACCATCCATAAATCTACCAGTACCACTCTCTGTTTGTAACTTATTGCGGACTTCTTCGTGTAGAGCTTGAAGTTACTTACTAAGCTGACTTGCGTAGGTTTCTAATGATTCTTCAACATCAGCTGGACGTCCAATAAGCAGGTCGATAGGAATCCGTAATTCTTTTGTAAAAACTATGTTAAACTCTGTCTAACGTAACACTTTTGTGTTGGCAACGGAATTATCTGCTATTATAAAAAATAAAATTACCAGCATCAGCTAATTGACATTTGTCGCCCAGGTTCGACATTCTGGAGCAAACCTTTTATTTTTCTGTGATTTTCCAGATTTTTTGTATTTGTCAGTAGTTTTTCTTGTGTTTTTAAGTGCTTTTGACATTCTTGATAGTTTTATTTGGTTTTTGAATAATTAGACTTTATATTGTTATTGTTTTGTCTGTGAACTATTTGTTTCTGATATTTTTTATACATAATTCATCCTGTTTTGGGTAAGTTGCCATTTTATTTAAAAAATAATAAAATTTCATTAAGAATGGAATGGAATTTTTAGAATATGAATCACAATAATTATTGTGTCTCCAGTCCAGAAGAGACTCGAGGTGGATCTCAGAGCTGTGATGGTGCAAAAAAGACTTGGGTATTAAACATAACAAAAAAATTTACTAGAAAAATAAGCCTAGTTTTAGCTTTCTGGGACGAGAAACCCCCATAATATGGCAATAAAGACTCTAGTTTGTCAATGTTCAGTTTTCTCATAATGACCCAAAATAATTTTTTTGTTAACTCTCGTGGGAATCATTCCTTCGTAGGCCCAATCTCAAATGGTCATGGGGTCATAGCTACCAGGTAAAGAAAGTTTTTCTCGAGAATTTTTAAAATTCCTAATATTTCTACTGGTTCTTGTAGTTCTAGTTCTATCGTGTTGTAGTGGAGGTAAGTAGTGTTAACCCTATCGAGTTCTCCGCATGCGCAGTAGGGTCGACCTTGGCGCACAGCTGTGCTACTGTTATTTGACTTTTATACGGTATTATTCCAAGGTCATAGCCAAGAACGTGGCCTTAAACGCGAGCCGCTGTTTCTTTGTTTGGTGATAACCGGGTGTACGACGCTTACTTCAATGTTACATTTGTGGTGGATGTTTTCTAGGTCGTCGGATGTGGTTCGGTATATGTAAGGGTAGGGAAATTAATTTTTGGTATAGAACATTGTGCTGAGTAAAATGGTTCAAGCAAGTTAACTTAAAAGTCATGGCGTACGCGTGTGAAGATGTATGTTGTAAATCATTTACTCGTAGTTATAATATGTTACGACATAAAGAGAATCGTGTGTGATTTGCAAACATACATGGTGTAAAACAACGTAAAGTTGACGATAGGGCATCAACATCTGAGGTGCGTACTTGCGCTTCCTGCAATATAACCATACCAGCAATTCGAATGGCAGCTCACCAAAGAACAATATACCATAAAAGTAACGCATGTTCATCAATATCAACAGGTGTTGACCTCGTGTCCTGTGCTTTTAGAAATAGGATTGCCACATACCATATATCAAGTGACAATTAACATATTGACTATTCAATATTTTTTGATGAAATTAAAGCAAAAGTGTTAAACGTGGTAAGTGGCATAGTAAGAGTGCGTTCTGCTTTGAAAGTTAATATGGTGGTTGTTGATCGGTACATTTTACCAACACAAGATAAATTGTATAGTGACAAGTCATTTAATACACGCAATGAAATTGTTACTGCAGGAAGCGATTCGAAAAAATATACCAATCATTAGTGGAAGCCAGTATTGTGCGAATGGGAAGAGTAATTCCCCCACTCCTGGACCTTGACCTTGTAACGACCTTGAAAAGTTTGTTGTATTAGTGGCTGACATTGAGCGTTCAAGGTGACCTTGAGTGAGTTTTTGCCCTTGACATTAGTATGACCTTGAGCATGACTTTGAAAGTATCGAGTTATGTTGACCTTGGGTAATATTTTTGACCTTGACATTGATCTGGTGATGTAATGGTTTTGAATGGTGCTTATATGACATTGAAAGTTTGTATGACCTTGTGATGACCTTGAAAAGTTCGCATGTGTTCTTGCTTTTTTTTAACTTTTTTATAGTTGAGCCAGATGGTGCATCTAATGCGCTTAACGATTCAAATAAAGGCTGATAGTACAATATTTTCTGAAAAACGTTCAAGGTGACGTTGAGTGAGTTTTTGCCCTTGACATTGGTGCTGAAATAATCAGGAGTATTTAAACACATAACCTTGAGATATGTCACCTTCAAAATTTTCCCCCCATCCATTTACATTTTAACCTTCAATTTACTCCCCCTTCCCATTACCTTTTTCTATAGAGTATATAAATGCTGTGCCCTAGTGTCTTTGGAATAATTAGATTACAAGTCTTAACAGTTTCGGTACTTATAATATTATTTTAAACTCTTCAGTTACAATGCAGTCTGGTGCAGAACGCCCAATCGCATATATTCGACCATTTTCTATTAATGGGCGATATATGTGTAATAACTGTAATAATTATAAAGTAATACCAAACAAGAGTGTGGGTCTCTGTTATTTGTGTAACACAAATTTCAATGAAAATTCTTGCATTCTTAATTCACAAAAAGTGAATTAAGACAATTTGGTTATAACCCCTAAGTTATATGTAGGTACTAAATAAAACATTTATATTTTAATATGCATTTATTTTTTGTGACATACCTTATAAAATAAAACAAATATAAATATATTATTTAAACAATATCTGACTTATCTATCCAAGAATTAAACTGATTTGGAAAACCTAACCATTTTACATATAATTGCGCTTTATTATCTTTTTTGCGTTGACGAACAACTTTTTCTACCAAATAAACACCAGGACTTTGCGTCTTTTGTAATTCTGCTTTATAAAAACACCCCTTAATTGGTTGGCCATCCATAGATTCTAACAGATAGGTGGGTGGATGTGTAAAATTAACTTTTACTATTTTAAACAGTTCTGTCGACCATGATGGGGTGTAGCCCTTATCAAATATGCTCTTATATTTGCTTATACGCACCACGTCACCCAAACGAAATTTAAACTTTCTTGGTACAACTTTAGTATGATTATATGCTTCAATATTCGTGTATGGTTTAACATCTATTGGTTTCTTTCCAGTGGTGCGATGTTTGGTGTTATTATAATTGTTCGTTATTGATGGTAGAAGCTGTAACCATTTGTAGCTCTCTCTGGCCGAAAACTGTTTATATAAAAGATTTTTAAGTGTTCTTATAACTCGCTCAACAATGGTCGCCTTTTTGGTGCTATACGTGGAATAATGATTAATGTTGTGTTCTTTCATAAGACTTTGAAAATTTTTATTATAAAATTCCTTTCCTTGGTCACTTTGCAAATTTATTGGTGTGTAAGCTGCTTCTTTAATAATATGATCCATCGCATTACTAACTTCTACTCCTGTTTTGTTTCTAATTGGTCTAGTGCACACGTATTTTGAATAACAATTTATGCATACAAGAATATAACGAAACCACCGTTTTCATTAGCATATTGTTGCATTTCTGCCAAATCTATTTGCCACAAATATCTGTATCCCTTAATTATGGTACGTCTTCTAGGAAATTTTTTTCTTGCATTCTTATGAAGTTCTTTAACTATTTTGAGCTTTTCATTGCTAGGCTCCATGTCTCAGCGAACACTGATCAAAAGATACGATTGTTACACTTAATAAATGATACCTTCTTCTCGAAGTATTTCTATAATGGATATAATTTCATTATCGTGTCCGGTGTGACCAGCAATCTTAGAACTCCATAATAGTTTTAATCTATCTACTAATTCCTTTGGCTTGTTCCAGTAAACATAGGTGGTACAGGAAGAGACGTGTTTCTTTGCAGGTAATTTGTTACCTGCATTTTTTCGAATAGCACCCCCCAATTTAGTTCCTGTTATTAACGGTTTTATTATACGAACATATTTTGGCCATCGGGTCTCTGTTAATTCTTGATTTTTATTATAGTGTTTATGGGCAGCATTTGTTAGCTCTAAAATGTCTTTATAATCTTGAAGTATTTTTGGGCTTATCCTTTCCTCATTATTTATTACTGGTGGATTCTTTAGAAAAAGTAAGTCGTAAAGATCCTTTGTGCCATGAAATATGGCGACACTGCCATCATTTCTAAATATTGCTACTTTTCCTTCGTGAAAACGTACTTCTGAATTGCCAACAAACATCTTTTTCTTATCCGATTTGGAACCGAAACGTACCCCATAAATGGTATCATACTGAGATGGATACCGTTTCAATCCGCCTAAATACGAAGAGATTTTTTGTGTGATGATTTATCCAGCGATTGATGAAATTTTGTCGTAGCTGAATGGGGTGTTATATAGTCCAATTTCTCAATCGATTTTCTTGATGAAGATGGTGTTTCATATATTGGTTCCTCTCTTTCAGTATGTGATGTGTCCATTAGAGTTTTTCTTGTGATTTCATCTCTTTGCATTTCAGGTGTAGATGTATGAAAATAACTCTGTGGAAAATCGAAATCGAACGTTTCTGATGGTTCTTTTAATTTGGCGCTAATAAAAGGCTGCGATTTTATTTCAGGTTCTTGTTTACATTGGATGCTTTTTGCTTTACCACTTTCGATATAGATGTCAGAGGTTTTGTAACCGGGTCGTAAAATTTCTCCAATTCAAATTTATTTTGGGCTTGCTTTGCTTTTATCTGTCTAAATTTTTTTCTTACAGCATCCGTAGCTTCCACCAGTTTCCGTTTTAAATCAATGTTTGTATCCATGATGTTAACGGGGTATCGTCCAAAAACGAAATGAGGTGTTTCCGATGTCATTACAGAAATATATAGCTATCAAATCCTTTACGATATCTTCCAGCATTTAGGTCACTATCTTTGTCAATGACTAAAAAACCATATTTGTTGTCCCAGCATTTGGAACACATTTTTTGAAATTTCTGAAATGAAACATCTGGTGAAACATGATCAGAATATATGTGGCTTAAATTCATCTCATCCTGTTTAAACATAATAATTAAATTAGCGTTATCACGTACTAGATGCTTCGGAACTCTAGAACACGTTTGCGCTAAATAAAAAGAATCGATGTTTTTATGACGTCCCATGCTAAAATATGAACGTATCACATCCTGCTTTTCACACATAACATCATCAAAAATAAAAACTGAATTTGGTTTGGCATCTGAAGGTTCTACAATGTTTGATGCATCGCTAAAAGTATAGTAGCCTAACCCTTTAATCGGTGACAAAATGCTCCTTAAATATTCATATTTTGGCTGATACAATGATTTGGAATATATGTAAACAGTTTCAAAACGCAGTCCTAAAGGATGAGTAAGCAGAGAAATCATAACATTTGTTTTTCCATAATTTGATGGTCCTATTACTAGTCCACGAATTGATAATGGTAGTAAAGGACCATGTCGTCTTATGACATGGCGCGCATGTCCGGATCCAACTTTTTCATCCAAGTTGTCGATATCAAGTTTTTCTTTAAGCTTAACAATTCGCATTTTACATACAATAGAAGTTACTATTTTATAATTGATTGTTGGTGTTACTTCTCAGTTAAATGTCACCCACCAAACGAAGTGGACGGTCCCGTATTTTGAAGAAGACTGGAAGCGGTTTAGCGAATTCGATTATTAATAAGCTTCCTTTCGAGTTTCATATACCCGGCTACCAGTTTTGTGGACCTGGTACAAAAATTTTAAAACGTGTAGCAAGAGGCGATCAAGGAATTAATTCTTTAGACGCAGCCTGCAATAAACACGATTTGTCGTATCTAAATAACAAGAACTTAAGTGCGCGACATCAAGCCGATAACGAACTTGAACAACGTGCTTGGGAAAGAGTTAAATCGAAAGAAGCAAGTTTAAGTGAAAAAGCTGCTGCTTGGTTAGTAACTAATATAATGAAAACGAAACAGCGATTTGGGATGGGCGTATCACGTATTTCAATAAAAAAGAAAACAGTCAGAGGAAAACCAAGGAAAGCTAGACCGAAACCCAATAAACGTGTAAAAAAGTTTCTTTTGGATCATCTATTAGAGTACCCATTCGTGCAGAACTATTAAAAGCAGGAGGTAAAAAATTTATTGAAAAAAATGTTATTAAAGCTTCTAAAGTGGCATTGGCGGCCGCCAGATCAGTGAAAAATGTTGGTGGAAAATGAAAAATTCGTGCGCCTAGAATAATACCTATACCCAAAGTGGGTGGGTTGCTGCCTTTAATACCGATATTTGCAGGGTTGTCAGCATTAGGGTCTCTAGCAGGTGGGGCAGCTGGAATAGTGCGAGCTATAAAAACAGTAAAAAACGCAAATGTACAGAAAACAGGTGGGTCATTAAGTTTAAATTGGAAAGGAAATGGTTTGTTCCTAAAACCATATAGATCGGGTTTAGGATTATTTATGAGCAACAATAAACAAAAAAACTAATGGATTTGCTACCCAAACGACCTCTATCCAAGACTGATCTGGAAAAGTATGCTTTGCTAATGAAAATTCCATATTTCAGAGGCGTATTTATGAGAGATGCTCTGCCAGCACTCGGTCCGCGACAACACGCAGCAGCAATAATTAATTTGGATAGTATAAAGGGAATAGGGACTCACTGGGTAGCATATAAAAAGGTTAATTCAGATGTAACTTACTACGATAGCTTCGGCGATTTAACCCCACCTTTGGAGTTAATACAATATTTAAAAACTGGTTCTGAGGCAGCACAGAATATTTAGTATACATACGACCGTCAACAGAAATTTGGAACAGTGTGGTGTTTGCATTTGTGCTTGAAGTTTCTCTCTACGCATTAAACTAAATAGAAATGACCCCACAGATGGATCGTGACAATTATAAAAATATGCACTTATCTCTTAAAGCATTCTCCGATCGTGGTGGATTATTAAAAATGACTAGGGAAGAGTTACAAAACATGCCTAAAGAAGTAATGATTGCTTGTGCACCGAATGATATCGCAATTGTATGGGAAAAGTTGCCAGAACACCTCAAAAACGACATTGATATATTGAAGTATCAGTATTGTACCGAACACTATATTAGCAATAATTTGGGTGAAGATGATGCCGATGGGCCAGCAGTTAGAAGACTCATTTGTTGTTACTGTAAAATAAGTGATATAAATATTCATGCTGAAAACAGTACAAGCTCGTTACAACGGGTTAAAAGATTTTTAAGTTTTGATTGTTTAAATTGCGGTAAAAAGCCATAAGAATACCAGCAAGTATACACTGTCGTTAGTCATGTCGTGCACATTCACACTAACAGGACGATCCAGCGTCTTATCGATCCACCTATTGAATCGAATCAGTCAAACCAATATGAGTTGGCGCTTGTGGGATTCTATACTTATAAATTCTATTTTTAACATTACCGAAACTAACAACTTAAATAATATACAAGATACATGATAAAGCAATTTATAATGTAACAAGAATCCCTCCAGGAGCATACGAAATTGGCGACATTGAAAAGGCGATGATTTCTTCTGTAAAAAAAACTTTAAACAATGTGGACGAAAATATGTTTTCACTGACTGCTAATAATAGTACAATGAAGTGTGAAATAAAATCCAAATTAATTATTGACTTTACTAGAGAAAATAGCATTGGGGAAATGTTGGGATTTGGAAGTGTCGTACTGAAAAGTGGCCAGAAGCATGAATCCAAATTTCTTGTTAATATTATGAATGTGCGCATTGTGAGAATCGATTGTAATATTACATCTGGAGCATACCTAAACTCACAAGAATGTCATATATTATTTGAATTTGATATAGATGTTGAACCAGGATATAAATTATCGAAAGAACCACAAAATATTATTTATATGCCGATACAGCCTAGCGGTCGTCAGTTCATAGACAACATCACTCTACGCATCTTGGACGACAACGGTGACTTGATTGACTTTAGAGGAGAGAAAATCATCATCAAACTTGAATTGAAGAAAATAGCCTAATTATGGGTTTTCGTTTTAATCGCCACTTAAATATGCTTTCTTCGATGCATCAATCTGTAAAAGAACATAAAAATAAACCAGCTACCCAAAGACACGTCATTCGTTCTCCGCACCTCCGATCGGAAACACATAATCGCCAACAACATCTCTCTACAAGGGATTTAGAGTTTTTAAAATTCATTGGGCTAAAAATTAGAAAGCATAAACCATGATGACTACCAGTGATAAAATCGAGGTTTTTACTGAACCTATTCTGGACAACTCTATCGTAAGTTTGCAAGAACACACCTATAAGCCGTATGGCTCTCCATCCTTTAAAAAATCAGACGAAATCCGTGTCTCCGTTCAATTTCAAGACATAATTTTAGACATATGTGACCACATTTACATTGAAGGAAGTTTTACACCTAAAGATATTACTAAAAAGTGTCAACTCTCCAATAATGCTCTCGCGTTTCTATTTGATGAAATCAGATACGAGATGGGTGGTGAACATGTGGCAGTTGTCCGAAAACCAGGTATTACTACAGCTTTAAAAACAATTACTTCATTTGGCTCTTCACATTCAAAGGCTCTCTTAACATGTGGTTGGGGTCTAAACGAAGAAAAGCAAGATATCCTAGATCCCACAAGTCACACGTTTTCAGGAAAATTACCACTAAAATATTTAATGGGATTTGCCGAAGATTATAACAAGGGTATTTTCAATGTCACGGAAGGTGGTAGAGGATCTTTTCCTCAACCGAGGGGGTACCACCCCGCGCAACCACTTAAAGAGCTGGTGAAATCTTAGCGGATGTTTCCAGCCCTGGGTGCGTGAGTCGGTTTTTCCTTTCCTTTCTTCTTCAGACTGTCATTCTTTCTCTTCTCTTTTGTGTTCCTTCTCTCTTCTAACTATACACCTCTTCAAAAAAACACAAATATGAAAATGATGATGGCGCTCCCAGGGGTAAAAAATTCCGGAGGTAAACTACCCCTCCATTCGGATCTCCGGGCGAGGGGTACTCATGGGGGCCCACCATCGAAGAATTCAAAGAGCATTGTAACCTTTGCCAACATCTGCGGGCTTAATTCCAATTTGGACTCTGTCCACCACTATCTCCAATCATGCAAACCCCACATTCTTTTTCTGACCGAAACCCAAATCATCTCCAAATCTTCAACCAATCATCTCCTGTTTCCAGGCTATGAACTTCTGTCATCTTTTCGTCTTCATGGTGGGGTATGTGCCTACGTTCGCAGCAGTCTTTCTTGCACCAGACTCCCGAACCTGGAATCAGGCCAGCCCGATATTCTCTGGCTAAAACTCGCCCTTAAATCTTCTACTAAATTTATCTGTTGCATCTATCGCTCCCCATCGGACAAATCCTACAATGAGTTCTTTGACTTTCTCTCGGCAAAAATCGACCATCTCATCTCCGAATTTCCCTCCGCTGAAGATATCATCCTAGGCGACTTCAACGTCCATAGCAGGGAATGATTGGGATCCACAAAAACTGACCCAGAAGGCAGAGCAGCAGAAAACTTCGCAATCAGCAACTCGCTCACCAATTTGATCAGAGAACCAACATACTTTCCCCGCGTTTCTACCCATAATGCAAATCCACTAGATCTTTTTCTTACCACCCATCCTGAGCCTTACTCAACATCTGTATGCGCTTCCCTTGGTAGTTCAGATCATGGCCTCATTACCGTCTCTTGTTGCATCCCGAGTTTGCTGAAATCATGCCAGAACGCACGATCTGGCACTACAATTCTGCCGACTGGGATGGTCTTCGAAACTTCTTCTCTGCTTTCCCTTGGAACCCTGTTTGTTTTTCCACTCCCGATCCCTCCGAAGTTTGCCCTCATATCACAGACATTATTCAAGCAGGTATCGAAGGTTTCATTCCACATACCCGCAAGAAACCTAAACTCCACCATCAAAAGCCATGGTTCTCCAAGGGCTGTGACAAAGCCAGGCTCAAAAAATCCCAAGCTCACAAAAGGTTTCTTCAAAATCCTACACCTGAAAATCGTTAAATTTTCACCGAGGCCAGAAATCAATACAACCAAACTATCTTAGAGCCCAAAAATGCTTTTAACAACCGCATAAAAGACAAAGGGCTTTCCTGTCCCAACGGCGGCAAATCTTTCTGGTCACTTGCCAAAAACATTAGTCAGAACTTCTGTAGAAGCACTTTTCCTCCCCTGATGTCTGACAACGAAGTTATCTCCACCTCTAAAGGGAAAGCAGAACTATTCGCCAAACAATTCGCTGCCAATTCCACCCTGATCCCTCCCCCAATTTCGCTCTTCCAAACGCACATTCTGTACCCCACAAAATGCCCGATATAATACTTAAGGTCAAACAAGTTCAGAAAACTCTTCTATCCCTTGACACCAAAAAGTCCTCTGGTCTGGATGGCATACCTGCAATTGTTCTAAAAAAATGCGCTCCAGAACTTGCACCCATCTTAACTCGTCTTTTCCAGATCTCTTATGACAGGGGTGTCTTCCCAGATGGCTGGAAGGCTGCTCGTGTGCAGCCTGTCCCGAAGAAAGGTTCCAAGTCCCTTCCATCCAATTATAGACCTATCTCTCTTCTCTCCGTTGTCAGCAAAGTTATGGAGAAAGTAATCAACTTGCAACTTCTAAAATATCTAGAAAAACACAAACTCATCCATGATAGACAGTACGGATTTCGTCATCAAAGATCCACAGCTGATCTTCTTAGCTTTGTCACACATAACTGGAACAAGTCTCTTGAATTTCATGGCGAATCTCAGATTGTTGCTTTCGATATTTCCAAGGCTTTTGACCAGGTATGGCATGCCGCACTCCTCAACAAACTACCTTCTTACGGTCTTCCTACCAAACTATTTACCTGGATCGGCAGCTTCCTCTCTAATCGGCGCATATCGGTTGTGGTTGACGGTCAACTTCCATCCTATCAATGCTGGTGTCCCCCAAGGTTCAGTCCTGGCACCAACCCTATTTCTTCTTCACATTAATGACCTGCTCTCTTCAACTACTAATCCCATCCACAGTTATGCTGACGATAGTACTCTTCACTCCAATATTCATTTTTCCAGACAAATTTCGAATCAGGAGTTGGATAATGGACGCAGATCTATGTACCTATCCCTTTCCCAAGATCTTCAATTAATCTTAGACTGGGGTGCCAAGAACCTTGTTCAGTTCAACGCCTCCAAAATCTGGCAACGCTTACCCCATCGACATGAATGGCCAAGCCCTACAAAACAACGAAACATTCGATCTCGTTGGCGTCGCTTTCGAACATGATCTCAGCTGGCACAAACACATTACTTCAGTAGCCACATCGGCAGCTAAAAAGCTTGGTTTTCTCTTTCGAACCAGAAAATACTTCTCCCCTTCCAACTTATACACTTTATATGTTTCCCAAATAAGACCTAACCTAGAGTACTGCTCCCACATCTGGGGAGCGGCACCATCTTCGACACTTAAGATCCTTGATTCTATCCAGAAGAGAGCCATTCGACTCATCAATGACCCAGCCCTCACGAGAAAACTCCCTTCTCTCGCTCATCGCCGCGCTATAGGGGATTTATCCCTTTTCTACCGCTACTTCCACGGATTTTGCTCTTAAGAACTGGCCGGTATTATTCCCCCCCTAAATGTCCCTAACAGAACAACCAAAGGCGCGTTGCGTATGCATCCCTTTACTGTCCAGCTACAAAAGCCTAGAACCGACCACTTCTCTCGCTCATTCATACCTAGGGTCTCCAAATTATGGAACAAATTGCCTGCAGATGTTTTCCCTTCCCGTCCCAACCTCCAATCCTTCAAATCCCGTGTCAATAAACTACATTTCCTTTCTCTTCAGACACCCACGGTACGTTAGTACTTAGGCTTGAAGTATACGTGGGATGTCTTAGATAAAAAAAATGTTAATCAGGAGCTGATTTTAATCATTGCCCGTACATTTAGAAATTCGTATATTGGTGAAACAGATGCAGACATAAATATAAATAAGATCGAATGGAAAATACGGCTTATTATTCCTGATGATCGCCAAAAGTTAAAAATTATGTCTCGTATTAATAGAAGTGGAAATAACGCAAATATTCAAATGGCTTATCGGAATTGGGACCTTTATGAACTACCTGCTCTGCAAGAAACTTCCTCAGATGTGTGGGCTTTGAGAACTAGCACGAGCTTGGAAAAACCTCGTTATGTCATTATCGGTTTCCAGAGTAACAGTAATTATGATAAGCGGGAAAAGAATGCCACCAAGTTTACTAATGCCAACATAAGTGACATTAGACTTTTTCTAAATTCTACGGTATTTCCATATGAAAAATGGAATTTGGACTTTTCTAAAAAGCTGTATGCCGCGGCGTATTATAATTATGAAAATTTTCAAAGCAGTTATTACGGACGTGAAATAAACGACCCCATGATGGATTTGTCTGAATATTTGGAAAACCCAATTTTTGTAATTGACTGTAGTCATCAGCCAGAAGCAGTGAAGTCCTCTACGGTAGATGTGAAAATAGAGTTTGAAACACGTAACAATAAATTTCCAAAGGACACTAAAGTGTATGCATTAATAATTCACGACTCCTATTTTACATACAATGTTTTAAGTGGTTCAGTTACAAACAGATCTATCTATTAGTTTTAAGTTTTTTGTTTTATGTATTACAATTTAGATGTACTAAGCAAAATTTTGGGGGCCCACAATAAAATAAAAAAATGAAACTGTTTGTGTTTTTATGTTATCCATGTAACTAGACACAGAAAGTATGTGTATGCGAATAGGGTGAGCCATTCTTAAAAATTAGTAATAGGAGTTTAGATTTCAATGGTTGCTAAACACAGATGAGTGCGAGGAGGGGCACCCATCCTTATTTTTAAGAAATTTTATATTTTAGGGAAAATATCTTAAAATCTTACAAGTCAGAACTACATTTGTAATGATATACATTGTCATTTAAAAAATTATTGTCAAGTTCGTGTTTGTGCAAACATGGTACTTTATTAAAAAATTCTGTATGTAATACTTTACTTACACACATTTACGAAAGAAATTTGTATATATTAAAACCGGAGTTGATGATTTTGTCAGTCCATATTCACAATATCGAATGTAAACACTATTGATAAGTTTGGTCGCAAAAGAAAATTTAATGACACCAAGTCTATCCGTCGCGGTCCTTCAGGAATAGGGTTTAAGCTTACACCGGACGGAAATTATGATATTAATCGAAAAAGATTATGTAATTTAGGAGAACCATTAGAAGGAGAAGACGGGGTTACACGAAATTATGTTGATGTGCACCTTGCTCAATGTGTTCAAGAGACGCACAAAGCTGTGAAAGAGTCTTCATTTATTATTATTGATACTGCAAAAAAATATCTTGAAGGACACATCCATTCTAGAATAAATGAAATTATACGACAAATGAAACAATACATAGATAGTGAGCTGAGTAAAGCGCATGGGGGTAACATTGGAAAGTTAGAGCAAGATGGCCCGAAACAACTTTAACTATACCATCGTTTAGTCACTATTTTTATTTAGATGATACATTAATTACATGATCCCATAATTTTAAACATATTATATTTGTTCGTGTCCACAATAAAGACAGAATTATGTAGTATTCATGTTTTTTTTTAATTTCCTCTAAGCTTCTAGTGAACTTCTATTTTTGACATTTTTTAAATTTGAAATTCGCGCGCTCGGCCATTTTCACACATCTTTACGTGCATTTTCAACCGGTTTCGTAGCATTTTATGGAAAAATTAAAATATACATATTGTTCAATTAAACTTTTACTTTTCAAATCCGTTTCAATAATTAAAATCGAACGATCCATAGAGCATCCAGACCTGTTGCAAAATAGTGTGCTGAAAAATTAAAAATGACGATTGTGGCAAAACTAATCGTCGGACAGCGTCGGGGTTTTGCACACATAAAGTAGCTATAAACTGCTACTTTTTCCCAACGTTTGAGCCCTCTACGTTTAAAAATGGGTGATTTATGAATTAAAAAAAAACTATTAATTTTTCGGTTTCTCCGTTGCTACTTATCCTATCGGGGCGTTCGACCTCTCATTTTGTTCGTATTTTTATTCTCTACAAATCGTCCATTTACACTATTAATATTGCTTCACTACTTTCCATTTTATGAGCAAAAAATTAAAAAAATCACGTTTTTTTTTGTTTTCTTTTTGTTTAAAAATGTTTATAACAAATTAAAGGAAAAAATTTCAGAGTTGGAAATATAAAAGGAATCATCTACGGATCGTCTTTCAGATGATGGCACAGGCGATTTTCTAATAAGATTAATGTCATGACAAATCGCTCTATTGTTTGGCCCATAAGAGAATTTCACACATCAAAATTCAACACCCTGTATAAAATATGATTACCTATTTATTTTGTGTTCGGGATACATAAATAGTATCTTTCTCTTTGGCACGTTTACTAAAAGTTATTTAAGAGCTAATATATCATGGTTTTATGTGTCAGATACCTTTGAATGTCGGGTA
This sequence comes from Philopedon plagiatum, assembly GCA_963971165.1. Classification (NCBI taxonomy): domain Eukaryota; kingdom Metazoa; phylum Arthropoda; class Insecta; order Coleoptera; family Curculionidae; genus Philopedon; species Philopedon plagiatum. The sequence continues at coordinate 55,954,602 of OZ020192.1, read as the reverse complement.
AACGATCAATTGTTAGAAACGACTGGTCTCCCGCTGCGTTACTGAATAGTATCATTATATTATCACCCTACGCAACTCTATTTCTATTATATTCTATGAAAATATCACATTGTCATTGTAAAAGTATTACAGAAAAGGTTGCCATCTGTTGAGATATAATAACATTTAGATGGGTGCTAAAGGAATTAGAGGGTGGTTGGATACATTAAATGAATAAAAAATAGAATATTTTGTAAAGAAATAATGTCCCCTCGTTTCCATTATAGTTGACTTTAACGCGTCTCGCTCGCTTCGAGAGGAGCATCATTTATTCGACGGCAATGGAACAGTGAAGAGCTTTCGTGAAACTGTTTTCGGTTAATGGGTACGAAGAATGCCCAGACTGCCAACAATACGCATTTAAAAACAAAAAGTGTAGTGGTTGTGTAACTCTTACGCCGGCGAACATACAGGTTGGTGTCGCGAATCCATCAGATGATATTGCTTTATTAATATCATCTGATGAAGACGAAGAGAGCCCGCCGGCAATAGAGTCTCCTACGGTACCGCAGCCAAGGTACCGTCCAGCACCACGAAGCGTGCTGGAGAGGAGGCAACAAGAACGCAATCAACGCAACCAACCGTAATAGTCCTTTTAAGGACCGTGCATATAGGCCTACCGGGGAAAGCACGTATACAATTATAACGCGCCGGTGAAGTTTAGCTCCTGTTATGTTTGTGGATAAAAACATAACTAAGCTGGTGTGGAAACGACTTCAAAAATAATACAATAATTTAATTAATACTGTGGAAGTAACCACTAGTCGTTACGATTTTTAAAAGACGTATTAACTCAACTATTTTCCTAATTTTAAACTAACTGTCTGTAAATTTTGAGCTCGATGATTTTTAGCATTGATTGCCGTTCACTGTTGTTCGGTAGAAAAGGATCTTATTTATTATAAAAAAAAAACAGAATATTTTGAAATAATCGTTTAGTCAAAAAAAATACACACATTTTTTTACTTAAATCTACTGAGTACAGTCTAATTACAATTAAATTATATACAAAACTACAAATAAACTTATTTTACTGCACTAAATGAATACTGTATGTACAAAGAAAAAAAATTACACACATTTTTTTTTACTTAAATCTACTGAGTACAGTCTAATTACAATTAAATTATATACAAAATTACAAATAAACTTATTTTACTACACTAAATGATACTAAATGAATACTGTATGTACAAATAAATATTATATACAATATTCATTTAGTATCTCCAAGTCTTTTTTACTTTGGGCGGCTGCACTTTTTAAGTTTTTCAGTTCATCTTGCGCCTCTTGCAGCCGTCTCTGCAGTTCGTTAACGCGACGCTCACACTCATCAACTACCGCATCGTGTTCCATTACGCGCTTTCTTAACTCACCACGCGCACCATACAACCCCGACAACATCACACGATATTCCCCCGATAGATTTTTTATTCTATCAGGAAACTGCTCCTCCTCGAGGTCTGCTTGAAAATTCGGGGCCGCTGCTGTTACAGTGGTCGCTGCAACGTTCTTCCTAGTAGACTTTCTTTTTTTGTGGTTGGCCACGGGCGACGGGGAAACCACAACTGAAACGGGTTTGGCCCAACTTGTCGATGGTTGAGGCTCTTGTCGCGTCTGCTTCCTTTTCTTATAAAAAGCGTCCTTGTTTGTTGGCGCTGTCAAGGGCCTTTCCAGCTCCGATGTTGTGGTGGGTGCTGCAGGTTTCACCACTATGTCGCTTATGACGGCGATTTTAGGTGCTTCCTCCGCTACCTCCACCACCTCTGCCGCCATCTGGTAGTCCATGACCTGCTCTAATAGTTGGTCCATCCCATCGTCCAGAAAGTCCACTTCTTGTTGTTGCTCCACTCCATTCGTCTGCCAATATTCCTGGAAAGCAGCCGGCGTTAGAAGCTCCAACACATCTTGTTCGCCGATAAGTTCCTGGGTTGCGTTTCCAATCAGTTGGTTTAGTTGGTTGGCCATTCTTCTAATTTCTTCACTTTTACTGTTAACTTTTAAGCGCGTAAGGTAAAGATGTGTATTTTACACTGAAGAACTTCTCGCAAGCAACCCGCTTTTATGCTTGTCTATTTCCCCCACTAGACATTCTTCTCCCACCGATTCTTACTGTCCTTCACACCCGTTCAAGGTTATGACTTCGTAGGGCAAACGGTCGACCACCGATTCTCACCCTTCACGCTCGTTCAAGGTTATGGCTTCGTAGTGCAAACGGTCGACCACCGACTCTTACCCTTCACAATCGTTCAAGGTTATGATTTCGTAGGGCTAAAATTAAAACACGACCCTAACTTTTAATGTGATATCATTTTGTGGGGATAGGTTGATCGTATAAAAGAATACATACATGTTAAGATTTAGAATATATACAGTGTACAATATTTAAAGAATGTGTTTTTTTTTTGTTTATGCATTACGTGCTAGTAAAAATTCGTTTATAATCACAGCCTTATACTTCTTTACAAAATAATTTTTTATTTGCAGTTCAAACAACAATTATAAACGCTATACTTATGGAGTCATTTTTAACCCTATATAGACTTTCCAGTTCAATTGCATATAATTACAAAAACGACTGAATAACTTGTAGTAAACTTTCTAAATTCTGCTCAGGATCGGACCTATAAAAGTCTATGTCTGTATGCCCCCAAGGTAGAGTTTCTGTAGACGAGGGAATTACATAACGTTTATCATCGTGGTGGGTTAGGGCAACTTTATTTATTATTTCTGTATAAAAATCGTGCAAGTCACTTCGAAAAGTTTTCATTTTTCTAAATATTAATCCACCGTGCTCTCCTATTTTTCGATAATCATCTAGATGAAGTTCCTTTTCGATAACTGATTTTTTTGTACCTTTTGCTTTTTTTAATTCGCTATTTAAAGACTTCACATAATAAGCTTTGGTCCCGGTACCATAAAAACCTATTATAGGATCACATGGAAATTCATCTTTCATCCTACCCAAAACCGATTTGCTTTTAGTTATATTAAAGTCATTTTGTCCGGGGTAATTGGACGTATCAAATTTATCCGGATTTTCGGCTATTATGCGATAAAAATCATCTGTAAAAACTTTTAATATAAGCGAATCGGTGTCGGTGTAAAGTAAAGAAGCATTAGTACCAAACTTTTCCTTAATGAAATTATAGAAAAAATCATAAATCACAGTTTTTGAAATGTCTAATATGGAAAACCCAATATATATTGGTTTGTTGTAAATAATTTTTAATTTGTCCATATGAATGGCAACAAAATCTTTGGAGAAAATAGATCTACTATTAAAATTGGGGCGTGCAATTAATGCTCTTGCCCCGACTTTCCCTCTAGCATTTTCCCAATGCGTTATTATAGAGCGCCAACGGCGCTCTATATACCGTCTTGCCACTCAGGAAAATGTTCGTCGGTTGGGGAATCGGGTTTTTCCACAATCTCAATTTTTTTTCTCCGAGACGGTTGCAGGTAGAACGTTCAAATTTTCTGGGTTAATAGAGGGATAGTGCGTCTAGCTTCGATAAAAAATTCAGCTATACAGGGTGTTCCGTTTCGGAGTTATAAAACGCCAAAGTCGAAATTTCCGCGAATTCCTATGAAATCGATTACAGGTCGCAAAACTTAATTACATCGATTTAAATTTTCAGAGGTTGTAGAGGACCGGGAGCTTCAGAACCCTATTGAAACTGGCGGTATTCGGAAAATGGGAAGTAATTTTTTTGAATTTTTTTTTATGTCGAAAAATGCCCTTTGTAGACCCCTCTTTGGCACCAAATAACTCGGTCGCCGGAACCTCGGACAGAAAAACGTATTTGAACTTAAAACTAAAGAATCTCAAATACTTTCTTTTTGCAATACATTTACCTATACCTAAAACGACTGGAAATTGGAAAAATTTGGGAAAAAGTGGAAATTACGAATTTTCATGCAAATTTTTGACGGTTGTCAATTTTTTTGGGGGTCAAAATGGATTCAAATCGAAATCCCATGTACCTTATCGGAAAGACCTCGCCAAACTACGTTATAAACGTATTTTTTGGTTCCTTCATTCTTAATAGGAAAGGAGCAATCGATAATTAAATTTAGATTTTTTACGATTCTTTTTCATGGCATCTCTACATTTGAATCACTCTGTATCTTTTCCTATCTAATTTCTTCCAACTTTTTCAACGCTATCCCTTGGGGATATAATCAGGCTTTAAAATGAATCCCGAATGGGTGATCCAGGGCCTGATTTAGGGGGTAAAAACTCATTTTTTCTGTTTTTTTTCATCAAAATTCATCTTTAAAAGGCATTATTATATATTATTTCTCCGATTTAACAGTTCTTTTTTGGTTTATTTTCATCCCTTATCATCTGAGAACGCTTCTATCTAATTAAAATTCCATATTTTTTCGTTAAAGTTATAAATAAATACCTTTTTTTGCATCGGTGCAGGAAAAATTTTAAAAAGTGCATATAATAAAAGCCGTGCCTTGGAGAAACAAATGAAACTGACCCTCTTTACATCGAAATTAAAATATGACCTGTCAAAATGTCATGAAAATAACAGTTTTTGTAGCGATATTGGAAGCTTCCTGGACCGATTTCGGCTTGAAATATACATGGCAAAGGTAAAACGGACTTTATATTTTTAGTTACAATACATTTCATTGGACGATTTAAGCATTAAATACGAATTTTTTTAATTTTTCTCAGACCATGCAAATGCATGTCAAAATCAGTTTCATACGGAGAAATGTATTAAAATATGAAGGGTCGAAATGTCGCAAAAATGCCAGTTTTCCTTGCGAGATTTTAGGGTTTCTGAACCGTTTTCGACTTGTATAATACCGGGCAACTCCTCTATAGACCTTCCCGTGTGGATTTCGGAACATATAATTTGAAGAATTAGTCATTAAATACCAATTTTAACAATTTTTCGATGACGCGGCGAAGCATCATAGAAAGGCTATTCCATGAGGTAGTATACGGGGTAAATCACAATGACGGGTCTGATTTAAATTTTGCTTAGATTTGTTATTAATTGAGAACGGATTATTCGATTGAAAAGAGTGATGTGGCAATCGAAAGGGGAGGAAGTAAGCTATTTTATTTGAAAATAATTTCGACATTTCGTTGGCATGACGACGAAAAATTTGCTATTTCCGATATTTATTGAGTTAGAGAGCTGAAATTTGATATATGGGAAGAATTCGGTCAATCATTCAAAATTATATGTGTAAATTTTGATTCGCATGGTTTCTATAGCAACGATTAAGGATAAAATTGACAATTTCTAACTCACGTCCGGCTGATCTGATTGAAACGAGTGATGTGGCAATCGAAAGAGAACGAAGTAAGCTACTTTTTTATGTGAAAATAATTTTGACATTTCGTTGCCATGACGACGAACAGTTTGCTATTTCCATTATTTATTGAGTTTTAGAGTTGAAATTTGATATCTAGGTAGAATTCGGTCAATCATTCAAAAATATTTTTATAAATTTTGATTCCGATGATTACCATAGCAACGATTGAGCATAAAGTTGATCATTTTTAACTCGCGAACGGCTTATCTGATTGAAACCAGTAAAGTGACGATCGAAATGTTAGAAAGTACACTACTTTTTTATGTGAAAATAATTTTGACATTTCGTTGCCGGGACGATGAACAATTTGCTATTTTCGTTATTTATTGAGTTGGAAAGTTGAAAACTGATATCTCGGAAGAATTCGGTCACTCATTCAAAAATATATCTGGAAAAATCGATTCCCATGGTTGGCATAGCAACGATTAAGGATAAAGTTGACAATTTATAACTCGCGGACGCCTTCTGCGATTGGAACGAGTGAGGTGGCTATCGAAAGGGATGGAAGTAAACTACTTTTTTATTTGAAAATAATTTCGATTTTTGGTAGTCATGACGACGATCAATTTGATTTCTCCGTTATTTATTGAGTTGCAGAGTAGAAATTTCGCATCTAAGTAGAATTCGGTCAATCATTGAAAAATACTTTTGCAATTTTCAATTTTAATGATTGCCATAGCAACGATTAGGGGTAAAGTTAACAACTTACAACTCGCGAATGGCTTCTTAGATTGAAAGAAGCGACGTTCATAATATGTATGCACAATTTTTTTCCATAGAGACATCAGTGGCGTGCCCGAAGGGCTCGCCACCAATCTTCATCCAGCTCGACCATTTCAGGAAGATCATGTTATCTAATGTATGGTTCAAAGCCGATCGAAAGATGACAAGTTTAATTTAGTAGGGTTTCAGCCAAATCGTACATATTGTATTTATATGTAATATGTGTTTGTATGAATATAGCGATACGGTTACGAAGGGCGCTCTATTCTGCATCATCAGTCCGTAGGAGTGTGATATCTTCCTTAATACATGGCCTAGAAACACGAAACTTTCAGGGCATGACAATGATGATATTACCGACCTTATAGAGCCCCATCGGGGGGCGATTAGGCGCTCTATGCAATCTAGTTATAGAGCGCCAACAGCGCTCTATATACCGACCCGTCCGTGAGGAAAATGTTCGCCGGTTGGCTAATCGTGTTTTTCGACAATCTCAACTTTTTTTCTCCGAGATGGTTGGAAGTCGAACGTTCAAATTTTCTGGGTTAATAGAGGGATAGTGCGTCTAGCTTCGATAAAAAATTCAGCTATACAGGGTGTTCCGTTTCGGAGTTATAAAACGTCAAAGTCGAAATTTCCGCGAATTCCTATGAAATCGATTACAGGTCGCAAAACTTAATTAAATCGATTTAAATTTTCAGAGGTTGTAGAGGACCGGGAGCTTCAGAACCCTATTGAAACTGGCGATATTCGGAAAATGGGAAGTAATTCTTTTGAATATTTTTATGTCGAAAAATGCCCTTTGTAGACCCCATTTTGGCACTGAATAAGTCGAAACCGGAACATCGGACAGAAAAACGTATTTGAACATAAAACTGAAGAATCTCAAATACTTTCTTTTTGCAATACATTTACCTATACCTAAAACGACAGGAAATTGGAAAAATTTGGGAAAAACTGGAAATTACGATTTTTCATGCAAATTTTTGACGGTTGTCAATTTTTTTGGGGGTCAAAATGGATTCAAATCGAAATTCCATGTACCCTATCGGAAAGAGCTCGCCGAAATACGTTACAAACGTATTTTGTAGTTCCTTTATTCCTAATAGGAAAGGAGCAATTGATAATTAAATTTCGGTTTTTTACGATTTTTTTTCATGACATCTCTATATTTCAATCACTCTGTATCTTTTCCTATTTAATTTCTTCCAACTTTTTCAACGCTATCCGTTGGGGATATAATCAGGCTTTAAAACAAATCCCGAACGGGTGATCTAGGGCCGCATTTAGGGGGTAAAAACTCATTTTTTCTGTTTTTTTCTTCCATCAAAATTCATATTTAAAAGGCATTATTATATATTATTTCTCTTATTTAACGATTCTTTTTTGGTTTATTTTCTTCCCTGATCATCTAAGAACACTCCTAACTAATTAAAACTCCATATTTTTTCGTTAAAGTTATAAATAAATACCTTTTTTTGCATCGCTGCAGGAAAAATTTTAAAAAGTGCATATATAAAAGCCGTGCCTTGAAGAAACAATTGCATTACAATTACATCGAAATTAAAATATGACCTGTCAAAATGTCATGAAAATAACAGTTTTTGTAGCGATATTGGAAGCTTCCTGGACCGATTTCGGCTTGAAATATTCATGCCAAAGGTAAAACGGACATTATATTTTTAGTTACAATACATTTCATTGGACGATTTAAGCATTAAATACGAATTTTTTAAATTTTTCTCAGACCATGCAAATGCATGTCCAAATCAGTTTCATACGGAGAAATGTATTAAAATATGAAGGGTCGAAATGTCGCAAAAATGTCAGTTTTCCTTGCGAGATTTTAGGGTTTCTGAACCGTTTTCGACTTGTATAATACCGGGCAACTCCTCTATAGACCTTCCCGTGTGGATTTCGGAACATATAATTTGAAGAATTAGTCATTAAATACCAATTTTAACAATTTTTCGATGACGCGGCGAAGCATCATAGAAAGGCTATTCCATGAGGTAGTATACGGGGTAAATCACAATGACGGGTCTGATTTAAATTTTGCTTAGATTTGTTATTAATTGAGAACGGATTATTCGATTGAAAAGAGTGATGTGGCAATCGAAAGGGGAGGAAGTAAGCTATTTTATTTGAAAATAATTTCGACATTTCGTTGGCATGACGACGAAAAATTTGCTATTTCCGATATTTATTGAGTTAGAGAGCTGAAATTTGATATATGGGAAGAATTCGGTCAATCATTCAAAATTATATGTGTAAATTTTGATTCGCATGGTTTCTATAGCAACGATTAAGAATAAAGTTGACAATTTCTAACTCACGTACGGCTGATCTGATTGAAACGAGTGAGGTGGCAATCGAAAGGGAACGAAGTAAGCTACTTTTTTATGTGAAAATAATTTTGACATTTCGTTGCCATGACGACGAACAGTTTGCTATTTCCATTATTTATTGAGTTTTAGAGTTGAAATTTGATATCTGGGTAGAATTCGGTCAATCATTCAAAAATATTTTTACAAATTTTGATTCCGATGATTACCATAGCAACGATTGAGCATAAAGTTGATCATTTTTAACTCGCGAACGGCTTATCTGATTGAAACCAGTAAAGTGACGATCGAAATGTTAGAAAGTACACTACTTTTTTATGTGAAAATAATTTTGACATTTCGTTGCCGGGACGATGAACAATTTGCTATTTTCGTTATTTATTGAGTTGGAAAGTTGAAAACTGATATCTCGGAAGAATTCGGTCACTCATTCAAAAATATTATATCGGGAAAAATCGATTCCCATGGTTGGCATAGCAACGATTAAGGATAAAGTTGACAATTTATAACTCGCGGACGCCTTCTGCGATTGGAACGAGTGAGGTGGCTATCGAAAGGGATGGAAGTAAACTACTTTTTTATTTGAAAATAATTTCGATTTTTGGTAGTCATGACGACGATCAATTTCATTTCACCGTTATTTATTGAGTTGCAGAGTAGAAATTTCGCATCTAAGTAGAATTCGGTCAATCATTCAAAAATATTTTTGCAATTTTCAATTTTAATGATTGCCATAGCAACGATTAGGGGTAAAGTTAACAACTTACAACTCGCGAACGGCTTCTTAGATTGAAAGAAGCGACGTTCATAATATGTATGAACAATTTTTTTCCATAGAGACATCAGTGGCGTGCCCGAAGGGCTCGCCACCAATCTTCATCCAGGTCGACCATTTCAGGAAGATGATGTTATCTAATGTATGGTTCAAAGCCGATCGAAAGATGACAAGTTCAATTTAGTAGGGTTTCAGCGAAATCGTACATATTGTATTTATATGTAATATGTGTTTGTATGTATATAGCGATACGGTTACGAAGGGCGCTCTATTCTGCATCATCAGTCCGTAGGAGTGTGATATCTTCCTTAATACATGGCCTAGAAACACGAAACTTTCAGGGCATGACAATGATGATATTACCGACCTTATAGAGCCACCTCGGGGGGCGATTAGGCGCTCTATGCAATCTAGTTATAGAGCGCCAAAGGCGCTCTATATAACGCCCCGTGAGTTAGAAAAATGTATGTTTGTTGTCCAATTCTGTTTTTCGGCAATCTCAATTTTTTTTCTCCGAGATGGTTGCAGGTGGTTACTTAAAATTTTCTGGGTTAATAGAGGGATAGTGCGTCTAGCTTCGATAAAAAATGCAGTTATACAGGGTGTTCCGTTTCGGAGCTATTAAACGTCAAAGTCGAAATTTCCGCGAATTCTTATGAAATCGATTACAGGTCGCAAAACTTAATTAAATCGATTTAAGTTTTCGGAGGTTGTAGAGGACCGGGAGCTTCAGAACCCTATTGAAACTGACGGTATTCGGAAAATGGGAAGTAATTCTGTTGAATTTTTTTATGTCGAAAAATGCCCTTTGTAGACCCCTCTTTGGCGCTTAATAAGTCGAAGCCGGAACATCGGACAGAAAAACGTATTTGAACATAAAACTAAAGAATCTCAAATACTTTCTTTTTGCAATACATATACCTATACCTAAAACGACTGGAAATTGGAAAAATTTGGGAAAAACTGGAAATTACAATTTTTCATGCAAATGTTTGACGGTTTTCAAATTTTTGGGGGGTCAAAATGGATTCAAATCGAAATCCCATGTGCCTTATCGGAAAGAGCTCGCCGAAATACGTAATTTTCATATTTTGTGGTTCCTTAATTCTTAATAGGAAAGGAGCAATCGATAATTAAATTTCGGTTTTTAACCATTTTTTTTCATGACATCTCTACATTCGAATCACTCTGTATCTTTTCCTATCTAATTTCTTCCAACTTTTTCAACGCTATCCCTTGGGGATATAATCAGGCTTTAAAATGAATCCCGAATGGGTGATCCCGGGCCGGATTTAGGGGGTAAAAACACAATTTTTCTGTTTTTTTCCATCACAATTCATCGTTAAATGGCATTATTATGTATTATTTCTCTTATTTAACAGCTCTTTTTTGGTTTATTTTGTTCCGTCATCATCTGAGAACACTGCTAACTAATTAAAACTCCATATTTTTGCGTTAATGTTATAAATAAATAGGTTTTCTTCCTTCGGTGCAGGAAAAATTTTAAAAACTGCGAATATTAAACCATGCCATGAAAAAAGAACAATTGAACTGGTGACGCTTTACATCGAAGCTAAATATGACCTGTCAAAATATCCAGTTTTTCTAGCGATATTTTAAAGATCCTGAGCCAGTTTCGGCTTGGAATATACATGGAATTGATAGAATGGACGTTTTTTATCTATTACTGACCATTTCGTAGCACGAGATGGGCATTAAATATCATTTTTTTGAAATTTTTGTTGACCCTACATTTCATTATAAAAGTCAATTTCTATACGGGAAAATGTATTAATTTAATTATAATGTATGAAATGTCACAATTTGGCTATAAATAGGAATGACTCTGGACCAACTTCGGCTTGAAATTTACCGGGCAAGGGATTTAGGGACCTTATACTTTCAGTAGAAAGACATTTCATTTCATAATATACCGATTAAATACCATTTTAATCGATTTTCCTATGACGCTACAAAGCATCATTGAAGATTCTAATATGGAGCTCAGTGGCATCGAAAAAAAAATATGCATTTTATTTTCTAACCATGAGCGTGTATACCTTTGTGGCAATATATTAGTTATTATTGAATAATTTGAATTTAATTTTAGGGAAATGACTTGATTCGGATCGTTTTAAAGTAACCAGAACCATTCGAAAATACATTTTATACTTTGTGTTGTTTTTATGTTGGTATGTATACAGAATGTCCAAAAAGTCTTTGTATGCGGAAATATCGTTGCCATTAGTACGAATATAAACTTATTGAGCAGGTTTTCAAGAAAATCGAAAATATTTAAATTACTATGTGTCGTGTTTGTTGTGTTTGTATGTATGTATAGTACAGGGTGTCCGAAAAGTCTTTGTATGGACAAATACCTTTGCTATTTGTACAAAGATAAACTTAATTGTCGGATTTAAAGCAAATCGTATATATTTGCATTTCTATGTGTACGGAGATATATTATGTTTGTATACAGGCTGTCCAAAAAGTCCTGGTTGGAGCAAATACTCCTAGTAGTAGCAGGATAAATGTAATTAAACCGGATTTCATGCAAATCGATTATATTTGTTTTTATATGTGTTGTATATACGTATACAGGGTGTCCGAAAAGTCTTGGTATGGGCAAATACTTCTACTAGTACCGAGATAAACCTACTTAATTCAGATTTTAAGTAAATCGACTATATTCCTATTTAAACGTTTGGGTGTTAGTTTGAATGAATACAGGGTGTCCAAAAAGTCTTGGTATTGGCAAATACTCCTATTATTACTTAGATGAACTTTGTTAGGTCGGATTTCACGCCAATCGAATATATTTGTATTAATATGTGTTTATGTTTGTATGTGTGTATATAGGGTATCCGAAAAGTCTTGGTATGGGCAAATCCTTGTACTAGTACCGAGATAAACCTACTTAATCCGGAATTTAAGTAAATCGACTATATTCCTATTTAAACGTGTGGGTGTTAGTTTGAATGTATACAGGGTGTCCAAAAAGTCTTGGTATGGGCAAATACTTTTATTATTACTTAGATAAACTTTATTTGGTCGGATTTCGCGCAAATCGAATACATTTGTATTAATATGTCTTTATGTTTGTATGTATGTATACAGGGTGTCCGACAAGTTTTTTTTTGGCAAAAGTAGATTCTATGTGCGGTGTTTGTATGTGTGTAGCGACATGGTTACGAAGGGCGGTCTATTCTGCATCATCAGTCCGTAGGAGTGTGATATCTTCATTAATATATGGCCTAGAAACACGAAATTTTCAGGGCATGACAATGATGATATTACCGACCTTATAGAGCCCCCTCAGGGGGCGATTAGGCGGTCTACCCGTACTAGTTAGATACCGCCTTTCAGGCTCGGTCTCTATACCGAGCCGTTGGTCAGAAAAATGTGTGTATGGCCGTCTGTTGCCCGTTTCGACATTTTTACTTTTTCAATTTTTTTTCTCGAAAACGGTTAGAGGGGGGCAACCAAATTTTCTGGGTTAATAGAGGGATAGTGCGGCTAGCTTTGGTAAAAAATTCAGTTATACAGGGTGTTCCGTTTCGGAGTTATTAAACGTCAAAGTCGAAATTTCAGCGATTTCCGTTGAAATCGGATACAGGTCGCAAAAGTTAATTAAATCGATTTAAATTTTCAGAGGTTGTAGAAGACCGGGGTGTTCCGAGCACTATTGAAATTGGCGGTATTCGGAAAATGGGAAGTAATTCTTTTGAATTTTTTTATGTCGAAAAATGCCCTTTGTAGACCCCAGTTTGGCACTGAATAAGTCGAAACCGGAACATCGGACAGAAAAACGTATTTGAACATAAAACTAAAGAATCTCAAATACTTTCTTTTTGCAATACATTTACCTATACCTAAAACGACTGGAAATTGGAAAAATTTGGGAAAAACTGGAAATTACGTTTTTTCATGAAATTTTTTGACGGAATTTAATTTTTTGGGGGTCAAAATGGATTCAAATCTAAATTCCATGTGCTCGCCGAAATACGTTACCAACGTATTTTTTGGTTCCTTTATTCCTAATAGGAAAGGAGCAATTGATAATTAAATTTCGGTTTTTGATAATTTTTTTTCATGACATCTCTACATTTGAATCACTCTGTATATTTTCCTATCTAATTTCTTAAAACTTTTTCAACGCTATTCCTTGGGAATATAATCAGGCTTTAAAATGAATCCCGAATGGGTGATCTAGGGCCGGATTTAGGGGGTAAAAACACATTTTTTCTGTTTTTTCCATCAAAATTCATCTTTAAATGGCATTATTATGTATTATTTCTCTTATTTAACAGCTCTTTTTTGGTTTATTTTCTTCCGTCATCATCTGAGAACACTGCTAACTAATTAAAACTCCATATTTTTGCGTTAAAGTTATAAATAAATAGGGTTTCTTCCTTCGGCGCAGGAAAAATTTTAAAAACTGCGAATATTAAACCATGCCATGAAAAAAAAAACAATTGAACTGGTGACGCTTTAGATCGAAGTTAAATATGAGCTGTCAAAATATCCAGTTTTCCTAGCGATATTTTAAAGATCCTGAGCCAGTTTCGGCTTGGAATATACATGGAATTGATAGAATGGACGTTTTTTATCTATTCCTGGCCATTTCGTAGCAGGAGAAGGGCATTAAATATCATTTTTTTGAAATTTTTGTTGACCCTACATTGCATTATAAAAATCAATTTATATACGGGAAAATGTATTAACTTAATTATTATAATGTATTTGGCTAAAATGTCAGCATTTTGATGCGAAATAGGAACGACTCTGGACCAACTTCGGCTTCAAATTTACCGGGCAAAGGATTTAGGGACCTTATACTTTATGTAGAAAAACATTTCATTTGATAAATTTGGCTTTAAAAACCAATTTTATCGATTTTCCGATGACGCTACGAGACATCAATGAAGATTCTAATATTGAGCTCAGTGGCATCGACAAATTTGTTATAATATCTAAAAATATGCATTTTATTTCCTAAGCATGAGCATGAGCGTGTATACCTTTGGGCCAATATATTATACTATAAAATCAAAAATATTTTCAGTGACGTCAGTAGTCTTGTTCACATTAACGCAAAAGCGGGTTAAGGAACGAAGTGTACAGTTGAGCAAAATGTCATAATGTAAAATTATTAGCCGCTTTGCCGAATCATGGGTACGCATGAGGATCCCACCTTCTAGGTGGCAATTGCTGAAAGCGTATAATAACTAGGAAAACTCAAACACTAATTTTAGTCATATAAAATAATTAATTTATATATATTACGTATAATATAAATTAGGTCGCTAAAATCCGTGGAAAATCTTTTACTTTTGAAAATATTTTATTGAAAATGAAAATGATTTTGTAAAATATAATTGCCTTCAAAAATCGGACCCTAGCAACGTTAAAATCGTATCTTAGCAACGTTCACGCTGCGCTCTGATTGGGGGGTTAAAATCGAAGTTGTTATTTGTCATGTTTATCGGCATGGGTGATATTTATCTCTCTTCTGCGTGTGATAGAGTTCTTTATAGAAAAAGACATGCGAATATCAGCTGGTGATTTCTTCAAAAACGTCGCGAGCTTATTCAAAAATCATGGTCGGTGCGAGTGGAAGTTGTGTTGATTATAATTAATTATTTAATTATTAATCTATTAGTGGTGTACGGTTTTTCAGTGTATTAAATATGGAAATCGAGTCCACGTCTAGTGGAGGAACCCTTTCAAAGGGCCCACCTAAAAAAAAAGGCGAAATATCGGCATTTAAGTGCAGGTGAATGCGATATGTTAAAAAATGTTTACGAAGGTATTCGCGAAAAATGGCCGCAAATGCCTGTTGAGGATGCAGCAGAAATGTGCGGATTTTTCACGAAAGTGACAAGTCGCACTGTTTTTAATATATTAAAAAAAAGTCGTGAAGATGATGTTGAGAATCAAGATCCGCAGTGTAGTAAAAATGAAGAAATAAAGAAAGAAACTCGGGGAAGACGAAAAATTGCGCTTGATAAAAACATTAAATATGCCATTCGAGGTAAAGTGCACGAGTTTTTTTTTCGCAATGAAATGCCCAGTATAAAGAAAATAATGCAGGCCATCAGGCAAGATGATAGCTTGCCAAAAATTTCTCGTCGCGTTCTGTTACGCACTTTGCGCGAAATGAACATAAAATATTTAAAGAGAAACCGGAAGAGTATTTTAATTGAAAAAAAGGAAATTGTATTGTGGAGAAGAAAATTTTTAGAAGAAATTTCATTACATCAACGGGCGGGCAGAAAAATTTATTATACCGACGAAACTTGGTTAAATGAGGGTCACACACGATCAAAAGTTTGGCAAGATTTAAATGTTAAAGGTGCGAGACAAGCCTTCCTTGATGGATTGTCCACGGGTTTAAAAGCTCCATCTGGAAAAGGACGCCGACTAATTATAACACACATCGGGAGTAATTCCGGATTTGTAGATGGCGGGCTTAATGTTTTTGAGTCACGGAGGACAGGAGATTATCACGAAGATATGAATGGTGAAGTTTATGAGAAGTGGTTTTCTTCTGTTTTAGAGCATATTGAGCCTGGTTCGGTGGTAGTCATGGATAATGCGCCCTATCACAGCCGTCGATTGGAAAGTATTCCTACTTCTTCGTGGCGAAAAGAACAAATAATGGAGTGGCTTAGTTCAAAAGGTTTGAAGTTTGAGCCTACTATGCTTAAAGTCCAATTATTGGAAATTGTGAGGTTACGAAAGTCGGAATTTCTCAAGTATGTTGTTGATGAGATGGCACGCGAGCGGGGTGTAATAATATTGCGCCTACCTCCCTATCACTGTCGATTGAATCCCATCGAGCTTATATGGGCACAAATTAAAAATCAGGTGGCTGCTAAAAACATGACATTTAAATTAAAAGACCTAAAAATCTTGCTTGATGAAGCCATCTCAGACGTCACCGCAGATGCATGGAACAAGTGTGTTGCACACGTGCAAAAGGAAGAACAAAAAATGTGGGACCTAGATACACGTGTCGAAGTAATTACAGAGCCGCTAATTATTCATAATGCGGGTAAGGACACTTCTAGTAGTGAAGACTCTGGTTCCGATTTCTGAGCGTGATTCATCTTTCTCATGATCTCACTTGATGATGAAAATTAACACTTTTTACCGGTAAGTCTAAAAAAATATACAACAAATAATTAGCCATCTTTATCTATTCTATTATATATATATATATATATATATTAAATGTACAAGCTTAATAGATGGTTATTAGTTATATCGGTACACTTTTCAACAAAAAATAAGAAAAAATGTTATATATGTTTATACATAAATACTGCGACTATAATTAAAATATACCACGCCACTGGAGCCCGCCCCCTTTTCTCTTTCCGCCCCGATCCATCTATCAACGTCACTGAAAATTATTTTGATACTATACTATAATTATTATTAAATAATTGTAATTCAATTTTAGGAAAATGAATTGATTCGGACCGTTTTAAAGTAACCAGAACGATTCGAAAATACATTTTATACCTTGCGGCATGTGCATGATTGTATATATGTCTACAGGGTGTCCAAAAAGTCTTTGTATGCGGAAATATCTTTGCCATTAGTGCGAAGATAAAATTAATTGAGCCGGTTTTCAAGAAAATCGAAAATATTTAAATTACTATGTGTCGTGTTGTGTTGTGTTTTTATATATGTATACAGGGTGTCCGGAAAGTCTTTGACTGGGCAAATACCTTTGCCTTTTGTACAAATAGTATCTCAATTGTCGGATTTAAAGCAAATCGTAGGTATATATTTGCATTTCTATGTGTACGGATTTATATGTTTGTATACAGGGTATCCTAAAAGTCTTAGTATGGGCAAATACTTCTACTAGTACCAAGATAAACTTAACTAATTAAGATTTTACGTACACCGACTATATTCCTATTTAAACGTGTTAGTGTTAATGTGAATGTATACAGGTTGTCCAAAAAGTCTTGGAATGGGCAAATACTCCTGTTAGTACTTAGATAAACTTTATTAGGTCGAATTTCAAGCAAGTCGAATATATTTCTATTAATATGGGTTTATGTTTGTATGTATGTATACAGGGTGTCCGAAAAGTCTTGGTATGGGCAAATACTTCTACTAGTACCGAGATAAACCTACTTAATTAGGATTTTAAGTAAATCCACTATATTCCTATTTAAACGTGTGGGTGTTGGTTTGAATGTATACAGGGTGTCCAAAAAGTCTTGGTATGGGCAAATACTCCTATTATTACTTAGATAAACTTTATTAGGTCGGATTTCACGCAAATCGAATATTATATTTGTATTAATATGTGTTTATGTTTGTATGTATGTATACAGGGTGTCCGAAAAGACTTGGTATGGGCAAATACTTCTACTAGTACCGAGATAAACCTACTTAATTCGGATTCTAAGTAAATCGACTATATTCCTATTTAAACGTGTGGGTGTTAGTTTGAATGTATACAGGGTGTCCGAAAAGTCTTGGTATGGGCAAATACTCCTATTATTACTTAGATAAACTTCATTAGGTCGGATTTCACGCAAATCGAATATTATGTTTGTATTAATATGTGTTTATGTTTGTATGTATGTAAACAGGGTGTCCGAAAAGACTTGGTATGGGCAAATACTTCTACTAGTACCGAGATAAACCTACTTAATTCGGATTTTTAGTAAATCGACTATATTCCTATTTAAACGTGTGGGTGTTAGTTTGAATGTATACAGGGTGTCCAAAAAGTCTTGGTATGGGCAAATACTCCTATTATTACTTAGATAAACTTTATTAGGTCGGATTTCAAGCAAATCGAATATATTTGTATCAATATGTGTTTATCTTTGTATGTATGTATACAGGGTGTCCGAAAAGTCTTGGTATGGGCAAATACTTCTACTAGTACCGAGATAAACCTACTTAATTCGGATTTTCAGTAGATCGACTATATTCCTATTTAAACGTGTGGGTGTTAGTGTGACTGCATACAGGGTGTTCAAAAAGTCTTGGTATGGGCAAATTCTCCTATTATTACTTAGATAAACTTTATTAGGTCGGATTTCACGCAAATCGAATACATTTGTATTAATATGTGTTTATGTTTGTATATATGTATACAGGGTGTCCGAAAAGTGTTTTGTAGGCAAAAATAGTTTCTACGTGTGGTGTTCGTATGTGTGTAGCGACACGGTTATGAAGGGCGGTCTATTCTGCATCATCAGTCCGAAGGAGTGTGATATCTTCCTTAATACATGCCCTAGAAACACGAAACTTTCAGGGCATGACAATGATGATATTACCGACATTATGGAGCTCCCTTTCAGTGCATGACAATGATGATATTACCGACTTTATAGAGCCCCCTCGGGGGGCGATTAGGCGGTCTACGCATACTAGTTAGAGACCGCCTGTCAGGCCGGTCTCTATACCGCCCCGTCACTCAGAAAAATGTTCGTCCGTTTAGTAATCGTGTTTTTCGGCAATCTCAATTTTTTTTCTCCGAGACAGTTGCAGGTGGAACGTTTAAATTTTCTGGGTTAATAGAGGGATAGTGCGTCTAGCTTCGGTAAAAAATTCAGTTACACAGGGTGTTCCGTTTCGGAGTTATTAAACGTCAAAGTCGAAATTTCCGCGAATTAGTATGAAATCAATTACAGGTCGCAAAACTTAATTAAATCGATTTAAATTTTCAGAGGTTGTAGAGGACCGGGAGCTTCAGAACTCTATTGAAACTGGCGGTATTCGGGAAATGGGAAGTAATTTTTTTGAATTTTTTTATGTCGAAAAATGCAGTTTGCAGACCCCTCTTTGGCGCTAAATAACTTGATGCCGGAACGTCGGAGAGAAAAACGTATTTGAACTTAAAACTAAAGAATCTCAAATACTTTCTTTTTGCAATACATTTACCTATACCTAAAACGACTGGAAATTGGAAAAATTTGGGAAAAAGTGGAAATTACGAATTTTCATGCAAATCTTTGACGGTTTTGAATTTTTTGGGGGGTCAAAATGGATTCAAATCGAAATCCCATGTACCTTATCGGAAAGACCTCGCCGAACTACGTTCTAAACGTATTTTTTGGTCCCTTCATTCTTAATAGGAAAGGAGCAATCGATAATTAAATTTAGATTTTTTACGATTTTTTTGCATGACATCTCTACATTTGAATCACTCTGTATCTTTTCCTATCTAATTTCTTCCAACTTTTTCAACGCTATCCCTTGGGGATATAATCAGGCTTTAAAATGAATCCCGAATGGATGATCCAGGGCCTGATTTAGGGGGTAAAAACTCATTTTTTCTGTTTTTTTCCATCAAAATTCATCTTTAAATGGCATTATTATGTATTATTTCTCTTATTTAATAGCTCTTTTTTGGTTTATTTTCTTCCTACATCATCTGAGAACACTCCACACTAATTAAAATTCCATATTTTTTCGTTAAAGTTATAAATAGAAAGCTCTTTTAGCATCGGTGCAGGAAAAATTTTAAAAAATGCATATATTAATAGTCTGCCTTGGAAAATCAGTTGAAGCAGCCTATCTTTACGTCGAAATTAAAAAATATGACCCGTCACAATTATGCAAAAATGTCAATATTTTTAGTGATTTTGGAAAGATCCTGGGCCCATTTCGGCTTGGAATATACATGGAAAAGACAGAATGGACTTTTTATTTTTAATTATGGTGTATTTCATTGGGCGATTTAAGCACTAAATACCAATTTTTTTTATCTTTCTGAGACCCTGCAAATGGATTTAAAAATCAGTTTATACGGAGAAATGTATTATAATATGAAGGGTCGAAATGTCGCAAAAATGCCAGTTTTTCTTGTGAGATTTTAGGGCTTCTGAACCGTTTTGGGCTGGAAAAATACCGGGCAACGCCTCTACAGACCTTCCGGTGTGGATTACGGAACATATAACTTGAAGAATTGGGCATTCAGAACCATTTTTAACTATTTTTCGATGACGGTGCAAAGCTGCATAGAATGGTTTTATTACATTAGTTAGTGTACGGGGTAAATCACAATGACTGGTCTGATTTAAAATTTGCTTAGGTTTGTTATTATTTGAGAACGGCTTATCTGATTAAATCGAGTGAGGTGGCAATCGAAAGGGAAGGAATTAAGCAATTTTCTTATTTCAAAATAATTTCGATATTTCGTTGGCATGACGACGAACAACTAGCTATTTTCGTTAATTTTTGAGTTGGACAGTTGAAAGTTGATATATGGGAAGAATTCGGTCAATTATTCAAAATTCTATATGTAAAATTTTGATTCGCGTGGTTTCTATAGCAACGATTAAGGATAAAGTTGCCAATTTCTAACTCACGCACGGCTGATCTGATTGAAACGAGTGAGGTGGCAATCGATTGGCAAGGAAGTAAGCTACTTTTTTATGTGACAATAATTTTGACATTTCGTTGCCGTAACGACGAACAATTTGCTATTCCCGGTATTTATTGAGTTGGAGATTGGAAATTTGATATATGGGAAGAATTCGGTCAATCATTTAAAATTATATGTGTAAATTTTGATTCGCGTGGTTTCCATAGCAACCATTAATGATAAAGTTGACAATTTTTAACTCACGCACGGCTTATCTGATTGAAACGAGTGAGGTGGCAATCGAAAGGGAAGGGAGTAAGCTACTTTGTTATGTGAAAATAATTTTGATTTTCCGTTGCCGTGACGACGAATTATTTGCGATTTCCGTAATGTATTGAGTTGGATAGTTGAAATTTGATGTCTGGGAAGAATTCGGGCACTCATTCAAAAATATATCTGTAAAAATCGATTCCCATGGTTGGCATAGCAACGATTAAGGATTAAGTTAACAATTTCTAACTCACGCACGGCTTAACTGATTGAAACGACTGAAGTGGCAATCGAAAGGGAAGGAAGTAAGCTACTTTTTTATGTGAAAATAATTTTGATTTTCCGTTGCCGTGACGACGAATAATTTGCGATTTCCGTAATGTATTGAGTTGGATAGTTGAAATTTGATATCTGGGAATAATTCGGGCACTCATTCAAAAATATATCTGTAAAAATCGATTCCCATGGTTTCTATAGCAACGATTAAGGATAAAGTTGACAATTTCTAACTCACGCACGGCTTATCTGATTGAAACGACTGAAGTGGCAATCGAAAGGGAAGGAAGTAAGATACTTTTTTATGTGAAAATAATTTTGATTTTCCGTTGCCGTGACGACGAATAATTTGCGATTTCCGTAAAGTATTGAGTTGGATAGTTGAAATTTGATATCTGGGAAGAATTCGGTCAATCATTGAAAAATATATCTGTAAAAATCGATTCCCATGGTTTCTATAGCAACGATTAAGGATAAAGTTGACAATTTCTAACTCACGCACGGCTTATCTGATTGAAACGACTGAAGTGGCAATCGAAAGGGAAGGAAGTAAGCTACTTTTTTATGTGAAAATAATTTTGATTTTCCGCTGCCGTGACGACGAATAATTTGCTTTTTCCGTAATGTATTGATTTGGATAGTTGTGTACTGAGTCGTGTTTGTTGTGTTTGTATGTATGTATACTACAGGGTGTCCGAAAAGTCTTTGTATGGACAAATACCTTTGCTATTTGTACAAATATAAACTTAATTGTCGGATTTAAAGCAAATCGTATACATTTGCATTTCTATGTGTACGGAGGTATATGCCTGTATACAAGCTGTCCAAAAAGTCATTGTTGGAGCAAATACTCCTAGTAGTACCGGGGTAAATGTAATTAAACCGGATTTCATGCAAAATCGATTATATTTATTTTTATATGTGTTGTATATACGTATACAGGGTGTTCGAAAAGTCTTGGTATGGGCAAATACTTCTACTAGTACCGAAATAAACCTACTTAATTCGGATTTTAAGTAAATCGACTATATTCCTATTTAAACGTGTGGGTGTTAGTTTGAATGTATACAGGGTGCCCGAAAAGTCTTGTATGGGATTCCTATTATTACTTAGATAAACGTTATTAGGTCGGATTTCACGCAAATCGAATACATTTGTACTAATATGTGTTTATGTTTGTATGTATGCATACAGGGTGTCCGAAAAGTTTTTCGTTGGCAAAAATAGTTTCTACGTGTAGGCGTTTTTATGTATGTAGCGATACGGTTACGAAGGGCGGTCTATTCTCCATCATCAGTCCGAAAGAGTGTGATATCTTCCTTAATACATGGCCTAGCAACAGGAAACTTTCAGGGCGTGACAATGATGATATTACCGACCTTATAGAGGCCCCTCGGGGGGCGATTAGGCGGTCTATGCACCCTAGTTATAGACCGCGAAGCGGTCTATATACCGAGCCGTCCGTGAGGAAAATGTTCGTGTGTTGTCCAATTCGGTTTTTCGACAATCTCAATTTTTTTCTCCGAGATGGTTGCAGGTGTAACATTCAAATTTTCTGGGTTAATAGAGGGATAATGCGTCTAGCTTTGATAAAAAAATTCAGCTATACAGGGTGTTCCGTTTCGGAGTTATAAAACGCTAAAGTCGAAATTTCCGCGAATTCCTATGAAATCGGTTACAGGTCGCAAAACTTAATTACATCGATTTAAATTTTCAGAGGTTGTAGAGGACCGGGAGCTTCAGAACCCTATTGAAACTGGCGGTATTCGGAAAATGGGAAGTAATTTTTTGGAATTTTTTTGTCGAAAAATGCCGTTTGCAGACCCCTCTCTGGCACCAAATAACTCGGTCGCCGGAACCTCGGACAGAAAAACGTATTTGAACTTGAAACTAAAGAATCTCAAATACTTTCTTTTTGCAATACATTTACCTATACCTAAAACGACTGGAAATTGGAAAAATTTGGGAAAAAGTGGAAATTACGACTTTTCATGAAAATTTTTGACGGTTGTCAATTTTTTTGGGGGTCAAAATGGATTCAAATCGAAATCTCATGTACCTTATCGGAAAGACCTCGCCGAACCACGTTATAAACGTATTTTTTGGTTCCTTCATTCTTAATAGGAAAGGAGCAATCGATAATTAAATTTAGATTTTTTACGATTTTTTTTCATGACATCTCTACATTTGAATCACTCTGTAGCTTTTCCTATCTAATTTCTTCCAACTTTTTCAACGCTATCCCGTGGGGATATAATCAGGCTTTAAAACAAATCCCGAATGGGTGATCCTGGACCGAATTTAGGGGGTAAAAACTCATTTTTTCTGTTTTTTTCCATCAAAATTCATCTTTAAAAGGCATTATTATATATTATTTCTCCGATTTAACAGTTCTTTTTTGGTTTATTTTCATCCCTTATCATCTGAGAACACTACTAACTAATTAAAATTCCATATTTTTTCGTTAAAGTTATAAATAAATACCTTTTTTTGCATCGGTGCTGGAATAATTTTAAATAGTGCATATATTAAAAGCCGTGCCTTGGAGAAACAAATGAAACGGACTCTCTTTACATCGAAATTAAAATATGACCTGTCAAAATGTCATGAAAATATCAGTTTTTGTAGCGATATTGGAAGCTTCCTGGACCGATTTCGGCTTGAAATATACATGGCAAAGGTAAAACGGACTTTATATTTTTAGTTAAAATACATTTCATTGGACGATTTAAGCATTAAATACGAATTTTTTTAATTTTTCTCAGACCATGCAAATGCATGTCAAAATCAGTTTTATACGGAAATATGAAGGGTCTAAATGTCGCAAAAATGCCAGTTTTTCTTGCGAGATTTTCGCGTTTCTGAACCGTTTTCGGCTTGACAAATACCGGTCAACGCCTCTATAGACATTCCCGTATGAATTTCGGAACATATAATTTGAAGAATTAGTCATTAAATACCAATTTTAATAATTTTTCGATGACGCGGCAAAACATCATAGAAAGGGTATTCCATTAGGTAGTATACGGTGTATATCACAAAATTGGAAATCTGAAAAAAAATTCTCCGAGATGTGGGTTAAATCATTCCGAGGTATTCTTAGATATTCACCTCATATAATAATCCCAGAAAGAATCACTTAATTAGAAATGTAGTATATAATAATGCCGGTTAAAAATAGGATTTGTTGGAAAAAATCAGAAAAGTTCAATTTTTGCCCTCTAAATAAGCTCCTGGTTGACCGGTTTAGGATTCATTTTAAAGCTTGATTATCACTCTATAAGATAGCGTTTAATAAATTGTCAAAAATGTATGTAGAAAAAATACAGAGTGATTCAAATGTACCGATGTCGAGGGCAAAAAATCTAAACATCGAAATTAAATCGTCGATTGCTCTATTCCTATAAGGAAAGAAGAAACTAAAAAATATGAAATCAACGTATTTCGATAAGCTCTTTCCGGCTAGGTATATGGGATTTTGATTTGGATCCATTTTGACCACGAAAAAATTAAAAACCGTAAAAAATATGGGTCAAAAATCTAAATTTCCAGTTTTTCCAAAATTTATCCTATTTCTAGTCGTTTTAGGTATTGGTAAATGTATTGCAAAAAGAAAGTATTTGATATTTTGAAGTTTTATGTTTGAATCCGTTTTTCTGTGCGACGTTTCGTTTTCGAGTTATTTAGTACCAAAGAGGGGTCTGCAAATGACATTTTCAACTTTAAAAAAGTAAAAAAAAAATTACTTCCAATTTTTCTATCCTAACCAATATTAACAAAATTTTGTCACCTTAGGTCTTCTAACACCTTCGAAAATTTAAAACGGTTTAATCCACTATTGTGACTTTTATCCAATTTCAACCGAAATCGCGAAAATTTCGACTTTGACGTATATTTTTTTAACGGAACATCCTGTACATGCTAATTTTTTGCTAAAGCTTCTTCCATTATTCCTCTTCAAAATGAAGAAGTGTAGGAGTTTCGCTATTAATTATATAGGATAAAAAAAATCGCGAATCTGAGAACAATATTGTACATGCCATAGCAACCATACCATAGCAAGCAAAAAAGTATCGTCATAGAAAGTTTTACATTGTGAAAAAGAGCACGATTATTCAAAAATTTTATCTAGGGCATACAGGGTGGCTTAAAAATTTAATTTTAAATTGTGACTTTTAGATTCTTGAGCCACCCTATATTGTTTTACATCAAGTTTTAATAACCATGCTCTTTATGTATAATTTTTCACATCTCAGGTGAAGCGGCCCAAAAAATTAACTTTTTTTCGCTAATTTCAAAACTAAATATTTCATCACTAAGATGATTGTAGAGTACCCAACTAGGCCAAGCAATAGAGCGATTTGTCGTGACATTAATCTTATTGGAAAACCGCCTGTGCCATCATCTGAAAGACGATCCGTAGATGATTCCTGTTATAAATCCAACTCTGAAATTTTTGCCATTAATTTGTTATAAATATTTTGAAGCAAAAACACGTGATTTTTTTAGTTTTTTGCTTATAAAATGGAAAGTAATGAAGCAATCTTAATGATGTCAATGGACGATTTATAGAGAATAAAAATACGAACAAAATGAGAGGTCGAGCGTCCCGAGAGGATAAGTAGCAACGGAGAAAATCCGGAAAAACCGGAAAATTAAGAGTTTTTGTTTTAAATTCATAAATCGGCCATTTTTAAACGCAGATGGCTCAAAATTTGGAAAAAAGTAGTAATTTATAGCTACTTTATGTATGCAAAACCCCGACGCTGTCCGACAATTAGTTTTTCGACAATCGTCATTTTAATTTTTCAGCACACTATTTTGCAACAGGTCTGGATGCTCTATGGATCGTCCGATTTTAATTATTGAAACGGATTTGAAAAGTAAAAGTTTAATTGAACAATATGTATATCTTAATTTTTCCATAAAATGCTACGAAACCGGTTGAAAATGCACGTAAAGATGCGTGAAAATGACACAGCGCGCGAATATTATATTTGTATTAATATGTGTTTATGTTTGTATGTATATATATATACAAGGTGTCCGAAAAGTCTTGGTATGGGCAAATACTTCTAATAGTACCGAAATAAACCTAATTAATTCGGATTTTAAGTAAATCGACTATATTCCTATTTAAACGTGTGGGTGTTAGTTGGAATGTATACAAAGTGTCCGAAAAGTCTTGGTATGGGATTCCTATTATTACTTAGATAAAATTTATTAGGTCGGATTTCACGCAAATCGAATACATTTGTATTAATATATGTTTATGTTTGTATGTATGTATACAGGGTGTCCGAAAAGTTTTTCGTTGGCAAAAATAGTTTCTACGTGTAGGCGTTTTTATATTTGTAGCGATACGGTTACGAAGGGCGGTCTATTCTCCATCATCAGTCCGAGAGAGTGTGATATCTTCCTTAATATATGGCCTAGCAACACGAAATTTTCAGGGCATGACAATGATATTACCGACCTTATAGAGCCCCCTCGGGGGGCGATTAGGCGGTCTATGCACCCTAGTTATAGAGCGCCAACAGCGCTCTATATAACGCCCCGTCACTCTGAAATGTTCGTCGGTTGCCGTCATTTTCGACATTTGCCTCTATAAAAAATTCACTTATACAGGGTGTCCCGTTTCGGAGTTATAAAACGTGAAAATCGAAATTTCCGCGATTTCGTATGATACACGATACAGGTCGCAAAAGTTAATTAAATCGATTTAAATTTTCGGAGGTTGTAGAAGACCGGGGTCTTCCGAACCCTATTGAAACTGGCGGTATTCGGAAAATGGGAAGTAATTTTTTTGAATTTTTTTATGTCGAAAAATGCAGTTTGCGGACCCCTCTTTGGCACCAAATATCTCGGTCAACGGAACGCCGGCCAGAAAAACGTATTTGAACTTAAAACTAAAGAATCTCAAATACTTTCTTTTTGCAATACATTTACCTATACCTAAAACGACTGGAAATTGGAAAAATTTGGGAAAAACTGGAAATTACGATATTTCATGCAAATTTTTGACGGTTGTCAATTATTTTGGGGGTCAAAATGGATTCGAATCGAAATCCCATGTACCTTATCGGAAAGACCTCGCCGAACTACGTTATAAACGTATTTTTTGGTACCTTCATTCTTAATAGGAAAGGAGCAATCGATAATTAAATTTAGATTTTTTACGATTTTTTTTCATGACATCTCTACATTTGAATCACTCTGTATCTTTTCCTATCTAATTTTTTCTAACTTTTTCAACCCTATCCCGTGGGTATATAATCAGGCTTTAAAACAAATCCCGAATGGGTGATCCTGGACCGAATTTAGGGGGTAAAAACTCATTTTTTGTTTTTTTTCATCAAAATTCATCTTTAAAAGGCATTATTATATATTATTTCTCCGATTTAACAGTTCTTTTTTGGTTTATTTTCATCCCTTATCATCTGAGAACACTTCTAACTAATTAAAATTCCATATTTTTTCGTTAAAGTTATAAATAAATACCTTTTTTTGCATCGGTGCAGGAAAAATTTGAAAAAGTGCATATATTAAAAGCCGTGCCTTGACAAAACAAATGAAACTGACCCTTTTTACATCGAAATTAAAATATGACCTGTCAAAATGTCATGAAAATAACAGTTTTTGTAGCGATATTGGAAGCTTCCTGGACCGATTTCGGCTTGAAATATACATGGCAAAGGTAAAACGGACATTATATTTTTATTTACAATACATTTCATTGGACGATTTAAGCATTAAATACGAATTTTTTAAGTTTTTCTCAGACCATGCAAATGCATGTCAA
This sequence comes from Philopedon plagiatum, assembly GCA_963971165.1. Taxonomy (NCBI): domain Eukaryota; kingdom Metazoa; phylum Arthropoda; class Insecta; order Coleoptera; family Curculionidae; genus Philopedon; species Philopedon plagiatum. Next base: position 55,926,676 of record OZ020192.1, on the reverse strand, counting down.
AATCAGTTTCATACGGAGAAATGTATTAAAATATGAAGGGTCGAAATGTCGCAAAAATGTCAGTTTTCCTTGCGAGATTTTAGGGTTTCTGAACCGTTTTCGACTTGAAAAATACTGGGCAAGGCCTCTATAGACCTTCCCGTGTGGATTTCGGAACATATAATTTGAAGAATTAGTCATTAAATCCCAATTTTAACAATTTTTCGATGACGCGGCGAAGCATCATCGAAAGGTTATTCCATGAGGTAGTATACGGGGTAAATCACAATGACGGGTCTGATTTAAATTTTGCTTAGATTTGTTATTAATTGAGAACGGATTATTCGATTGAAAAGAGTGATGTGGCAATCGAAACGGGAGGAAGTAAGCTATTTTATTTGAAAATAATTTCGACATTTCGTTGGCATGACGACGAAAAATTTGCTATTTCCGATATTTATTGAGTTGGAGAGCTGAAATTTGATATATGGGAAGAATTCGGTCAATCATTCAAAATTATATGTGTAAATTTTGATTCGCATGGTTTCTATAGCAACGATTAAGGATAAAGTTGACAATTTCTAACTCACGTACGGCTGATCTGATTGAAACGAGTGAGGTGGCAATCGAAAGGGAACGAAGTAAGCTACTTTTTTATGTGAAAATAATTTTGACATTTCGTTGCCATGACGACGAACAGTTTGCTATTTCCATTATTTATTGAGTTTTAGAGTTGAAATTTGATATCTGGGTAGAATTCGGTGAATCATTCAAAAATATTTTTATAAATTTTGATTCCGATGATTACCATAGCAACGATTGAGCATAAAGTTGATCATTTTTAACTCGCGAACGGCTTATCTGATTGAAACCAGTAAAGTGACGATCGAAATGTTAGAAAGTACACTACTTTTTATGTGAAAATAATTTTGACATTTCGTTGCCGGGACGATGAACAATTTGCTATTTTTGATATTTATTGAGTTGGAAAGTTGAAAACTGATATCTCGATTCGGAAGAATTCGGTCACTCATTCAAAAATATATCTGGAAAAATCGATTCCCATGGTTGGCATAGCAACGATTAAGGATAAAGTTGACAATTTATAACTCGCGGACGCCTTCTGCGATTGGAACGAGTGAGGTGGCTATCGAAAGGGATGGAAGTAAACTACTTTTTTATTTGAAAATAATTTCGATTTTCGGTAGTCATGACGACGATCAATTTGATTTCTCCGTTATTTATTGAGTTGCAGAGTAGAAATTTCGCATCTAAGTAGAATTCGGTCAATCATTGAAAAATATTTTTGCAATTTTCAATTTTAATGATTGCCATAGCAACGATTAGGGGTAAAGTTAACAACTTACAACTCGCGAACGGCTTCTTAGATTGAAAGAAGCGACGTTCATAATAAGTATGCACAATTTTTTTCCATAGAGACATCAGTGGCGTGCCCGAAGGGCTCGCCACCAATCTTCATCCAGCTCGACCATTTCAGGAAGATGATGGTATCTAATGTATGGTTCAAAGCCGATCGAAAGATGACAAGTTTAATTTAGTAGGGTTTCAGCGAAATCGTACATATTGTATTTATATGTAATATGTGTTTGTATGTATATAGCGATACGGTTACGAAGGGCGGTCTATTCTCCATCATCAGTCCGAAGGAGTGTGATATCTTCCTTAATACATGGCCTAGCAACACGAAATTTTCAGGGCGTGACAATGATGATATTACCGACCTTATAGAGACCCCTGGGGGGGCGATTAGGCGGTCTATCCGTACTAGTTATAGACCGCCTTTCAGGCTCGGTCTATATACCGAGCCCTTGGTCAGAAAATGTGTGGACGTGCGTTTGTATGTTGTCGTCCGTTTGGACATTTTCACCTTTTCAATTTTTTTTCTCGAAAACGGTTATAGAGGCGGCAACGAAATTTTCTGGGTTAATAGAGGGATAGTGCGGCTAGCTTCGGTAAAAAATTCAGTTATACAGGGTGTTCCGTTTCGGAGTTATTAAACGCCAAAGTCGAAATTTCAGCGATTTCCGTTGACATCGATTACAGGTCGCAAAAGTGAATTAAATCGATTTAAATTTTTGGAGGTTGTGGAGGACCGGGGTGTTCCGAACCCTATTGAAACTGGCGGTATTCGGAAAATGGGAAGTAATTTTTTTGAATTTTTTTATGTCGAAAAATGCCCTTTGTAGACCCCAATTTGGCACCGAATAAGTCGAAACCGGAACATCGGACAGAAAAACGTATTTGAACTTAAAACTAAAGAATCTCAAATACTTTCTTTTTGCGATACATTTACCTATACCTAAAACGACTGGAAATTGGAAAAATTTGGGAAAAAGTGGAAATTACGAATTTTCATGCAAATTTTTGACGGTTTTGAATTTTTTGGGGGGTCAAAATGGATCCAAATCGAAATTCCATGTGCCCTATCGGAAAGAGCTCGCCGAAATACGTTAGAAACGTATTTTTTAGTTCTTTTATTTCTAATAGGAAAGGAGAAATCGATAATTAAATTTCGATTTTTTACGATTTTTTTTCATGACATCTCTACATTTGAATCACTCTGTATCTTTTCCTATCTAATTTCTTCTAACTCTTTCAACGCTATCCGTTGGGGATATAAACAGGCTTTAAAATGAATCCCGAATGGGTGATCCAGGGCCTGATTTAGGGGGTAAAAACTCATTTTTTCTGTTTTTTTCCATCAAAATTCATATTTAAAAGGCATTATTATATATTATTTTTCTTATTTAACGATTCTTTTTTGGTTTATTTTCTTCCCTGATCATCTAAGAACACTCCTAACTAATTAAAACTCCATATTTTTTCGTTAAAGTTATAAATAAATACCTTTTTTTGCATCGCTGCAGGAAAAATTTTAAAAAGTGCATATATAAAAGCCGTGCCTTGACAAAACAATTGAACGGACCCTCTTTACATCGAAATTAAAATATGACCTGTCAAAATGTCATGAAAATAACAGTTTTTGTAGCGATATTGGAAGCTTCCTGGACCGATTTCGGCTTGAAATATACATGGCAAAGGTAAAATGGACTTTATATTTTTAATAGCGGTACATTTCATTGGACGATTTGAGCATTAAATACCAATTTCATTAATTTTGCTGAGGTCCTGCAAAGGCATTTAAAAATCAATTTCTATACGGGGAAATTTATTCATTTAATTATATTGTATGAAATGTCACAATTTGGCTAAAATGTCAGCATTTTGATGCGAGATTGGAAGGAGTCCGGACCAACTTCGGCCTCGAATTTACCGGGCAATGCATTTAGGGACCTTATACTTTCGGTAGAAAGACATTTCATTTCATATTATACCGATTAAATACCATTTTAATCGATTTTCCTATGACGCTACAAAGCATCATTGAAGATTCTAATATGAAGCTCAGTGGCATCGAAAAAATCCCAAAATATGCATTTTATTTTCTATCCATGAGCGTGTATACTTTTGGGGCAATATATTAATTATTATTGAATAATTTTAATTTAATTTTAGGGAAATGACTTGATTCGGATCGTTTTAAAGTAACCAGAACGATTCTAAAATACATTTTATACCTTCCGGCATGTGCATGATTGTATATATGTCTACAGGGTGTCCGAAAAGTCTTTGTATGCGCAAATATCTTTGTCATTAGAGCGAAGAAAAACTTAAATGAGTCTTATTTCAAGGAAATCGTAAATTTTTCATTCCTTTGTGTGGTTGTTTATATGTTGGTACACAACAGAATGTCCAAAAAGTCTTTGTATGGGGAAATATCTTTGCCAAATTTAATTTTAGGGAAATGAATTGACTCCCTTTTAAAGTAACCTGAACGATTCGAAAGTACATTTTATTCCTTTCGGCATGTGGGTGATTCTGTATATGCCTACAGGGTGTCCGAAAAGTCTTTATATGCGCAAATAACTTTGTCATAAGTACGAAGATAAAATGAATAGGGTCGGTTTTCAAGAAAATCGAAAATATTTAAATTACCATGTGTCGTGTTGTGTTGTGTTTTTATGTATGTATACAGGGTGTCCGAAAAGTCTTTGAATGGGCAAATACCTTTGCCTTTCGTACAAATAGTAACTCGATGGTCGGATTTAAAGCAAATCGTAGGTATATATTTGCATTTCTATGTGTACGGATTTATATGTTTGTATACAGGGTGTTGGAAAAGTCTTAGTTTGGAATGGGCAAATACTCCTATTAGTACTTAGCATTATTAGGTCGATTTTCAAGTAAATAGAATATATTTGTATTAATATGTGTTTATGCTTGTACGTGTGTATACAGGGTGTCCGAAAAGTCTTATTATTTGCAACTCCTTTTATTAGGACCAAAATAAACTTAATTAAGGCGGATTTCAAGAAAATTGTCTATATTTGTATTACTATGTGTTTATGCTTGTGCGTGTGTATACAGGGTGTCCGAAAAGTCTTATTATTTGCAACTCCTTTTATTAGGACCAAAATAAACTTAATTAAGGCGGATTTCAAGAAAATCGTCTATATTTGTATTACTATGTGTTTATGATTGTACGTGTGTATACAGGGTGCAACTCCTTTTATTAGGACCTAAATAAACTTAATTAAGGCGGATTTCAAGAAAATCGTCTATATTTGTATTACTATGTGTTTATGCTTGTACGTGTGTATACAGGGTGTCCGAAAAGTCTTACTATTTGCAACTCATTTTAATACGACCAAAATAAACGTAATTAAGGCGGATTTCAAGAAAATCGTCTATATTCCTATTTAAACGTGTGAGTGTTAGATTGAATGTATACAGGGTGTCCAAAAATTCTTGGAATGGGCAAATACTCCTATTAGTACTTAGCATTATTAGGTCGAATTTCAAGTAAATCGAATATATTTGTATTAATATGTGTTTATGCTTGTACGTGTGTATACAGGGTGTCCGAAAAGTCTTATTATTTGCAACTCCTTTTATTAGGACCAAAATAAACTTAATTAAGGCGGATTTCAAGAAAATTGTCTATATTTGTATTACTATGTGTTTATGCTTGTGCGTGTGTATACAGGGTGTCCGAAAAGTCTTATTATTTGCAACTCCTTTTATTAGGACCAAAATAAACTTAATTAAGGCGGATTTCAAGAAAATCGTCTATATTTGTATTACTATGTGTTTATGATTGTACGTGTGTATACAGGGTGCAACTCCTTTTATTAGGACCTAAATAAACTTAATTAAGGCGGATTTCAAGAAAATCGTCTATATTTGTATTACTATGTGTTTATGCTTGTACGTGTGTGTACAGGGTGTCCGAAAAGTCTTAGTATTTGCAACTCATTTTAATACGACCAAAATAAACGTAATTAAGGCGGATTTCAAGAAAATCGTCTATATTCCTATTTAAACGTGTGAGTGTTAGATTGAATGTATACAGGGTGTCCAAAAATTCTTGGAATGGGCAAATACTCCTATTAGTACTTAGATAAACTTTATTAGGTCGAATTTCAAGCAAATCAAATATATTTGTATTAATATGTGTTTATGTTTGTATGTATGTATACAGGGTGTCCGAAAAGTATTTTTGTTGGCAAAAATAGTTTCTACGTGTAGGTGTTTGTATGTATGTAGAGATGGGGTCACGAAGGGCGGTCTATTCTCCATCATCAGTCCGAAGGAGTGTGATATCTTCCTAAATACATGGCATAGAAACACGAAATTTTCAGGGCATGACAATGATGATATTACCGACCTTATAGAGCCCCCTCGGGGGGCGATTAGGCGGTCTACCCGTACTAGTTATAGAGCGCCAACAGCGCTCTATATACCGACCCGTCCGTGAGGAAAATGTTCACCGGTTGACAAATCGTGTTTTTCGACAATCTCAATTTTTTTTCTCCGAGATGGTTGCAGGTAGAACATTCAAATTTTCTGGGTTAATAGAGGGATAGTGCGTCTAGCGTCGATAAAAAATTCAGCTATACAGGGTGTTCCGTTTCGGAGTGCTAAAACGCCAAAGTCGAAATTTCCGCGAATTCCTATGAAATCGATTACAGGTCGCAAAACTTAATTACATCGATTTAAATTTTCAGAGGTTGTAGAGGACCGGGAGCTTCAGAACCCTATTAAAACTGGCGGTATTCGGAAAATGGGAAGTAATTGTTTTGAATTTTTTTATGTCGAAAAATGCCGTTTGCAGACCCCTCTTTGGCACCAAATAACTCGGTCGCCGGAACCTCCGACAGAAAAACGTATTTGAACTTAAAACTAAAGAATCTCAAATACTCTCTTTTTACAATACATTTACCTATACCTAAAGCGACTGGAAATTGGAAAAATTTGGGAAAAACTGGAAATTACGATTTTTCATGCAAATTTTTGACGGTTGTCAATTTTTTTGGGGGTCAAAATGGATTCAAATCGAAATCCCATGTACATTATCGGAAAGACCTCGCCGAACTACGTTATAAACGTATTTTTTGGTTCCTTCATTCTTAATAGGAAAGGAGCAATCGATAATTAAATTTAGATTTTTTACGATTTTTTTTCATGACATCTCTACATTTGAATCACTCTGTATCTTTTCCTATCTAATTTCTTCCAACTTTTTCAACGCTATCCCGTGGGGATATAATCAGGCTTTAAAACAAATCGCGAATGGGTGATCCTGGACCGAATTTAGGGGGTAAAAACTCATTTTTTCTGATTTTTTCCATCAAAATTCATCTTTAAAAGGCATTATTATATATTATTTCTCCGATTTAACAGTTCTTTTTTGGTTTATTTTCATCCCTTATCATCTGAGAACACTTCTAACTAATTAAAATTCCATATTTTTTCGTTAAAGTTATAAATAAATACCTTTTTTTGCATCGGTGCAGGAAAAATTTTAAAAAGTGCATATAATAAAAGCCGTGCCTTGGAGAAACAAATGAAACTGACCCTCTTTACATCGAAATTAAAATATGACCTGTCAAAATGTCATGAAAATAACAGTTTTTGTAGCGATATTGGAAGCTTCCTGGACCGATTTCGGCTTGAAATATACATTGCAAAGGTAAAACGGACTTTATATTTTTAGTTAAAATACATTTCATTGGACGATTTAAGCATTAAATACGAATTTTTTTAATTTTTCTCAGACCATGCAAATGCATGTCAAAATCAGTTTCATACGGAGAAATGTATTAAAATATGAAGGGTCGAAATGTCGCAAAAATGCCAGTTTTCCTTGCGAGATTTTAGGGTTTCTGAACCGTTTTCGACTTGTATAATACCGGGCAACGCCTCTATAGACCTTCCCGTGTGGATTTCGGAACATATAATTTGAAGAATTCGTCATTAAATACCAATTTTAATAATTTTTCGATGACGCGGCGAAGCATCATAGAAAGGCTATTCCATGAGGTAGTATACGGGGTAAATCACAATGACGGGTCTGATTTAAATTTTGCTTAGATTTATTATTAATTGAGAACGGATTATTCGATTGAAAAGAGTGATGTGGCAATCGAAAGGGGAGGAAGTAAGCTATTTTATTTGAAAATAATTTCGACATTTCGTTGGCATGACGACGAAAAATTTGCTATTTCCGATATTTATTGAGTTAGAGAGCTGAAATTTGATATATGGGAAGAATTCGGTCAATCATTCAAAATTATATGTGTAAATTTTGATTCGCATTGTTTCTATAGCAACGATTAAGGATAAAGTTGACAATTTCTAACTCACGTACGGCTGATCTGATTGAAACGAGTGAGGTGGCAATCGAAAGGGAACGAAGTATGCTACTTTTTTATGTGAAAATAATTTTGACATTTCGTTGCCATGACGACGAACAGTTTGCTATTTCCATTATTTATTGAGTTTTAGAGTTGAAATTTGATATCTGGGTAGAATTCGGTCAATCATTCAAAAATATTTTTATAAATTTTGATTCCGATGATTACCATAGCAACGATTGAGCATAAAGTTGATCATTTTTAACTCGCGAACGGCTTATCTGATTGAAACCAGTAAAGTGACGATCGAAATGTTAGAAAGTACACTACTTTTTTATGTGAAAATAATTTTGACATTTCGTTGCCGGGACGATGAACAATTTGCTATTTTCGTTATTTATTGAGTTGGAAAGTTGAAAACTGATATCTCGGAAGAATTCGGTCACTCATTCAAAAATATATCTGGAAAAATCGATTCCCATGGTTGGCATAGCAACGATTAAGGATAAAGTTGACAATTTATAACTCGCGGACGCCTTCTGCGATTGGAACGAGTGAGGTGGCTATCGAAAGGGATGGAAGTAAAGTACTTTTTTATTTGAAAATAATTTAGATTTTTGGTAGTCATGACGACGATCAATTTGATTTCTCCGTTATTTATTGAGTTGCAGAGTAGAAATTTCGCATCTAAGTAGAATTCGGTCAATCATTGAAAAACATTTTTGCAATTTTCAATTTTAATGATTGCCATAGCAACGATTACGGGTAAAGTTAACAACTTACAACTCGCGAACGGCTTCTTAGATTGAAAGAAGCGACGTTCATAATATGTATGCACAATTTTTTTCCATAGACATCAGTGGCGTGCCCGAAGGGCCCGCCACCAATCTTCATCCAGCTCGACCATTTCAGGAAGATGATGTTATCTAATGTATGGTTCAAAGCCGATCGAAAGATGACAAGTTTAATTTAGTAGGGTTTCAGCGAAATCGTACATATTGTATTTATATGTAATATGTGTTTGTATGTATATAGCGATACGGTTACGAAGGGCGGTCTATTCTGCATCATCAGTCCGACGGAGTGTGATATCTTCCTTAATACATGCTCTAGCAACACGAAATTTTCAGGGCATGACAATGATGATATTACCGACCTTATAGAGCCCCCTCGGGGGGCGATTAGGCGCTCTATGCAATCTAGTTATAGAGCGCCAACAGCGCTCTATATACCGACCCGTCCGTGAGGAAAATGTTCGCCGGTTGACAAATCGTGTTTTTCGACAATCTCAATTTTTTTTCTCCGAGATGGTTGGAAGTCGAACGTTCACATTTTCTGGGTTAATAGAGGGATAGTGCGTCTAGCTTCGATAAAAAATTCAGCTATACAGGGTGTTCCGTTTCGGAGTTATAAAACGTCAAAGTCGAAATTTCTGCGAATTCCTATGGGATCGATTACAGGTCGCAAAACTTAATTAAATCGATTTAAATTTTCAGAGGTTGTAGAGGACCGGGAACTTCAGAACCCTATTGAAACTGGCGATATTCGGAAAATAGGAAGTAATTCTTTTGAATTTTTTTATGTCGAAAAATGCCCTTTGTAGACTCCACTTTGGCACTGAATAGGTCGAAACCGGAACATCGGACAGAAAAACGTATTTGAACATAAAACTGAAGAATCTCAAATACTTTCTTTTTGCAATACATTTGCCTATACCTACAACGACAGGAAATTGGAAAAATTTGGGAAAAACTGGAAATTACGATTTTTCATGCAAATTTTTGACGGTTGTCAATTTTTTTGGGGGTCAAAATGGATTCAAATCGAAATTCCATGTACCCTATCGGAAAGAACTCGCTGAAATACGTTACAAACGTATTTTTTAGTTCCTTTATTCCTAATAGGAAAGGAGCAATTGATAATTAAATTTCGGTTTTTTACGATTTTTTTTCATGACATCTCTACATTTCAATCACTCTGTATCTTTTCCTATTTAATTTCTTCCAACTTTTTCAACGCTATCCGTTGGCGATATAATCAGGCTTTAAAACAAATCCCGAACGGGTAATCTAGGGCCGCATTTAGGGGGTAAAAACTCATTTTTTCTGTTTTTTTCCATCAAAATTCATATTTAAAAGGCATTATTATATATTATTTCTCTTATTTAACGATTCTTTTTTGGTTTATTTTCTTCCCTGGTCATCTAAGAACACTCCTAACTAATTAAAACTCCATATTTTTTCGTTAAAGTTATAAATAAATACCTTTTTTTGCATCGCTGCAGGAAAAATTTTAAAAAGTACATATATAAAAGCCGTGCCTTGAAGAAACAATTGAGCGGACCCTATTTACATCGAAATTAAAATATGACCTGTCAAAATGTCATGAAAATAACAGTTTTTGTAGCGATATTGGAAGCTTCCTGGACCGATTTCGGCTTGAAATATACATGGCAAAGGTAAAACGGACATTATATTTTTAGTTACAATACATTTCATTGGACGATTTAAGCATTATGTAAATACGAATTTTTTTAATTTTTCTCAGACCATGCAAATGCATGTCCAAATCAGTTTCATACGGAGAAATGTATTAAAATATGAAGGGTCGAAATGTCGCAAAAATGTCAGTTTTCCTTGCGAGATTTTAGGGTTTCTGAACCGTTTTCGACTTGAAAAATACTGGGCAAGACCTCTATAGACCTTCCCGTGTGGATTTCGGAACATATAATTTGAAGAATTAGTCATTAAATACCAATTTTAACAATTTTTCGATGACGCGGCGAAGCATCATAGAAAGGCTATTCCATGAGGTAGTATACGGGGTAAATCACAATGACGGGTCTGATTTAAATTTTGCTTAGATTTGTTATTAATTGAGAACGGATTATTCGATTGAAAAGAGTGATGTGGCAATCGAAAGGGGAGGAAGTAAGCTATTTTATTTGAAAATAATTTCGACATTTCGTTGGCATGACGACGAAAAATTTGCTATTTCCGATATTTATTGAGTTAGAGAGCTGAAATTTGATATATGGGAAGAATTCGGTCAATCATTCAAAATTATATGTGTAAATTTTGATTCGCATGGTTTCTATAGCAACGATTAAGAATAAAGTTGACAATTTCTAACTCACGTACGGCTGATCTGATTGAAACGAGTGAGGTGGCAATCGAAAGGGAACGAAGTAAGCTACTTTTTTATGTGAAAATAATTTTGACATTTCGTTGCCATGACGACGAACAGTTTGCTATTTCCATTATTTATTGAGTTTTAGAGTTGAAATTTGATATCTGGGTAGAATTCGGTCAATCATTCAAAAATATTTTTATAAATTTTGATTCCGATGATTACCATAGCAACGATTGAGCATAAAGTTGATCATTTTTAACTCGCGAACGGCTTATCTGATTGAAACCAGTAAAGTGACGATCGAAGTGTTAGAAAGTACACTACTTTTTTATGTGAAAATAATTTTGACATTTCGTTGCCGGGAAGATGAACAATTTGCTATTTTCGTTATTTATTGAGTTGGAAAGTTGAAAACTGATATCTCGGAAGAATTCGGTCACTCATTCAAAAATATATCTGGAAAAATCGATTCCCATGGTTGGCATAGCAACGATTAAGGATAAAGTTGACAATTTATAACTCGCGGACGCCTTCTGCGATTGGAACGAGTGAGGTGGCTATCGAAAGGGATGGAAGTAAAGTACTTTTTTATTTGAAAATAATTTCGATTTTTGGTAGTCATGACGACGATCAATTTGATTTCTCCGTTATTTATTCAGTTGCAGAGTAGAAATTTCGCATCTAAGTAGAATTCGGTCAATCATTGAAAAATATTTTTGCAATTTTCAATTTTAATGATTGCCATAGCAACGATTAGGGGTAAAGTTAACAACTTTCAACTCGCGAACGGCTTCTTAGATTGAAAGAAGCGACGTTCATAATATGTATGCACAATTTTTTTTCCATAGACATCAGTGGCGTGCCCGAAGGGCTCGCCACCAATCTTCATCCAGCTCGACCATTTCAGGAAGATGATGTTATCTAATGTATGGTTCAAAGCCGATCGAAAGATGACAATTTTAATTTACTAGGGTTTCAGCGAAATCGTACATATTGTATTTATATGTAATATGTGTTTGTATGTATATAGCGATACGGTTACGAAGGGCGCTCTATTCTGCATCATCAGTCCGTAGGAGTGTGATATCTTCCTTAATACATGGCCTAGAAACACGAAACTTTCATGGCATGACAATGATGATATTACCGACCTTATAGAGCCCCCTCGGGGGGCGATTAGGCGCTCTATGCAATCTAGTTATAGACCGCGAAAGCGGTCTATATACCGAGCCGTTGGTCAGAAAAATGTGTGTATGTATGTATGTGCGGCCGTATGTTGTCGTCCGTTTCGACATTTTCACCTTTTCAATTTTTTTTTCTCGAAAAGGGTTAGAGGGGGGGCAACCAAATTTTCTGGGTTAATAGATGGATAGTGCGACTAGCTTCGGTAAAAAATTCAGTTATACAGGGTGTTCCGTTTCGGAGTTATTAAACGTTAAAGTCGAAATTTCAGCGATTTCCTATGGGATCGATTACAGGTCGCAAAACTTAATTAAATCGATTTAAATTTTCGGAGGTTGTGGAGGACCGGGAGCTTCAGAACCCTATTGAAACTGGCGTTATTCGGAAAATGGGAAGTAATTCTTTTGAATTTTTTTATGTCGAAAAATGCCGTTTGCAGACCCCTTTTTGGCACCAAATAACTCGGTCGCCGGAACCTCGGACAGAAAAACGTATTTGAACTTAAAACTAAAGAATCTCAAATACTTTCTTTTTGCAATACATTTACCTATACCTAAAACGACTGGAAATTGGAAAAATTTGGGAAAAAGTGGAAATTACGATTTTTCATGCAAATTTTTGACGGTTGTCAATTTTTTTGGGGGTCAAAATGGATCCAAATCGAAATCCCATGTGCCTTATCGGAAAGAGCTCGCCGAAATACGTGACAAACGTATTTTCTTGTTCCTTTATTCCTAATAGGAACGGAGCAATTGATAATTAAATTTCGATTTTTGACCATTTTTTTAATGACATCTCTACATTCGAATCACTCTGTATTTTTTCCTATCTAATTTCTTCTAACTTTTTCAACGCTATCCCTTGGGGATATAATCAGGCTTTAAAATGAATCCCGAATGGGTGATCCTGGACCGGGTTTAGGGGGTAAAAACGCATTTTTTCTGTTTTTTTCCATCAAAATTCATCTTTAAAAGGCATTATTATATATTATTTCTCCGATTTAACAGTTCTTTTTTGGTTTATTTTCATCCCTTATCATCTACGAACACTCCTAACTAATTAAAACTCCATATTTTTTCGTTAAAGTTATAAATAAATACCTTTTTTTGCATCGCTGCTGGAAAAATTTTAAAAAGTACATATATAAAAGCCGTGCCTTGAAAAAACAATCTTTACATCGAAATTAAAATATGACCTGTCAAAATGTCATAAAAATAACAGTTTTTGTAGCGATATTGGAAGCTTCCTGGACCGATTTCGGCTTGAAATATACATGCCAAAGGTAAAACGGACTTTATATTTTTAGTTACAATACATTTCATTGGACGATTTAAGCATTAAATACGAATTTTTTTAATTTTTCTCAGACCATGCAAATGCATGTCAAAATCAGTTTTATACGGAAAAACGTATTAAAATATGTGTCTAAATGTCGCAAAAATGCCAGTTTTTCTTGGGAGATTGGAAACAGTCTGGACCAACTTCGGCTTGAAATTGTCCGGGCAATGGAATTAGGGACCTTATACTTTCAGTAGAAAGACATTTCATTTCATAATATACCGATTAAATACCATTTTAATCGATTTTCCTATGACGCTACAAAGCATCATTGAAGATTCTAATATGGAGCTCAGTGGCTTCGAAAAAATCCAGAAATATGCATTTTCATTTTCTAACCATGAGCGTGTATACCTTTGGGACAATATATTAATTATTATTGAATCATTTTAATTTAATTTTAGGGAAATGACTTGATTCGGGTCGTTTTAAAGTAACCAGAACTATTCGAAAACACATTTTATACCTTTCGGGCATGTGAATGGTTGTACATATGTCTACAGGGTGTCCGAAAAGTATTTGTATGCGCAAATATCTTTGTCATTAGCAAGAAGAGAAGAATAATTGAGCCTTATTTCAAGGAAATCGTAAATTTTTTATTCCTTTGTGTGGTTGTTTATGTTTGTATGTATACAGAATGTCCAAAAAGTCTTTGTATGCGCAAATATCTTTGTCATTAGAACGAAGAAAAACTTGAATGAGTCTTATTTCGAGGAAAACGTAAATTTTTTATTCCTTTGTGTGGCTGTTTATATGTTGGTATGTATACAGAATGTCCAAAATGTCTTTGTATGCGCAAACATCTTTGCAATTAGTACGAATATAAACGTAATTGAGCGGGTTTTCAATCGCAAAAATATAAAAATATAAAATATTTAAATTACTGTGTCGTATTTGTTGTGTTTGTATGTATGTACAGTACAGGATGTCCGAAAAGTCTTTGTATGGACAAATTCCTTTGCTATTTGTACAACCATAAACTTAATTGTCGGATTTAAAGCAAATCGTATATATTTGCATTTCTATGTGTACAGAAATATATGTCTGTATACAGGCTGTCCAATAAGTGTTGGTTTGAGCAAATACTCCTAGTAGTACCAGGATAAATGTAATTAAACCGGATTTCATGCAAATCGATTATATTTGTTTTTATATGTGTTGTATATACGTATACAGGGTGTCCGAAAAGTCTTGGTATGGGCAAATACTTCTACTACAACCGAGATAAACCTAATTAATTCGGATTTTAAGTAAATCGGCTATATTCCTATTTAAACGTGTGGGTGTTAGTTTGAATGTATACAGGGTGTCCAAAAAGTCTTGTATGAGCAAATACTCCTATTATTATTTAGATAAACTTTATTAGGTCGAATTTCAAACAAATTGAATATATTTGTATTAATATGTGTTTATGTTTGTATGTATGTATACAGGGTATCCGAAAAGTCTTGGTATGGGCAAATACTTCTACTAGTACCGAGATAAACCTACTTAATTAAGATTTTAAGTAAATCGACTATATTCCTATTTAAACGTTTGGGTGTTAGTTTGAATATATACAGGGTGTCCAAAAAGTCTTGGTATGGGCAAATACTCCTATTATTACTTAGATGAACTATATTAGGTCGGATTTCACGACAATCGAATATATTTGTATTAATATGTGTTTATGTTTGTATGTGTGTATACAGGGTGTCCGAAAAGTCTCGGTATGGGCAAATCCTTGTACTAGTACCGAGATAAACCTACTTAATCTGGATTTTAAGTAAATCGACTATATTCCTATTTAAACGTGTGGGTGTTAGTTTGAATGTATACAGGGTGTCCAAAAAGCCTTGGTATGGGCAAATACTCCTATTATTACTTAGATAAACGTTATTAGGTCGGATTTCACGGAAATCGAATACATTTGTATTAATATGTGTTTATGTTTGTGTGTATGTATACAGGGTGTCCGAAAAGTTTTTTTTTGGCAAAAGTAGATTCTGTGTGGTGTTTGTATGTGTGTAGCGACATGGTTACGAAGGGCGGTCTATTCTGCATCATCAGTCCGTAGGAGTGTGATATCTTCCTTAATACATGCTCTAGCAACACGAAATTTTCAGGGCATGACAATGATGATATTACCGACCTTATCAATCAAAAACCCAATCAAACCCCTCGGGGGGGGGGGCGATTAGGCGGTCTACGCAATCTAGTTATAGACCGCGAAAGCGGTCTACATACCGAGCCGTTGGTCAGAAAAATGTGTGTATGTATGTGCGTCGGTTATCCGTTTCGACATTTTCACTTTTTCAATTTTTTTTCTCGAAAATGGTTAGAGGGGCAGCAACCAAATTTTCTGGGTTAATAGAGGGATAGTGCGACTAGCTTCGGTAAAAAATTCAGTTATACCGGGTGTTCCGTTTCGGAGTTATTAAACGCCAAATTCGAACTTTCAGCGATTTCCTATGGGATCGATTACAGGCCGCAAAACTAAATTAAATCGATTTAAATTTTTATAGGTTGTAGAGGTCAGGGAGCTTCAGACCCCTATTGAAACTGGCCGTATTCCGAAAATGGGAAGTAATTCTTTTGAATTTTTTTATGTCGAAAAATGCCCTTTGTAGGCCCCACTTTGGCACTGAATAAGTGGAAACCGGAACTTCGGACAGAAAAACGTATGTGAACATAAAACTAAAGAATCTCAAATACTTTCTTTTTGCAATACATTTACCTATACCTAAAACGACTGGAAATTGGAAAAATTTGGGAAAAACTGGAAATTACGATATTTCATGCAAATTTTTGACGGTTGTCAATTTTTTTGGGGGTCAAAATGGATTAAAATCGAAATCCCATGTACCTTATCGGAAAGACCTCGCCGAACTACGTAATTTTCATATTTTTTGGTTCCTTAATTCTTAATAGGAAAGGAGCAATCGATAATTAAATTTCGGTTTTTAACCATTTTTTTTCATGACATCTCTACATTCGAATCACTCTGTATCTTTTCCTATCTAATTTCTTCGAACTTTTTCAACGCTATCCCTTGGGGATATAATCAGGCTTTAAAATGAATCCCGAATGGGTGATCCCGGGCCGGATTTAGGGGGTAAAAACACATTTTTTCTGTTTTTTTTCCATCAAAATTCATCTTTAAATGGCATTATTATGTATTATTTCTCTTATTTAACAGCTCTTTTTTGGTTTATTTTCTTCCGTCATCATCTGAGAACACTGCTAACTAATTAAAACTCCATATTTTTGCGTTAAAGTTATAAATAAATAGGTTTTCTTCCATCGGTGCAGGAAAAATTTTAAAAACTGCGAATTTTATACCATGCCATGACAAAAAACAATTGAACTGGTAACTGGTGACGCTTTACATCGAAGATAAATATGAGCTGTCAAAATATCCAGTTTTTCTAGCGATATTTTAAAGATCCTGAGCCAGTTTCGGCTTGGAATATACATGGAATTGATAGAATGGACGTTTTTTCATCTATTACTGACCATTTCGTAGCACGAGATGGGCATTAAATATCATTTTTTTGAAATTTTTGTTGACCCTACATTGCATTATAAAAATCAATTTCTATACGGGAAAATGTATTAATTTAATTATAATGTATGAAATGTCACAATTTGGCTCAAATGTCAGCATTTTGTTGCGAGATCTGGACCAATCTGGACCAAGTTTGCCTTGAAATTTACCGGGCAAGGGAATTAGGGACCTTATACTTTCAGTAGAAAGACATTTCATTTCATAATATACCGATTAAATACCATTTTAATCGATTTTCCTATGACGCTACAAAGCATCATTGAAGATTCTAATATTGCGCTCAGTGGCATCGAAAAAATCCAGAAATATGTATTTTATTTTCTAATCATGAGCGTGTATACCTTTGGGGCAATATATTAATTATTATTGAATAATTTTAATTTAATTTTAGGGAAATGACTTGATTCGGATCGTTTTAAAGTAACCAGAACGATTCGAAAATACATTTTTTATACTTTGCGGCATGTGCATGATTGTATATATGTCTACAGGGTGTCCAAAAAGTCTTTGTATGCGGAAATATCTTTGCCATTAGTACGAAGATCAAATTAATTGAGCCGGTTTTCAAGAAAATCGAAAATATTTAAATTACTATGTGTCGTGTTGTGTTGTGTTTTTATGTATGTATACAGGGTGTCCGAAAAGTCTTTGAATGGGCAAATACCTTTGCCTTTTGTACAAATAGTAACGCAAGATAAACTTAACTAATTAAGATTTTAAGTATATCGACTATATTCCTATTTAAACGTGTTAGTGTTAGTGTGAATGTATACAGGGTGTCCAAAAAGTCTTGGAATGAGCAAATACTGCTATTAGTACTTAGATAAACTTTATTAGGTCGCATTTCAATTTCAAGCAAATCGAATATATTTGTATTAATATGTGTTTATGTATACAGGATGTCCGAAAAGTCTTGGTATGGGCAAATACTTCTACTAGTACCGAGATAAACCTACTTAATTCGGATTTTAAGTAAAACGACTATATTCCTATTTAAACGTGTGGGTGTTATTTTGAATGTATACAGGGTGTCCAAAATGTCTTGGTATGGGCAAATACTCCTATTATTACTTAGATAAACTTTATTAGGTCGGATTTCACGCAAATCGAATATATTTGTATTAATATGTGTTTATCTTTGTATGTATGTATACAGGGTGTCCGAAAAGTCTTGGTATGGGCAAATACTTCTAGTAGTACCGAGATAAACCTACTTAATTCGGATTTTGAGTAAATCGACTATATTCCTATTTAAACGTGTGGGTGTTAGTTTGAATGTATACAGGGTGTCCGAAAAGTCTTGGTATGGGCAAATTCTCCTATTATTACTTAGATAAACTTTATTAGGTCGGATTTCACGCAGATCGAATACATTTGTATTAATATGTGTTTATGTTTGTATGTATGTATACAGGATGTCCGAAAAGTGTTTTGTTGGCAAAAATAGTTTCTACGTGTGGTGTTTGTATTTGTGTAGCGACACGGTTATGAAGGGCGGTCTATTCTGCATCATCAGTCCGAAGGAGTGTGATATCTTCCTTAATGCATGCTCTAGAAACACGCAACTTTCAGGACATGACAATGATGATATTACCGTCATTATGGAGCCACCTTTCAGGGCATGACAATGATGATATTACCGACATTACAGAGCCCCCTCGGGGGGCGATTAGGCGGTCTATCCGTACTAGTTATAGACCGCCCGCCGAGCGGTCTATATACCGAGCCGTTGGTCAGAAAATGTGTGTATGTATGTGTGTATGTATGTATGGCCGTATGTCGGTTGTCCGTTTCGACATTTTCACCTTTTCAATTTTTTTTCTCGAAAATGGTTAGAGGGGCAGCAACCAAATTTTCTGGGTTAATAGAGGGATAGTGCGACCAGCTTCGGTAAAAAAATCAGTTATACCGGGTGTTCCGTTTCGGAGTTATTAAACGCCAAAGTCGAAATTTCAGCGATTTCCTATGGGATCGATTACAGGTCGCAAAACTTAATTAAATCGATTTAAGTTTTTATAGGTTGTAGAGGTTAGGGAGCTTCAGAACCCTATTGAAACTGGCGGTATTCGGAAAATGGGAAGTAATTGTTTTGAATTTTTTTTATGTCGAAAAATGCCCTTTGTAGACCCCACTTTGGCACTGAATAAGTCGAAACCGGAACTTCGGACAGAAAAACGTATTTGAACATAAAACTAAAAAATCTCAAATACTTTCTTTTTGCAATACATTTACCTATACCTAAAACGACTGGAAATTGGAAAAATTTGGGAAAAACTGGAAATTACGATATTTCATGCAAATTTTTGACGGTTGTCAATTTTTTTGGGGGTCAAAATGGATTCAAATCGAAATCCCATGTACCTTATCGGAAAGACCTCGCCGAACTACGTAATTTTCATATTTTTTGGTTCCTTAATTCTTAATAGGAAAGGAGCAATCGATAATTAAATTTCGGTTTTTAACCATTTTTTTTCATGACATCTCTACATTCGAATCACTCTGTATCTTTTCCTATCTAATTTCTTCGAACTTTTTCAACGCTATCCCTTGGGGATATAATCAGGCTTTAAAATGAATCCCGAATGGGTGATCCCGGGCCGGATTTAGGGGGTAAAAACACATTTTTTCTGTTTTTTTCCATCAAAATTCATCTTTAAATGGCATTATTATGTATTATTTCTCTTATTTAACAGCTCTTTTTTGGTTTATTTTCTTCCGTCATCATCTGAGAACACTGCTAACTAATTAATACTCCATATTTTTGCGTTGAAGTTATAAATAAATAGGTTTTCTTCCATCGGTGCAGGAAAAATTTTAAAAACTGCGAATTTTATACCATGCCATGACAAAAAACAATTGAACTGGTAACTGGTGACGCTTTACATCGAAGATAAATATGAGCTGTCAAAATATCCAGCTTTTTTAGCGATATTTTAAAGATCCTGAGCCAGTTTCGGCTTGGAATATACATGGAATTGATAGAATGGACGTTTTTTTATCTATTACTGACCATTTCGTAGCACGAGATGGGCATTAAATATCATTTTTTTGAAATTTTTGTTGACCCTACATTGCATTATAAAAATCAATTTCTATACGGGAAAATGTATTAATTTAATTATAATGTATGAAATGTCACAATTTGGCTCAAATGTCAGCATTTTGTTGCGAGATCTGGACCAATCTGGACCAAGTTTGCCTTGAAATTTACCGGGCAAGGGAATTAGGGACCTTATACTTTCAGTAGAAAGACATTTCATTTCATAATATACCGATTAAATACCATTTTAATCGATTTTCCTATGACGCTACAAAGCATCATTGAAGATTCTAATATTGCGCTCAGTGGCATCGAAAAAATCCAGAAATATGCATTTTATTTTCTAATCATGAGCGTGTATACCTTTGGGGCAATATATTAATTATTATTGAATAATTTTAATTTAATTTTAGGGAAATGACTTGATTCGGATCGTTTTAAAGTAACCAGAACGATTCGAAAATACATTTTTTATACTTTGCGGCATGTGCATGATTGTATATATGTCTACAGGGTGTCCAAAAAGTCTTTGTATGCGGAAATATCTTTGCCATTAGTACGAAGATCAAATTAATTGAGCCGGTTTTCAAGAAAATCGAAAATATTTAAATTACTATGTGTCGTGTTGTGTTGTGTTTTTATGTATGTATACAGGGTGTTCGAAAAGTCTTTGAATGGGCAAATACCTTTGCCTTTTGTACAAATAGTAACGCAAGATAAATTTAACTAATTAAGATTTTAAGTATATCGACTATATTCCTATTTAAACGTGTTAGTGTTAGTGTGAATGTATACAGGGTGTCCAAAAAGTCTTGGAATGGGCAAATACTCCTATTAGTACTTAGATAAACTTTATTAGGTCGCATTTCAATTTCAAGCAAATCGAATAAATTTGTATTAATATGTGTTTATGTATACAGGATGTCCGAAAAGTCTTGGTATGGGCAAATACTTCTACTAGTACCGAGATAAACCTACTTAATTCGGATTTTAAGTAAAACGACTATATTCCTATTTAAACGTGTGGGTGTTATTTTGAATGTATACAGGGTGTCCAAAATGTCTTGGTATGGGCAAATACTCCTATTATTACTTAGATCAACTTTATTAGGTCGGATTTCACGCAAATCGAATATATTTGTATTAATATGTGTTTATCTTTGTATGTATGTATACAGGGTGTCCGAAAACTCTTGGTATGGGCAAATACTTCTAGTAGTACCGAGATAAACCTACTTAATTCGGATTTTGAGTAAATCGACTATATTCCTATTTAAACGTGTGGGTGTTAGTTTGAATGTATACAGGGTGTCCGAAAAGTCTTGGTATGGGCAAATTCTCCTATTATTACTTAGATAAACTTTATTAGGTCGGATTTCACGCAGATCGAATACATTTGTATTAATATGTGTTTATGTTTGTATGTATGTATACAGGATGTCCGAAAAGTGTTTTGTTGGCAAAAATAGTTTCTACGTGTGGTGTTTGTATTTGTGTAGCGACACGGTTATGAAGGGCGGTCTATTCTGCATCATCAGTCCGAAGGAGTGTGATATCTTCCTTAATACATGCTCTAGAAACACGCAACTTTCAGGACATGACATTGATGATATTACCGTCATTATGGAGCCACCTTTCAGGGCATGACAATGATGATATCACCGACATTACAGAGCCCCCTCGGGGGGCGATTAGGCGGTCTATCCGTACTAGTTATAGACCGCCCGCCGAGCGGTCTATATACCGAGCCGTTGGTCAGAAAATGTGTGTATGTATATGTGTATGTATGTATGGCCGTATGTCGGTTGTCCGTTTCGACATTTTCACCTTTTCAATTTTTTTTTCTCGAAAATGGTTAGAGGGGCAGCAACCAAATTTTCTGGGTTAATAGAGGGATAGTGCGACCAGCAGCGGTAAAAAATTCAGTTATACCGGGTGTTCCGTTTCGGAGTTATTAAACGCCAAAGTCGAAATTTCAGCGATTTCCTATGGGATCGATTACAGGTCGCAAAACTTAATTAAATCGATTTAAATTTTTATAGGTTGTAGAGGTTAGGGAGCTTCAGAACCCTATTGAAACTGGCGGTATTCGGAAAATGGGAAGTAATTGTTTTGAATTTTTTTATGTCGAAAAATGCCCTTTGTAGACCCCACTTTGGCACTGAATAAGTCGAAACAGGAGCTTCGGACAGAAAAACGTATTTGAACATAAAACTAAAAAATCTCAAATACTTTCTTTTTGCAATACATTTACCTATACCTAAAACGACTGGAAATTGGAAAAATTTGGGAAAAAGTGGAAATTACGATTTTTCATGCAAATTTTTGACGGTTGTCAATTTTTTTGGGGGTCAAAATGGATTCAAATCGAAATCCCATGTGCCTTATCGGAAAGAGCTCGCCGAAATACGTGATTTGCATATTTTTTGGTTCCTTCATTCCTAATAGGAGAGGAGCAAGCGATAATTAAATTTCGATTTTTTACGATTTTTTTTCATGACATCTCTACATTTGAATCACTCTGTATCTTTTCCTATCTAATTTCTTAAAACTTTTTCAACGCTATTCCTTGGGGATATAATCAGGCTTTAAAATGAATCCCGAATGGGTGATCTAGGGCCGGATTTAGGGGGTAAAAACACATTTTTTCTGTTTTTTTCCATCAAAATTCATCTTTAAATGGCATTATTATGTATTATTTCTCTTATTTAACAGCTCTTTTTTGGTTTATTTTCTTCCGTCATCATCTGAGAACACTGCTAACTAATTAAAACTCCATATTTTTGCGTTAAAGTTATAAATAAATAGGTTTTCTTCCTTCGGCGCAGAAAAAATTTTAAAAACTGCGAATATTAAACCATGCCATGAAAAAAAACAATTGAACTGGTGACGCTTTAGATCGAAGTTAAATATGAGCTGTCAAAATATCCAGTTTTCCTAGCGATATTTTAAAGATCCTGAGCCAGTTTCGGCTCGGAATATACATGGAATTGATAGAATGGACGTTTTTTTATCTATTCCTTACCATTTCGTAGCACGAGAAGGGCACTAAATATCATTTTTTTGAAATTTTTGTTGACCCTACATTGCATTATAAAAATCAATTTATATACGGGAAAATGTATTAACTTAATTATTATAATGTATGAAATGTCACAATTTGGCTAAAATGTCAGCATTTTGATGCGAAATAGGAACGACGCACGACCAACTTCGGCTTCAAATTTACCGGGCAAGGGATTTAGGGACCTTATACTTTATGTAGAAAAACATTTCATTTGATAAATTTGGCTTTAAAAACCAATTTTATCGATTTTCCGATGATGCGACGAGACATCAATGAAGATTCTAATATTGAGCTCAGTGGCATCGACAAATTTGTTATAATATCTAAAAATATGCATTTTATTTCCTAAACATGAGCATGAGCTTGTATACCTTTGGGCCAAAATATTAATTATTATTAAATAACTGTAATTTAATTTTAGGAAAATGAATTGATTCGGATCGTTTTAAAGTAAACAGAACGATTCGAAAATACATTTTATACCTTGCGGCATGTGCATGATTGTATATATGTCTACAGAGTGTCCAAAAAGTCTTTGTATGCGGAAATATCTTTGCCATTAGTGCGAAGATAAAATTAATTGAGCCGGTTTTCAAGAAAATCGAAAATATTTAAATTACTATGTGTCGTGTTGTGTTGTGTTTTTATATATGTATACAGGGTGTCCGAAAAGTCTTTGACTGGGCAAATACCTTTGCCTTTTGTACAAATAGAAACTCAATTGTCGGATTTAAAGCAAATCGTAGGTATATATTTGCATTTCTATGTGTACGGATTTATATGTTCGTATACAGGGTGTCCTAAAAGTCTTAGTATGGGCAAATACTTCTACTAGTACCAAGATAAACTTAACTAATTAAGATTTTACGTACACTGACTATATTCCTATTTAAACGTGTTAGTGTTAGTGTGAATGTATACAGGTTGTCCAAAAAGTCTTAGAATGGGCAAATACTCCTGTTAGTACTTAGATAAACTTTATTAGGTCGAATTTCAAGCAAGTCGAATATATTTCTATTAATATGGGTTTATGTTTGTATGTGTGTATACAGGGTGTCCGAAAAGTCTTGGCATGGGCAAATACTTCTACTAGTACCGAGATAAACCTACTTAATTCGGATTTTAAGTAAATCCACTATATTCCTATTTAAACGTGTGGGCGTTGGTTTGAATGTATACAGGGTGTCCAAAAAGTCTTGGTATGGGCAAATACTCTTATTATTACTTAGATAAACTTTATTAGGTCGGATTTCACGCAAATCGAATATTATATTTGTATTAACATGTGATTATGTTTGTATGTATGTATACAGGGTGTCCGAAAAGACTTGGTATGGGCAAATACTTCTACTAGTACCGAGATAAACCTACTTAATTCGGATTTTAAGTAAATCGACTATATTCATATTTAAACGTGTGGGTGTTAGTTTGAATGTATACAGGGTGTCCAAAAAGTCTTGGTATGGGCAAATACTCCTATTATTACTTAGATAAACTTTATTAGGTCGGATTTCACGCAAATCGAATATATTTGTATTAACATGTGTTTATCTTTGTATGTATGTATACAGGGTGTCCGAAAAGTCTTGGTATGGGCAAATACTTCTAGTAGTGCCGAGATAAACCTACTTAATTCGGATTCTACGTAAATCGACTATATTCCTATTTAAACGTGTGGGTGTTAGTTTGAATGTATACAGGGTGTCCGAAAAGTCTTGTATGAGCAAATACTCCTATTATTACTTAGATAAACTTTATTAGGTCGGATTTCAAACAAATCGAATATATTTGTATTAATATGTGTTTATGTTTGTATGTATGTATACAGGGTATCCGAAAAGTCTTGGTATGGGCAAATACTTCTACTAGTACCAAGATAAACCTACTTAATTCAGATTTTAAGTAAATCGACTATATTCCTATTTAAACGTTTGGGTGTTAGTTTGAATGTATACAGGGTGTCCAAAAAGTCTTGGTATGGGCAAATACTCCTATTATTACTTAGATGAACTATATTAGGTCGGATTTCACGCCAATCGAATATATTTGTATTAATATGTGTTTATGCTTGTATGTGTGTATACAGGGTGTCCGAAAAGTCTCGGTATGGGCACATCCTTGTACTAGTACCGAGATAAACCTACTTAATCTGGATTAAGTAGTAAATCGACTATATTCCTATTTAAACGTGTGGGTGTTAGTTTGAATGTATACAACGTGTCCAAAAAGTCTTGGTATGCGCAAATACTCCTATTATTACTTAGATAAACTTTATTAGGTCGGATTTCATGGAAATCGAATACGTTTGTATTAATATGTGTTTATGTTTGTATGTATGTATACAGGGTGTCCGAAAAGTTTTTTTTGGCAAAAGTAGATTCTATGTGTGATGTTTGTATGTCTGGCGGTCTATTCTGCATCATCAGTCCGTAGGAGTGTGATATCTTCCTTAATACATGCTCTAGCAACACGAAATTTTCAGGGCATGACAATGATGATATTACCGACCTTATAGAGCCCCCTCGTGGGGGGGGGGCGAATAGGCGGTCTACGCAATCTAGTTATAGACCGCCTTTCAGGCCGGTCTATATACCGAGCCGTTGGTCAGGAATATGTGCGTGTGTTGGGTAATCGAGTTTTTCGACAATCTCAATTTTTTTTCTCCGAGACGGTTGCAGGTCGAACGTTCAAATTTTCTGGGTTAATAGAGGGATAGTGCGTCTAGCTTCGGTAAAAAATTCAGCTATACAGGTTGTTCCGTTTCGGAGTTATAAAACGCCAAAGTCGAAATTTCCGCGAATTCCTATGGGATCGATTACAGGTCGCAAAACTTAATTAAATCGATTTAAATTTTCAGAGGTTGTAGAGGACCGGGAGCTTCAGAA
Organism: Philopedon plagiatum; assembly: GCA_963971165.1. NCBI lineage: Eukaryota > Metazoa > Arthropoda > Insecta > Coleoptera > Curculionidae > Philopedon > Philopedon plagiatum. The sequence continues at coordinate 55,900,788 of OZ020192.1, read as the reverse complement.
CCCTATTGAAACTGGCGGTATTCGGAAAATGGGAAGTAATTGTTTTGAATTTTTTTATGTCGAAAAATGCCGTTTGCAGACCCCTCTTTGGCACCAAATAAATCGGTCGCCGGAACCTCGGACAGAAAAACGTATTTGAACTTAAAACTAAAGAATCTCAAATACTTTCTTTTTGCAATACATTTACCTATACCTAAAACGACTGGAAATTGGAAAAATTTGGGAAAAACTGGAAATTACGAATTTTCATGCAAATCTTTGACGGTTTTGAATTTTTTGGGGGGTCAAAATGGATCCAAATCGAAATCCCATGAGCCTTATCGGAAAGAGCTCGCCGAAATACGTTACAAACGTATTTTGTAGTTCTTTTATTCCTAATAGGAAAGGAGCAATTGATAATTAAATTTCGATTTTTTTACCATTTTTTTCATGACATCTCTACATTCGAAACACTGTGTATCTTTTCCTATCTAATTTCTTCCAACTTTTTTCAACTCTATCCCTTGGGGATATAATCAGGCTTTAAAATGAATCCCGAATGGGTGATCCAGGGCCTGATTTAGGGGGTAAAAACTCATTTTATCTGTTTTTTTCCATCAAAATTCATCTTTAAATGGCATTATTATGTATTATTTCTCGTATTTAACAGCTCTTTTTTGGTTTATTTTCTTCCTACATCATCTGAGAACACTCCACACTAATTAAAATTACATATTTTTTCGTTAAAGTTATAAATACCTTTTTTTGCATCGGTGCAGGAAAAATTTTAAAAAGTGCATATAGTAAAAGCCGTGCCTTGACAAAACAAATGAAACTGACCCTCTTTACATCGAAATTAAAATATGACCTGTCAAAATGTCATGAAAATATCAGTTTTTGTAGCGATATTGGAAGCTTCCTGGACCGATTTCGGCTTGAAATATACATGGCAAAGGTAAAACGGACTTTATATTTTTATTTACAATACATTTCATTGGACGATTTAAGCATTAAATACGAATTTTTTAAATTTTTCTCAGACCATGCAAATGCATGTCAAAATCAGTTTCATACGGAGAAATGTATTAAAATATGAAGGGTCGAAATGTCGCAAAAATGTCAGTTTTCCTTGCGAGATTTTAGGGTTTCTGAACCGTTTTCGACTTGAAAAATACTGAGCAAGGCCTCTATAGACCTTCCCGTGTGGATTTCGGAACATATAATTTGAAGAATTAGTCATTAAATACCAATTTTAACAATTTTTCGATGACGCGGCGAAGCATCATAGAAAGGCTATTCCATGAGGTAGTATACGGGGTAAATCACAATGACGGGTCTGATTTAAATTTTGCTTAGATTTGTTATTAATTGAGAACGGATTATTCGATTGAAAAGAGTGATGTGGCAATCGAAAGGGGAGGAAGTAAGCTATTTTATTTGAAAATAATTTCGACATTTCGTTGGCATGACGACGAAAAATTTGCTATTTCCGATATTTATTGAGTTAGAGAGCTGAAATTTGATATATGGGAAGAATTCGGTCAATCATTCAAAATTATATGTGTAAATTTTGATTCGCATGGTTTCTATAGCAACGATTAAGGATAAAGTTGACAATTTCTAACTCACGTACGGCTGATCTGATTGAAACGAGTGAGGTGGCAATCGAAAGGGAACGAAGTAAGCTACTTTTTTATGTGAAAATAATTTTGACATTTCGTTGCCATGACGACGAACAGTTTGCTATTTCCATTATTTATTGAGTTTAGAGTTGAAATTTGATATCTGGGTAGAATTCGGTCAATCATTCAAAAATATTTTTATAAATTTTGATTCCGATGATTCCCATAGCAACGATTGAGCATAAAGTTGATCATTTTTAACTCGCGAACGGCTTATCTGATTGAAACCAGTAAAGTGACGATCGAAATGTTAGAAAGTACACTACTTTTTTATGTGAAAATAATTTTGACATTTCGTTGCCGGGACGATGAACAATTTGCTATTTTCGTTATTTATTGAGTTGGAAAGTTGAAAACTGATATCTCGGAAGAATTCGGTCACTCATTCAAAAATATATCTGGAAAAATCGATTCCCATGGTTGGCATAGCAACGATTAAGGATAAAGTTGACAATTTATAACTCGCGGACGCCTTCTGCGATTGGAACGAGTGAGGTGGCTATCGAAAGGGATGGAAGTAAACTACTTTTTTATTTGAAAATAATTTCGATTTTTGGTAGTCATGACGACGATCAATTTGATTTCTCCGTTATTTATTGAGTTGCAGAGTAGAAATTTCGCATCTAAGTAGAATTCGGTCAATCATTGAAAAATATTTTTGCAATTTTCAATTTTAATGATTGCCATAGCAACGATTAGGGGTAAAGTTAACAACTTACAACTCGCGAACGGCTTCTTAGCCTTGTCCGAGATGGTTGCAAGGGGAAAGTTCAAATTTTCTGGATTAATAGAGGGACAGTGCATCTAGCTTCGGTAAAAAATTAAGTTATACAGGGTGTTCCGTTTCGGAGTTATTAAACGTCAAAGTCGACATTTCCGCGATTTCGTATGGGATCGATTACAGGTCGCAAAAGTTAATTAAATCGATTTAAAATTTCGGAGTTCGTAGAGGACCGGGAGCTTCAGAACCCTATTGAAACTGGCGATATTCGGAAAATGGGAAGTCATTCTTTTGAATTTTTTTATGTCGAAAAAGGCCACTTGCAGACCCATATTCAATTCTACATTGCTCAATTACGATTTTTCATGCAAATTTTTGACGGCTTTTAATTTTTTTCGGGGCAAAATGGATGCAAATCGAAATCCCATGTTTTTATGTGTGTTGTTACGCATACAGGGTGTCCGAAAAGTTTTAGTATGGGCAAATACTTCTACTAATACCGAGATAAACCTAATTAATTCGGAGTTTAAGTAAATCGACTACATTCCTATTTAAACGTGTGAGTGTTAGTTTGAATGTATACAGGGTGTCCAAAAAGTCTTGGTATGGGCAAATACTCCTATTAGTACTTAGATAAACTTTATTAGGTCGGATGTCACGCAAATCGAATATATTTGTATTAAAATGTGTTTATGTTTGTATGTATATATACAGGGTGTCCGAAAATTCTTTGCGTTGGCAAAAATAGTTTCTACGTGTAGGTGTTTGTATGTATGTAGCGATACGATTACGAAGGGCGGTCTATTCTGCATCATCAGTCTGAAGGAGTGTGATATCTTCCTTAATACATGGCCTAGCAACACGAAATTTTCAGGGCATGACAATGATGATATTACCGACCTTATAGAGCCCCCTCGGGGGAGATTAGGCGGTCTACCCGTACTAGTTAGAGACCGCCTTTCAGGCTCGGTCTCTATACCGAGCCCTTGGTCAGAAAAATGTGTGTATGGCCGTATGTATGTTGTCCTCCGTTTCGACATTTTCACCTTTTCAATTTTTTTTCTCGAAAACGGTTAGAGGGGGGGCAACCAAATTTTCTGGGTTAATAGAGGGATAGTGCGACTAGCTTCGGTAAAAAATTCAGTTATACAGGGTGTTCCTTTTCGGAGTTATTAAATGTCAAAGTCGAAATTTCAGCGATTTCCGTTGAAATCGATTACAGGTCGCAAAAGTGAATTAAATCGATTTAAATTTTCAGAGGTTGTAGAAGACCGGGGTGTTCCGAACCCTATTGAAATTGGCGGTATTCGGAAAATGGGAAGTAATTCTTTTGAATTTTTTTATGTCGAAAAATGCCCTTTGTAGACCCCCCTTTGGCACTGAATAAGTCGAAACCGGAACTTCGGACAGAAAAACGTATTTGAACATAAAACTAAAGAATCTCAAATACTTTCTTTTTGCAATACATTTACCTATACCTAAAGCGACTGGAAATTGGAAAAATTTGAGAAAAACTGAAAATTACGAATTTTCATGCAAATGTTTGACGGTTTTGAATTTTTGGGGGGTCAAAATGGATTCAAATCGAAATCTCATGTGCCTTATCGGAAAGAGCTCGCCGAAATACGTAGTTTCCATATTTTTTGGTTCCTTCATTCTTAATAGGAAAGGAGCAATCGATAATTAAATTTAGATTTTTTACGATTTTTTTTCATGACATCTCTACATTATACTATATTCCTATTTAAACGTGTGGGTGTTAGTTTGAATGTATACAGGGTTTCCAAAAAGTCTTGTATGAGCAAATACTCCTATTATTATTTAGATAAACTTTATTAGGTCGAATTTCAAACAAATCGAATATTTTTGTATTAATATGTGTTTATGTTTGTATGTATGTATACAGGGTATCCGAAAAGTCTTGGTATGGGCAAATACTTCTACTAGTACCGAGATAAACCTACTTAATTCAGATTTTAAGTAAATCGACTATATTCCTATTTCAACGTTTGGGTGTTAGTTTGAATGTATACAGGGTGTCCAAAAAGTCTTGGTATGGGCAAATACTCCTATTATTACTTAGATAAACTTTATTAGGTCGGATTTCACGACAATCGAATATATTTGTATTAATATGTGTTTATGTTTGTATGTGTGTATACAGGGAGTCCGAAAAGTCTTGGTATGGGCAAATCCTTGTACTAGTACCGAGATAAACCTACTTAATCCGGATTTTAAGTAAATCGACTATATTCCTATTTAAACGTGTGGGTGTTGGTTTGAATGTATACAGGGTGTCCAAAAAGTCTTGGTATGGGCAAATACTCCTATTATTACTTAGATAAACTTTATTAGGTCGGATTTCACGCAAATCGAATACATTTGTATTAATATGTGTTTATGTTTGTATGTATGTATACAGGGTGTCCGAAAAGTTTTTTTTGGCAAAAGTAGATTCTATGTGTGGTGTTTGTATGTGTGTAGCGACATGGTTACGAATGGCGGTCTATTCTGCATCATCAGTCCGTAGGAGTGTGATATCTTCCTTAATACATGGCCTAGAAACACGAACTTTTCAGGGCATGACAATGATGTTATTACCGACCTTATAGAGCCCCCTCGGGGGGCGATTAGGCGGTCTACCCGTACTAGTTATAGACCGCGAAAGCGGTCTATATACCCCCTGCTTGGACAGAAAAATGTGTGTATGTGCGTATGTTGTCGTCCGTTTCGACATTTTCACCTTTTCATTTTTTTTTTCTCGAAAACGGTTAGAGGGGGGGCAACCAAATTTTCTGGGTTAATAGAGGGATAGTGCGACTAGCTTCGGTAAAAAATTCAGTTATACAGGCTGTTCCGTTTCGGAGATATAAAACGTCAAAGTCGAAATTTCAGCGATTTCCGTTGAAATCGATTACAGGTCGCAAAACTTAACTAAATCGATTTAAATTTTTTGTGGTTGTAGAGGACCGGCAGCTTCAGAACCCTATTGAAACTGGCGGTATTCGGAAAATGGGAAGTATTTTTTTTTGAATTTTTTTATGTCGAAAAATGCCGTTTGCAGACCCCTCTTTGGCACCAAATAACTCGGTCGCCGGAACCTCGGACAGAAAAACGTATTTGAACTTAAAACTAAAGAATCTCAAATACTTTCTTTTTGCAATACATTTACCTATACCTAAAACGACTGCAAATTGGAAAAATTTGGGAAAAACTGGAAATTACGATTTTTCATGCAAATTTTGGACGGTTTTTAATTTTTTTGGGGGTCAAAATGGATTCAAATCGAAATCTCATGTACCTTATCGGAAAGACCTCGCCGAACTACGTTATAAACGTATTTTTTGGTTCCTTCATTCGTAATAGGAAAGGAGCAATTGATAATTAAATTTCGATTTTTGACCATTTTTTTTCATGACATCTCTACATTCGAATCACTCTGTATTTTTTCCTATCTAATTTCTTCTAACTTTTTCAACGCTATCCGTTGGGGATATAATCAGGCTTTAAAATGAATCCAGAATGGGTGATCCAGGGCCTGATTTAGGGGGTAAAAACTCATTTTTTCTGTTTTTTTCCATCAAAATTCATTTTTAAATGGCATTATTATGTATTATTTCTCTTATTTAACAGCTCTTTTTTGGTTTATTTTCTTCCTACATCATCTGAGAACACTCCACACTAATTAAAATTACATATTTTTTCGTTAAAGTTATAAATAAATACCTTTTTTTGCATCGGTGCAGGAAAAATTTTAAAAACTGCATATATTAAAAGCCGTGCCTTGACAAAACAAATGAAACTGACCCTCTTTACATCGAAATTAAAATATGACCTGTCAAAATGTCATGAAAATAACAGTTTTTGTAGCGATATTGGAAGCTTCCTGGACTGATTTCGGCTTGAGATATACATGGCAAAGGCAAAACAGACTTTATATTTTTATTTACAATACATTTCATTGGACGATTTAAGCATTAAATACCAATTTTATTGATATTGCTGAGGACCTGCAAATGCATTGCAAAATCAGGTTTATACGGAGAAATGTATTAAAATATGAAGTGTCAAAATGTCGCAAAAATGCCAGTTTTTCTTGCGAGAATTTTAGGACTTTTGGGCCGTTTTGGGCTTGAAAAATACCGGGCAACGCCTCTATAGACCTTCCAGTGTGAATTCCGGAACATGTAATTTGAAGAATCACGCATTAAATACCAATTTTTAACAATTTTTCGATGACGCGGCAAAGCATTATAGAAAGGTATTATTTCATTAGGTACTATACGGGGTAAATCACAATGACGGGTCTGATTTAAATTTTGCTTAGATTTGTTATTAATTGATATTTTTAACAGTCCACGAAGCGTCGTACGAGTTAAATTTAGTTTAACTTTTGTCTGACGTCGGATATGTTTTTTAACCTCACTTCTCTGTCTGCATTTTTGATATTTTGTTGTTATTTTGATTTGGTATGGGTGCTTTCTGAATATTTAATATGAATATAATATATCTAAGACATTGTAAAAAATACATTTGTAGTGCCAGTAATGTACTACTTTTATCGCTTTTGTTAATTTACCAAAGAAATAAACATAAACTCTTTAGAAAAATGCAAAAACCAAGAAGATTTGGGATGAGAAACATTTTTAAAAATCGAAAGCTACAAGGAGCTTATTACAATTTATTGAATGAAATGCGACTGACTGACCAGGAAAAATATTTTAATTATTTATGAATGTTAAGTGATACATTTCAGAATTTACTGAGAATAGATTGGGCCAAAAATAGAAAAGGTATATTGTGTATGTGAGCCAATATCTCCTGGAGAAATACTTGCTTTGATATTAAGGTAAATCTAGCAATATAAATGTGCAAGTACTCGTTAAGTGTGCGATAAAAACTTATAGGGTGCATTATCCATGTTTTAGGTATCTAGCTAGTGATAGTATGATTTCGGTTAGCTATGCATTCCGAATTGCTCCTAATATGGTATCAACGATATAATTAAAGAAACATGGAATGCAATTTGGGATTGTTTTAATTAAACTGTTACTTAAACCAACCGAGGAGGCTTGGCTAAGCATTGCACAAGACTTCGAGCAAAAATGGCAATTATTTACCACAAGTTTTAAGTTGGCCAAAGTTTTGCAGCAAAAACGATAATAATTTTCAAATAAAAGTCCACATTAGTTATGTCAAATTTTGTGACAGTATAAGAGCATTTTTAAAAAGTCATATTCCTTTACTGTAAGAAAATTCTATATACGAAGGGTATCCTTAGAGGTAATTGAAATCGTGTAATTTTTTGTTTAGTTTAGGTAACCCTTATGCAAAGCTAGGTTTGACTTGCAGGCCTTGGGTGCTTATGACTTACAAGCCCTGTCTATAGGGTATACTATGCATAAGAAATAAAAAACAACTATTATACCATAAGGGTAAACTTTTAGATAACGGTCAAAAACACAAAATATACATTCCAGCATTTATTTAAATCAACAAACAATACAGTTATAGGTTTTCACAATAATTTAAGTAAGGAATAATGCATGGGTGCACATTTCAAAATAGCTTGCTCAAGATTTTCCGGCAATGATGGCAGTGCTTCTTCATTAAAATGGACAGCTATATTATGTAAAATTGCAGCGACTACAATACACTGCACTTTCAAATATGCGGGAGTCATGTGTAGACTCTGCCCACCTGGCTACAATAGTTATAAATTGCAATTTGGCGCTGCAAACTGCTTGTACATTTAAAGAAAAAAAGCCTGTTCTGCTTCTGGTCAGGTCCACCTAAAAAAATATAATTATAATAAAATATTCATAAGTTTAAACTAAAACGAGAAAAATACCTGGTGATTCGACTTTAATTGTGTACAGTCTCTTTATTGCTCCCAATACGTTTTGGCATGGATGGATATCTGTCAAAAATCTTCTTTTAAGTATTAAATTCTAAATTAAATTAAAAAAAAAATGTTTTGTCTGTCAACTGTCAACAATGTCAACATTGTCGAGGTAGTGGTAATAGGTGTCTTATTTCACCCCAAGGAAGAGCTCCCGTACAGCTCCAGAGCAGCACACAGTTGTTCCATTCAACTGGGGCATCAAGCACCTGAACCGTTCTAGCCCTATCCCCCCTGCCCTCTCGTGCATCACCAACGACTTGAGCTTAATGTCGAAATTGTCAATTGTTCCTTTCAGGAACGGTGTGAGTTACTCTGGGGCGAGTCGCTCCGGGGCATCAAACACCTGAAAGGAATATTACTTATATGTCCGTAGGACCAGCATGTTGTGACAACGTTAAGAGAATGTTCGCACATTTGTTCTATTTACACGACTTAATAAAGTAACATTATGGATGTCGCAGAGATCGAAGTTGTGATGTATTAGAGTTGTGCTTTAATTCGCGCACGGATGTGGTGTGAACCGGACATGAAACAACAAAAAGAATGTGACCAGCAGTGGCATTCTGTATGAAAAATAGCGATAGCGATCGGGCTTCTCTTTGTAAATACTTACTTTACTAATTTTCACATGGCCTTGGTCATGGTTGCGGTTGACATTTAAACAATGGGTTACACTTCATTTGTCAACCGATTGGTTGACAAATGATGTTTAACCCATTGTTTAAATGTCAACCGCAACCATGACCAAAGCCATCTGAAAACATCTTTTGTATCACCGTTCGGTATTTTTCGAAGAGAGCCCGATCGCTATCGCTATTTTTCATACAGAGTGCCACTGCAGCTGTTCAACAAAAAAGCTCTTCCGAAAAGAGAGGTTAAATTCAGTTAAAACTGACCAGTGTTGCCAGATTGGGCGATTTATCACAAATTGGGCTACTTTAAAGAATGTTTTGCGACAAAGTATTTCAAAAAGTCGCAAGTCGCAAATTGGGCGATTTTACCGATGTTTTAAAATCGCAATTGGGCGATGGTTCATATTTTACTGATTAGTGAATTCTATTAATATGAATGAATAATTCTATTAATACCGAGATAAAATTACTTAATTCGGATTTTAAGAAAATCGACTATATTCCTATTTAAACGTGTGGGTGTTAGTTTGAATGTATACAGGGTGTCCAAAAAGTCTTGGTATGGGCAAATACTCCTATTATTACTTAGATAAACTTTATTAGGTCGGATTTCACGCAAATCGAATACATTTGTATTAATATGTGTTTATCTTTGTATGTATGTATACAGGGTGTCCGAAAAGCTTTTGTTGGCAAAAATAGTTTCTACGTGTGGTGTTTGTATGTGTGCAGCTACACGGTTACGAAGGGCGGTCTATTCTACATCATCAGTCCGAAGGAGTGTGATATCTTCCTTAATACATGCTCTAGAAACACGAAACTTGCAGGGCGTGACAATGATGATATTACCGACATTATGTAGCCCCCTTTCAGTGCATGACAATGATGATATTACCGACCTTATAGAGCCCCCTCGGGGGGCGATTAGGCGGTCTACGCAATCTAGTTATAGACCGCGAAGCGGTCTATATACCGAGCCGTTGGTCAGAAAAATGTGTGTGTGTGTGTGTGAAAGTTGTCCGTTTTGACATTTGCATCTTTTCAATTTTTTTCCCGAAAACGGTTAGAGGCGGAGCAACCAAATTTTCTGGGTTAATAGAGGGATAGTGTGGCTAGCTTCGGTAAAAAATTCAGTTATACAGGGTGTTCCGTTTCGGAGATATAAAACGTCAAAGTCGAAATTTCAGCGATTTTCCATTGAAATCGATTACAGGTCGCAAAACTTAACTAAATCGATTTAAATTTTCAGAGGTTGTAGAAGACCGGGGTGTTCCGAACCCTATTGAAATTGGCGATATTCGGAAAATGGGAAGTAATTTGGGAAAAACTGGAAATTACGATATTTCATGCAAATTTTTGACGGTTTTGAATTTTTTGGGGGGTCAAAATGGATCCAAATCGAAATCCCATGAGCCTTATCGGAAAGAGCTCGCCGAAATACGTTACAAACGTATTTTTTAGTTCTTTTATTCCTAATAGGAAAGGAGCAATTGATAATTAAATTTCGATTTTTGACCATTTTTTTTCATGACATCTCTACATTCGAAACACTCTGTATCTTTTCCTATCTAATTTCTTCCAACTTTTTCAACGCTATCCCTTGGGGATATAATCAGGCTTTAAAATGAATCCCGAATGGGTGATCCAGGGCCTGATTTAGGGGGTAAAAACTCATTTTTTCTGTTTTTTTCCATCAAAATTCATCTTTAAATGGCATTATTATGTATTATTTCTCTTATTTAACAGCTCTTTTTTGGTTTATTTTCTTCCTACATCATCTGAGAACACTCCACACTAATTAAAATTCCATATTTTTTCGTTAAAGTTATAAATAAATACCTTTTTTTGCATCGATGCAGGAAAAATTTTAAAAAGTGCATATATAAAAGCCGTGCCTTGAAAAAACAATTGAATGGACCCTCTTTACATCGAAATTAAAAAAATATGATCTGTCAAAATGTCATGAAAATAACAGTTTTTGTAGCGATATTGGAAGCTTCCTGGACCGATTTCGGCTTGAAATATACATGGCAAAGGTAAAACGGAGTTTATATTTTTATTTACAATACATTTCATTGGACGATTTAAGCATTAAATACGAATTTTTTAAATTTTTCTCAGACCAAGCAAATGCATGTCAAAATCAGTTTTATCCGGAAAAACGTATTAAAATATGTGTACTGATTTACATATATGTCTGTATACAGGCTGCCCAAAAAGTCTTGGTTGGAGCAAATACTCCTAGTAGTCCAGGATAAATGTAATTAAACCGAATTTCAGGCAAACCGATTATATTTGTTTTAATTTGTGTTGTATATACGTATACAGGGTGTCCGAAAAGTCTTAGTAAGGGCAAATACTTCTACTAGTAGGTACCAAGATAAATTTAATTAGGTGGGATTTTACGTAAAACGACTATATTCCTATTTAAACGTGTGGGTCTTAGTGTGAATGTATACAGGGTGTCCAAAAATCTTGGTATGGTCTTTGAATGGGCAAATACATTTGCCTTTTGTACAAATAGTAACTCAATTGTCGGATTTAAAGCAAATCGTAGGTATATATTTGCATTTCTATGTGTACGGATCTATACGTTTGTATACAGGGTGTCCTAAAAGTCTTAGTATGGGTAAATAATTCTACTAGTAGGTACCAAGATACACTTAACTAATTAATATTTTAAGTACATCGACTATATTTGTTTTTACTTGTGTTGTATATACGTATACAGGGTGTCCGAAAAGTCTTAGTATGGGCAAATACTTCTACTAGTAGGTACCAAGATAAATTTAATTAGGTGGGATTTTACGTAAAAAGACTATATTCCTATTTAAACGTGTGGGTCTTAGTGTGAATGTATACAGGGTGTCCAAAAATCTTGGTATGGGCAAATACTCCTATTAGTACTTAGATAAACTTTATTAGGTCGGATTTCACGCAAATCGAATATATTTGTATTAATATGTGTTTATGTTTGTGTGTGTATATAGGGTGTCCGAAAGGACTTGGTATGGGCAAATATTTCTAGTAGGACCGAGATAAACCTACTAAATTCGGATTTTAAGTAAATCGACTATATTCATATTTAAACGTGTGGGTGTTAGTTTGAATGTATACAGGGTGTCCGAAAAGTCTTGGTATGGGATTCCTATTATTACTTAGATAAACTTTATTAGGTCGGATTTCACGCAAATCAAATACATTTGTATTAATATGTGTTTATGTTTGTATGTATGTATACAGGGTGTCCGAAAAGTTTTTCGTTGGCAAAGATAGTTTCTACGTGTAGGCGTTTTTATGTATGTAGCGATACGGTTACGAAGGGCGGTCTATTCTCCATCATCAGTCCGAAGGAGTGTGATATCTTCCTTAATACATTGCCTAGCAACACGAAATTTTCAGGGCATGACAATGATGATATTACCGACGTTATAGAGCCCCCTCGGGGGCGATTAGGCGGTCTAGGCACCCTAGTTAGAGACCGCCCGTTCCGGGACGGTCACTATACCCCCTGCTTGGTCAGAAAAATGTGTGTATGTATGTTGTCGTCCGTTTCGACATTTTCACATTTTCAATTTTTTTTCTCGAAAACGGTTGGAGGTGGGGCAATCAAATTTTCTGGGTTAATAGAGGGATAGTGCGACTAGCTTCGGTAAAAAATTCAGTTATACAGGGTGTTCCGTTTCGGAGTTATAAAACGTCAAAGTCGAAATTTCAGCGATTTCCGTTGAAATCGGGTACAGGTCGCAAAAGTGAATTAAATCGATTTAAATTTTTGGAGGTTGTGGAGGACCGGGAGCTTCAGAACCCTATTGAAACTGGCGGTATTCGGAAAATGGGAAGTAATTTTTTTGAATTTTTTTATGTCGAAAAATGCTGTTTGTAGACCCAACTTGGGCACTGAATAAGTCGAAGCCGGAGCCTCGGACAGAAAAACGTATTTGAACATAAAACTAAAGAATCTCAAATACTTTCTTTTTGCAATACATTTACCTATACCTAAAACGACTGGAATTTTTTGACGGAATTTAATTTTTTGCGGGTCAAAATGGATTCAAATCGAAATTTCATGTGCCCTATCGGAAAGAGCTCGCCGAAATACGTTAGAGACGTATTTTTTAGTTCTTTTATTCCTAATAGGAAAGGAGCAATCGATAATTAAATTTCGATTTTTTACGATTTTTTTTCATGACATCTCTCATTCGAATCACTCTGTATCTTTTCCTATCTAATTTCTTCCAACTTTTTCAACGCTATCCCTTGGGGATATAATCAGGCTTTAAAATGAATCCCGAATGGGTGATCTAGGGCCGAATTTAGGGGGTAAAAACTCATTTTTTCTGTTTTTTTCCATCAAAATTCATCTTTAAAAGGCATTATTATATATTATTTCTTTTATTTAACGATTCTTTTTTGGTTTATTTTCATCCCTTATCATCTCAGAACACTTCTAACTAATTAAAATTCCATATTTTTTCGTTAAAGTTATAAATAAATACCCTTTTTCGCATCGCTGCAGGAAAAACTTTAAAAAGTGCATATATTAAAAGCCGTGCCTTGACAAAACAAATGAAACTGACCCTCTTTACATCGAAATTAAAATATGACCTGTCAAAATGTCATGAAAATAACAGTTTTTGTAGCGATATTGGAAGCTTCCTGGACCGATTTCGGCTTGAAATATACATGGCAAAGGTAAAACGGACTTTATATTTTTATTTACAATACATTTCATTGGACGATTTAAGCATTAAATACGAATTTTTTTAATTTTTCTCAGATCATGCAAATGCATGTCAAAATCAGTTTTATACGGAAAAACGTATTAAAATATGTGTCTAAATGTCGCAAAAATGCCAGTTTTTCTTGGGAGATTGGAAACAGTCTGGACCAACTTCGGCTTGAAATTTATCGGGCAAGGGAATTAGGGACCTTATACTTTCGGTAGAAAGACATTTCATTGGATAAATTTGGCTTTAAATACAAATTTTATCGATTTTCCGATGACCCTACAAGACATCATTGAAGATTCTAATATTGCGCTCAGTGGCATCCAAATATTTGTTATAAAGTTATAATATATAAAATAATTCCTAAGCATGAGCGGGTATACCTTTGGGGCAATATATTAATTATTATTAAATCATTTTAATTTAATTTTAGGGAAATGAATTGATTCGGATCGTTTTAAAGTAACCAGAACAATTCGAAAATACATTTTATATCTTCCAGCATGTGCGTGATTGTATATATGTGTACAGGGTGTCCGAAAAGTACAAAAGTTTGTATGGGCAAATACCTTTGCTATTTGTACAAATATAAACTTAATTGTCGGATTTTATAGCAAATCGTATATATTTCCATTTCCATGTGTACGGATTTACATATGTATGTCTGTATACAGGATGTCCAAAAAGTCTTGGTTGGAGCAAATACTCCTAGTAGCACCAGGATAAATGTAATTAAACCGAATTTCAGGCAAATCGATTATATTTGTTTTTATTTGTGTTGTATATGCGTATACAGGGTGTCCGAAAAGTCTTAGCATGGGCAAATACTTCTACTAGTAGGTACCAAGATAAATTTAATTAGGTGGGATTTTACGTAAATCGACTATATTCCTATTTAAACCTGTGGGTCTTAGTGTGAATGTATACAGGGTGTCCAAAAATCTTGGTATGGCCAAATACTCCTATTAGTACTTAGAAAAACTTTATTAGGTCGGATTTCACGCAAATCGAATATATTTGTATTAATATGTGTTTATGTTTGTATGTATGTATACAGGGTGTCCGAAAAGACTTGGTATGGGCAAATACTTCTACTAGTACCGAGATAAACCTACTTAATTCGGATTTTAAGTATATTGACTACATTCCTATTTAAACGTGTGGGTGTTAGTTTGAATGTATACAGGGTGTCCAAAAAGTCTTGGTATGGGCAAATACTCCTATTATTACTTAGATAAACTTTATTAGGTCGGATTTCACGCAAATCGAATATATTTGTATTAATATGTGTTTATCTTTGTATGTGTGTATACAGGGTGTCCGAAAAGTCTTGGTATGGGCAAATACTTCTAGTAGGACCGAGATAAACCTACTTAATTCGGATTTTAAGTAAATCGACTATATTCCTATTTAAACGTGTGGGTGATAGTTTGAATGTATACAGGGTGTCCGACAAGTCTTGGTATGGGCAAATACTCCTATTATTACTTAGATAAACTTTATTTGGTCGGATTTGACGCAAATCGAATATTATATTTGTATTAATATGTGTTTATGTTTGTATGTATGTATACAGGGTGTCCGAAAAGACTTGGTATGGGCAAATACTTCTACTAGTACCGAGATAAACCTACTTAATTCGGATTTTAAGTAAATCGACTATATTCCTATTTAAACGTGTGGGTGTTAGTTTGAATGTATACAGGGTGTCCAAAAACTCTTGGTATTGACAAATACTCCTATTATTACTTAGATAAACTTTATTAGGTCGGATTTCACGCAAATCGAATATATTTGTATTAATATGTGTTTATCTTTGTATGTATGTATACAGGGTGTCCGAAAAGTCTTGGTATGGGCAAATACTTCTAGTAGTACCGAGATAAACCTACTTAATTCGGATTTTAAGTAAATCGACTATATTCCTATTTAAACGTGTGGGTGTTAGTTTGAATGTATACAGGGTGTCCGAAAAGTCTTGGTATGGGCAAATTCTCCTATTATTACTTAGATAAACTTTATTAGGTCGGATTTCACACAAATCGAATACATTTGTATTAATATGTGTTTATGTTTGTATGTATGTATACAGGGTGTCCGAAAAGTTTTTTGTTGGCAAAAATAGTTTCTACGTGTGGTGTTTGTATGTGTGTAGCGACACGATTACGAAGGGCGGTCTATTCTGCATCATCAGTCCGAAGGAGTGTGATATAATACATGCTGTAGAAACACGAAACTTTCAGGGCATGACAATGATGATATTACCGACATTATGGAGCCCCATTTCAGTGCACGACAATGATGATTTTACCGACATTATAGAGCCCCCTCGGGGGGGGGGCGATAGGGCGGTCTACCCGTACTAGTTAGAGACCGCCCGTTCCGGGACGGTCTCTATACCCCCTGCTTGGTCAGAAAAATGTGTGTGTATGCGTGAGTATGTTGTCGTCCGTTTCGACATTTTCACCTTTTCAATTTTTTTTTTTGAAAACGGTTAGAGCGGGGCAAACAAATTTTCTGGGTTAATAGAGGGATAGTGCGACTAGCTTAGGTAAAAAATTCAGTTATACAGGGTGTTCCGTTTCGGAGATATAAAACGTCAAAGTCGAAATTTCAGCGATTTCCGTTGAAATGGGATACAGGTCGCAAAAGTGAATTAAATCGATTTAAATTTTCAGAGGTTGTAGAAGACCGGGGTGTTCCGAACCCTATTGAAACTGGCAGTATTCGGAAAATGGGAAGTAATTTTTTGGAATTTTTTTATGTCGAAAAATGCTGTTTGTAGACCCCACTTTGGCACTTAATAAGTCGAAGCCGGAGCCTCGGGCAGAAAAACGTATTTGAACATAAAACTAAAGAATCTCAAATACTTTCTTTTTGCAATAAATTTACCTATACCTAAAACGACTGAAAATTGGAAAAATTTGGGAAAAACTGGAAATTACGTTTTTTCATGAAATTTTTTGACGGAATTTCATTTTTTGGGGGTCAAAATGGATTCAAATCGAAATTCCATGTGCCCTATCGGAAAGAGCTCGCCGAAATACGTTAGAAATGAATTTTTTAGTTCCTTTATTCCTAATAGGAAAGGAGCAATCGATAATTAAATTTCGATTTTTTACGATTTTTTTTCATGACATCTCTACATTCGAATCACTCTGTATCTTTTCCTATCTAATTTCTTCGAACTTTTTCAACGCTATCCCTTGGGGATATAATCAGGCTTTAAAATGAATCCCGAATGGGTGATCCAGGGCCTGATTTAGGGGGTAAAAACACATTTTTTCTGTTTTTTCCATCAAAATTCATCTTTAAATGGCGTTATTATGTAATATTTCTCTTATTTAACAGCCCTTTTTTGGTTTATTTTCTTCCGTCATCATCTGAGAACACTGCTAACTAATTAAAACTCCATATTTTTGTGTTAAAGTTATAAATAAATAGGTTTTCTTCCTTCGGCGCAGGAAAATTTTTAAAAACCGCGAATGTTAAACCATGCCATGAAAAAAAAACAATTGAACTGGTGACGCTTAATTATTATAATGTATGAAATGTCAAAATTTGGCTAAAATGTCAGTATTTTGATGCGAAATGGGAACGACTCTGGACCAACTTCGGATCCAAATTTACCGGGCAAGGGATTTAGGGACATTATACTTTATCTAGAAAGACATTTCATTTGATAAATTTGGCTTTAAAAACCAATTTTATCGATTTTCCGATGACGCTACAAGACATCATTGAAGATTCTAATATTGCCCTCAGTGGCATCGAAATATTTGTTATAAAGTTATAATATCCAAAAATATGCATTTTAATTCATAAGCGTGTATACCTTTGGGGCAATATATTAATATTATTAAATCATTTTAATTTAATTTTAGGGAAATGAATTGATTCGGATCGTTTTAAAGTAACCAGAACAATTCGAAAATACATTTTATATCTTCCAGCATGTGCGTGATTGTATATATGTCTAAAGGGTGTCCGAAAAGTACAAAAGTTTGTATGGGCAAATACCTTTGCTATTTGTACAAATATAAACTTAATTTTCGGATCTAAAGCAAATCGTATATATTTCCATTTATATGTGTACGAATTTACATATATGTCTGTATACAGGCTGCCCAAAAAGTCTTGGTTGGAGCAAATACTCCTAGTAGTCCAGGATAAATGTAATTAAACCGAATTTCAGGCAAACCGATTATAGTTGTTTTTATTTGTGTTGTATATACGTATACAGGGTGTCCGAAAAGTCTTAGTAAGGGCAAATACTTCTACTAGTAGGTAGGTACCAAGATAAATTTAATTAGGTGGGATTTTACGTAAAACGACTATATTCCTATTTAAACGTGTGGGTCTTAGTGTGAATGTATATAGGTGTCCAAAAATCTTGGTCTGGTCTTTGAATGGGCAAATACCTTTGCCTTTTGTACAAATAGTAACTCAATTGTCGGATTTAAAGCAAATCGTAGGTATATATTTGCATTTCTATGTGTACGGATTTATATGTTTGTATACAGGGTGTCCTAAAAGTCTTAGTATGGGCAAATACTTCTACTAGTGCCAAGATAAACTTAACTAATTAATATTTTAAGTACATCGACCATATTTGTTTTTATTTGTGTTGTATATACGTATACAGGGTGTCCGAAAAGTCTTAGTATGGGCAAATACTTCTACTAGTAGGTACCAATAAATTTAATTAGGTGGGATTTTACGTAAAACGACTATATTCCTATTTAAACGTGTGGGTCTTAGTGTGAATGTATACAGGGTGTCCAAAAATCTTGGTATGGGCAAATACTCCTATTAGTACTTAGATAAAGTTTATTAGGTCGGATTTCACGCAAATCGAATATATTTGTATTAATATGTGTTTATCTTTGTATGTATGTATACAGGGTGTCCGAAAAGTCTTGGTATGGGCAAATACTTCTACTAGTACCGAGATAAACCTACTTAATTCGGATTTTAAGTAAATCGACTATATTCCTATTTAAACGTGTTGGTGTTGTCTTTGTATGTATGTATACAGGGTGTCCGAAAAGTATTGGTATGGGCAAATACTTCTAGTAGTACCGAGATAAACCTACTTAATTCCGATTTTAAGTAAATCGACTATATTCCTATTTAAACGTGTGGGTGTTAGTTTGAATGTATACAGGGTGTCCAAAAAGTCTTGGTATGGGTAAATACTCCTATTATTACTTAGATAAACTTTATTAGGTCGGATTTCACGCAAATCGAATATATTTGTATTAATATGTGTTTATCTTTGTATGTATGTATACAGGGTGTCCGAAAAGTCTTGGTATGGGCAAATACTTCTGGTAGTACCGAGATAAACCCACTTAATTCGGATTTTAAGTAAATCGACTATATTCCTATTTAAACGTGTGGGTGTTAGTTTGAATGTATACAGGGTGTCCGAAAAGTCTTGGTATGGGCAAATTCTCCTATTATTACTTAGATAAACTTTATTAGGTCGGATTTCACGCAAATCGAATACATTTGTATTAATATGTGTTTATGTTTGTATGTATGTATACAGGATGTCCGAAAAGGGTTTTGTTGGCAAAAATAGTTTATACATGTGGTGTTTGTATGTGTGTAGCGACACGGTTATGAAGGGCGGTCTATTCTGCATCATCAGTCCGAAGGAGTGTGATATCTTCCTTAATACATGCTCTAGAAACACGAAACTTTCAGGGCATGACAATGATGATATTACCGACTTTATAGAGCCCCCTCGGGGGGCGATTAGGCGGTCTACGCAATCTAGTTAGAGACCGCATTTCAGGCCGGTCTCTATACCGCCCCGTCCTCGAGGAAAATGTATGTTGATTGACAAATCGAATATATTTGTATTAATATGTGTTTATCTTTGTATGTATGTATACAGGGTGTCCGAAAAGTCTTGGTATGGGCAAATACTTCTGGTAGTACCGAGATAAACCTACTTAATTCGGATTTTAAGTAAATCGACTATATTCCTATTTAAACGTGTGGGTGTTAATTTGAATGTATACAGGGTGTCCGAAAAGTCTTGGTATGGGCAAATTCTCCTATTATTACTTAGATAAACTTTATTAGGTCGGATTTCACGCAAATCGAATACATTTGTATTAATATGTGTTTATGTTTGTATGTATGTATACAGGATGTCCGAAAAGGGTTTTGTTGGCAAAAATAGTTTATACATGTGGTGTTTGTATGTGTGTAGCGACACGGTTATGAAGGGCGGTCTATTCTGCATCATCAGTCCGAATGAGTGTGATATCTTCCTTAATACATGCTCTAGAAACACGAAACTTTCAGGGCATGACAATGATGATATTACCGACTTTATAGAGCCCCCTCGGGGGGCGATTAGGCGGTCTACGCAATCTAGTTAGAGACCGCATTTCAGGCCGGTCTCTATACCGCCCCGTCCTCGAGGAAAATGTATGTTGATTGACAAATCGTGTTTTTCGACAATCTCGATTTTTTTTCTCCGAGATGGTTGCAAATGAAACGTTCAAATTTGCTGGGTTAATAGAGGGATAGTGCGTCTAGCTTCGATAAAAAATTCAGTTATACAGGGTGTTCCGTTTCGGAGTTATAAAACGTCAAAGTCGAAATTTCCGCGAATTCGTATGAAATCGATTACAGGTCGCAAAACTTAATTAAATCGATTTAAATTTTCAGAGGTTGTGGAGGACCGGGAGCTTCAGAACCCTATTGAAACTGGCGATATTCGGAAAATGGGAAGTAATTCTTTTGAATTTTTTTATGTCGAAAAATGCCGTTTGCAGACCCCTCTTTGGCACTAAATAACTCGGTCGCCGGAACCTCGGACAGAAAAACGTATTTGAACATAAAACTAAAGAATCTCAAATACTTTCTTTTTGCAATACATTTACCTATACCTAAAACGACTGGAAATTGGAAAAATTTGGGAAAAACTGGAAATTACGAATTTTAATGCAAATTTTTGACGGTTGTCAATTTTTGTGGGGGTCAAAATGGATTCAAATCGAAATCCCATGTACCTTATCGGGAAGACCTCGCCGAACTACGTTATAAACGTATTTCTTGGTCCCTTCATTCTTGATAGGAAAGGAGCAATCGATAATTAAATTTAGATTTTTTACGATTTTTTTTCATGACATCTCTACATTTGAATCACTCTGTATCTTTTCCTATCTAATTTCTTCCAACTTTTTCAACGCTATCCCTTGGGGATATAATCAGGCTTTAAAATGAATCCCGAATGGGTGATCCAGGGCCTGATTTAGGGGGTAAAACCTCATTTTTTCTGTTTTTTTCCATCAAAATTCATGTTTAAATGGAATTATTATGTATTATTTCTCTTATTTAACATCTCTTTTTTGATTTATTTTCTTCCTACATCATCTGAGAACACTCCACACTAATTAAAATTACATATTTTTTCGTTAAAGTTATAAATAAAAAGCTCTTTTAGCATCGGTGCAGGAAAAATTTAAAAAAATGCATATATTAATAGTCTGCATTGGAAAATCAGTTGAAGCAGCCTATCTTTACGTCGAAATTAAAAAATATGACCTGTCAGAATTATGCAAAAATGTCAATATTTTTAGTGATTTTGGAAAGATCCTGGGCCCATTTCGGCTTGGAATATACATGGAAAAGACAGAATTGACTTTATATTTTTAATTATGGTGCATTTCATTGGGCGATTTAAGCACTAAATACCAATTTTTTTTATCTTTCTGAGACCCTGCAAATGGATTTTAAAATCAGTTTATACGGAGAAATGTATTATAATATGAAGGGTCGAAATGTCGCAAAAATGCCAGTTTTTCTTGTGAGATTTTAGGGCTTCTGAACCGTTTTGGGCTTGATAAATACCGGGCAACGCCTCTACAGACCTTCCGGTGTGGATTACGGAACATATATCTTGAAGAATTGGGCATTCAGAACCATTTTTAACTATTTTTCGATGACGGTGCAAAGCTGCATAGAATGGTTTTATTCCATTAGTTAGTGTACGGGGTAAATCACAATGACTGGTCTGATTTAAAATTTGCTTAGGTTTGTTATTATTTGAGAACGGCTTATCTGATTAAATCGAGTCAGGTGCCAATCGAAAGGGAAGGAATTAAGCAATTTTCTTATTTCAACATAATTTCGACATTTCGTTGGCATGACGACGAACAACTAGCTATTTTCGTTAATTTTTGAGTTGGACAGTTGAAAGTTGATATATGGGAAGAATTCGGTCAATTATTCAAAATTCTATATGTAAAATTTTGATTCGCATGGTTTCTATAGCAACGATTAAGGATAAAGTTGCCAATTTCTATCTCACGTACGGCTGATCTGATTGAAACGAGTGAGGTGGCAATCGATAGGCAAGGAAGTAAGCTACTTTTTTATGTGAAAATAATTTTGACATTTCGTTGCCGTGACGACGAACAATTTGGTATTCCCGGTATTTATTGAGTTGGAGATTGGAAATTTTATATATGGGAAGAATTCGGCCAATCATTTAAAATTATATGTGTAAATTTTGATTCGCGTGGTTTCTATAGCAACAATTAATGATAAAGTTGACAATTTCAAACTCACGCACGGCTTATCTGATTGAAACGACTGAAGTGGCAATCGAAAGGGAAGGAAGTAAGCTACTTTTTTATGTGAAAGTAATTTTGATTTTCCGTTGCCGTGACGACGAATAATTTGCGATTTCCGTAATGTATTGAGTTGGATAGTTGAAATTTGATATCTGGGAATAATTCGGGCACTCATTCAAAAATATAACTGTAAAAATCGATTCCCATGGTTGGCATAGCAACGATTAAGGATAAAGTTGACAACTTCTAACTCACGCACGGCTTATCTGATTGAAACGACTGAAGTGGCAATCGAAAGGGAAGGAAGTAAGCTACTTTTTAATGTGAAAATAATTTTGATTTTCCGTTGCCGTGACGACGAATAATTTGCGAGTTCCGTAAAGTATTGAGTTGGATAGTTGAAATTTGTTATCTGGGAAGAATTCGGTCAATCATTCAAAAATATATCTGTAAAAATCGATTCCCTTGGTTTCTATAGCAACGATTAAGGATAAAGTTGACAATTTCTAACTCACGCACGGCTTATCTGATTGAAACGACTGAAGTGGCAATCGAAAGGGAATGGAGTAAGCTACTTTGTTATGTGAAAATAATTTTGATTTTCCGTTGCCGTGACGACGAATAATTTGCTATTTCCGTAATGTATTGAGTTGGATAGTTGAAATTTGACATCTGGGAATAATTCGGTCAATCATTCAAAAATATATCTGTAAAAATCGATTCCCATGGTTTCTATAGCAACGATTAAGGATAAAGTTGACAATTTCTAAATCACGCACGGCTTATCTGATTGAAACGACTGAAGTGGCAATCGAAATGGAAGGAAGTAAGCTACTTTTTTATGTGAAAATAATTTTGATTTTCCGCTGCCGTGACGACGAATAATTTGCTATTTCCGTAATGTATTGATTTGGATTGTTGTGTACTATGTGTCGTGTTTGTTGTGTTTGTATGTATGTATAGTACAGGGTGTCCGAAAAGTCTTTGTATGGACAAATACCTTTGCTATTTGTACAAATATAAACTTAATTGTCGGATTTAAAGCAAATCGAATATATTTGCATTTCTATGTGTACGGAGGTATATTTCTGTATACAGGCTGTCCAAAAAGTCTGGGTTGGAATACTCCTAGTAGTACCAGGATAAATGTAATTAAACCGGATTTCATGCAAATCGATTATATTTGTTTTTATATGTGTTGTATATACGTATACAGGGTGTCCGAAAAGTCTTGGTATGGGCAGATACTTCTACTAGTACTACCGAGATAAACCTAATTAATTCGGAATTTAAGTATATCGACTATATTCCTATTTAAACGTGTGGGTGTTAGTTTGAATGTATACAGGGTGTCCAAAAAGTCTTGGTATGGGCAAATGCTTGCACTAGTACCAAGATGAACTTAACTAATTCATATTTTAAGTACATCGACTATATTCCTATTTAAACGTGTTAGTGTTAGTGTGAATGTATACAGGGTATCCAAAAAGTCTTGGTATGGGCAAATACTCCTATTATTACTTAGATAAACTTTATTTGGTCGGATTTCACGCAAATCGAATACATTTGTATTAATATGTGTTTATGTTTGTGTGTATGTATACAGGGTGTCCGAAAAGTTTTTTGTTGGCAAAAATAGTTTCTACGTGGTGTTTGTTATGTGTGTAGCGACACGGTTACGAAGGGCGGTCTATTCTGCATCATCAGTCCGAAGGAGTGTGATATCTTCCTTAATACATGCTCTAGCAACACGAAATTTTCAGGGCGTGACAATGATGATATTACCGACCTTATAGAGCACCCTCGGGGGGCGATTAGGCGGTCTACCCGTACTAGTTATAGACCGCCTTTCAGGCCGGTCTATATACCTAGCTGCCACTCAGGAAAATGTTCGTGGGTTGGGGAATCGGGTTTTTCCACAATATCAATTTTTTTTTCTCCGAGATGGTTGCAGGTGGAACATTCAAATTTTCTGGGTTAATAGAGGGATAGTGAGTCTAGCTTCGATAAAAAAATTCAGCTATACAGGGTGTTCGGTTTCGGAGTTATAAAACGCCAAAGTCGAAATTTCCGCGAATTCCTATGAAATCGATTACAGGTCGCAAAACTTAATTACATCGATTTAAATTTTCAGAGGTTGTAGAGGACCGGGAGCTTCAGAACCCTATTGAAACTGGCTGAATTCGGAAAATGGGCAGTAATTCTTTTGAATTTTTTTATGTCGAAAAATGCAGTTTGCAGACCCTTCTTTGGCACCAAATAACTCGGTCGCCGGAACGCCGGACAGAAAAACGTATTTGAACTTAAAACTAAAGAATCTCAAATACTTTCTTTTTGCAATACATTTACCTATACCTAAAACGACTGGAAATTGGAAAAATTTGGGAAAAACTGGAAATTACGATTTTTCATGCAAATTTTGACGGTTGTCAATTTTTTTGGGGGTCAAAATGGATTCAAATCGAAATCCCATGTACCTTATCGGAAAGACCTCGCCGAACTACGGTATAAACGTATTTTGTGGTTCCTTCATTCTTAATAGGAAAGGAGCAATCGATAATTAAATTTAGATTTTTGACGATTTTTTTTCCATGACATCTCTACATTTGAATCACTCTGTGTCTTTTCCTATCCAATTTCTTAAAACTTTTTCAACGTCATCCCTTGGAGATAATCAGGCTTTAAAACAGATCCCGAATGGGTGATCCTGGGCCGGATTTAGGGGGTAAAAACTCATTTTTTCTGTTTTTTTCCATCAAAATTCATCTTTAAAAGCATTATTATATATTATTTCTCCGATTTAACAGTTCTTTTTTGGTTTATTTTCATCCCTTATCATCTGAGAACACTTCTAACTAATTAAAATTCCATATTTTTTCGTTAAAGTTATAAATAAATACCTTTTTTTGCATCGGTGCAGGAAAAATTTTAAAAAGTGCATATATTAAAAGCCGTGCCTTGGAGAAACAAATGAAACTGACCCTCTTTACATCGAAATTAAAATATGACCTGTCAAAATGTCATGAAAATAACAGTTTTTGTAGCGATATTGGAAGCTTCCTGGACCGATTTCGGCTTGAAATATACATGGCAAAGGTAAAACGGACTTTATATTTTTAGTTAAAATACATTTCATTGGACGATTTAAGCATTAAATACGAATTTTTTTAATTTTTCTCAGACCATGCAAATGCATGTCAAAATCAGTTTTATACGGAAAAACGTATTAAAATATGTGTCTAAATGTCGCAAAAATGCCAGTTTTTCTTGGGAGATTGGAAACAGTCTGGACCAACTTCGGCTTGAAATTTACCGGGCAAGGGAATTAGGGACCTTATACTTTCAGTAGAAAGACATTTCATTTCATAATATACCGATTAAATACCATTTTAATGGATTTTCCTATGACGCTACAAAGCATCATTGAAGATTCTAATATGGAGCTCAGTGGCTTCGAAAAAATCCAGAAATATGCATTTTATTTTCTAACCATGAGCGTGTATACCTTTGGGACAATATATTAATTATTATTGAATCATTTTGATTTAATTTTAGGGAAATGACTTGATTCGGATCGTTTTAAAGTAACCAGAACGATTCGAAAACACATTTTATACCTTTCGGGCATGTGAATGGTTGTACATATGTCTACAGGGTGTCCGAAAAGTATTTGTATGCGCAAATAGCTTTGTCATTAGCAAGAAGAGAAGAATAATTGAGCCTTATTTCAAGGAAATCGTAAATTTTTTATTCCTTTGTGTGGTTGTTTATGTTTGTATGTATACATAATGTCCAAAAAGTCTTTGTATGCGCAAATATCTTTGTCATTAGAACGAAGAAAAACTTAAATGAGTCTATTTCAAGGAAAACGTAAATTTTTTATTCCTTTGTGTGGCTGTTTATATGTTGGTATGTATACAGAATGTCCAAAATGTCTTTGTATGCGCAAACATCTTTGCAATTAGTACGAATATAAACGTAATTGAGCCGGTTTTCAATCGCAAAAATATAAAAATATAAAATATTTAAATTACTGTGTTGTGTTTGTATGTATGTACAGTACAGGATGTCCGAAAAGTCTTTGTATGGACAAATTCCTTTGCTATTTGTACAACTATAAACTTAATTGTCGGATTTAAAGCAAATCGTATATATTTGCATTTCTATGTGTACGGAAATATATGTCTGTATACAGGCTGTCCAATAAGTGTTGGTTTGAGCAAATACTCCTAGTAGTACCAGGATAAATGTAATTAAACCGTATTTCATGCAAATCGATTATATTTGTTTTTATATGTGTTGTATATACGTATACAGGGTGTCCGAAAAGTCTTGGTATGGGCAAATACTTCTACTATAACCGAGATAAACCTAATTAATTCGGATTTTAAGTAAATCGACTATATTCCTATTTAAACGTGTGGGTGTTAGTTTGAATGTATACAGGGTGTCCAAAAAGTCTTGTATGAGCAAATACTCCTATTATTATTTAGATAAACTTTATTAGGTCGAATTTCAAACAAATCGAATATATTTGTATTAATATGTGTTTATGTTTGTATGTATGTATACAGGGTATCCGAAAAGTCTTGGTATGGGCAAATACTTCTAGTAGTACCGAGATAAACCTACTTAATTCAAATTTTAAGTAAATCGATCCTATTTAAACGTGTGGGTGTTAGTTTGAATGTATACAGGGTGTCCAAAAAGTCTTGGTATGGGCAAATACTCCTGTTATTACTTAGATGAACTTTATTAGGTCGGATTTCACGCCAATCGAATATATTTGTATTAATATGTGTTTATGTTTGTATGTGTGTATACAGGGTGTCCGAAAAGTCTTGGTATGGGCAAATCCTTGTACTAGTACCGAAATAAACCTACTTAATCCAGATTTTAAGTAAATCGACTATATTCCTATTTAAACGTGTGGGTGTTAGTTTGAATGTATACAGGGTGTCCAAAAAGTCTTGGTATGGGCAAATACTCCTATTATTACTTAGATAAACTTTATTAGGTCGGATTTCACGCAAATCGAGTACATTTGTATTAATATGTGTTTATGTTTGTATGTATGTACACAGGGTGTCCGAAAAGTTTTTTTTGGCAAAAGTAGATTCTATGTGTGGTGTTTGTATGTGTGTAGCGACATGGTTACGAAGGGCGGTCTATTCCGCATCATCAGTCATCATCAGGACGGTTCTACAAGCGAAAAATCTAAAATCCAAAAGCGGCTCGCACCATTGTTTACCCAAAATAGGTTTTTTCATTGTCGCTCTCCACAGGATTCACGGTGATATCTTGATATAAAATATCCATTCCTCCATATGGTGTATTATCAGAACCCAAATCGAGATAATAATTGTCAATTGTCGGTGAAACTATTTTTAAACACTTTAGGTTATTCTGCGCACTTTATTTTGAAACACTTAAAAATTCTGCAGATATAATCAGGGCAGTACCACCCATAAGGGCAGAGAGGGTGGTCTAACAATACCAGAAGTTCTAGAGGCAGTGCCGGATTACAAAATATGCGGGGTACACATAGATTTATACAAACAAATACAAACAAATTTTCGTACATATTCTCACAAGAGAGAAAAAAAAAGATTTAATTCAAATTAAAAATGAAAATTCTACATTAAAAGCTTTATAGAGAAAATACTGAAATAACGTTATAGATATTATAACTATATTCTGTAATAGAATAACACATGATCAGTAGATTTTCTATTCATTTTTTATAAAATTAGTTGTTATAATTGAAGGTTCTAGAATAATAGTGCATTTTTAGATTTGGAGTGTTGAAAATTTGGTAACTTACTGGTATTTTGTGTAAAGGGTGGCAAAGCTGTGAACCGTTTGGACCTCCTTTACACCAAATATACATAACACTTTAAGTTACCAAACTTGTACTTAGAACCTATTGGGAGATAATTTGCGTGGGGGTCCTGAGATTTCAACTTCCTAGAGTCCTTTTTAGATTTAATCCAACACTGTTTAGATGCTTCGCAAGGCGCATAGAGAGTGGGGGTAAGAGGCCTATGGTACGAGGCATAATTAAAAATCTTATACAAAACAGTTTTTCAGATTATAAGCCCAAGTGTAGTAATATATTTACGACAAGTCTGATGATGCAACACGAACAGTTAAGAAATATACGAGTTATCAATAATATAGTTGTTAAAAAAGCAAATGAGCACCAGAATAAAACAGAGCTAGGAAAGCTTCTAACATCTAATGTTTTCTATGGGAACCCTAAGAGAAATGAAGTTCAGTCATTAGATGTCACCATCGCATTGCAGGTTTCGGAGAAAACGACGAACGAGGCTTGCCCCAAGCACCCGAGAGCGGCATCGGCAGGGGGAAACCGCTAAATCGAAAAAATTCAAAGAAAGCAAGGAA
This sequence comes from Philopedon plagiatum, assembly GCA_963971165.1. Taxonomy (NCBI): domain Eukaryota; kingdom Metazoa; phylum Arthropoda; class Insecta; order Coleoptera; family Curculionidae; genus Philopedon; species Philopedon plagiatum. The sequence goes on along the minus strand of OZ020192.1, from coordinate 55,872,134 downwards.
TGGGGCAAAATTGGCAACAGGCACCGCTAGAGTTGAAGGGGAAAAAATGGAGCTTGCTCAAGCCTCCGGAAACGTAAGAATCCGAGAGCTGGCATTTGGTTGTGCCCGCGGAAATGGGTCACCTGGGTGATAAACCGTTGTTGCTCGCGTATCACCATTTCTGCTTTTTCTATTCCAGATGTTAGGTTTATTACAGCATTTTTGCTGTCACCGCGCTCCTAGATTAATTATTTTTCAGCTTTAAGACCTCCAACAGCGAGCCATTCATTTTATCACCCAGGTGACCCATTTCCGCGGGCACAATCACATTATCAGTTCTCGGATTCTGACGTTTCCGGAGGCTTGAGCAAGCTCCATTTTTTTCTTTCGACTCTAGCGGTTCCTGCTGCCGATTTTGTCCCATTCTTGGCTTTCTTTGAATTTTTTCGATTTAGCGATTCCCGCTGCCGCTCTCGGGTGCTTGGGGCAAGCCCAGTTCGTCGTTTTCTCCGAAACCTACAATGCGTTGGTGACACCTGATGACTGAACTTCATTTCTCTTAGGGTTCCCGTTGAAAACATTAGATGTTAGAAGCTTTTCTAACGCTGATTTATTCTGGTGCTCATTAGCTTTTTTAGCAACTATATTGTTGATAACTCGTATATTTCTACACTTCGGCTTATAATCTGAAAAACTGTTTTGTATTAGATTTTTAATTATGCCTCGTACCCTAAGCCTCTTACCCCCACCCTCTATTCGCCTTGCGAAGTATCTAAACAGTGTTGGATTAAATCTAAAGAGGCCTCTAGGAAATTGAAATCTCAGGACGCCCACGCAAATTATCTCCCAATAGGTTCTAAGTACAAGTTTGGTAACTTAAAGTGTTATGTATATTTGGTGTAAAGGAGGTCTAAACGGTTCACAGCTTGGCCACCCTTTACACAAAATATATCTAAAGTGTAAGTTACCAAATTTTCACAACTCCAAATCTAAAATTGCACTAAAGACTTTATAAAAAAAGAATAGAAAATCTACTGATCCTGTGTTATTCTATTATAGAATATAGTTATAATATCTATAACGTTACCACAGTATGCATTTTCTCTATAAAGCTTTTAATGTAGAATTTTCAATTTTAATTTGAATTAAATCATTTTTTTTTATCTTGTGAGAATATTTATGACAATTTGTTTGTGCCTTTCTTCAAATCGATATTATTTCAGTGCATTGTCGCGGGGCCCCTTAAAAGTGGGCGGTTCATAAATCTATGTCTACCCCGCATATTTGGTAATCCGGCACTGTCTCTAGAACTTCTGGTACTGATAGACCACCCTCATTGCTCTTATGGGTAGAACAACCTAAACTGTTTAAAAATAGTTTCAATTATTATCTCGATTTGGGTTCTGATAATACATGATATAGAGAAATGGATATTTTATATCAAGATATCACCGTGAATCCTGTGGAGAGCGACAATGAAAAAAACTATTTTGGGTAAACAATGCTGCGAGCAGCTTTTGGATTTCAGATTTTTCGCTTGTGGAACCCTCTTTGTTATTGATTGTTACAAGCAAAATGCAGCCTTCAAGAGTAACACCATCTATTTTTCCGATGATTCACGTGCCTTTTGCATAATTATTCACGTTCGAGTGCTCGAGTACCAGGCTTTAACAGGCCAAGTGATCTCTTGTAGTCAGTTACCCTTCAACCCCCTCGGCACGATAAAGTTTGTTGTGTTAGACGTTCAAGGATTCTGCGTTTCTAAATTTCAAGCTAAGGAATTGTCTATTTACGATGGAAAGTAAATAAAGAACTATCTTTTTAAGCCGGTTTTATGGACTATCCTATGATTGTCAAAAACAAGCAATGTCTCTGCATGGGCACCAACATGGACTCTACTACACTTCTGGTGAAACCGATTACAATGAACTTTACCGCTTTATCTATAACGATCTACGCGAAGTTGATGTCATCTTTGTGAAAAATTATAATCATCTAAATTAAGGAAGGCCTTTTTATTTGAAGCTTTTTTCCAGATTAAGTATCTTAAGAATATATGAGATATTGTTACTTTGGAATTTACTGGAAACAGTGTCAATGTACAGAAATTAGCTCCAAGTGAAACCACTTGTTCTAATCATGTTTTAGAATATTGTGCTTGTAGTGTTAAGAGTGCAAAATTTTTTTTCCTAAATAAAGATGTTAAACTTTATTACATGTTTAGTTTTACCCTATATTAATAGAAATCTTTAAGAAATTTGGGTATTTAGCCTAGAGCTCATGACTGAGACAGTTGATTTAAAGGATAAGTTAAGAGATCATTTGCGTAAAATACGTAAAATGAAAAGAGACATCCAGTTTTATGAAGATAATAAATCTTTGGTTAGAATACTATTAAAACACCATTAACCTTACCGATGGCGACCTCCTCCTCCTTCTCCTCCTCTAGATGGGAGAAGGTGTTTGAATCTCCTTCAAAATGTTCGACAGACAACTCAAGTGATTAAGCCTAATCGAGTGTACGAGATTGCCGATTTTATAACTGTTGTTTTCCGTATAACAGAAGAGGAGCGCAAACCAGTAATTTTGGATACTATTGGTTCTGGAAGGATTTATTTCTCTGGTGACGAATTTGAAGAATTCCTAAGTACGTTTGATTGTTTCAACACTTATTGGGTTGATATTTTTATGATTATTGACCAATACACTTTGGTTTTTCATCGCAACGGTGATAAGAGAAGCCTTAAGCTTGAAGATGCCACTACAGATAACTACCTATTTCGTTGGACTGATAAAGTTATTCGATTATTTTCAAAGCACGTTTATGAATTGTATAAATTAAATACTGAATATTATAAGGTTACTAAATAAATGATATTATTTTAACTATGTTTTTTTATTCCGCTCCACTTTAAGAAATAAAACAGCTATTTATTAAAATGCTGACCGGAAATAATGTAGCATGTAGCTGGTAATAAACACTAATGCATTTAAAAGCCAATAAATATATAATAAATAAGAAATATCCTAAATAAACACCAAATACAATAAATAAATAATAAATACATGAAACAATGAATAGAGAAATAAACAAAAAATAGTACCTAACCTAATATCACAAAACAACGATTGAAAAATGAGTTTATTGCTATAAAAAGCCAATAAATAATACAAAAATATGGAAAATATTTTAAAAAATAAACACAAGAATGAAAACTGAAAAAAATCTAAACCTAACCTCTAAGCCAGCAGGAGCTACCGAACGGTAAATTCAAACAAAGAATAGCAATTGTGGTTAGTCTCCACTCATGGAATTTCCAATGATTCCTTATACAAAACCAGATCTCGATGACCCCAAGCGAGCGTGTACTCAGAATCGGGAACAAGGAATCGCTTGTCGTCCGCGTGTGACAAGGCTACCTTATTTTTCAGTTCAACATACACATCGTGTAAATGAGAGCGGAATGTGTTCATTTGACGGTGAATAAGGGTCCCTGTTACTTCAACAGCTTATCTATAATCATCTAAATTCTTTTTTAGTGACGTAGTCGGGAACACCTTTAGCCTTTTTGGTCAACTCTCCGCCCACATTTACACAATATGTCTTCGCTCCGGTTCCATAGAAGTCACAAATATCTTTCCCAGCATATTCGTCTTTCATTCGTCCCAAAACGGACGAATTTACGGGAATCCAAATTTTGCCTTATATCATAAAAGAAATTTTCGGTTGCAGTTTGCAAGACAAGGGAGTCTGTATCAGTATAGAGCAAGACCGCGTTGTCACCGTATTTAGGTTTTATTTACCTATACAGAAAGTCGTACATAATGGTTTTGGAAATATCCAAAATAGAAAGCCCTACATAAATAAGTTTATTATATAAGAATTTCTGTTTTATTATATGAATTGCAACTAGATTTTCGCTGAAAATTGTACGGTCCTTAAAATGAGGATTGCGATTAACGCTTCTGCCTCTAATCTTTTACCAACATTTTCCCAATGGGAAACAAGCTTGATATTAACCCTTTTCTCTACGTTTTTCATAGTTGTTCCAAACACAGCATTGTTCATAAGTTTGAAAAAGTCCTTTTCAAACTCATTTTCTGCATTGTTTAGCATCGCTCTGCAACATCGATTTATTTTTTAAGCTAAGGAGACTGGTCGAAGCTGATAGCCCGATGGATTTTTGCGAGTTTGATGCCATGCTCAATGGCTTGTTGCAAATTTTGATAATGAATAACATAATATTTCGTCTTTTTCTCAAAATTGGGTATTAACTTTGAAATTTTGAATTTTGAACCTGGAGGTATAATGGATTCCGGAAAAAAAAGAGTAGTTCATTGAGTAAATAGTGTAAATTTTCGGGGTAATCCAAGTCCACTTCCAAAACGTATCAGGTTTTTGAATCTTTCGCAATATTCATAAAATTTAAATTTTGAATTTCGTTCTCCTCCAGCCACTTGAAATTTCCCATTGGTAAATATTGTGACCTGGCTGCGCCATACAAGTTGGTAGCATTCAATTACATAATGTAGGAGGTAGGTTTGGAAGTGTCATAATGAGGTACAAATTTATTGTTAGCAAATGATTTTCTCACACCATACCATGTTTAACGAAGTATGCCATGTCTAGATCAGTCAACAGCTCCATTTCTACAGCACTAAATTTGAGTGCGTCTGAAAATGATTGCGCAGGCGTTGTAAAGAATTGCGCAGGATCTAGATGGTCAGTCGCTAGGCACACGTCTCTAAAGTTCTCAAAAACAGCTGCTAATATTAAAATATCGGATTTTAAATAAACATCGCAAAATTGACATTCGAATAAATTCCACACAGTCTGCGGACGCTCATAATCTTCTTGTTTGATGTCCTCTTTACTTAGTTCATTATAGAAGCCATCAAGTAAGAATATGGGAAAACGCCCTTCTGTCGAATAAGCTCAAATTTATTTTCATACGGGAAAATTTCCTAATTTTCGACACTGCTATCACAGTTATCTAAACTATTGGCCATGAATCGAAAACTATCGAAAAAGCGTAATTTTAAAAATACCTGTTGTTCTTGACCTTCTTTATTTTGGATCTAATCTACCAACATGTGCTAAGAAAAGGAAATGTATTTTCCTTATTTTGGGCATAAATTTTTCCTTATGAAGTGCCAATTCTTTGATAAACAGGTGGGTATCAAAACCGGACATGTTGTGGAAAAATACAGGAATGAAATTTGGGTCTTTGTAATTTAGGTTACACACAAAGTGACTTGCCCCCCTCCAACTTCCTGTCTTGTGATTGTGATCGCGTACCCTTTCATCTCCTTCCTTAAATGGCCTTTCGCAAATATGAGATACCGTGGCTGACTTACAAATTCTTTATGTGCATTATGACCCCTATAACTCTTGAAAATCGACTGAGAATCGTCAAAATTGCATTTAATGTAGCCAAAGGAATATGGGATACGTCTGTGAGTTCTTACAGTATAGGAAATTTCGGGATTTAACTCATTTTGCACTGTATGTAGGGGTTTTAGGATTGTTTCAAAGTCGGCATAAACAACAAAAGGTACTTTTAATTTCTTTTCAAAATCGGTAAATTTCAGGATATTCTCACGAACCTCTTCACCGTATTTATTTTTCTTTAAATTTGTCGTTGGTATTTTAGCCAAAACGTGACCGCAATCATGCTTTTGATGAGCTTTTAATTTTTGTTCCAAATAAAAATACGACAAGCAACCATCACATAAGTATTTAGTTTCTTTCGTCCAGATTCACTAAGAAGGTTTAAGATTTAGTACTGGTTTAAATTAAGATCTTCTAGTTGATCAGTTATGTTTTGACAAGTTTTTGTCCTGTTTTGTCCTGCTAATAAGACTTTATTAAAAACTTATGATTTTCATCTTGGGACGGGTTGCTAGAGTGAATTTAGTTCTATTATTGTCGAAAGTGCGTACTAAAATTGCCCTTTTCTTTATAAATTTGTGAAAAAGCTCCGAAATAAATTCATAGTTTAAAACTTTTGGTTGTCAAATTAGACCGGACTAGCGTTGGAGAATCTGGCCGTTTATGTTTAGACAATTGACTTGAGATCAGTCGAGATATGTTTCTTATTAAACAATAATGTTTACTAATACATTAAAATGTCTTTCCTTTCGAGATGTGGTAAAGTATAAGGGACCAACAACTTCAATAATATTTTTACCATTTTCAAAATTATCATGCCCATATACATTGATGGATATATTATTGAGTTGCTCAAACTTTGATATATCTTTAAGTTCAATCGGAAATTTCATACCTGTAAAGTACAGTTCGTTCTCAAAAGGCACATAGTTTGCGATCCAATTTGCAATTTGGGACCAATGTATTGGATGTAGGGCTGTTAAGACTGACCACTTGAAGCACTGGTTATCATTATTCTGGATGTTGAGAACAGCTTTCTTTGATTCAATTTCTTTCGGTAGCGGTATGTAGGACGATGGTTTCAGCCGTCTGACCTTATTAATATTTAAATCTAGACGGAGGAGTTGTTGAAGAGTCTATCCTGTAATAAGAGATCAAAAAAATAGGTATACTATATTTAGACAAAATAACAAACTACTTAGCAAAATAACAAGATATTTAAATAATAAGTTACCGCTGTCTTTTTCCTTGAATTCTGAAAACTTCCTGTCAAGTATGGCGATGAACTGCTCGAATAACTCCTCCAGATCGGTCCCCGTATTCACCATTTCTTCACATTGGTAGGGTCTTGGTTAAATGAAAGTCGGTATGTTGCAATTCGGTTTCGAAACGAAATCCCCTCCATTTGAACTCCTTCCTCCTGCTTCACACAGCACCTCTTCTTATGCTAAAGGCTTCGAAGATGTCACGTCCGACGATTAGTGGAAACATTCACCCCGCAGATGTTACAATACTGAGTGGCTAACGTTGATGGTTCTGGAAAAAATAAGTTTCATTTTTTTAAACTAAAAACTGCTCAGTAAAAAATTGTATACGTTGCATCTAAAAGCAATGGTAAAAAAACAAACCCCCCTATATATCTTAAATTAAAAAAATTAACACTAAATAAATATCACACAGCTTCTAAGTCAAGTCTTGTTTTCTTTAACCTGGGTGTATGCGGTATCTCGCACTTCCGTTTCAAGGTGGAATGGCTTTTCTTCTGATGTTGCAGGAAAGCCCTCTGGGACTTAAAGATCACTCCGCATACATAGCAGATTTTTATCTTAATGCGGCAATCCCCATGGCGTTTGAGGTTGTCCTTACTGACGAATAATCGCGAACAGTATTCACACACAAACATTTGCTTAAAAACACATATTTTAATTTATTTGTATTGCCTATATAAACAAGCAAAACACTTAAAGTACAAAATAGTACTAGTTGATACAACAACGACAAGTCGTTATAAATTGTGCTCGTGTGTTGACCTTCTTTTGGGCCGTTTGTAACTGATGGATATTTGTGTGCTTGGTGTCATTGAATTTGTAGAAAAGTGACGATTGTGATTATTTATAAAATACTTTTGCTCATTTGTACAGTAATAAGGAAAAACATCAAAAAACGTTAGCAGCACAAGTGTAAATGATAAATATTTTTATATTATATTACATTTTTTTGTCATCATGAGAATCTTCCTTTTTTGCTCGGTACTGGCAGAATTTATTTTATTTACATTAAAAAAAGTGTGATGTTTACGGAGTGATAAGTATTTAAAGTTAAAGTAAATAAAGGAACAGGCCAGGATTAAACAATTTTGGCCCAATTTCTTTTATAAAGGATGCTTCCTACAAAACCACCGGACATTAAAACAGCTTTTAAACCAATAAAAAATTTAGTAAGAACACCACCCAGGGATAATAGTGAGCATGTCCAAAAAAATCAAGAAGTCAATCTTGCAGCATTAATACATTCTCCGTGTACAATAATGGTATAAATCAGAGTAAACAAAACACTAAGCAGGAGGAGGAAACAGAAACAGTAAATCCAGGTACTATGATAGAGACTGTAATGGAAGCTCTGGATAAAATTTATGATGTAACAGACCAAGAACTATTTGGAGAACCCACCATAACCAAAATTGACCAAGCAAGTATAAGAGAAGCAGCACGCACGATTCATAAACAGTTAACGCGTATGGCGTACCAAATAGGTCAGCTAGAAAGACAAAATGTTAAGTTAAACCAGAAACTAGTGACACAACAGCAAAATATGACAAAACAGAACAAAACCTACGCATCTGCAGCACATACCCCAAGGCCAGTAACACAACCATCTACCAGTTCCAACATAGCAAACCCTTGGACCACACCTCCAAGTACAACACGAAAAATGGAAACCCTAGTAAAATTTTCAGACGTTAAAGATTCAAAAATCGCACTTAAAAAAATCAAAGAAACCATAACAGGCAAGGATACCGATGAAGGATTTAAGAATATCATTCCCTTACAGAATGGCTCAATTATCATTCAAAGTCACAACAAAAGCCAACAAAATAAGTTAGCACAAGCTCTAGTTAACGGAAATGACATCACTGTCAAAGACTTAGGAAACACCGATCCAATGTTCATGATAACAGGAATTGAAAAAGGATATAGTGAAGAAGAATTTCTAAGTGAACTAATAAGACAAAATCCCGAGATAAACACAATACTGCAAAGTGCGACGCCAAATATTAAAGTTATTACCAAAAAGTCCTGTAGAAACCCAATTAAAGAAAACTGGATACTCCAAGCGCCACCAGCTATATCTAAGTGGTTTTTAAAAAAGGAAAAGATAAATTTTGATTTGTTAATGGTTTATATCAAAGAATATATTCCTTTGACAATATGTTTTAAATGCTGTGGCTTTGGGCATGTTTCAAAACATTGCACTAGTAGAGAATGTTGTCACAAATGTGGAGAAGAACATGCATCAAAGGATTGTAAGACTACAAAACTGTGTTGCCCAAACTGCAGTCGGATGGAGTAGGAGTAACACGGAACATTTTGCTAGAAATTTAAGTTGCCCGACATATCAAAGGAAACTACAGAGAACAAAGCTTCGTGTTAACTACAATAAAAGTGAAAATTTTTGATTAAGATCAACGAAACGGTCCCAAAGAACCATATAAACTCAAATAAATCAAGGAAAAAGTTAAACAAAATTAGTGTGATTCACCAAAACCTACAGTCAATAGGAAACTCTATAGACCTTGTCGAAGATCTCCTCCGCGCAAATGATGATTGTTGTTTTTTATGTGTTACTGAGCACTGGAAAACGCAATATCTGCTAGAAAATTATGGTATCCAGGGATTTACGTTGGCGACCAATTTTTGTAGGCAAAAAATAAATAAACATGGCGGAAGTGCAATATTTATAGGAACAGACTTTCAATTCAAAATAAGAGACGATATAAACAGTGTAGTTGAAGAACCTAATTTTGAGTGTTGTGGATGTGAAGTAAAGATAAACAATGAAAGAATTATTATTGTGGCTCTATATCGTCCTCCTGATGGAGACATTAGTGTATTTTTGGGTAAAATGGAGCAGCTACTACTATTATGCTTTAACAACTCAAACGATATACTCATGATTAGTGGGGACTTCAATATAGATTTTTATGCCGAACTAAAAATTTGTCAGAGCTTTCATCGCTTCTCTCTTCGTTTAATGTCACACCCACTATTTTTGAGTAGACCCGGATAACTAGCACAAGTAAATCGTGTATTGATAACATTTTGACGAATTTTGAGGGCGACATGGCATCCCAAATATTACACTCGCTAATTTCAGATCATACTGCTCAAAAGCTGTCGTTTCACATTGAAACATCGAGTCCTACGTTTATCGAAAAAAGAAATTTTAACTCAATAAATAAAAGAAAATTTAAAAATGCTCTTCAACAGTTAAGCTGGGAAGAATTATATGCTCGCGATGGACATTTGGTAGATAAGCAATGGTCTATATTTATGACGCTTTTTCTAAACAATTTCAATTAATTTTTTCCTCTTGCGAAGGCACCACCAAGGATCTTTAATAAACCCAAATACATACGCAGTCCTGAGATTATCGTGTATAAAAATCAACTAGATACTCTGTGTATGATTAAAAATGTAAATAGTAGATTTAAGTCCTTGTACATTAATAAAAAAAAGATTACGATAAGTTATTAAGGAAATATAAAAGCCAGAATTATGTAGACAGATTAAAAAATTCCGACAACAAGAGTAAATGTGCTTGGGCGATTGTCAACGAAATCAAGGGAAAAAGGGGCGAAAAGGACATGAAAAATGACGGTAATAAAGAAACAATAGCAAACAATTTTAATGACTTTTTGGTGAACGTTGCGCCAAATTTGCTAGCTCAGTTAAAAGAGGTACCATTTAGTTCTGACATAAAATTTAATCCTATAGATATTGAAGTAAAATTTGTAAATAGGGAAGAAATTTTAGAAATTGTTAAAAAATTAAAAAATAAGTTTAGCAGCGGGTACGATGAAATTTCAACTAGCCTGATGAAGATTGTTATATCAGCAGTTTTGGATCCACTTTTATTCATCATAAATAATTCACTAGCGTTTGGTATATTCCCAGAAAAATTAAAACGTGCTTTAGTTACACCCATATTAAAAGTGGATTATAATAGTGTGGAAAATTATCGCCCAATAAACCTGCTCCCATCATTTTCAAAGATCTTTGAACACGTGATATGTCGGCGTATATTAAGTTTCATGATCGAAAATAATCTTTTGAACGAGACACAACATGGATACCTGCAAGGTAGATCCACTCAAACAGCGATTTTTAAATTTGTGCAACATATATTGGAAGCATTGGAGAATCGTGAAACTCCTCTAGGGTTGTTCCTTGATTTATTAAAGGCATATGATACTATAAGTCATGATATTCTTCTAGAAAAATTAAATTTATATGGTATAAGAGGAGCAACCTTGGGGTGGATTAGATCATACTTGTTGAATAGAGAGCAAAGGGTAGTAATTGGTAAAGGTGCTAACAAAATAATGTCGGAAACAAACAATATTTTTATAGGAATACCACAGGGAAGCGTTATTGGCCCAGTACTGTTTATTTTGTATGTCAATAATATAACCGAGTTGTACTCAGTAAATGGTAATTGCAAAGTCACCACCTATGCAGACGACACTAATATTCTGTTGATTAACAGGAATATAACCAACCTTGAACGCGATTTTCAGAATCTTATGATGGGGGTAGATAATTGGTTTTCAAAAAATAAGCTAATTGTCAATAATTATAAAATTGATCTAACAATATTCAAAACAAACAGATCACGAGTGGAACATCCTGAAAGCTTTAGAGTAAATGATTGTAATATAGTTTTAAAAGATAGTACCAAGTTTTTAGGCATGTTGTTAGATAATACTCTTTCCTGGGATTGTCATGTCAATCATATTATAGATAAGTTAAATAAAATAAGCTATAGCCTTAGGATATTAAGCAGCTATGTTCCTTTGGAGACCAGAAAGATGCTTTATCATGCAAACTTTGAGTCCAATATACGATATGGAATTATCATGTATGGAAATTGCAAAAATGTGGGAAGAGCTTTTATTTGTCAAAAGCGAGCGCTTAGAATTATACTGAATTTGGAGTTTCGGGAGTCATGCAGAGGAAAGTTTAAAGAGCATAAAATCTTGACCTTATCCGCAATTTTCATACAGGAGTGTATTCTTTTCTTTTTTAAGAATAGGCATAGATAGATAGATAGTGAATTACAACGGGTGTATCCCACAAGAACTTTGGAGTATGCCTATCCAAGGCATAGATTGACTATGACTGAAAAGGGGGCAAACTATCAATGTATCAAACTCTATAACTGTCTACCAAATAACCTTAAAATTGTTAGTAATTTACAGATACTAAAAAGAAAATTTTTAAATTGCTGTTGGAAATTGAACCTTATAGCATAGACGAATATTATAGATACTTTGAAAATAATTAGTAAATTGTACTCTTTAGGGGTTATGTATTTTCCTTTTTTCACTGACTATTAGTAGTTGGGAAATAGGCACACGAAATACAAGGAAGCTCCAAAACCCCCCACTCTTCACCATTCCAAAACCCCCACTCTTCACCATTCCAAATCCCCCCACTCCCTACCAATTCCACCCACTCTTAACACTACTCTATATAAACTCCTTAAAGTTATAATAAAACAAAATTCACAACAATGCCTTTGCCAGTACCTGTCGATCTCTCCTGGGACGCAGAGCCTTGTGAAACTTACGATCCTTTGCCAGTACCTGCGGATCTCTCCTGGGACACAGAAACTTGTGGAACTTACAATCCACAAGAGTACATAGAAAACAATTTAATTTTAAGAAAACCTCCACCTAATCTCTCCAAGAGTGCTAAAAAGAAATTTCGAGAAGCCGAGCGTAGAAGATTTGAAAAATTGGAAGCAGACTTAAATCAGAAAAAATGACATGTGCAGCCGTCAATTTATTAATGGATCTTATGAATGACAAACGACAACTTATTGAATTGAGCTTTGAAGAACTGAAACTAATACCTTTGGAGTACCTTATTAGATATGCAAAACCTTTAGAATTACTTGAAATTTGGTCAAATTTACCTGAAGAATATAAGATCAGCTTCAATTTACAAATTAATTTACCATGCTTCATACATTATAATCGGCCAGACTGGAAAACCCATGTAGATGGACCACCGTCGTCCCAAAGACAATGCTATTTTTGTAACTTCTCAACTCAGCCTGTAAATATTTAATTTATAATAAAAATATTTATTTCAATAGATCCTGTATTATTTATATCTAGGTAGAACAACATCAGGAAATACAAGAATCCCTAAAAAATGGCATTCATGAAAAAGCGTCACATTTGTAAAAAATCATCAAGCTCAATAATATTCAGTATATTCTAGGTTCTGTTTTATTTTCTATGCGAAAATACGAAGCTAATTTTTAGAGTGCATCTCAGTTCCCACATTCTGTTGTTCAACGAACGCATTTTACCTTGGCAACGCAAAGACGATGACTTTAATTTTTATGTCGCATTCCAGTTCGTTCCCACATTCGCTTCTATTTTTTATTTTATCCCATCCTGTATAATTTAAACCGTCTTCATCATAGCAGAATCTCATTAAAATAAATGAACAATTTAAACGTACTACCTTAAAGTAATATTCTGCTCTGCAATTTACTAAGATCGAAACAACATACTGGAATATAATTACTTAGAAGTCTTCGACCGGCCATTTGCAGGTACTTGTTTTAAAAAATCTACTTTTCACAGAGACTAACTAGGGAAAATATTTCTTAGTGAATAATGCAGTCATAACGGAGTATGTAGATAATTTTAATCAATTAGTAAAATTGTTTTTTACATTTAAATCAATTGTTAAAATTGTTTTTTACAATGTTGCCAATACCATTAAAAATATTATGCACTCATGCGTTGATATTTTAAATTCGCAAATACTCTCCTGTCCTAGCTTCATTTTTACAATCTTAGTTCACTGCCCGGTCAATGTCTAGTTGGATTCATTTTTACAAAAACTAGGCGCGTTCACCGGACAACGAGATGCATTTTTACAATCCTAGATGCTAGTTAATTAATCGCTCATGTTAGGCCGACGGGATACATTTTTATAATCCTAGATGCTAGATAATTATGCAGTGAACGAGTATATTTTTTCGACTTTGGTTTAATATAAATGAAACCAAGGGCTAGGCTGAGACCATTCGCAATCTCTAGCTTGTATAGAGACGTACATATATTTATATATATATTTACAAGATTTTAAAAATGTCGGGCAAACCATCAATTAAAATTCTACAAAATATATTAATCAAACAAGAACCAACACAATTTGAAGGTGATGTGCCGAATCCACTAATGGATTTTTTTTTTGATAAACCAACTTCTCCACAAGAATTCCAAACACCGCCATCTTCGCCAGCAGAGACCTATTTAGCTGCGAAAAACATTGAAGAATACCTCCATGGAAACCTTCCTGAGTGGGAAATTCAACTCCAACCTTTCAATCCAAAAGAAATAATCCCAGCTGAAAACCTACAAGAAAATTTCCACGAAGAAATCCTAGCTGAAAATCTACAAGAAAATTTCCACGAAGAAATCCCAGCTGAAAACCTACAAGAAAATTTCCACGAAGAAATCCCAGCTGAAAACCTACAAGAAAATTTCCACGAAGAAATCCCAGCTGAAAACCTACAAGAAAATTTCCACGAAGAAATCCCAGCTGAAAACCTACAAGAAAATTTCCACGAAGAAATCCCAGCTGAAAACCTACAAGAAAATTTCCACGAAGAAATCCCAGCTGAAAACCTACAAGAAAATTTCCACGAAGAAATCCTAGCTGAAAATCTACAAGAGCTCCGCCAGAAGAGATGGTTAAACCACTTGAAACGAATCAAAGACATCAACACCAAAATTAGTGAAACAAAAATTAAGAAACTCAGCGCGGAACAACAAATAGAAGATTTCAAAGAACTACTATTAGTTCTTGAGAAGAAAAAAAGAACTCTTGTTGTAATGTTTGCGAATGACAATAAGGAAGAAAATTTAATTCAACAGATTGCCAAGAGAAAAAAATTATTTTAAATGTTATGAAACTTGTAAATATATATAAATAAATATACCTACGTCTCTATATAACCCTAGAGATTACGAAACATTTTATTTTGTTTTATTTACTTAGGCTAGTAAAATCCCAATTATTTGCATAGAACTTAGAATAATTTGTAGGGAAATAATAGAATTTGTTAATTAGTACTTAAATCCAGGCTTTATCTCAAGTAAAAAACTGACAGTCATATTCTCCAACGCTAGTCAGGTCTAATTTGACAAGCAAAACTTTTAACTGATAAGTGTAAGAATAAGACACCTAAGGTTTATACGCTTAATGTATTTCTGAGCTTTTTCGCAAATTTATAAACAACAGAGCAATTTTAGTACGTACAATAATAAAACTAAATTCACTCTAGCAACTCATTCCAAGACGAAAATCATTTGGAAACCAAGAAAATCGTTGAAATATCACAATAATTCATAAGTTTTTAATGACGACTTATTAACAATAACAAAACATAGCTGATCAACTATAAGATCTTAATTTAAGCCAGTACTAAATTACCTTCCTAGTGGACCTAAGCGTAAAAATCTTTAAAATTAAATTAAAACAGGCTTACCATCGAATTTTATTGCCATTGCACTTTACACAGTTTACAAAACTAATTACCACATAAATCACATCGAAAAGAAACTTATTTAGTACTCGTAAATAAATAAATAAATAATAATCACTTAAATCGCATAACAAATAAACTATGTAGGTTAGTAAATACCTAGATACAACGTACACGCGTTTCACTTTCGAACTTGCTTTATTCTTCGTTTCGATATAACAGTACCGGTGGACTTGTCGTACAAGAGCACCGACCATCGAGGTCAACTGGTCGAAGCCGCGAAAAAGCAGATGTTGTCAAGTTTATATTTAAAATTTCCTAAGTTTTGTGTCGATAAAAATTCACGACGAATTTAGATTTTTTTGCACAAAATTCAGTGTCCATCTGTCACAGGCGATTTTCTTTGAATTCGACGTAAAAAGTTGGCATAGAGATAGAGTGTGCTGCTAAAATGCAACTTAAAGTATAAAATCGGAATTTTAATTCTGCGGGAATGGAAAAAAATTTAAGGGTATGGTATCAAATGAAAGCCTATTGAAGCACGAATTTAACAATACATGATTTATTTTTTTATGCGTTATTTTGGGAAAATCCCTTAAAATATAATATCACCAGAAGGATTACTCAGAAAAATCTGAAAAAATTCACGAACATTAACAATTAGCTGTAGATTGAGCCAAAATTATCAGGATTGAAAACTTCTAGCGCGATCAATTGTTATAAACAATTAAATTGTTTATTTTCCTATAACTGTTAAAACATTGGTTTTAGAGAAAAAGTTTCTTAACAAAAAGTATTTCATACGGCATAAGAAACAACTTTTGTCCTTTCACATTTTTAAAAAATTTTAATTTAGCTCCACACATATGCGTTAGTAGAGATAGATGATATGTTCTGCGCCCGCCGTCCACCGGTGGGATTTTATCTTGTGATATATGACGTCAGTATCAAACCCAGCCATACCACATATGTCAGTATCAAACCCAACCTGCGCGCACATACGTCACCTGTCAACTGTCATCTGTCACCTGTCATACGTCATCTGTCATCTGTCAACTGCCATCTGTCAACTGTCATCTGTCAACTGTCATATGACAACTATCATACGTCATCTGTCACACATTACTTGAGGTGGCATCAACTACTTGGGGGACACTATCTATTTGGGGCCTAACTGCATCGAAATTGGAATGGAATTGGAATTACCAGCGCGTTAGCCGATCTCACCATCGACTTCTCATAAAATATTTAGCTCATAACATATAGGCTTGCGACAGCTAGGCAAGCAAGTTGGTGTTTTTAACGAAGTCACCATGAGAACGATATGTAATAAAGGTATTGAAGGAAGGAAACGCTGAGTAGTAGGAAAATTATTTATTTAACCACAAGATATATCGATATTTAACAACTTTATAGACAAAATTAGTTAATAATATTTAAACAGGTTACTGCTACGAATACAAGTAAACTAGAAATACTGTTCATAGTTTCGGAGAAGAAAGTTTTTTGTTGATTTGAACTGGTTTAAGCTACAAGAATGAGTATATATACATTGCAACAATTTGACAACTACAGTTCCGATTAAAATATGAAAGCTGTAACATTTAACGAAAATATGAATAAAATCCATGTATTGTTTGCATGGAATTTTGCATATAGAGAATCTCGCAAAAGTGATTACGAACAGTATGTATTGGATCGCTACCGCTTTCAAAATAGACTTCAATATGCTGAGAAGCTCCTAAGGGATGTTTTGGATGAAAATTTTAGGAACAAAATATACAATTAACGTTTTAAATAATTTTTGAGTACGACCAATTCAACGTCATATCCTCCCACCTCCTCCTTGACTTGCAGTACTAAGTGGGGAATATTTTCCCACCCATGCGAGTTTGACTTGCAGTACTAAGTGGGGGAATATCTATAAATTTATACGCACACATTTTCTAAAGCATTATTTGCTAGAAATAATACATAAATATGATTCAAAAACGAAAGCTGGTTGGTTGCAGAAAATCGGTGAAAAAACTTAAACAAGAAGACAGAAGCAGATGCCCTGTTTGTTTATATTCCATGAGAAGAGAAGAAATTTGCACACCCAATTCGTGCACACACAAATTTTGTATAAAGTGCTTAACAGAGTGGTCGAAAACCAACGCACATTGTCCTCTTTGCAGAAGATTCTATTTCTCAATTGTTTTAAAAGAGACTAAGGAAAAGATTCTTGTGAAGAAAAATGACAGTACTGATCAAGCTCTAGTGATATTGTTGTACATAAGTGACATGATGAGAAGTAAATAAAACCATGTTGTTAAATATAGTTTTTTATTTTACTATATTACATCTTTTTTTAATATCCAAGAATTGTGTGATTTGTTCATTCCCAACCATTTGACATAAACTTTATTTCCTTTTCTTCTTAGCACCTTTTCCACGAGATACACGTTTGAATGTTTGACTTTCTGCAACTCCGGTTCATAAAAACTACCTAAAATTAGTTCATTTTTGTCATCTGTCAGCAGATATGTTCTTGGGTTGGTTAATTTAATTTCTTTAATTTGAAAATTTTCATTTGACCAGTTTGGTGTATATCCCTTTTGAAAAGCCTCCCTGTATTTACTAACTCTAATATAATCCCCTTGTTTAAATTTTGATTTTCTGGGGTCAAGTGTTTTTATATTATTATAAGTTGATTTTAGAACATCTTTTTCATTTTCTTCATTTATATCTATAGGTTTTAATCCTGTTGTTCTGTGTTTAGTTGTATTATACTTAAAAACAATATTATTTAAGATATCTAACCATTTATAATTGTCTTGCAAGCTAAACTGTTTCCACATGAGAGTTTTTAAAGTTCTGTTGACCCTTTCAACAATACTTGCTTTCACTGTGGAAAATGTACTGTAGTGATTAATGTTATATTTCTCCATTAATTTATTAAAGTTTTTGTTGAAAAATTCTCTTCCTTGATCTGTATGTATGTTAGTTGGAGGAGTTTTCGCAAGCTTTAAAATTTTTTCCATAGCTAAAGTTACTTCCTCAGCAGTTTTTCTTTTAACAGGTTGAACCCAAACATATTTGGAAAATGTGTTTATAACAACTAAAATATATCTATATCCTTTATTTAGTTTTGCATAAGGTATCATTTCCACCAAATCTGCTTGCCATAAGTCGTTTAAATTTTTAATAATAACCCGTCGTCGTCTAAAATTTTTTCTAGCAGGTTTATGTAACTCGTTGACTAGATCTTCCTTGATGTTGGTTTGTTTACTCATGACTTCTAAATGTTTAGCTTGTTACTTCTACAGGACATTTTATTAACAATTCACCATAAAAATCTTCTAAATGGCTATTTTCAGGACGATGAAAAGAAAGAACATCCCCTTTCTTTAACCGAATACCTACAGGGTCAGTGATCTTTTTTCCATTAATTTTTAAAAAAACATATTTTTTTGGATACTCTGCCCCAATTATTGTAGCAGATTCCATAGGAAAAACATATGTAATTCGTTTGTCTTGTAATAAATGGTAAACTCTATCGGACAGAGAGTAATTTCCCATAAAAGGTAATACCAAATTATAATATAGTTTAACAGCACTAAGGTCAACAAGTTTTATAATGTTATGTTCTTTATTATCTTTGCCAAAGATGTGGGAACCAAACTTGTCAATAGACATGGTTGTTGCCAGCGGTAGAATAAGGAATAAACATGTGAGACTTAGTATTTATTTAATTATTTTTGCTTCTCTTAGTTCTTCTAAAATCGATATTATTTCATTTTGATGACCAGTATGTCCAGCCATTTGCGATGACATTAACAATTACAATCTATCTATGATTTCGTTTGGATCGTCATAATAAACGTAATCCATTTTTTGTTTTGATAGATTTAACATAGCTCCCCCCTTTCCACTTTTTGTAGACAGATTTCTTGTAGAACGCGGTCTTTGTGGAGGTAACAAACGCGAAGTACTTGGTAGTATTGCACGATAACCTGTCTCTGTTGTGCTTCTACGTTTTAATATACCTTTTTGTAATAAGGAAACGAGACTGTTGTCAAGTATTTAATGTCGGTCGAACCTTGAATTTGACTATCAGGATCAAAATTTCGTCTATATGCATTTGTCCTATTCAAAACATCAATATAATTTTCCATATCATTTGATGTATAACCAACAGGTTCTTTTTTAAAAAGAAGCTCATACAATCCAGGTGTTCCCTCATACCTAACTCCTTCAACTTTAAAATCTTTTCCTATGAAATCCACCACAGACTTAGCAATCTTATATTTATCTGCATCAACATCATGTCTAAAACCATATTTGTTATCAAATTTGCCTTCCGTGTCTTTTATTAGCCCATCCACGAATGGTCTTAGAAGTGAATGATATGCTTCCAAATATTCTTCATAAGCAAGTGTTCTTGTTAATTCTAAAACATCTTGTCGCAACTCACCTATAGTTGGTTCAATTGTTGTTTCAGGGCTTGATTCTCCTAACTGTTGCGAATCTTCAAAAAATACTTCGTCATCTCCTAAAAGTGAGGGCATGTGTGTTGGAAGATATTTACTATATGCATTTGATTTCCTTTGATTGACCTCTGGCGTAGGAAATTGAAATTTTGGGGTCGAAACTAATTGTGGTGAATATACTTCTTTTTTAATGAACGGTTCTGTTTTAATTGTCTGAATTAACTCATGCAAAGGTTGAGTTAATGGTTTAAATTCTTTTTCCATACGAATTTCTTTATCAGATAAATCTGATTTTAAAGCTTTATACTTTTGTCTAACAGCTTTTCTAGTTTTTACCAACTCTTTCGCTGTTTTTTCCTTCATCTTTACAAAAGGTAGGTTGTATACTAGAAAATTATCGTTTTGTCAGAGAGTTATATAGTGGAAATAAAATTATCAAATCCTTTTCTATAGCGACCACCATTAAATTGGCAGTCTTTATCAATAACGACAAAGTCATATTTATGTTTCCAACACATTGAACACAAGTTTTTAAACTCTTGAAAGCTCATGTCACCATTTACATGATCATCATATATATGTTTCAAGTTTGTAGCATCCTGTTGAAAAATTACCAAGAGGTTGGCATTATCACGTATAAGTTGTTTAGGGATTGATGAATATGTTTGACACAAATAAAAACAATCTGTATTTTTATGACGTCCAAAACAAAAATAATCCCTCATAAGACTTTGATCAGTGCATACTATATCATCAAATATAATCAGTGAGTTTGGTTTTATTTCAGTGGGTGAAACAATATCCTCAGCGTTCGATGATTCAAAATAACCAATAAACTTTAGTGGTGCAAAAAGCCTTTTTAAATATTCATATTTTGATTGATATAAGGATTTTGAGTACACATATATATTTTCAAATCTTAATCCATTAGCGTGTGTTATAAGGGAAATCATAACATTTGTCTTCCCACAACCCGATGGTCCTACTATTAAACATCTTTTACATTTTCCACCAAATAATTGTCCATGTTTTCGATAATTATCATGATATAAATCAAAATTTTTTATCGGTAAAGAAAAATCTTGTTTTTTAATCTTCATTGTTTGAACATCACTATTTAAGTAAGGTTATTTGCGTTTTCAAATCATTTATATATAATGATTAGACATAATAATGTCATTCACTGCGTGGAAGGACAGAGAAAAGGTAGTGGTTTATTAAATACTGTTATTAATAAATTGCCAGTAGAGCTCCATATTCCTTCTTATAACTTTTGCGGACCTGGTACAAAGTTAAACAAAAGGCTTGCCCGAGGTGATAAGGGAATTAATTTATTAGACGAAGCTTGCAAAGAGCACGATATAGCATATTCGGAATATTCCGATTTAAAAAACAGAAACGAGGCAGATAAAGTATTAGCTAAAAAGGCATTTAATAGATTCAAAGCTTCAGATTCAAATCTAGGCGAAAAACTGTCATCCTTGGCTGTGGCCGGAATCATGAAAGCAAAAACAAAACGCGGTATGGGAATAAGAAAAAGAAGTCATAAACGCAAGAAAGGAGGTCAAATATCCTTTAACCAAGGTGTAAGAAAAGCACGTAAAGAGCTAGCTGGGAAAAAATTTGCTAATATAAGAAACGCTGCCGGCACTGCTTTGTCATCAATTAAAAAATTAAAAATAAAAGAACCTAAACAAAGAATTATTCCAATTCCAAAAACTGGTGGAATTTTACCTTTAATACCTATTTTTGCTGGTTTATCTGCTCTCGGAGCCCTAAGCGGGGGCGCTGCTCGCATTGCCCAAGCAGTAAATTCTGCCAAAAATGCACAAAAGAAGTTAGAAGAACAAACAAGACACAACAAAGAAATGGAAAAAATATCAATTGGAAAAGGTCTTTATTTAAAACCATATAAGAAAGGGTGTGGTCTATATTTAAAACCATATTCAAAAAACTGTTAAATTTGCTACCTCGCCGACCTTTGACAAATATAGATTTATTAAAGTATGCGAAAATATTAAAGTTGCCACATTTTAGAGGTGTCTTTATGAGAAATAAGTTACCCAAGAAAATGAAAAAATATGGAAGAGGTATTATAAATTTAGATGACGATATGGGGGAAGGCACTCACTGGACAGCGTATGTTAAAAATAATAATAACATAATTTACTTTGATAGTTTTGGAAATTTACGACCACCAGATGAAGTTATAGCTTATTTCTATAGCGATGGTAGAAAAAACAATATTAAATATAATTATGATAAATATCAATCTTTTAATACCTCAACTTGTGGACAGTTATGCTTACAGTTTATTTATAATAATACGTAATTGTGTTTCCATTTTATTCTTATTACGAGCATCATGTCGTTTACTATAGCTCTTTCCGCAAATTCAGCTATACTTCAAGCAGACTTTCATCCACCTATTTACTTAGATCCTAACACTTCCTACGTGGTCGGACTTACCAACTTTGAAACTTTTAATGCAATACCAAATATTGATAAAAGTAATAATAAAGTATATTTTGGAAAAAATAATGAATTTTTAACAATACCTACAGGAAGTTATGAAATGGATGATGTTAATAAATATTTACAGGCTGAATTCCAAAAAAGAAATATTTCATTTCACCTCTATGCAAATAACAACACATTAAAATCAACAATAAAGTCTACTACGGATATTATTTTTAAAGATGGTACAATAGGAAAGCTTTTGGGTTTTAATAATGGGATTATATCTGGTGATGGAGTTCCAAAAACATCGGAAAATCCAGCAGAGATTATAAAAGTTAATTCTTTATGCATAGACTGCAGTATCGCAGAAGGTTCCTATCTGAACGGAAAGCCAGTACACATTATTCATCAGTTTTTCCCTAATGTTAGCCCTGGATTTAAAATAATAGAAAGTCCCCAAAATATTATTTATTTTCCTGTTACAGTAAAAGTAATAGATAAAATAACAGTAAAGGTAATAGACCAAGATTTAAATCTTGTTGATTTTCGAAACAAGACTGTAACAATAAGGTTGCATATAAAAGAAGTATAATGGTTATCCTTTATAATAGAAAAACCTTCAATTTACCCGCAAAAATTAATAAAAACTATAAGAAGACTAAACATCGTAAACCAAAGATTAGTAGAAGGAGAAACACACAAGGGATAACACGTGAAAATATAAGCTTTTTGAAATCTCTAGGCTTAAAAGTTTTAGTATAATGGATGTCCTTAACGTAACAGAAGGTCTTTTCATAGATAATTCAATTGTGCATTCCGAAGTTCATGGTTATGAACCATACCTACCTACTAAATTGGGAAATAACGATGAACTTATACCTGTTCATGAAGTAGACAAGTATACTCTTCCTTCCGAAAGCTTTCTTTACATAGAGGGCAAACTAACAAAAGATAATAATGCTATCTCAAATACATTAAAATTGATAAACAATGGGATTGCGTTCCTTTTTAAAGAAATGCGTTATCAATTAAACGGTGTTACAATAGATTCAGTTAACTGGGTTAACTTCGACAATAAAGGGATATTTGTCATATAATAAAAATGAATGCAATAAACTTAAAAACGCAGGTTGGTTTCCTATGGAATCTTCACAAGTTGTTGATGCAACAACAGGATTATTTAATGTTTGCATTCCACTTAAATTCTTAATGGGATTTTTTGAAGACTACAAAAAAATTATTTTAAATGCCAAACAAGAACTTATTTTAGTACGCGATAATTCAGACAAAAATGCTACAATTAATACTGCAGACGAAAATCCAAAAATTGAGCTTACAAAGCTAACTTGGAATATACCTCACATTTCAGTAGCTATTCCTCAAGAATTGGCATTATCTAAAATAATTAATAAGAATACTGATATAATAATCGCTTTCCGGAGTTGGGAACTGATTGAATACCCGGAATTACTAAAAACTAATCGTCATAACTGGCCTGTCAAAACATCTACAAAAGTTAATACCCCACGTCATGTAGCAATTGCTTTTCAAAAAGACTTAAGGGATAAATCGACAACTGATATGTCTCTATTTTCCAACGTTAAATTACGAAACATCAAAGTATTTTTAAACTCTGAGAGATATCCCTACAACGATCTATATTTAGACTTTGCTAAAAATAAATTTGCATCATTATACGAAATGTTTTCACAATTTCAAAAATCTTACTATGGATTAACACCTGAGCCCATTTTTTCTCCAAAGGAATTTAATACTTATGCTCCTATCGTATATATCGATTGTTCACATCAGAAAGAAACAATTGAATCCGGGCCTATTGTTATGAGAGTTGAGTTTGAATTACATGATGATCTTATAGACAAAATATCTGCATATTGTCTTATTATGCATGACAAAGTATTTAGCTACAATCCATTAACCAAAAATGTTAGACAACTTTAAAGCGCATGTCTAATATTTTACATAAAATCAATGCTCTACTATTCTTTCCTACCATTATGGGTGAAGATCTAGAACTTCAAGTGTCCTACTTTTTAGAAGAGCTGAAAAAATTAAAACAACAACTACAAGAATATTCTGACAAGAAATCTATGATTAAATAATTTTCGCTTATTAAATTATGTGGTTATTATTGGCAAGATGACATCAAGTTCGGATAGTGGTTATTCCAGTGACGACGAGCAGGTAGTTGCACCAAATGCGCAACATAGGAGTGTACGCAGACTGCGTAGGTTGAGATATTGCATCGTGCAATCCTACGTAAAATGTTGGTCGTTCAGCTTGTGTATGCACTGCTATTGTCTTATTATGCATGAGAGAGTATTTAGCTACAGTCCATTAACCAAAAATGTTAGACAACTTTAAAGCGCATGTCTAATATTTTATATAAAGTCAATGCTCTACTATTCTTTCCTACCATTATGGGTGAAGAACTGGAACTTCGAGTATCCTACTTTTTAGAAGAGCTGAAAAAATTAAAACAACAACTACAAGAATATTCTGACAAGAAATCTATGATTAAACAATTCTCATTTTTGAAATTATGAGGTTATTAATTGTCGATGTGCAAGGATTTAATATAGAAAATAAGAAGTTTATTCCCAAAGAGTTGGCTGCCTATGATGGAAGCAAGACTTGTCACTATGATTTTAAAGCACCATTTGATCTAAAATACCTGCCACCTGACTTACACAAACAAGCTGTGTGGTTAATGAAAAATCATCACTGTATCCCATGGAATGAAGGATATACACCAATTCACAAGTTTTCTGAAATAATCAAGAATTTAACAGAGAAAGTAGATCATGTTTATGTGAAAGGGAGAGAGAAATCCGAATACATTCGAAAATATTCATTAAAACCAGTCATAGAACTTGATGAAAATCCAAAATTACAAGAAGAAGAAGCTCATTGTTTTTATCATTCTAAATCACCATGTATATGCGCACTTACTAATGTATACAATTTATATAATAATTATTTAATGATTGAATAAAACACATAAATGAAATAAAGTTTTTTATTTGTTACAAATTAGGTTGAATTCTTCAATAATTTCACGTGACAAAAACTTCTTTACTTCATCCAAATGCTCCTCAAATCCCATTTCCTTTATGGTTTGCAGAAAAGTTCTTATATCAGAAGTATGTAAATATATGTTACAGGCTTCTTCAGCTTTTCTGTATTTTCTTGCCAATTCCATACACTCTTCATAGGTACAAAATCGATCGAATCCATACTCGGCTTCATGGGCAGTAGTGATGTAAGGATACGTATCCAAAAATCCGTTGGATCCGAATATTAAAAGAATCCGGATTATCCGGAACCGGCCGAGAACTTGAATACGGATTCGGAATCAAAATAAATTCGCATCGGGTGGTTACTAATGCAAAGTGCAAAGAGAAAACGGGATCGGAATCGAGTGTAAGCGAACAACACGGTCTGCGATTTGGCATATTTGATATTGTGCTTTCTCTTTCTAATGACATCATAGTTATCGGGGTAACGGGTATCATATGAGATGAGACCCATTGGTTAAACTAGTCCCGCCCCACCCGAACCGAATTCAAACGAGAACGGCGCGACGCGGTGCCTTCTTATCCCTAAACTTCGACTTCGAATGGTATGATACCGATACCGCAAGTAGCCGTGTATCCGGATAGAAAATGTTTTAGTCTGTTGCATGCATACGTATACATGATCTGTAACCGCTTTCGCGCGGGTCAAGAAATGGATTCGTATTCGGATAATGGATACGGATATTAGCTGATTCCGATTCCGTATGATTCGGATATCTAATGAATACGGATATTTACAACACTAATGGGCAGCATCAAATTCTAAATTCCTAAAGTCATATGATAGATTCTCTATAGCACTTGTTAGGTTATATGCTACTCGTTGAGATGTATATGCTAACCACATCTTGTATGAGTATGCGAGACTTAAAGTAAGTTCAGAGCTTTAAATATTAATTTAGGAGGTGGGAGGAATAAAAGAGAAAAATATATTTATGAACAGAGCTTTAAATATTAATTTAGGATAGGAGGTGGGAGGAATAAAAGAGAAAAATATATTTATGAATTTTTATTTTCAATACAACTTTTTACAAATTCATTACATGCAAATATTTCTACATCCTCCACAACACAATCTGAGTAAAAGTTTAATAATTCCAAAACACAGCAAACATTTAAACTATTTTCCATAGGTGAAATAACCTCATATACATTTTTTAACAAATCACCATTTTTCATAGAGATTCCACTAACTAAAATATTGTAATATTTGGAAAATTCCTGGTTTTTTAAGATGTCAAAACGATATTTGATTAAATTTGTCAAGTTCACTAATTCATTTATGGTATCACCAGCTAGGAAAACTTCATTACCGCCATCTTGTGTAATCTTAATTATTCTTGCATCCCCAATAAACACAAAGTGAATCGCATAACCATTTCCCTTCATGGGTTGCCACCCGGTGTTGTTGGAATAAATAAAGCTCAACATAATTCCTTGATTATTTAGGAAGGAAATCCATTGATCTTCATTAAAAATCACATTTTGATTGTATTTGTATCCACAGAGTTTAACAACAGGAATATATTTTCTCTCTAAGGAAAATCCAACGCTGACCCATTTGGATTTGGATTTGTTTATGTAGTAGATGGATTCATTGATGAGAGCTGCATTGCGCTTCTTACTAAACTCTTGTTGGTTTCCTGTTGGTTGATACATTTTCAGATGCTTGCTGGAAATAATGTCAGTAGAACTGTGGGTGACTGCTTAAATAGACAGATGTGGTAGTGGGGATAGTAAGCGTGGTAGTGGGGATAGTAAGAGAGGTGGGGGATTTAAACACTAATCTTATAGATCTAAACATCATTTAGCGTCAAACCATGAATGAGTGTAAGACAGAACTTTTTATCGACATTCAAGGATATAACTGTTCCTTTCCAAAAGAATTAGCGATTTACGATGGGATTCGTTGCTCAAATTATCTGTTTAAATCGCCATTTCAAAAAAATATGTTATCTGCTTCTGATATCAAACTGGTTAAATGGGCCGAAGAGTATCATGGACTAAAATGGGAATTTGGAAATATAGAACTTAATGAAATTGATGATATTTTAAAGCATGTGTTAGAAGTTTACCAATCGCCAAAAATTTACGTGAAAGGGAATGAAAAAATAAACTACTTAAAAAAGTTTTTGGATGAAGATTTCATATACGCTATTCCCATTGGTCAAGAACCAAAATTAAGTAGATTTAAGAAAATTCCAGAATGTTATTTTCACAAAAATGTAAATCCATGGCATTGTGCATTAGCAAACGTAAAATTGTTATATAATTATAGACATTGTTATGAATAAAAACCTTTATTATAAATATGTTTTTATTGAGAATTGTATTTATAATACAAATATACTTTGAATAATATATATCCCATAGTACATATAAACACTACTAACAATATACTTAATAATACTATACACACATTTACATTGCATTCTTCTATAAAAGATTTTCTATACAACTGATTCCATTCCTGTGTCACTACTGAAGTTTTATTGAAATAATATAATCTTAACTTATACTGTACAACGGTAGAATTATTTATAATATTATCATCGATTTTGTAGGTAAATAAACCATTATTTATATTCATTCTTTTCCATGATGAAGGCCAACTATCATTATTTACATTATTAACAGATAGACAAATAAATGCTTCTCGAACATTAGGATCAACTTGTGTGAACAAAGTATTGTTAACGAATGCTGATAGAAATATAACTCCTACTGGTAGCAGAGCCATTTTCAAAATAAAAGATTTTTCCAGGGTTCTTATGTTTTATATTCATCATGAACTAAATCTTTTAGAGTATCAATTACATTATTAACCATCTCATCGTCAGTCTTGGATTTCTCATCCAAAATACTTATATGCTTGTGTCCCCAAGCTAAAGTCCTTAATGAATCTCGAATTATATAGCGTTTATCATCTTTTGGAGACAAAGCAACCTTATTTTTTAATTGTGTAAACATATCATGTAAAATTGAATGAAATATATTCATTTTTCTAAATTTGGTTTCAGAATTTTCAACTACATCTTTATAATCTTGTTTAGTAATGGAATTTTCTATAACATATTTTTTTACTCCTTTCGCCTTTTTTTCAGATTGATTCTCTAAATTAACACAGTAGGCTTTAGCTCCCGTCCCATAAAAACTTAAAATTGGTTTACCCGCAAACTCATCTTTCATTCGTCCTAATACAGAATTGTTCCTAGTTATATTATGTATATTATTTTCACTATAATTAGAAGTATCAAACTTATCTAAATTGTATTGCATGTCTTTATAAAAATTTTCCGTTTTTACGTTTAAAATTAAACTATCTGTTTCCGTATATAACAAAATTGCTTCGTCTCCATACTTGCTTTTAATATAATCATAATAAAAATTATATAAAACGGTTTTTGATAATTCCAAGACTGTGAAACCAATATAAACCGGTTTGTTGTAAGTTATCTTTACTCTCTCCATTTGTATTGCGACAAAGTTTTCATTAAAGACTAATCGATCTTTAAAATTGGGTTTAGCAATCAATGTCTGCGCTCCTTGCTTTTTACCAATGTTTTCCCAGTGTGTAACTAATCTAATATCAACTCGTTTATCAATGTTTTCTAAAGATTTACCGTAAATGGCATTATTAAATAATTTGTAAGTATCCTTTTCCAACTTATTTTTAGATTTGTTCCTCATTTCAGTATTTACATCGATGTATGGTTTAAGAAATGCAGCTTGTTTAAATTTAATAACTCTATGAATTTTAGTTAGTTTTAATCCGTTTTTAAGCACCTGTTTAAGATTACGATAATGAATAACATATCTTTCTTTATGGTTTAAATTGCATATTAATTTCTTTTGTTTTGAACCTGGTGCGCAAATATTTTCAGCCAAAAAGGGTAGTTCATTGTGTTCTTGATGCAAATGTTGAGGATACTTTAAATCTACTTCCAAAACGAACCCGAATTCAGCATCATCAGATATAGACATCACATCAAGTTTTTCAGTTTCTTCATCGTTCAACCAAGAAAAATCACTTACGGGGAGACATTGTCTCATACTATGTCCATACAAGTTAGTTGCATCTAAATACATTATAAATGAATTTGGAAAATGAATTATTAGCTTCAGCTTTTCGAACGCTGAAATGACAGACACCACCTCTTATATTATTTTTAAAAAAATGTATCATATCTATATTCGTTAATAATTCTAATTTAACATTAGTCATTTTTAACATTGAATCCCATCTTAAACCTGGTAATGTATAATACTGTGCAGGATCTAGCTTAAAATTATTTAAAGATACATTTCGAAAAGCTTCAAAAAAATCTGTTAATATGAGAACATCTGACAATAAATAAATTTTGGTATAATCCATAAGATTTTGACAATTAAATAAATTCCAAATATTAATTGCTCTATTGTAATCCAACGGACACATAGGTTCATCTTTAAGTTTATCATAAAAATGTTCAATAGCTGGAAGTTGATTTTCATACAGTTTATCCATAGAATCAACATAAGAATAAGGATAAACACCTTTTTTTCGAATTTCATTAAACTGGTTAGGATCTTCAAAATATTTTCAACCAAGCTTTCCAAAGAGGAACCAACGAAACGGAATGAATCTAAAAATCTCATTTTAATAAATATATTTTTTTCTTTATTGTCTTTATCTTTTACTTTGTCAACTAATATGGATTTTGAAAATGAAATGTATTTTTCCTTAGTTTGTGCAAGTACATCAATATTATCTTCTTCAGAACACAATTGTTTAACAAATAAATGACTATCATAACCAGTTAAATTATGAAAAAAGATGGGTATAAAATTTGGAATTTGGAAGTTTAAGTTGCAAATACTGTGAGCTGCATTTTGAAATTTACCAGTTAAATGATCGTGATCTCTTACTTTTTCATTTTCTTCAACTTTTTTATTACATATATGACAAATTGTACTATTTTTATAAGCCAGCTCCTCTTCATCTGATAAAGGAAGCATTTTTACTACAGGTTTAAGATGGTCATTATAAATTCTATGTACATGACCTTCAATTCGTTTACAAAATTCATCAGCGGCGTCCATACCAAAATAGTAGTCTAATACGGACAAAGAATCATCATATGAACATTTAATGAAATAACAAAAAGCATAAGGTTCATGTTTAAATGTGTTACGAGTATATGAATCCTCATCATTATCTGGTTGATCAAACTGCAAAGGTTTTAAAAAGCATTCAAAGTCTGCATATATAACAAATGGAACTTTTAGTTGTTTTTGAAAATTTTCAAACTGTAAAATATTTTCTGGTATATGCTGACCGTACTTATTTATTTTAATGTCATTGGTAGGAATTTTTCTAAACAAATGATTACAATCATGTGATTGGTGCAACTTTAATTTTTCCATCGAGGTAAAATAAATTAAACAACCATCACAAAAATATTTTTTAAAGTGACTTTTATTAATTTGAGTTGCTAGTAATCGTGACATATCCTTAATCCAACAATAATGATTGTTTTCACCTTCACTTATCAACAACAAATTTATATGTACTGGAAGTTTTTTACTTGTGTAATGAAGCGGACCAACCACTTCATACTTGAATTTACTATCTTCGTAAACACTTTCTAAACCGTAAACATTTACAGATATTTGATTAAGAGTTTCAAATTTTCGTATATCTTTTAACTTTACAGGAAACTCTATTCCTTCAAAATTTAAATACTCAAAAAAATTAGGATATGAACTCGTTATATTAACATTAATATTAGCAGGAAACAGTGCACTTATGACACTCCATCCGAAACAATATAAATCATTATTTTTGATATTAATAACAGCTTGTTTATTTAAAATTTGTTTTGGTAAAGGGATATACGATGAAGCTCTAATTGGATTAAATTTATTTATGTTAAGCTCCAAATGTAATATTTTTTCCAACGCCCATCCTGATCCATTTTCTGTGAATATTGAAACTTTTTCTTTAATTTCAGACAAAAACTTCTTATAAATATCAGATAAATCTGTTGTTGAAGTTATGATCTTATTTTTGGTATTAAACGATTTAGTTTCGATTGTCTCTTTTGTTTGTAAGAGATATTGACCAAATAGTTCTACATTAATCTTAACACACCTATGCTTAGCTACCTGTTCAGAAATTAAACTAATAAACTTTTGTTTCACTTCTTCAAAAAAATCATCGACATCTACATACTTTTTCGATGGGAGCAGCATGTAGGACACAATCCTGTTTTTAAACGCGGAAGTTAAAATTTGCACTTCATTGTCACTTTTCACAAGTTTACTTTTATGTAAGTTTGAACGTAAATGCGCAGCAAGTTTACTTTTCACATACCAAGTATCACAATTTTTACATCGTGATAAAGTAATTTTTGGTATTGGAGGTCTATCTTCTATTTTAGCTTTTTTCATGGACACATCACATACCTGGGTATTAGCCTTTCTTTTTTCACGAGAACAAGATGGTCTATATTGACATGATTCTCTTTGATGTCTATACACATTTGATTTCTGAGTAAAAGTTTTGTTACAATCACTGCACTGATACATCTTGAGAACTGAACAAAATAGCAGAAAAGACTGATACTTATTCAACAATTCTTTTATAAAAATTCTTGCGATATTTTAACTGACCTCAGCTGACAGCAATTTGCAAACTAAACAATGATACCTTAATATAATATCAAAGCTAAGTCAACTAACCACTGAGGATACATAACTAACAAGGAATCATTCGGTATTGCTTTAAATATGGAGTGGAGGGAAGCGGTGGGATATGGAGAGGAGAAAGTGGTGGGGAGAGAAGTGGGGTAAAGTGGTGGGGAGAGAAGTGGGGTAAAGTGGTGGGGAGAGAAGTGGGGTAAAGTGGTAGGGAGAGAAGTGGGGTAAAGTGGTGGGGAGAGAAGTGGGGTAAAGTGGTAGGGAGAAGAGTGGGTAGATTTGGAATGGTGAAGAGTGGGGGGTTTTGGAGCTTCCTTGTATTTCGTGTGCCTATTTCCCAACTACTACTATTTGATTGTATTCTTGTATTCTTCTTATACCTTTACATAAAGATAATTTTATTATTATTTATTATTATAAAGGATATTAAACAACATTTTGTTGTTTTTTTTTTGTTAAGCACTGTGAAAAAATCTTATCACATTCTCTGAACAAAACAAATAAAATTTAAAATAAAATTGTATATTGATAAAGTTTATATTCTCTATTTAGAGAAGGAAGAAAGTCATAGGTAATAATAACGCAATATTAAATATTATATATAATTTCTTATTAATATAAAAATTTATATTGGATACCAAAAATATATATTTTTTAAAAACTCCTTGTGCCAATCACATTACAAGAGAATCAAACTATTCATAGTAAAAGCTTTCTTTAGAAACAAAACATGCATGTATATTGCTAAATTTTAATATTATTGGAAAAGAGAATCAGTATATATTTTTCAAGTATGCAAAGGTATATAACAAATTAATTTTAACAGTTTTAAGTTAAATTTAAAAGAAGGCTACTCCAAAAAGAACTGTTTTATTCAAAAAATCTCAGTTCCCGTGAGAGCACAGCCTATACAAAACCAATTCCTAATTTTTACTTTTGGAAAACAGAATCCCCGTATACTTTATTCTTTTAAATACCTCTAATGAATTAAAACTTTTATGAGGTGTAAAAAAAATTTAATATATTTTTATCCTTCAATTAAAAATCAAGCTGACTAGAAAAAAAGGGTCGCATAATTCAAATAATAGTAATTAATAAGGACCCCAATAATCAAAACATATACATCAATGATCAAAATTTTAATGTACTTACCAAAGAATAAACTACACACACTCATTAAAACAAAAAAATGTAATACGAGTACTTCAACCAAGGTTGGAGGTTAAACACCTAATGATTGCACCAAATCTTAAAACTTGTTTATATTAAACTGCATAGTGGTACTGATGAATCTACGAAAAAAGATCGCCAACAATTGGTCGCGCGAAAAAATGTCGCGCGCAAATGGGCGCATAGCAAAAGGTCGCCGGCGAAAAAAGAGCGCCGACAAAAAAAGGGCGTGCGGAATTGATCGCGCGAAAAAAGGTCGCGTAGGAAAAGTTTTTAAATCAATATATATCTACAGGTTGGTGAAACCAAGATGGAGAGGGCGTTTATGGTTAATCAATGAGGGATATCGAAAAGCCTTTCTTGGATATGATTGATAGCTAAATATTTAAAAATATTTTAATATTAGCTATCAATCGTATCCAAAACAAAGCCTTTGTCAGTTTAACTTTCCTTCACACTTTATCCAGGCTTAGGACTGTAACAAAACCCGTTACCTCCGCCTATGTTAATATACATATAATATACTCGTTTTACTACGAGTCGCCGCCACTGTGCAGTTTTTTTGCAGAGTTTCGTTGCTCTGTCGTTTGACCAGGTAAAAAGGTTTAGCAGATCATTTTTACCATCGCTTGTGTCGTAGCCAGTCAGTTTTCTTAATTTCTTTCTCCCGAAATCTACAAACTGAAAGCGAACCTTTTGGTGACTACCAGAGCTGTAAAGTATTACTTTAGAGTCACTGCGTGCCTGGTCGTAAAAGGTAAAACAATTGCTATGATATTCTTACATAAAATATGTCAAGCTTATATTTATGATATGTATTCTTTTAAAATACCCTTTAGCTGGTAAATTTTTAACATTTCCTTTTTTCGTAAAAGATTGTAGATTAACAGAAGAATTAAACAACCTGTCGAGAAACCGAAACATTGCTTTTCATTACCAGCATTCGAACCAAAATCCCTGAGAAACCCACAAAGAGTTACGTTGCAACTTGACACCCAACGAGTCGCTGGTTTAGCAGAAATGGTTCCGACAAATACACCATTTGGTGGTCGCAGCCTGAACCATAGTCACGGGGAATCTCCGCCTTTTTTTGGGTTCAGTAGCGGAGAACAGTCGCAACCAACAATGCAAGGTATAAATTTTCCTTTTGCGCCCAGCCAATTTAAGCAGACAAATGGGGGAGCTCAAAACTTTCAGACAAGCAGTACAGGGCCGCAAGGCATACCGGTGCATCCGGTCAGCGTACCCCCATATCCACCAGAAGATTTTGTTAAGCTGGTTAATTCAATTGTAACATCACTTAATCATTTAAATTTAAATAATCATAATAATACAAATAGTTCATGTAATGTAACAGGCACGAGTAACTCTAATGTAGTCGATGCTATAAAAATTTTACCAACTTTTGGAGATGACGGAACGTTGCATCCTATTGAATTTTTACACCATATAGAAAACGTGGTGGATGTACAAACATTACCTTACACAAAAATTGCTTTTGTTTTGAATAATTTGTTTAAAAAATCGGTTAAAACCTGGTGGGATGCTTTTTACGATCAATTTCATAGTTACAGGGAATTTGAACAGGCTTTTATTAAAAATTACTGGGGTGCAGATAGGCAAATAAATATTAAACTACAATTGGAGGCAGGGCGATACGAGGAAGGTCAAGGGCTGCTAACCGAACATTTTAACAAACACGTTAGTTTAGCGAAGTATTTAGAACCACCATACTCTACAGTCGAACTAATTTGCATAATAGCCCGACATTTTCCTCCTAACGCCTCGTCTGTCCTTATAGGGGTGCAAACCCTAACTGATGCGCTGGATAGGCTACGACAGGCTGACAGTTATTTTAACAACACCGGTAGTAAAATCAAACAAAACTTTTTACCGGTCGAACAAAAAAATAATGGGTTAAAATTTAATAGTTTTAACCCCAAACCCCAATTCTCTAGGACCACGAAGCAAAATATTGCTACATTAGAACTGGACCTAGACAGTTCGGGAAACGGGGAAATCCTTCAAAAGTAACCCCCAATTTGAAGGACTTGTTTCTAAACGAGGGGGAGAGGGTGTCTCAAATATCAAACCATCCTAAAGAAGACCTACTAGAAGAATGTGATTTTGATCATCAGATTCTTGACAATACTTCCCCAAAAATAATCGTAGGAATTTTTGATTTTTGGTTTACTGCTCTAGTGGATAGTGGTAGCCAGGTTTCTGCTATTTCCGAGGAAATCTGGGTGCAGCTAACCCATTTTCATAAAGACATACCACATATTAAATGTGTAGGTATACGCGTGGTTGGTGCTTTTAAAAGTAAATTTAAAAAAGTTAGTTTGCAGGCCGAAATTCCTATATTTATAAAGGGTAGAAGATTTTTGCACGAATTTCTTGTAATACCAAATCTTTCGTGTCCAGTTATTTTAAGTTGTGATTTTTTACGACTTTATAATGTTTCGATAAATTTACCTGAAAAACATTTAAGTATAAAATGCAACAAACAATTTTTTATCGTGCCCGAAAAAAAATATCAGCACGGTGAAGAATCCTTATCAATAAACATTTGTAGTATTGTTAACAAAAACGATAAATTCCTTAACGACTGGTTCTCTTGTAAACTTAGCGTGAATATCGAAGCAAATAATATTTTAGAACATGAAAATAAAATTAATCTTTTGGAAAGCTTAACGAAAAATAATCCAAATACGAGTTTTTGTTCTAAACAGATAAATTCTCCCGAAATCGTAGAATCGATATCACATAATATTGAAAATGTTACTAACGAACAGCAACAACATTTTAAAAATCTAATAAACAATTTTAGTAGTATATTTTCAAATATACCGGGTCGCACAAAACTTTACGTACATCGAATAAAGCTATTAGACGATACGCCGTTTTTTATTAAGCCGTATCCGATACCGGTAGCACATCGGGATGCCGTGCAAAAGACTCTAACCCAGATGTTAGAATGGGGTGTTATAGAGCGGACTCCTTCGCAGTATATATCGCCGATTATGACCACTATTAAAAAAGATGGTAGCGTGCGAGTATGCCTAGACGCGCGTCACGTAAACTCGGTGATGTCACCAGATTTTGAGCTACCTAAACCTATCGAGGAAGTGGTACGGTTAATGTCGGGTAAAAAATTTCTCTCTAGCATTGACCTTACACACGGATATTGGCAGATTCCACTGCACGAAGAAGACAGACAGTATACGGGTTTTATGGTCGGTACCCAAACTTATAGATTTTGTGTCCTCCCCTTTGGTATTAAAACGGCGGTGAGTGCATTTAGTCGCGCTATGGATGTCATTTTTGGATCGGCTTTTCAGGGTTTCTTGTTAAACTACTTGGACGATCTACTGGTCATGAGCGATACATTTGAAAACCATTTAAACCACCTTAACCGGGTTTTTAGCCGCCTAGCCTCGGCGGGATTGACGGTGAAACTGGAGAAATGTTCTTTTTTCCAAACCGAGTTACGTTATTTGGGTTACATTGTCAATGGGCAGAAAATAAGGCCAGACCCGAACAGAATCCAGGCTCTACAAGATTATCAACGTCCTGCCAATGTCAAACAGTTGCAGGCGTTTCTGGGGTTGTGTCAGTATGATAGGATTTTTACGCCAAAGTTCGCAGGACTTTCGGCTCCGCTAACCTTACTGTTAAAGAAAAAAACAGCGTGGACGTGGAGTGACAGGCAGGAAACCGCATTCCAAGGCCTTAAGTCTCTTTTACAACGGGAGACACTACTGTATCATCCGATTTGTAATGAACCGTTCTGCGTCCAAACTGATGCCAGTGACGTTGGCCTCGCGGCAATTTTGTTCCAGACGATCGGGGGAGAGCGTAGAGTGGTAGCATATGCCTCGCGTCTCTTGTTGGACCGGGAAAAGAGATATTTTTCTACGGAAAAAGAAGTCCTGGCAGTCCTTTTTGCGTTGTCAAAATGGCGCATATATTTGTTAGGCAAGAAATTTTATTTGTATACTGATAATAGAGCGGCTACTTACATGAACCGGTGCCGATTAGTGTCGGAGCGAATTTCTCGGTGGGCGTTGATTATGCAGGAATACGATTTCGAAATAAAGCATATTCCTGGTCGCGAAAACATACCAGCGGACGCTCTTAGTCGTTATGCGGGGGCTAGGTATCCTACGCCAAAGGATAAATGTTTTAAGATTTTAAGTTTTTTCAAGCTACCTGATGACTTCCAAAAACTAATTACAGAAATTTCGAAATTTCAAAGAGAAGATGAAAAGCTTCGGGTCATTAGGGATAATATAGATAAAGACCAGTCCTTACAGTCACGGTTTGTATTTCGTAACGATATTTTATACAAGATTGGTAAGACGGAAGGTCACTACTTAATGTGTGTCCCTCGTATACTCACGGACAAATTTATTGATGTCTATCATTCAACTTTTGGGCATTTCGGGGTTTACAAAACGTGGCTACTTCTTAGAAATGAAGTTTGGTGGAACAATATGCATCGCGAAATTAAAAAACGCCTAAGGTTTTGCGAGATTTGTCAAAAAGCTAAAATTACTATCTTACCTAAACCACCTCAAATGCAAATAATACCTTCAGGTAAAGACGATATCGTAGCCACCGATATTTTGGGGCCGCTTATACGTAGTCGGGGAGGGGCCATGTACCTCTTTGTGCTAGTAAATTTATTTACGAAACATGTTCGGCTTTATCCCTTAAAAAAGGCCACTTCGCGGGCTATGTTGAATCGCCTGTTAAAAGATTATTTTTCTAAGAATGCCGTGCCGTCGCGCATGCTCAGTGATAACGGTACGCAATATACGTCGAAACTTTGGCGTGAAACTTTGCAGGCGCAGAATGTGAAATTGGTCTATTCTTCGGTACGACACCCATGCGCAAATCCTTGCGAGCGCGTTATGCGGGAACTGGGTCGACTTTTAAGAACTTATTGTTCCGAACAACATTCGCGTTGGGCTTGGGAAGTGTCTCGCTTTGAAGTGTTCCTAAATACCGTCGTGCATGAATCTACGGGTTTTTCTGCTAATGAACTTCAATTCGGGGAACCCCCTGTCTCCTTTTTGCCTTCGGAGTATCGGGGAAATACTACCGGCACCCTGTCCCAAGCGGAAAACTCATTTTGGCCGATGCCACATTACGGGGCCGTGCTGCCCGTCGAGCGGCGCAGTTTCCTGGCCGTCCTTTTACTGAATTTGAACCGGGTAATCTGGTTTTGCTGAGAGCAAACACCGTATCATCCGCCATTCGAGCTGAAACGAAAAAAAGGTTATTGTTGTTCGAAGGCCCTTACCGGATAAAAAGAAAGGTTAGTGATGCTACTTATGTACTAATTCACCTTAATAATAATGTTGAAAGGGGTGTGTTTCATGCCTCGCATCTTAAAAAGTTTTTTGGTTCCTCTACGGCCTCTTCACCGAATTGGGAAAATTAAACGTTTCGAGGCCTAGCTGGAGGGGGGCGAAGATGTAACAAAACCCGTTACCTCCGCCTATGTTAATATACATATAATATACTCGTTTTACTACGAGTCGCCGCCACTGTGCAGTTTTTTTGCAGAGTTTCGTTGCTCTGTCGTTTGACCAGGTAAAAAGGTTTAGCAGATCATTTTTACCATCGCTTGTGTCGTAGCCAGTCAGTTTTCTTAATTTCTTTCTCCCGAAATCTACAAACTGAAAGCGAACCTTTTGGTGACTACCAGAGCTGTAAAGTATTACTTTAGAGTCACTGCGTGCCTGGTCGTAAAAGGTAAAACAATTGCTATGATATTCTTACATAAAATATGTCAAGCTTATATTTATGATATGTATTCTTTTAAAATACCCTTTAGCTGGTAAATTTTTAACATTTCCTTTTTTCGTAAAAGATTGTAGATTAACAGAAGAATTAAACAACCTGTCGAGAAACCGAAACATTGCTTTTCATTACCAGCATTCGAACCAAAATCCCTGAGAAACCCACAAAGAGTTACGTTGCAGGACTGTCAGTTGATAACTGGCGGCTTTAAAAGTTTTTTTGTGTTTTGTTTTTTTTTAATTGTTGTTGTTGATAAGCCGGCTTTCACAAAGTCTTTGTCAGTTTTTTTTTTCGCTTTTATATCTGTAGTTGAAAGTTATGGGCAATTCCTCTTAAATATTCTAAATTTGGCCGATTGCCGTATTGTTGACAAATAGTTTTTATTCGCTGCGCCGTGTCTTTATAAGTTTTTTTACGTGGTGGTTCGTTACCGGCTATATACTGCTCAACTTTCAAACGAATCAAACTTTCTTCTTTTTTCAACCCATTGATAAATTTCCATAAATTTGGATGTGCTGCATTTAATAAAGAGGAGAAGCTATTGTGCCATCCTTCGACAGAATTATTTGTACGTGGTAGATCTTGGTCTATGAATTGAAAGCAATTCCAAAGATTTCATGAAAACATCGGCTGTCTTCTTTGGTGTCGCCGATCCAAACGACCTATCCATACATCTTCAAAGTAGTTTATTAACGGCAATAGTAAATTTTCATTGTGCGTGTAAAATTCGCTCTCCAGCAGCTCTTCGAATGTTGCAACAACATTTTCTTCAGGTACGAAGGCCAGAGCTGCCAATTGTCGCAGATGTACAGCAAAATTCGCGTCTTCTGTATAAACTTGTTGCAAGCCTGCACCTTGCATGTTTCTCCACAAACATTGCGTAAAATGAAAGAAGCAGCCACGGATTCTGACTTCAGGAAACTCTTCTTGTATAGCATTAATTGCTGCTCTTTCAAAATCCACCATTATTGTTGTAGGTCGTAAACCTGGTCGTAACCTTTTTAATTCCTGGAAGAGTCGAATGTATGTTGCCTGAGTTTTATTAGGAAGAAGAGCAAAAACAGTCGGTAAAACGTTGCTATACTGTACGCCATGGATTGTATACAGCTGACCAAACAATAGAGGTGTAATGTAAATGTTCCATCAGCATACCAGTGGTCACATGTCTCCATATAATTTAAATTTCTTTCGGTGGAAAATATTAAAATTCTTTGCTCGTTTGGACCACTATCGAATAAAAGAAACGGTTCGCCATTGCTATTTTTTGTGTATTCTTCCGGAATAGCAAGGTCGGTTAAATTTCTAGGATTTGCCGGGATAGCTTCGATTCTTTGCCGTGTGTGCTGAATAGTTCGCTTTAAGGATGGAATGGAAGGTAACTTCCCAGTTGCGCCCACAGAAACTTCTTGTGAAACAGTAGCTATTATACCTTGTGTGGTTAGTTCAACTTGATGAGCTAGTTCCTTTATTCTATTGCAAGCTCTCTTTGCCTCTACTATGGATGCATCTGCAACGTGGTTGTGGCTTGTACTTTTCACTGCTTCATCTCCCACTGTGTGAACTCTCCCGGTACATTTATACTTCTTGTATTGGCTACACTTCCATATTGTCTTTTCACCGATTATTTTTTCCTTTCTGTGGATACATCCATTGTACACTAACATATTGGCACCTTTCTGACTTTTTACGTAAGTTAACACCATCCTGACAAATCGACAACTTAACGAATAATAAACTAGGATATTTTGCCAAACTGTTCTTATACCCTTTTA
The DNA here is from genome assembly GCA_963971165.1 of Philopedon plagiatum. Lineage (NCBI taxonomy): Eukaryota > Metazoa > Arthropoda > Insecta > Coleoptera > Curculionidae > Philopedon > Philopedon plagiatum. Next base: position 55,831,507 of record OZ020192.1, on the reverse strand, counting down.
AAAGCCAATTAAGTTAGGTACACGTATGGTTAAGGATTTTATAACTAGGAGTACTTGTAATCCCATTGTTTGTTTATTTCTGGAATTTCAAGGTATTTTAATTCTCACGTGCAAAGCTATTAAAACGGATTAAAATAAGGGTAAAGGTTTAATAAGCTATTAAAACGGATTAAAATAAGGGTAAAGGTTTAATGAGGGGGGTAAGTATGGTCTATTTGTTCGTTAAGTCGAAAAACAGGGCAATAAGGAACTAAGACACATATCGATATTTTCCTGCGCGCCCTTTTTACGCGCGATCAATTGCAAGCGGCCTTTCTTCGTCGGCGATCTTATTTCGCCGGCGACCATTTGACACGCGCCCAATTGTGCGCGATATTTTTTCGCGCGACCAATTGTTGGCGATCCTTTTTCGCGACACCGGTACGGATAATCACGTCATATTTATCATTTAGCTGTAATTAAAAACCCTATAAATATTTCCTAGTAATACGTTATCTACATCCTGTAAAAATAATTTTGAAAAGTAATTCTAAAAGATAATAATTATTACAGTTGAACAGATCTTTCGTATTTGGATATATTTCAAGCATATTTTACTAATTTATTGTTTAAGAAATTATATTGGGGGATGTAGTGTAATTTTATCAAAATCCGATTAGAGGCACAAAAAGTATTTTTAGAAATGTATATGTTAAAGTGGGGGGGGGGGGGCAGAACTGGCTGGAATAATAATATTAACTTAATCTTGAAACAATCATCGTACACCTGAGGTCAAGGTATTGTCAAGAGCAACTCCCGTTCAAGGACAATGTTTTTGTGAAGGTCAAATATAGTTCAAGGTTTCTGACCTCTCGCTGTCGTTCAAGGTCAAGGTCAAATAACAATCACACGTACACGCTCGCCACAGTGTGCTTACTGACATAAGCACACATTTATGACATGACGTAGCACAAATTTAGTGCTGTAGAAATGGAGCTGTTGACCGATCTAGACATGGCACACTTCGTTAAACATGATATTCGCGGTAGAGTCAGTCAGTGTAGTGTGAGAAAAGCATTTGCTAACAATAAATTTGTACCTCATTATGACGCTTCCAGACCTATACTTTAACTAATGGAAAGTGAAACCGCAAAAAAAAGTAACGAAGCCGACACCTTTGACGCAGCAGTGCCGATAAGGTCCAGCCATAGGCGTCCCAAAATATTCTAACCAATTTAAGATGGGACACAATAAAAAGTTTTAACATTTTAACCAAATATTATTTATAAGTATATCAAAACCTAACTGAATCTGCAAAAAGGATGTTTAACCATAGAAATAATTGTATTCATGGGCGTACCGTCGACCGATAATTAAGACTTTAAATTAATGGCATAAATACGTTGTTATTTTTATGATCGTTTTGTAGTAAGTGTAACTATATTATATTTACACCGTCGTCCGCTCCCCAGGCGCGCACGTATGGGCGTACTTTTACGACGCGCGGTTTGTCATGATCGAGATCAGCTATTCAACTGAGAACCAAGGACACACATAATGGGTCGGATGCGTTGTGCATATCACTTTCTTGTCGTTGTTAGCCAGGGCCACGCCTCTTGACTATAATTGTTTTTACTAAGTTTTTTCCTGGAATTATAACTTAGACCACTATCTGTCTAAGAAACCATTTTTACCGTTTCGTGAATACCGTTCTGGTCCCTCTAGTCGGTGCAAGACTCCCTTGACCAAGAACGTTGATTTATCCCAAATTAACAAGTACCAAGTATAGACTTCCTACATCTGAGTACAAAAGCCTGCGTCTAATTTCGAGACGCGGAGTGCATGTCTTTCATGCGTTTCACTCAATCGTAACGACAACCGCGGAGACCGCCACACTGAATTTAATTACTAAGGCGGAAGACTTTCGTCCTCTTTCCTGTATATAGACTCTATTCATGGATTGTCCTGTCAGGCATTCAGCAAAAAACCCGCCGCTCGGCCCAATTCGTTTAATTGTCCGATTAAAGTTGTCCATTTCTCAGCAGCATTTTGGAATAATTTTCCTCCTTTAAACCATCTTCCCCAAGACATGTATCCAGGTTGAATCTCCTTACGGGTTAATATAATATATAATTAATAATAATAATAATAATAATAATAATAATCATAATAATGAGGTAACCGCAACAGAGTATGGCCGTGTCTAGCGCAAAGATTATCAATTACATATTCATTTTTAAAATTTCGACTCTATCATTTTTATCAGCTCTTTTTTTACCGGGACCTTTTCAGGAATTTCCATATTTTTATGCCTCATAAAATTAAAAATGTCATCCTTTTTAGTATTATTATTCGGTATTTTGTTTAATATACGCGAATAATATGGTGCATTGTCCATGACGATTACCGAGTTTGGTGGAATGTTCGGTAAAAGCTGATCAACAATTCTTTCGCTTTACCGAATGATCTGTAACATCTCTTGTTTTAATTACGCGATAAATTGTAGATATCGAAAGTTGTGTTAATTCGTTAACTCTTTTTATAATGGCTTTATCTGACTGTGCCGGATTTTCTTTTTTAAACAGCCGTAAATATTTAGAATTATTCGTTGACTTTGAACATGTAAATCTTTGTTAAACTCCGAACATGTTTCGACTGGCGATGCCACGGTCGGTACCGACGGTAATTCAACATGTAATAATTCGCTTTCATCTACCTCAAAAGGTCGCCAAAAAGCCATTATTATGATAAAAATTCACTTACATAAACCAAGTATCTGAAAACAAAAATACTTATAATACGCACGTCACTGGTAAAAACCTAAAACTTAACTGTTTTACATAAATCATATTCTTAACGAACATCTGTCTAGACGTAACATCTCAATTAAATGTAAATGACTCCGTCCTCTGCATGCGATAATATAATATTCATCGACGAGTGGAAAAGAGACAAAACACGTCGTCGCTGCAGGTGTCCCTTCACGAGACATGCAGCTGCTGTTTGCATTATATACCGAAGTTATCAATAATAAATCTACATGAAATGTGGGTTACTTCCTATGCTACTAAACTAGGTTGCGAGCGCTCCCCGTATAGGCGGCAGGCGTTTGTCTGGCTTTTTATACCACTTAAATCTTAATAATTTAGATTTATGAGATTCACTTAGGACTGGTTATACTATACCTCCTACATTATGTACTTGGATGCTACCAACTTGTATAGCGCAGCCATGTCACAAAATTTACCAATGGGAAATTTCAAGTGACTGGAGGAGAACGAAATTCAAAATTTAAATTATATGAATATCGCGAAAGATTCAAAAACCTGATACGTTTTGGAAGTGGATTTGGATAACCCCGAAAATTTACACTATTTACACAATGAACTACCCTTTTGTCCGGAATCCATTATACCTCCAGGTTCAAAATTCAAAATTTCAAGGTTAAAACCCAATTTTGAGAAAAAGACGAAATATTACGTTATTCATTCTCAAAATTTGCAACAAGCCATTGAGCATGGCATCAAACTCGCAAAAATCCATCGGGCTATCAGCTTCGATCAATCTCCTTGGCTTAAAAAATAAATCGATGTTGCACAGCGATGCGAAACAAAGCAAAAAATAAGTTTAAAAAGGACTTTTTCAAACTTATGAACAATGCTGTGTTTGGAAAAACTATGAAAAACGTAGAGAAAATGGTTAATGTCAAGCTTGTTTCCCATTGGGAAAATGTTGGTAGATTAGGGGCAGAAGCGTTAATCGCAAAACCTCATTTTAAGGACCGTACAATTTTCAGCGAAAATCTAGTTCCAATTCATATAATAAAACAGAAATTCTTATATAATAAACTTATTTATGTAGGGTTTTCTATTTTGGATATTTCCAAAACCATTATGTATGACTTTCTGTATAGGTAAATAAAACCTAAATACGGTAACAACGCGGTCTTGCTCTATACTGATACAGACTCCCTTGTCTTGCAAATTGCAACCGAAAATTTCTACAGTAAAACTTGTCTATAAGGGCCACCATAAAATTAAGAATAATTGGCCTTTATAGAAGGGTGGCCAGTATTGCCAGGTAACAGTTATTATTTGTACAAAAAAGTAAACATTTACTCAGAGGGGTTTCTAAAGCCTAATAACATTTACATATCACAGTTTAATTGTAACTAAAATAAAAGTTCATTTGGAGATTTGTTTTTTATTTAATTAGGTGCATATTCACGTACATATAGCGAACAAACGTTTTTATAAACCTACCAAAAACATTATCTAAATGTAAGTAGGTATGTGCATAAGTGTTAATAGTATAGGTACATATATGTAGTTACAACATTTATTTTTGGATACAAGATGTATTGTATAACAAATTTAATTTTATGCATGCATTTTATGTGTTTTTAAGAATTTTTAAAATACATTTCAATTTTTGTTTGCTTTAGGTTTTTTAATTTTGTTTTAAAAACTTCAGCTTCGGATTTTAGTAAAGTTTGAGAGGCATCTATAGCTAGTTCACCATTGTTATTACACAGTAAATAATTCAAACATCTCTCTAAAAATATAATGTGATGATAATCACCCTATAACCACTAATGCTATTTGAACCAGGTAAAAATTAATATTGTTGGGTATTTCCACCCTTAAAGTTTGCAGAATGTAATCATAAAATAATAAAATACAAATTAGGCTAAAGAAATTCCGGCCAATATGAAAAGGTTGATTTACCTAGAAATAGGTTATAAAAATTGAAGTACGTCTGGCCGTGGCTGTTTTATAAGGATGTCCATTATCTAAGGGTTTTTATTTACGGGATTTCCTATAAAGTAGATTTTTGTTAGCTTGAAACCGGGCGATAACACAGGTGGCCGATATAAAAGGGTGTCCGTTAACACAAGTTTTACTGTATTCTGATATAAGGCAAAATTTGAATACATTCGACACGTCTAATTACTAGCAGGATAACCCACATAATGTTCCCGTAAATTCGTCCGTTTTGGGACGAATGAAAGACGAATATGCTGGGAAAGTTATTTGGGACTTTTATGGAACCGGAGCGAAGGCATATTGTGTAAATGTGGGCGGAGAGTTGACCAAAAATGCTAAAGGTGTTCCCAACTACGTCACTAAAAAGAATTTAGATGATTATAGATAAGCTGTTGAAGTAAAAGGGACCCCTATTCACCGTCAAATGAACACATTCCGCTCTAAGGTAGCCTTGTCACACGCGGACGACAAGCGTTTCCTTATTCCCGATTCTGAGTACACGCTCGCTTGGGATCATCGAGGTCTGGTTTTGTATAAGGAATCATTGGAAATTCCATGAGGGGAGACTAACCACAATGGCTATTCTTTGTTTGAGTTTACCGTTCGGTAGCTCCTGCTGGCTTAAAGGTTAGGTTTAGATTTTTTTTAGTTTTCATTCTTGTGTTTATTTTTTTTAAATATTTTTCATGTTTTTGTATTATTTATTGGCTTTTTATAGCAATAAACTCATTTTTCAATCGTTGTTTTGTGATACTAGGTTAGGTACTATTTTTTGTTTATTTCTCTATTCATTATTTCATGTATTTATTATTTAGTTATTGTATTTGGTGTTTATTTAGGATATTTCTGATTTATTATGTATTTATTGTTTTTTAAATGTATTAGTGTTTATTACCAGCTACATTATTTCCGGTCAGCATTTTAATAAATAGCTGTTTTATTTCTTAAAGTGGAGCGGAATAAAAAAACATAGTTAAAATAATATCATTTATTTAGTAACCTTATATTCAATATTTAATTTATACAATTCATAAACGTGCTTTGAAAATAATCGAATAACTTTATCAATCCAACGAAATAGGTAGTTATCTGTAGTGGCATCTTCAAGCTTAAGGCTTCTCTTATCACCGTTGCGATGAAAATCCAAAGTGTATTGGCCAATAATCATAAAAATATCAACCCAATAAGTGTTGAAACAATCAAACGTACTTAGGAATTCTTCAAATTCGTCACCAGAGAAATAAATCCTACCAGAACCAATAGTATACAAAATTACTTACTGACGTAAGCACACTGTGGCGAGCGTGCACGTGTGATTGTTATTTGACCTTGGCCTTGAACGAGAGTTAACCTTGAAAATGCCTTTACATTCAGCGGGAGGTCAGAAACCTTGAACCATATTTGACCTTCACAAAAACATTGCCCTTGAACGGGAGTTGCTCTTGACAATACCTTGACCTCATGTGTATACGTCATTTTGACATGCCTCCATTATTTTGGCATGATGGTCAAACCCAAGAAACATCTGTTATTCTTTATTGTCATGTCGGGGTGTTATCGCAATAATAATATTTACATGATCTTGAAAGAATCATCCTACACCTGACCAAGATAAACGCTTGATCTTTAAAATACATAACATTTTCATAAATACGCCAAGGTCAAGGTGACCTTTCAAAATAACCAAACCAGCGTTAAGTTGACAAGAAAATATATGATATTTTTTTAAAGTATGCCCAAGAAACACCTGCTCGTCTTTATTGTCATGCCTAGGTGACATCGCGATAATAATATTTACTTGATCTTGAAACAATCACCGTACACCTGACCAATATAAGCGCTTGACCTTGAAAATGCATAAAAACTACATGGCTTTGAAACAAATCGAACACACGACCATTATAGATGCTTGGTAAAATACATAACATTTTTATAAATACGTCAAGGTTAAGGTGACCTTTCAAAACACTCGCTGTCATCAAGTTTTGTTCTAGGTCAGCTCTCGTTCAAGGTCGATGTTTTGGTTAAAGTCAAATGTGGTTCAAGGTCAAGGTATTATCAAGAGCAACTCCCGTTCAAGGACAATATTTTGGTGAAGGTCAAATATGGTTCAAGGTTAATATCAACCTCTCGCTAAAGGCCAAGGTCAGCTCTCGTTCAAGATCAATGTTAAGGTCAAATAATAATTACGCACGTGTACGCTCAAGGTCATTACCAAATGATGTGACGTCATTTTGGCATGATGGTCAAACCCCTATATATCATTACTGAAATAGTTCACAGTATTTGGGACTATATTAGAGAGACTATAGAAATTAACAAATTTTTAAATCGATTATGTGGGTCTGGGACTGGCCTAAAAGGGATATTGTTTACTATTTAAACTACCTTTTCCAGGCTTCCCAGCGCCAAGAAGAATCTTAATGTCATCTAGATATTTGACTTATCGCAAGACCGGACCTCCACAGTACATTTGCCCGTATCCCAGGAGGAGACACTATAGCCGTCCTATCACTGCCAGAGATTTATTCTCATGACTTAAGTTTTGTGTTTTTTGCCATCCTGTTTTAAAGTTATATTTGTAAAGTCTAGAGACGAATATTTTAAAAATAGTTTCGTAAATAGGTTTGCTTTTTGTTTTCTCTGTTGCGACGGGATGGTACGACTCTTGTTTGTTTTATATAAATAAAATGTACATTTCTTAAAAATTCTAAAATGTTTTATTTCTGTTAAGTGGGGCGTTTTTAAATTACTTACTGATATTTTGGGTAAGACGCTCGGTTACGGTTTCTTTGCTATTTCATTTATTTTATGACAAGTAATTTGTTTCAGGTTCAGGAGCCTGAAACCTGAGCAAAACAGTCGTCCATAAGTAATGGTGCTCAGAGCAGCAGTAGATTTATGATTAAAGTATTACGATTTAGATAAACTTGTCATTGCCTAAAGTTTCATCCCAGACAATATATAAAGTGTGACAGTTAAAATTTGGGTTTAAATTTTTTAAAAATCACCCTATACTAAAGTATAGGGCAAAAAAAATCCGTCCTCAACATTGTTGTTTCTTCAGGTACGCTTCATGTTTAACAAAATCTATACCAGTTTTGAAAGCAATTTTTGGTATCAAATTTTAAAAATATTGGAAAAAGTCGAGATTTCACTTTTACTTTTGAAAACTTTTATCTCCTTTTAATATCAACTTTCAGCCGAAGGTAAGTTTGGCTAAATCGCGATATTTTGATATCAGGTATATCCACTGTTGGGTAATTATGTAGTATACGGTTTTCAGCTATTTTTGCGTTTTTTGGGAATATTCTTTTATGGTCACATTCTACTGTCTTTCCTGATTGCAAATATAAGTGCGCACATAACAAATTATGTTGTTTTTTAATAATTTTTAATGAAACAAACTTACGGGACCTGGGAGCGAATAGGGGTGCTGGGCGGGGTAAAAACAAAAAACACAACATCGTAAAAGACTTAAGAACACTTTTCCCAACGTAATGAAGTGTAAAATCGAAGAAAAACGGTTAATAGCTAAGAAAATTGTTTTTTTCTATACAAAATTCCATTTTGTCACTATTCGTCATTATTTTCCCACCTGTCAATGTCAACCACAGAACAGCAGATATCAACAAAATTGCTGTGTCCGGTGTTGCCACGTTTACCTATTTTTATCCCAAATGAAATGAATCTTGGCGAACTTTGTACCGCTTCTAGAACACAGCCGAAAATGACCCCAGGCAACACCCTGGCGCACCGATCCCTCTTCGCCTGCGAGAAAAGAGACTGGTCAGGGCCCCTAACCCTGTTCCGACCTTAGGGTGCCCTCCGATCCACCGTTCGGATAAAAAGTTTTCCAAGTCGGTCAATTAGGTGACAGATCTAATATTTTCGATCTAACGGTGGGATAACGGAGGAACGGAGGGCACCCTAAGGTCAGAACAGGGTTAGCACCTGGTTAGGGGCCCTGACCAGTCTCTTTCCTCGCAGGCGAAGAGAGATCGGTGCGCCAAGGTGTTGGTTGGGGTCATCTGTTTGCCCTTTTGGATAAATTTGGTTCATTTTCGCATTTTCCCGCTAACTTTATGTAAAGCTAGCAGTATTTGTGGGAAAAACGATTTGTAAATTTGGCAACAGCGTCTCAAGTGGCGCGACCATCCCAACATAAATTTAGAATACATCCAAACTGCTCCACTCTTTTTAACTGTTGAATTTGTCTGGTAATTTCTTTTAACTTACAGCTTCTACTGTCTTTCCTGATTGCCAATATACGTGCGCACATAAAAAAAAATGTTTTTTATTAATTTTTAATATAAAAAGTTAAAGGTTGAAAGGTGATTTACCATTGAGGGGGAATGTTGTCAAAACAATGGTAAATGTATTTCATACTTTGACAGTTAACCTTAAAGTAACATTTACAGAAATGTCTAAAATTTAAGTTGGTAGTTTTAGTATTCTGATTAGAAGGTTGGTAATATTGAAATAAGTTATCGTAGTTGTTTAAACAAAAAAGTTGTTGTAGTTACAAGAGTAATTTATTATTTATATACCTACATATTTTATTTATTATACAGTTTTTTTACATATAAAACAAGTTGTGAGTTTAAAAAAAATAGTAACGTGTAAGTACAAGTTGAGCATTCCTTCTAAGCCTTCAAATTTGGGGTACAGTCAATAGTTATGTCTAAATTGTTCCAGAATATGTTGTAAATTGTTGAATTATGAAAAATATGATTTAAAAGGAAGCAAAGAGTAGATGCAAATCATAGTATTAGATTGTCATTTATCTGTTATAGTACAGAAACATGGCTTGTAGTCAGTGTGAATATACAGTTAGAGATTTTATTTTAATGACAAGTGAAAGGAGAAAATTGGTGGATTTTTTAATAAGTCACAGTGTTTTACCACCAATTGCTCCTTGTGATACATGTAAAAGAAATATTGAATTAAATATAAATAGTCTACTTTTCACGTGTGGCAACAAGTACAAAAAAGGGAAAAGGATATATAAATGTAAATTCAAAGGAAATGCAAGAAAAGGGACATGGTTTGAAAAATCCAAAGTATTTGTGGAAGATGTTGTGTATTTTGTTATATTGTGGTTACGAGTAAAGTTTCCTCGTCAGTGGTTTATTGAAAGAGAATTAAAGTGGTCATCACAAACTGTAGTAGACTGGTCCTCATATTGCAGGGAAGTGTGTATTCAATGGACTTTAAATAATTCTGAAAAACTTGGTGGTAAAGGTGCCATTGTAGAAATTGATGAAGCAAAATTTGGAAGAAGAAAATACAACAGAGGAAGAATAATTGAGGGAAAATGGGTATTTGGAGGTTACGAAAGAAAAACAAAAAAAATATTTTTAGTTCCAGTCGAAAACAGAAACGCCGACACTTTGTTAAATGTTATCAAAGAATGGATTTTACCAGAAACAACAATAATATCGGATTGTTGGAAATCATATAATACTTTGCAAAATGAAGGATTTCAGCACTGTAAAATAAATCATTCTCTTAATTTTGTGGATCCTGAAAACGCGAATATTCACACTCAAAATATTGAGCGAACATGGAGAGATATCCGAGGAGGAATTCCACGCTACGGAAGAAGAGAACCACATTTTTGTGGATATTTAGCTGAATTCTTATTTAAAAGACGTTTTTGTTCTAATGAGGATGTGCATTTTTTTTCTTGAAATTTCAAAATTATATCCACCCCAATAGTCGATGTTTTATTATTATTTATGTATTGTATGTATGTATTATATTATTTGTTTGAAATAAAATAGTTTAAAAAGATTAAAATTATATTTTATTAAAAAAATATGTATAAAGCTGTCAAGTAGACTGACAGCTGCATGTTTAAAATCCTTTTTTCGACTTTTGATACTTACTTGATACTGCTCGTATATACATTGTAATGCTATTTTTGAATCTGTTATTACAATATCTACACGAATTTTGCGTACTATTCGTGTATAGTTTGTAACGTGCACGCGCGCGTCCAAGGTTCCAAACTATACTGCGTTGCTTACGCCTAACTCGGATTTTAAAGATATTTTTTAAAGTTTATATCATAAAAGGGACATTTCAAAGGTGGTCAGGTCTGCTCAGTTTTCATTGATATAGCTATATATGTATCTATATCAATGAAAATTGAGCAAACCTGACCGCCTTTTTGCTCACCAACCTGAGCAAAAAGGTGGTCAGGTTTGCTCAGTTGTCATTGATAGATACATATATATCTATATCAATGAAAACTGAGCAAACCTGACCACCTTTTTGCTCAGGTTGGTGAGCAAAAAGGTGGTCAGGTTTGCTCAGTTTTCATTGATAGAGATATATATGTATCTATATCAATGAAAACTGAGCAAACCTGACCACCTTTTTGCTCTGGTTGGGTGAGCAAAAAGGTGGTCAGGTTTGCTCAGTTTTCATTGATAGAGATATATATGTATCTATATCAATGAAAACTGAGCAAACCTGACCACCTTTTTGCTCTGGTTGGGTGAGCAAAAAGGTGGTCAGGTTTGCTCAGTTTTCATTGATATAGATACATATTATGTATCTATATCAATGAAAACTGAGCAAACCTGACCACCTTTTTGCTCAGGTTTGCTTGGGTGTATACAACTTTTTGCACAGATTCTGTCCAACTGTTAAAATTTGTGGCAAAAGCGATTTGTAAATTTGGCAACATCGCGTCTTTCAATCAGAAATTTCGAGTATGTGTACCACGGATTGCGTGTTTATTTTCTTTCAGTTTGTTGATATTTTCTCTGTCTTTTTAATGTGTTTTTACATAAATTTGCCTAAATATGGTTCAGAAAAATAGTGTGTAATGACTTGTATAGATGTGTTTAAGAAAAAGTGCCGAAATTTAAAGAAATTCATTGGAAAAGCTAACCTAAAAGTTAAAAAAACACTACACTTTCATATCATATTTTTCATATTTCTACAATTTATAACATATTTCTGGACTAATTTGGACATACCCAACCGCCGACATCATACTGACACTGACTGAACGAAAAAGAACGTCAACAATGTAAACATAAACGATTTAGAACGTTGTCAAAAAAAAAAATATTTTTTAGTGCATTTTTCACCGTTTTTCTTCGATTTTACACGCCCAGCACCCCTATTCGCTCCCAGGTCCCGTAAGTTTGTTTCATTAAAAATTATTAAAAAACAACATAATTTGTTATGTGCGCACTTATATTTGCAATCAGGAAAGACAGTAGAATGTGACCATAAAAGAATTTTCCCAAAAAACGCAAAAATAGCTGAAAACCGTATACTACATAATTACCCACTGTTGTTCCATGTACCGTTATTTACAGACCTACACACTGTATTAATTCGAAATGTGGAATAAATTAGTTGAGAGGCAATTGCAGGCACTTCCTTAATTAATGTTTCTGGCATATTGCAAGCCTATTGTCACATGGAGATTCCATTGTCATATTCGTGGTACTTTAGCATCGTCGCCTAGCCGGAACATGCGATGCGATGTTCTGTCGGGGTTTTATCAAGCCTTTCCTTAGCGATTCTAAAGTACCATGAATATCACAATAAAACTTCCATGTAACATATTACTAAATGCGTCATGAAGCGGACATTTCGAGGTACCCCAAACGTTCTGGAATACATAAAAAGTACATTGCGGTGGAGGTTTTAAATCGCAATGTAACTTTCATTAACATCTGCAGAATGTTTTTGTGCTTGGTGGGAACCGGCAGTCCGGAAAATTTGTTCATGTTTTTATTGGTGTATCCGAGGGAAACAAATATTGTAATTGCCCAGTTCAGTGCACACGATGCACAGAAACTTGATTTTTTGTCAGAACTACCAATAACTGTCACTTATAAAAGCGGTAACCCTAGTTCGCATCCTATTATAATTGTCTTTGTAGACAAACCTGAAGCGGTAAAACCCTTCCACGATTTATTGATTGAGATCAGAGATTTAATTAAGTTTCTGTTTAAGTTTAATAATAAAACGATTTGTGCCACTACTTTATGTAGCCCCAATAAATACAACTTTGATCTTGTCTAACCAAATAAAAATATTTTAGGGTTTCTTTGCCGCTTTACTATATTGCCTCTTAAACATTGAAGTACAAAGTGAGATTAAACGCAAATATAGCACGACAAAGTATCAAACCAATAAAGAATTTCGACGCAGTAGAACCATTTCAAGTAACACTCAACAATTTTCACTGCAACATAACGACGAAACCTTGGACAATCTTAACTTTTTCGAACTAGTAGCTTATGATGCTAAAGAAAATACTACCAGAAATATTACTTCAGAAACCTTGTTCCATTAATATATAGATATGTAGGTACATATTTGTTCTTACTAATTCACACCCATTTATGGAAATAAAGAAAAATAAACAAAATTGTCTTTTCTTAACACACATGGATATCAAATGTTTTCTAAACAAGAAGAAATTTCCCTTTTTTCTTTCAGAGGGCATAAGAAGTGCTTAAGACGATCGTTGCACTAATTTTAAACCTTCGTCACAGTTTTATAATATTCTGCCTTTTAGCGGACGAGCAGACGAAAATTTCGGCAAGGTTTCAACTTGTCTATTGCTAGTCTATTTAATGCATTCAAGCATATTGCCTCGTTCGCTCTCGATCCAGTTCAGAGACGTATTTAAACGTTTAAAAAAAATTGTATTTCAGATCTGTGCCGTCGGCTTGACCCTTATGAGATTACATTATCCCTTGCGCCTGTGTAAACATCTTACTTTTTCCTTTACTATCCATATATTTCCCTTTCCACGTCTGTTTAGTCCTAAGTTTGGCAACAGCGCGCAGCCTTCTCCACGCGCGCGACTGTTGCCACGGTTTTCTTCAGTACGCTTAACTTTACGTTTGTGTGAACATAGAAAGTGGGCGCCCGATTCATAGTAAAGTGTTATAATAACGTTAATGGTAAGTTTAAGAATAAAATTGTTGTTATTTTAGGAAAGGAGTACGTGTTTGTCAACAAGATTCAACGTCTCAAGACTTGAATCAGTTAAATATTATTAAGACACCGACATCCCGTTCTTGCGGGCCGACGCCCCATGTTCGGGTAGCCGACGTCCCATGTTTTGAGAGACGACATCCCATCTCTGGGGAGACGATCCCATACTTGGGGAGACGCCGGCCCATCTTCGGGGAGCCGACGCCCCATCCTAGAGGAGCCGGCGTCCCATCTAAGAGGAGCCGGCGTCCCACTCTTAAGAGCCGACGTTCCATTTTTGGAGGGCTGTTCTGCACTTTACAGCTAAATGGGCGCAGTTTTTACCTTTTCTAGAAAACCATATACAGTTTGGAATTATATAAAAATTATTAAAATATTGGAATGTTACAGATGATGTCACATACAAAGCTACATAGCTTGCTAGAGCTGGCACAAATGCCAACAGAAAATTCAAAGGACAATCTCGTACTGATCCGAATCAAAGAATTAGCGGCAAAGCATTTGCCAGAAGGTTGGGAAGAATGGAAGGCTGCTATTCTGAACAAAGAAGATATTTTGGGAGACCATTCAGACCCTCAGATCCTTAATAAGATTCGGTTTGCTCTCCCGACTGTTGGCGTGGCTCAAGCTTTCGATCCAGATATATCAAATCTCTCGGAGAAAGTGTACCGAGATATGAAAATAAAAATGTTAAACTGGCCGTTCTGCGTTGGATTAATAGTGGGTCCTTCAGCACTGGCAGTGAGAATAAGAGGCTCGGCAGTGCAAAATGAACTGATCAATGCTGCACTTGAACACGTAAAACCCCTAATGACAACCAGAAAGAAAGCGTCCCGAATCCTAGCAGGAGACTCGTCAGAAAATGAAGATGGCACCACTGACACTGGAAATAAAAAAATAAAAGGGGAAAGCCGTTTGGACAAGTTAGAAAAAAGTAACAAAGAAATGAAAGCAATGCTCGCATCCATACTGCAAAAAAAAACTGGAACATCCTGAATATATATCAGAAGAGTCTGATCGGGAGCATGCAGAAAATTTAAGTCCGGATGGATCAGAAACAGAAGATAACGGATCATGGATGGCACCAGATTTTCATCGGGAAGAAGATACGGAAATTGATTTTCTTCCCAAAACTAAAGAACAAGAGCCGGCCATACCGATGCCCAAGCGTCACATTCAAGCACAAGGAAAGGAATGTCAAAGACTGGGACATTTATCCTTCAGTAAGATACGATACGCAGAAGTTCAGAAGAAGCTACAAGCTTTTCCAGTATTTGGGGCAGTACGAATAAATTCTCAAATATGCCAAAGCGCACAATTCAACCCCATCCAAGAACAGGATCCAGAAAGGATGACTCGACCTTGGGGACTCTTCTACACGGCATGCTGCTTCAAAGAGAATCATTTTCTGAGGCAGTAAAGGACATTATTTTAAAACATCCATCCGCTAGACAGGACATACAAGAAAAGTTATTAAAAGGAGAATTTCGACAGATTTCAGACGACTTGCTTCAGTACACATGCGGGCGTCGTGCTGAAACAATAGAGCAAAGGAGAAAAATAGTTAAACCTCGAAATGAATATATCTCATCTCTGCTTGATAACGTACCCCCATCTGAAACACATCTGTTCGAGGAAGCCTCGTTTAGTGAATGCTTCAAACAACACGGAAGGTTATTTCGCGCCTTTACCCCGACCAGATCTTACCCGAAGACATTTTCGGGAAATTATCAAGGAATCCCTGCCACACGACACGCTACCAAACCAAGTGGGTCACGACTCAGGTCATCTTACAAGACGACATCAAGAGAATCTAACAAAAATTCCTCAAGGGTTCTCAAAAACCGCAATCAAACATCCATGGGAAACAATATGTATAGAAAAAGTGCTTCAAACCGGTCAAGGCAGTGACACAAGTTCTCGCTTTCAGGGGGCCGGCTGTTGAATTTCGTTCAACAATGGAGGCAAGCAGGAGCGCCGAAGTATATTCTCAAAATCTTGAATGGCTACAAAATACCCTTCGCAGAAAAACCATATCTTATTCGCCTAGCTGGCAGAAACCTAGCGGCGTTCTCTACTACGGGAATGAAACACGAAATAAGAAACATGCAAGGACAGAAGATATTGGAACCTTCCCAGTCTCAAACAGGATTTCTTTCCAAAATGTTTGCTCGTACCAAAACAGACGGAAAGATCAGGCCAATCTTCAATCTAAAGGGCCTAAATTATTTTCTGCAGCCAAGAAAATTTCGTTTAATAAATCACCTCAAAATACCAGACTTTCTGCAGAAAGGGGACTATATGGTAAAACTAGACTTATACCAAGCTTACTTTCATGTTCCAATAGACCCACGACATCGAAGATTTTTATCTATGGCACACGAGGGCAAAATTTATCAGATGACCTGTCTACCGTTTGATCTTTCCAGCGCTCCTTTGACATTTACAAAACTGTCCAACTGGATAGCAAGTTGCTTAAGAAAGATGGGAATCAGAATTGTGGTTTATCTGGACGATTTTCCTTTGGCCAGTCAAGACTATCAAAAACTATACCGTCAAGTAGAAAATGTACAAACCTTCCTTCACAACTTGGGCTGGATAATCAATCAGGAAAAATCCTGAAATGCGCCAAAAACAAGAATAGATTTCCTGGGTATTTTATGGGATACCAAATACTGTACTATCATGCTTCCAAAGAAAAAGAGGTCAAAACTAAGACACGACCTGACAAGAATGTTAAGGATTCGTTGCTGGAACTGGACCCAAGCAAAAAGTCTCTTGGGAAAACTGAACTTTGCAAATTTTGCTATTCCCCTCAGGAGACTTCGCACCAGACATTTACAACGAGCAAGTCTCCTTCTTCCCGAGTCTCTTCCGAGAAAAGTTTTTCCAATACTAACCCTGGCCCTCAAAGAGTGTGCATGGTGGAGGAGACAACCTAAAATCTTCGTCACAACAGATGCTTCAGACCTGGGCTGGAGAGCTCAAGTGGGGAACAGATTAATAATGGGATCGTGGTCAGCTTATCAAAAGCTGTGGCACATCAACGTGAAGGAGATGTTCGCAGTCTATGCAGCAATTCGGATCTGCCAAAATCAGCTGAAGGGCAGCTCAGTAATAATTCAGACAGACAATCGGACCGTCATTGCTTACATCCGAAACCAAGGGGGCACAAGGTCCATCTTATTGCTAAGCCTAGTGAGACGCCTACTTATGCTAGCTCACAAATTGGATCTAACGATTGCAGCTCATTACATTCCAAGCAGCTACAACAACATAGCGAACAGCCTGTCTCGCCAAAAACCCCTTCCAGATTGGCACTTGACAGAACAAGCTACAAGAGCAATCTTTCACAAATGGGGCACACCGACCATAGATCTCTTCGCTACAAATCGATCCAAGGTGGTGCCAACATACTATGTGTCAAGGAATGCGAAGGACCATTCAGCGCTATTCATAAATGCGTTCAGCAGACCATGGAACTTCCAGCTAGCATGGGTATTTCCTCCCCCGTGTCTAATCCCTCGCGTCCTCAGGCACCTAAATCTAGCGAAAGGAACCTATATTTTGATAGTACCCAGGTGGGACAAGGTATTCTGGAGGGCAGATCTAGAGTCTCGGACATCGGAACCTCCAATACAGATCCAAAACTTACAACTTTACCCAATAGACGCTTCGACGAATCCTTCCCTG
The DNA here is from genome assembly GCA_963971165.1 of Philopedon plagiatum. Classification (NCBI taxonomy): domain Eukaryota; kingdom Metazoa; phylum Arthropoda; class Insecta; order Coleoptera; family Curculionidae; genus Philopedon; species Philopedon plagiatum. The sequence goes on along the minus strand of OZ020192.1, from coordinate 55,814,090 downwards.
AAACAGGGCTGTCAGTTAAATTTGGAGGCTTGGAAAATACAGGGTGGTCTAGGATCATAAAATCCTGGATGAAGGAAGACACAGAATTGCTTATGAGTTCCTGGAGAAAATCTTCGTTAAAAACCTATTCTGGCTGGTATGGTCCACCAAAAACAATATTGTACCACATGATCCAGCACCGGAAGAGGTCGCCCGCTACATTGGTTTTCTGCATAGAGAAAAAAGGCTAGCACCCGCAACTATCAAACTACACAAATCGGTTATTGCCACATTTTCCAACCCAATTAATACCGAGCGTATCTCTAGCAATCCTCTGGTAAAGCGTATGATTAAAGCTGTTGAATACACTAAACCTATATCCGGCAGAAAGTCGATATGGAATGTAAACAAATTAGTTCTATGGCTAAAAAGAGAGACGGCAGACAAACAAAATATGTTCCAAGTTTCTCGCCGACTAGCTTTAATTCTCTTGCTGACATCAGGACGTCGAGTCCATGACTTAACTTTACTAAAAATTGATGAAAACAGCATGGAAATAAGTCCCGACTCAGTCATACCCTGGCCCGAATTTGGTTCCAAAACTGACAAGGAATCTTACCGCTAATCGGGATGGCAACTCATGAAGGGCTCTGAAGAGTCACTGGATCCTGTTTTTTGGATAAAATAGTTAATTTTTGTGTCTGGCAACAGACGTAGAGCCAAAAATGACCTTAATCACCTTTTTATTACCACCAGGGGGTCGGTAGGTCCAGCCTCCAGGACAGTAATCGCAGGATGGATTAAAACTGCTTTTAAAGAAGCTGATATCTCGGCATCGCCAGGTAGCATAAGGTCTGCAGGTGCTTCAGCAAGGTTCGAGAATAACGTCCCCTTGGATATTATCCTCAGAAATGGAAACTGGCAAGGTAAAGAAAATTTTATGAAATATTATTATAAAGAAGTAACAAGATCTAAGTTAATAAACCCGGGATCGGAACTGACAGAACAAATTTTTATACCAGTAAAATAAATCTTGATATTTGCTTGTGTTAATTGTTTTCCTAGTCTAAGTTGTAGTGCGTACTTTATTAATGCATTTATGTTTTGCAAATTAGAATGTTGTTAATTTTCCTGGAAATATACTTCATGTTTAATCAATAGCTCGGACAATTTTAATTTCTTTATCACAGTACGCCTTCCACGTCGTCAGAACCCAAACACTTCTCATAAGGGTCAAGCCGACGGCACAGATCTGAAATATACATCGTTTTTCCCCAGAATGGTAAAAAACGAATATTTCAGGTCTTGCCTAGACTTGACTCAATTAAGTACTTGACGACTTATGACGAGAAGGTACTGAAGAAAACCGTGGCAACAGTCGCGCGCGTGGAGAAGGCTGCGCGCTGTTGCCAAACTTAGGACTAAACAGACGTGGAAAGGGAAATATATAGATAGTAAAGGAAAAAGTAAGATGTTTACACAGGCGCAAGGGATAGTGTAATCTCATAAGGGTCAAGCGTAGGTAAGACCTGAAATATTCGTTTTTTACCATTCTGGGGAAAAACGATGTATATCATATTTGTGGAAAAATCACCTCTGGATTTTTTCAGATCCTCGCATCTCAGTCTCCCTAAAATGCGGAAAACATGGTTTCTTAGTGCCCTGGCTCGAAACCGGGTACACTTTTGGTGAAATATACAGGATGAGATACAAGGCGATATCCCGAAAACGGTTTAAAATATTTTCATGAAATTTTGGTGAGTTAGTAGGGAGATGGAGGGACATATTTAACATATTTTTAACATTTAACCCCTCTCTATTTTGAGGGATGGGGAGTAATTCGTACCCGCGGTAACATTTCAGGTGTCACTAATAAGCAGGCAAAGCGGATTCGGTCTTTCATATCATCTAAAGTTGTAGGTGCCACTGCCATCACTTTGACTTTATAAAACCCCACAAGAAAAAGTCAAGGGGGTCAAATCCGGGGACCTAGCAGGCCAGTTAACTAGTGCAGCTTCTTTGTAGTTTTTTCTGCACTTCCCCAAAAGTAACAACAAATCAACTTGCACATTAAAATTCGCTTCCATGCTTAATTGAGCAATAAACTGAGAAATAATCGTTATAACGTCAAAATTCTCAACTGACTTAAGTAAAAATAACGCATTTCCATGCATGGAAACGAATAATAATTCTGAAATAAGTGAACTCGATTTATTCGTAAAATGTATTTATTTTTTAAATTCAATCAAGATTTACTTAACCATAATTCTGTAACCAAAAGAGCAAATAAAAAAATGTGGTACACATATGCAGTTTTTTACGTAGATTCTAATTTGATAAGCAAAAGTACATCATCCCATTTAAAATTCCAAAGTTACCCCCACCCTTCGAAATAGAGAGAAGGGGTAAATGTCAAAAATATGTTTAATATCCCCTCATCTCCCTATTAAGTCACTAAAATTTCATGAAAATATTTTAAATCGGTTTCGAGATATCGCCTTGTAACACTTTAAAAAATCACCCTGTATACAGGATGAACACTTTTTTTAAATTAATTTATATTTTTTGTTGCTCTTTTGTTGCGAAAAAGATTCATTTTACAAAAATTATTTTTTGAATAGGTGTAGATTACCAAGGCATTTACCTTAAATTTTGACTGCTTTTGCACTAATCGAAGAACTATTTATCTAAGGCAAATATTACTCACGTAGGTACTTGTATTTAATGTCAGTAGGTTATTATTTTTTATTAAAATAAGTGCGCTGTTATAGAGGGTGTGTAGCAGGCTCGGCCCATCCATAAGGTCATGTGGTCAATGACCCACCTAAATTTCTTTTTAATGACCCACCTAATAATTTATTTTTAAAACCAAACTTTTTTTTTCAAAAGAGTGAAAGTTCCATGCGAAAACTCCCCAAGAAAGAATCAAACCAAGCCACCGTCGAAAGATATCCATCGTCGAAAGATATCCAAGCTTGCTCCGACTACTGAGTGAGTCCGACATATTTTAAATTGGCCTCATAGGTTTAAATGGACGATATAAATTAATTAAAACTTAGAAAGAAAGACATACGCGATGTAGGAAGTTAAAAAGAGACACAATTTGTCGACGGCACACCAATGGAAATACACTCAACCCGCCCCGTAAAATATACTCGTTCAAAACATTGGGGTTGGAAAAAGAAAGCTAATTAGGTAGCTAATATGCGCATTGTATTTACATTGTATTAATGTATTATTAATTAGCGGTTAAACATAAAACTTTATAAATACGATCTCAGCCACGCCACCGCTAGTCATCAAATATAACGGCATCGGACCGGTTTTCTTACATTACCAGCGTAGTCCAGAGGTAGAATCCCAGCGAGTTGACCAAGAGGTCGTGGGTTCGAGGCTGTGTTAGGGTAGACTTTTTTTTAATTTTCTCATTTAAAAAATTAGATCGGCTCTAAAAGGTGTATTGGCAACAAGTTAGCACTTGTTCCTCGATAAAATATTTTTAAAATTATTGACAATCTCATATCTACTACGGCTGGCAGCCTGCACGTGCGTAGACAAAGATCGTACTACTATGTCTAGCCGCCAGTATTGTATTTATTAAAGAAAACTGAGTTTCGGCAGAGTTCCTAATTTTATTTTACGAATAATCATTCTTTTAGCTCAGAATAAACACCATCCATTTATTCTGGGCTTTTAGTACAAGGCGCGAGCTCTATTGAGAAGGCGCGAGCTCTATTATTGAGGAGACGCTAAATGTATCAAAACGGAAAGCCGCTAACAATCGAGAGTACTAAAACACATAGAAAAAAGTCATACACATTAGAGGAGCAATGTTCAAGATACAACAGTACATATTTTATGATTTTTGCGGTGTTTATTTGTAGGTAAATAATTTCTTGGCAAAACTAGGCACATTATTAAAAAATCTTAATTAATTAAAAAAGTGTATTTTGCTTGTTGCTTTTATATCACTAGTTGCCCACAAAATTTTGACCCACCTGTAAAAAAACTCACGGGCCGCGCTTGGGGACCGATACCGATACCTAGTATCGGATATCGGCCGATACTTACTAATTTCCGATATCTGCCCATACCTAAAACGTCAGATACAAAGGTATCCGATTTCAGATACTCAACACTCGGCTATCATCGTGCGCCTCCGCTCCCACTCTCGAGCGGTGAGATGGCTCCATCGGGCCTAAAACCCATCGGGCCTAAAGTTCAACTGGCCTAAACCCGAGTGTATTCGGCTGACGTTCGGTTAAGCTCGTATGGCATAATCCGTTTGAGATGGCTCCATCGGGCCTAAAGTTCAACTGGCCTAAACCCGAGTATATACGGCTGGCGATCGGTTAAGCTCGTATGGCATAATCCGTTTTACACCCATTTGGCCTAAATCTTCAAGTGGAGCAAACTATTTTGCAACGAATACTGATAATTACAGGCTATTTTGGTTAGAACGGTGAGCGGCTGAACAGCTGATTGTAGACGAAATTTCAAATTATGAAATTATCGTCTTCCCATAAAAGAGTGTGTACTAATGTATTTGCATCTTCCTCAGTATTTTAAGGTTAAGGATAATTAGTTGCTTTTCTTATTTTGTTTAATTAGCTTACGTTTTAAGAATAGTTTTTAGTGGTTTAATTAATGGTGAATAATATTAACTGTTTTATTGTTTTTTTGGGATAAAACTAAGAAGTCAGGTCAGGGATTAGGCCAGATGAACTTTAGGCCACTTGGGGCTACCCATCCGTTTTATACCCATTTGGCCTAACTCTTAACGTGCAGCAAACTATTTTGGTTAGAGCGGCTGAACAGCTGATGGTAGACGAAATTTCAAATTATCGTCTTCCCATAAAGAGTGTGTACTAATTTATTTGCACCTTTCTCAGTATTTTAAGGATAATTAGTTGTTTTTCTTATTTTGTTTAATTAGCTTACGTTTTAGGAATAGATTTTAGTGGTTTAATTAATGGTGAATAATATTAACTGTTTTATTGATTTTTTGGGATAAAACTAAGAAGTCAGGTCTATTTGTAGTGCGTTTTCACTTCATTTTCATCAGTTTCCGAGTACCTAGTACTTTGTTACTTTAAAATTTAATTTAAGTACCTACTTGATTATAAGTGTTTTTAGAGGTTTAACTTATTAAATAGGTAATCAAAAACTAAACTTTAGCAGTTCATACTTATGTCATACGGAACACATCTGTGGATGAACTAAAAGAAATTATTATTATTTTCTAGCCTATTATGCAACTGGATACTTTGGAAAATTGTTGCCACAGTACTAACTCCGAAGAACTTTTACTGTCAGCGGTTTTATAATGGGTAGTTCTTTACTTTTTAAGTGTGAAATGATCTAGAAAACAATTTCTGGTAAAGCATTGTATGAGTTTTGTTAACAGTGAATAAAATTGATTTATTACAGAGTAAAGTGATGGTTTGAGTATTGTTTCTTGTACTTATAGTTTAAAATATGTTTCATAGTATATTGACACTCTGTTCACTGCGCCCCAGTGCATAATTTCCATAACCCAATGATAATATTGATAATATTTGTAACAGAAACATCATTGTCAATGATGCTGCCGATCCGATTTTTGACATTACCAGCGGGAAATTTTGAAAAAAGAAAGTTTTTACCCGTTATCGTTAAGCAAAACACCCAACATTTTACCCTCAACATGTTTGTAGCATAGACAAAATATATTTAGACCATCACAACGTATTCGCGACACCAGCTGAATCCGTCCAATGTATGGGCGAAAAAGTGCGTTTGTACGCATTGGGCGCCAGTCAGATTTTTAAACGACGGTCCACTCGAAGCATGCGCACTCGGGACGTCTCGTAAAAGTGGTTGTTGAACTCAATGACGCAACGCGGCGATCAGAACCGGGCCGAAAAAATCTCAGTCATTTGTATGTTATGGTATTTTTGGTTGGTGTGGCGAATATAGCGAACCTCTGAAGCTTGTTATTTCGATACAAAAATAGTCTTTACAAAGTGTTACAGACATTTCATATGTTTCGCCAATTATGTATCCAACTTTTAAATATAAGGAATTATTTCGTAGTCTATTTCTTACAAGTAGTGCATAAATACAAATAGTTTAATTCCAAATTTAAATTATATCAATATGTGAAAGAATAGGAGGTAAAAAATATAATTTATCTTAAATGCACTCCGGTGTTGAAGTGAATACACACACGGAGAAGTAGAAATATTTGTCAGTGACGTATATTGAGTGTGGTCAAGGTGTCAGAAAGGCACTGATGGGGTGTGTGTGTATTAGGGGCATTGTATAAGGGGTAAGATGGTGTAAGAAAGTCATATATAGTGTCAATGCCTCCTTCCCCTATATTGCATAAGGGTGAGTGTGACCAAAAGGCATATTTGCGCTTTCGCCAAAGGGGCACTAAAAATACTAATGGATTAGGGTAGAGGGGAGTATTTTAAAAGGGATGGCGAAAGAAAAAAGTGCTTTCGCCAAAGGATCGCTAAGATATCAGTGGATTAGAATTGTGTGTCCAAAAGGCATATTTGCGCTTTCGTCAAAGGGGCACTAAAAATACTAGTGGATTAGGGTAGAGGGGAGTATTTTAAAAGGGATGGCGAAAGAAAAAAGCGCTTTCGCCAAAGGATCGCTAAGATATCAGTGGATTAGAAGGGTGAGTGTCCAAAAGGCATATTTGCGCTTTCGTCAAAGGGGCACTAAAAATACTAGTGGATTAGGGTAGAGGGGAGTATTTTAAAACGGATGGCGAAAGAAAAAAGCGCTTTCGCCAAAGGATCGCTAAGATATCAGTGGATTAGAAGGGTGTGTCCAAAAGGCATATTTGCGCTTTCGTCAAAGGGGCACTAAAAATACTAGTGGATTAGGGTAGAGGGGAGTATTTTAAAAGGGATGGCGAAAGAAAAAAGCGCTTTCGCCAAAGGATCGCTAAGATATCGGTGGATTAGATTGACATGGGGCCGTAAGTAGTAGCGCTTTCAGCAAAGTATCAAGTGCACACAATGTAAATAGGTGTAAAAATATTTACATCTTACCCTAGAACTTGGTTTGTTCAATAATTATACAGGATGGGATGCCAATCCAATAAAATATACATATGCAATTTTTTTGATTTACCTACTATTTTACTTCTTAACACAATTGCATATTTTATTTCTATTGTTTAGAATACTATGTTTATATTTTATTTCAACTTTCAATTTTGTAAATGTAACGTTTAAAAAATTAAGAGGGGGGGGGGCATTAAAGAGACGCACTGTATATATATAAACTGAGCTATTTTCGAGGAATTATCGACAGTTTTGTATAGCAAGAAAACTCAGATTTAAGGCAACAAACTATACACTTTTTGTTAAAATCTCACTAATGGTTACATTTTTATCATTAATAAAAAGAATAATTACAAGTAATATATTTAGCATTTATTACTCGATAAAAGATTCACGTCATGTGAAATACATTTTGAAGTACGGTCCTGTCTATCACAAGGCAAACGTTCGACAATGCGCAAGCCCGCAGAGGACCGTCTTTGTTTACGGATTCAGCTCGGTAAATTTGCCGCATTCGTAATTGACATTATTTCTCTACTATATATTTTCTCTATGGTTTGTAGTTATAATTTGTGTGTCTTAATTTAAAAAATACGAGAACACGTCTTTTTGCCTTCCTGCTCTTTCCTACATGTAAAAATCATGTGTCAAAAAATCCTAACCTAACAAAATTTAAAAATAAGCGGGAGATTTAAAATGCTTACATTACCATTTTGCTAAACTTTTACTAAACTATTTTTACTACTGTTTTTATAACTTTTTGTATAACTCCTTACTGTAGGCCTTCTTCAAAGGTGTCCTACTACCCATAGGCAGCCACATAAACACATGTAACAACGGTTGCCTATGCGTAGTACTAAAATAACTCATTTAAAATTTAAAAATTCAAATAAAACAAAGTGTATTATTTGCATTTAGCACTGCTTTTCAGGCGCGGCCCGTAAAACTTTAAAGTTGTATATCTCTGTTCCTACTTATGGGACCCATGCCAAGGTCAGGTTTGTTAACAGTGGGCCTACTAGGAATGTTTTGGTAAACATTTTTTTTATAATTTACCTGGGAAAAAAATTAACACGCTTAGCTATTTTATTTTTTCTAATCAAATTGTACATCATTTTGTCGACAATTCTTAAATTTTAAGAGAAAAAAATACTTTAGTAGAAAGTTATAGTCATTTAAAGTTTTTGGCACCTAAAATATAATTTAAAAAAATCAAAATGACTATAACTTTCTTCTAACACTTTTTTTCTCTTAAAATTTAAGAATTGTCTACAGAATGATGTAAAATTTGTTTAGAAAAATAATAAATAATACCTGAGCGTGTTAATTTTTTCCCAGGTGGGTTAATTCAAAAATTCACCTTTTTTCGCAAATTGCAAAATATTTTTTTTCTTTACCAAACCATTCCTAGTAGGCTCACTATTAAAAACCTGAGTCCCATAAGTAGGAACAGAGATATAAATCTTTAAAATTTTACAGGCCGCGCCTGCTGCTTTTATAACTATAATAATCAGCCTGTGAGCAAGGTTATCCCCATGAAAAAGTAATATTTTCAGTTGTTACTGTGGGGGAAGGCTAGGGTTTAGTACTGTGGAGTGCCTTTGTCACTAGTGGAGCTACTATTAAACATGATTTAATTTTGCTTCCTGCTATGGTATAGAGACAAAAATAAAAGAAAATAGAAATATTGAAGTTAGTGAAATTTTGTTTTGTATGCTCGTGTAGCACTTAACTGAATGTTCTAAAAAAACATTGCAGTTATTCATATTAAGTAGCAACCACGGACAAAAATGACCGAACTAAGAATAGATAACTATTTAAAATACAAGCCGGTGGCGGCGGGACTTTAAAATTATGGGTAAGGATTAATAAAATGCAGCATCAGAAACTCAAATTTGTGTATGTTCATTTTAGAGTTTAATTTTTGACTGAAACGCTCGTAAGCAATCCTTTAAATGTACTTATTTAAATAGAAATACAACCATTGCTAAAATAAAAGAATCTAAAAAACTGCTTCTAATTAGCTTTTTTCTCTAATCAAATCTAAAAAAATTGACAAAAGAATAAACAAATTCTTAGTTTAACAACATTAAAACTTCTCAAAACTTTTATTTTTAGATAACTTTTGATACTTCCAACTTTAATAATAATAATTTTCCTCTTTGTTTAAAATTGTTCATGATATTGAAATGCGCTTTGATATTCTTGGGAAAAGGAAATAAAACATATTTTTATTTTAATCCAATTTTATTAAGATTGAACAAGAAATATAATACACTCACCAACAAAAAATCCAGAAACACATTCATAACTGTATATTGGCTTATCCAAAACATTAAAACAAAAAGAGTCTAAAAAATACATATTGTACTAATTGTAATTATTATATTTATTACGGTATAGCAAGTACCTAAACAAAATGACAAATGAAAACAAAAGCAAAATATGATCACACACATTCTAAGTACCTAAAATATATAACATATGTTAGTTAAAATTTAGCATACACCAATTTTTTAAATTCTACAAAGGGGCTGTTAATTTATTACGTTAGACGTTTTTTTCTTACTTTTGGACCCTCCCAAAAATGTATAATCTCCCCACCTTCTAATCTTACGTAAAAAATTTCATAATTTAATAAAAAAAATTATTCATTGTTAGCTGCCCATGGGCTCAGAAGGCAGTCAGAAATGCAGTTAGCTACTGAGATTTCCCTTTCTTAATAAACCTTAGTATTAGTATACAATTCCGAAATAATAATTTTAAAAAAATCTTATATAATAAATTGTTAGGACCCCTGTCCTCTCAAGCAAGAATCAATAAGAAGTTAGCCAACCCCCTTATTAAAACTTCTTACGTAGGTAATAAGTAAACGGCCCTAGGAAAGCTTTAGTAAACCACAACACTTTACCAGTACAAAAAAAACCAAATGGATATAATAGAAATATTAGAAATTTGTAATAACATACCATTCATATACATTACTTAATCCCAAACCAACACAAATCCCAAAACTGTTTAATATACATAATTTAATGAAGCCACCCTCAAGTTTTTTTATTAGTAACCTAGTTACTAACCCACAACAAACTACCGGAACAACAATTCTCGACCTATTATTACAAGCATATTAGTATAAATAACATTAATGTACGCCCAGTTATTTACAGGGTGGCCCAAAAGTAATGGAACACAGAGCAATAGCAGATTCCTTGTCGAAATACTGCGATTTATTCAAACTTGCCTAATCTCAAAGTTGATAGTAATCAAGATACAAGGTGTCAAAGTTTTAATTTGGTTTTCGATTTTTCCCAATTATTATTTATTTATTTTCGTGCTATGTATTTTAAAAATTTAACATATTAATAAAAAATAATTATTTGCATTGAAAATAGAGATATACCGAGACGCAAGAAAGTTACCCCAATTTCTATGTACAGGGTTTTCTCTTATATTTTGAACAGGGTCCACAGTCCTTATTTTTAGAGATATGGAAAAATGTTTAATACAAAAATTTTAGGGTTTTATCTAAATCATGAAAATTTTCTAAAAAAATAAACAAATGATAATCAGAATGTCAAAAAATCGCTATCAACTTTAAGTTTTTAAATAGAACTCCCTGTATATTTTCAACCATTTAGAAAGATATCTTTTTCTGATTTCAAAAATATATAGTTTGTTTATGTTTCTTTAAGCAGTTTTTAAAATATTCAGATTTAAATCTTTTAAAATGTTCAAAGCTATACGTTTGCGATTACTGAACAAGCCACCTATAACTGGGCATTTTTAAATATTTAAATCTAAATATTTTAAAAACTGCTTAAAGAAACATAAACAAACTATATATTTTTGAAATCAGAAAAAAGATATCTTTCCAAATGGTTGAAAATATACAGGGTGTTCTCTTTAAAAAATTAAAGTTGATAGCGATTTTTTGACATTCTGATTATCATTTGTTTATTTTTTTAGAAAATTCTGATGATTTGGATAAAACCCTAAATTTTTTGTATTAAACATTTTTCCATATCTCTAAAAATAAGGACTGTGGACCCCGTTCAAAATATAAGAGAAAACCCGGTACTTAAGAATGCCACCGAGGGCGCCCTCTACAAACTACATAAAAACTATCAACAGATTTAAACCACCAGCCTCGCCTCAAAAAAACATCAAATCACTAATTTCGCGCCGCTATGTCGATTGGTTAAGAAATTATTGGATAAAATCCAAAACAAAATTGAAACTTTGACCCCCTGTATCTTGGTTATTATCAACTTGGTGATTAGGCAAGTTTGATTAAATCGCATTATTTCGACTTAAGGAATCTGCTGTTGGTCTCTGCTGCTGTTGGTCTGCGTCCCATTACTTTTGGACCACCCTGTAGAAATTATTACATTTTTCTAAAAACCTGTAAAAAAATAAAATATATAAATTTATGTATTTCAATGAAATTTAAGCTAAACAAAATAGCAATGGCTCAGTGTTCCATTCCGCTCGACAAATTCCACAGCGAGGTGTTTGCACGTTAAATAAAGTGTCTGTACAAGAAGTACAGAAAGCATGCCCACATGCTATAACGTATTGCACTCTATTTAAGTAGCAAATACTACATCTAAGGGCGGTCGGCATTTAGTCCTCTTCATATTTAGTGGCAGGAATTCTTGGCTACCAACTTTTATAATATAAAATAATTAATTCAACAGGATTAAATCAACCTTGACAAAGCACATGATAAAAAATGGAAACAAAAGTATCATTCTGCGTCGATAGAATTAAAGTTCATACTATCGAGTTAATTCATATAACCATCCGAGTTATGTATGCAAACTGAAAATCTTCTACAAAAAATTACTAGAACCTTTAAAGGTACAAGAGTACGTATTATTAATGAAAACATCTTCATATAAAAAGACATCAACCAAGCCCAAAAAATGTGTATGATGTAGGTATTGCTTCCACTATAAAGGGGAGTCCTTAAGTACGTTCAAATATTTTGAAGGGTGGTTTTTAGTTGTTTGTATTATTGTATTTAAGAAGCTCTAAAATTCAGAAAAAAAATTCGGTAATGTTCAAGCTATACTTGCACAATTAGTGTTCGGTGCTATCAGCCCCCACTTAACCTAAGCAAACCTCAGCCGCCCGATCTCCGCACCCGCCGCCGACGGCACCAACGCCGTATCACATCGCTTAAGAGCGGAGCCAAAAAGTGTAAGAACAAAAGTTTTCCCTACCGTCGTGAGAAATATTTTTTGTCAAAAAACCTTTTCTCTAAAACCAATGGTTCAGTAGTTACAAGGAAATAAACAATTAAACTGTTTATAAAAATTGATCGCGCCAGAATTTTTCAATCCTGATAATATTGGCTCAATCTAGGCCTAATTCTCGATGTTCATGATTTTTTCAGATTTTTCAGAGCGCTCCTTTTGGCGATAAGTGTGGGGGACAGCAATTTTTAAGCGTTTTTCCAGAAAAATGTTTGAAAAAATGAATAAAAACAATGCATCATCTATACTGTTAAATTCGTGCTTCAATGAGCTTTCATTTGACACCCAAATGATGCCCTTGAAACTTTTTTTTTCATTTCCCAATTTACCCCCTGGAATTAACCCCCAGAATCAAAATTCAACGTTTTATACTTCACGTCTATAATTGGGCCACCACACTCTATCTTTGTGCTAAATTTCAAATTATTACGCCCAATAGTTTCAGAGAAAATCGCCTGTGACAGATGGACCTACGAACACCGAAGTGATTCCATAAGTGTTCCATTTCACAGAATACTAAAAAGGTGTAACATCGATTTCCTATAAAAACCGAATATGCTTACCCCTATCTACGCCCATGGCAGAGTCAAAAAGTTTTAAATAGTCGTAAAATCTATCACCTTTTAGTTGTATCCAATTTCAATAAATTCCTAATATTTAAGATTTTAAAAATATTAACAAAAATCGTTTTTTTTTTTTAGTTTTAACACTATCTTAAAATTGAAGCATTTGCAGACATAGGTTTATAGGAACTTTTTTTCTTAGAATGTCCTAGACCTAGAGAACCGCCCCCTAAAATATTTGACCGTATTTAAGGACCACCCTGTATAATATGGACGTTTGGTGTTTTTGATTTAAAATTTAGGTGCACATTATCCCAAGGAAAAAAATCCGACGTCCTTGACCAGTAAGAACGATAAATATAAAATTAATAAACAATAAGGTTGTCAAAACGTTTTAAAGCAATTCCTTACCTTGTAGCACCATGCTCGTAACTCGTAGATATTTTTTAAAGTGCTCCTTTCTCTCAGCTGCCTTCTAAATTCAGCTGCTCGGATGTTTCCTTCTTCCCTGGGATGGTTGTGATGGGCATTCATTACTGCAAATTCTTCAGTTGCTGTAATCTTCGCCGATGCCGTACATTCTAGTTTACTTTTGTTTTTACAGACCATATACCTAAAGAACAGAAGCAAGAAATAGCCATACATATTTAAAAGTTGCCTAATACCCAGTGGCGGCTTGTGAAATTTCAAAGTTGTATATCTCTGTTCTTACTTACAGGACCCGTACCAAATTTAGGGGTTTTAGTAGTGAGCCCACTGGGAATATTTTGGCAAAGAAAAAAAACATTTTGTAATTTGCGAAAAAAAGTTGAATTTTGGGTGTGCCCCTCCTAAGAAAAAAATGAACACGTCTAGGTATTTTATTTATTATTTTTTCTAAACAAATGTTACATCATTTTGTCGGCAGTTTTTAAATTTTGAGAGAACAAATATGTTAGTAGAAAGTTATAGTCATTTGAATTTTGATTTAAATTATATTTTGGGCTTAAAAAAATTCAGATGACTATAACTTTCTAATAACACATTTTTTTTTCTCAAAATTTAAAAACTGTCGACAAAATGATGTAAAATTTGTGTAGAAAAATAATAAATAAAATAACTAGACGTGTTCATTTTTTCTTAGGAGGGGCACACCAAAAATTCAACTTTTTTTCGCAAATTACAAAACGTTTTTTTTTGTTAGCAAGAGATTCCCAGCTGGCTCACTATTAAAACCCCTACATTTGGCACGGGTCCTGCAAGTAGAAACAGAGATATACAACTTCGAAATTTCACCAGCCGCCACTGCGTAATACCATTGTAATAATAGGATAATACATAGTTCGATTTTTACCTTATAGCATCTGTGTTCGCCTTGTTTTAAATAAATAGCCATTCCTAACCTTAAAAAAACTTTAAACAAACGAACTCTTGCCACTGCACTAAACCGAATAATTTTTTCCATACAATACACTCAACACTGGCACGAATACAATAAAGAAAGTATGCGTATTCCATCCTTGTTTGTCAACTTCTCGAGTGTTAGGCCAATTGCAGAAACGAAGATCTCCGATTCGACACGAAGTGAGCTTCGGGATTAAAATTTACGTGCACATTATCCCAAGGAAAAAAATCCGACGTCCTTGACCAGTAAGAACGATAAATATAAAATTAATAAACAATAAGGTTGTCAAAACGTTTTAAAGCAATTCCTTACCTTGTAGCACCATGCTCGTAACTCGTAGATATTTTTTAAAGTGCTCCTTTCTCTCAGCTGCCTTCTAAATTCAGCTGCTCGGATGTTTCCTTCTTCCCTGGGATGGTTGTGATGGGCATTCATTACTGCAAATTCTCCAGTTGCTGTAATCTTCGCCGATGCCGTACATTCTAGTTTACTTTTGTTTTTACAGACCATATACCTAAAGAACAGAAGCAAGAAATAGCCATACATATTTAAAAGTTGCCTAATACCATTGTAATAATAGGATAATACATAGTTCGATTTTTACCTTATAGCATCTTTGTTCGCCTTGTTTTAAATAAATAGCCATTCCTAACCTTAAAAAAACTTTAAACAAACGAACTCTTGCCACTGCACTAAACCGAATAAATTTTCCCATACAATACACTCAACACTGGCACGAATACAATAAAGAAAGTATGCGTATTCCATCCTTGTTTGTCAACTTCTCGAGTGTTAGGCCAATTGCAGAAACGAAGATCTCCGATTCGACACGAAGTGAGCTTCGGGATTAGGCCAGATGAACTTTAGGCCACTTGGGGCTATCCCCGAGCGGCTACCGATAACACAGCCCCACAAAAAAAAATTGGTACTCTTATCGAGAGAACTATATCCCCATGTAATTTTCGACGCGGAATCCGAATCAAAAAAAATCGTGCACCCCCAAAATCAACCCCTAGCGCTAAAAAACACCTCAGCAGGGTAAAAATGACTTAACGTTCCACGAATACTCTTAAATCTCAATAAATCGAAGTAAATATAAACATTCAAGTATATAACGCATAAATACAGAGTTAACACTACTTTCCATTGAAAATCACCCCCACGAGTGGGTGAAAACTACCCCTCATACAACAGGAAACTTAAAAAATGCAGTGATTGCAAAAAAGCTTACGATGCCCAGTTTTATTTCCGATGCGATGCTCAAAATCTACCCCCACAGAGGGGAGGAAACCACCCCTAGATTAAAATTGCAAGGAAAATCGGGCAAAAATTTTTGTCATCGTTCTATTTTAATCGATGCTAACATTGGCTAAAGATATGCAGCACTGCAGTTTGGAGGTGAATACTTACACATTGCATCAAAGTCATTCAGTGACATCCCCATGAGAGGGTGAAAATTACTCCTCATATAATTACACAGCCCTACAAAAAAAATGTTTGGAACTGCTATCGAGACAACTGTATTCCTATGTAATTTTCGACGCTGAATCCGAATCCGAGGTGAAAAAAAATCGTACACCCCCAAAATCAACCCCTAGCGCTACAAAACACTCCCTAAACAGGGTAAAAATGACTTAACGCTCCACGAATAGTCTTAAATCTCAATAAATCGAATTAAATATAAACAGAGTTAACATCACTTTCCATTGAAAATCACCCCCATGAGTGAGTGAAAACTACCCCTCACACAACGGGAAATTTAAAAAAAGTAGTGATCTATAGGGGTCTGCCCATCATGCCAAAATGACGTAGGCATGCCAAAATGACGTAGGCAACTCGTAAGCACATGGTGGCGCCATCTAGGGTGAGTGAGAGGTACTAATTTAAGTTAGAGGTTCGAATTTTGATGGTCTAGTGTAGATTTCTGTAATTTTTGGAACAAGTTAAGCCATCTTGTTTTTCTAAATGGATATTAATTTCATTTAAGCTATGTCAGATGTCACCACCTGTCAACCATCAAGAAAAGCCTCCCTTTGAGCAGGCGTCACTCACATGATCACAAGAGTAGTAAACATTTAGGTTATGTTTCGAGTGTTAAAAAAAAGGCATTAAACTTACTGAATAAAAAAACTCTCTGTAGGAGAAAATTATTTTTTATTTAATAATGTTGTCTAATTGTCTTAAAAATATGAAATATTAGATTACTTAACAATAATGAACAAGCTATAGTTATAAATATAATTAAATGAAAAGCATGAAAAATCCTGAAAATTCCACAAGAAGTGCTGAAATTGGCCGCAGAGTTGTTTTCTTGTGTGCTGAAGAAGTGATCGACGACAATGACGTAATTGACCAGAGGCTGCTGTTGACCAAAAGGGTCTTAGCGTGTTTCGGTATGTTTTGGTGTGTGGTGGTTTAAATGCAAGAAGTGACATAATTCGGGGTGCAAGAAGTAGTAGTTCTTGTATATATTATTGCCAATGACCTTCAGTTTACCAGAGGCTGCTGTTGGCCAGAAGGGCCTTATCTGTTGTTTTTTGCGCGCCAAAATTCGCCAAAAAAAAAAGCGTTTTTTTTGTGGTCTTTTGTGTTTCACCTTCCTTGGGGTGACACACCTGCCTACCTTTACCTATTACCTACCTACCTACCTACCTACTTTGTACTTTACCGAAGATTTCTGCACAACTATTAATAATGAATTTCATATTATGTCGTATCCATTGGAAAAAAGTTTTTCTGCCCAAGGCGAGGATCGAACCCGCACACACCATGTGTATAATTTTCGTATTGCCAGCTATACTTTCAAATACATTTATTGTTCCAATTTTTTACATATTTGTTCTACATTTTTTTACAATTTTACATAAGCTATAGAACCAAGTACGCCACGGTACACAGTTGAAGAACGAAACATTGCAAATGATATGATAAGTGAGTTCGGAGACGTGACGTGGTAGTTATGTTTTCTGTATGTGTGTGTGTGTGTGTGTGTGTACGAAAATAGTTTGGAGTAGAAAAAGAATCTCGCTTGATTTCTGTCTATTTCTTTTTGCATTATGTTAGTGTAGGTAGGTAGGATTGATGTGTGGGTAAAAACATGCTTAAAGTGAGAGGCTAGAGACAAACTTTGCATGCATTACATTGGTGGTATTTAATTGGAAGATTTTTTTCGATGCAGCCATGCCTAGCCTAGTCTGGATGTTACCTGGGGTGCTGCCTGTTACCTATGATTTTTCAATATTTCATAGTTCCTCATTTACATTGTGGATAATAAAATATATATGGAAAACATAAGTCGTCAAACATAAAACAAAGAAAAATAACGATTTGTTATGTTATCGTCGTTCAGAGGTCATGGATGGGTCAAATCTCCGTCTATTATCAGAAATTACTAAAAACAAAACGAATCTGGTTTACATGTATATTTTATTTGAGAACTAATAAGTTGCAATTTTTAACTAATGGTTAGAAATAAATCAAAACAAAACGATATTTTACATGTTTATTTTAAAGCAACATTTTAGTTACATTACTATGTGTTTTATTGAATAATATTAATAATTTCACAACGTTTTTTTGTTTGTTATTGGTCTCTCTCATTTACTGACTATATTCTTATTATTAGGATACTGACAGCATGTACGAGGTAAAAAAAACAACGAGTTTACATGTCTACTGAATATATTTTATTTAATTTTAATAAATTTTATCTCCCTTGAGAGGTCAGGAAAAGGTCAAAGTGTGCCTAATAATAGAAATAATACCAAACAAAACGAAACTGTTTTATATTACATGTGTTTTATTCAATACAATTATTTAATAGTAATAATTTCACAGCATTTTATATTCATAAAATTATGAACGAGCAGCATGTACGAGGTCAAAAACAAGTGCTTTTGGCTGTTATACACAACAAAAATAATATTCCTAATGTACGCATTAAAGTAATAATTGTCAATGTATTAAATGTTAATTTTTTAGATTTTCTATGAAAAAGTCGACTAATTTTACACTATTCACTCCTAGGAAAAAAATGTGAGTAATAGAAGTAAATAGTTTAACATATTTATTAGAAAAAACTTGAACAGAACTTTACGAAGGGTGGTAGCCGGATTTAAGGTACTATTTTAGTGAAACCTTTTTTTTTCGCCGGCACTCACTATGCGAAATAACGCAATTTTTTGACAACCAAACACCATTGATATTCACATCTTGGTAACAGAAATAGCACTGGTTGCCGGGTACTTTTTGGAAGTCTTGTTTTTTACCTCCATGCACAATGTGGGTACGGTTTTCAAACATCTGCAAGTAATACACCAAAAATAGTTTTACAGGTTTATTGAGAAAATTTATTTAACAAGCTGTTAATCATTATGAAGTAAAATTTTACAATCAGAACAAATCCGATTAAAGGGCTTTACGTTTCCAGGTGAGGTCTTTGCAAGAGCTGTAACTACAATATTTATAGATTTTGTTGCCTCCTGTGTTTTCATGGTAGCTGTCACCAAAACACTCTTGACAGGTATACAATTTAAACTTATATTGTCTCTTTTCTTCTTCTTTATTATATACTTGGTTCCAATACTTTTCTGCTGGTTGCATAGGCATTTTTATTTGTTAAAAATACTAATTAAATAACAACAAGTCTTACATAGGAGCTTAATATATATAACAGAAGTTTTTTTTACACTTAAACTACAACATACGATAGAAAGTGCTTTTGGAAACTAAAACATTTCTTGTTATTTGTTAAAATCAGCACTTTTAGGCATTTTTTCACCACAATACAGATCGGTATTAGCAATATCTGTGTAACATTTTTTCAACAAAGTTATATTTACTTATAGACTGGGAGCCAAAACAAAAAATACCTGTTACAGTTGTAACAAAATCGGGACCCAGTACAGGTTCAATGATAGAGATCAGAAAGAGTCTGAAATTAAAAAAAAAATTAGGTTTCAGTATAACCCCAAGGTGGTGTGTCGGTATATAAATAATTTACTATGCGTTTATCATCGGACGGACTTAGAGCTATTTTCCTTTGATCAATAGTATATACAGTATGTTTTATTGATTTAAAAAGTTTTTGCGAGCATTCAGTAACTTGATTATTAATTAGACATTGATAATAATCTTCAAAAGTAATTAAACTTAGAGCAGCTGCTTTTATCCCTTTAGCCTTTTTCTGTTCTTTTACTGTTGGTTTCGATCCTCCGGCGTTCTCACTTAATACTTTAAATGTGTACATTTTGGACCGTAAACCAATAAATTCCGTCATAATATTACCATGATTTTCATCCTTCATTAGCCCCAAAACTTTTTTATTTTTTAAAGGTATGCCAAATAGATTATTTTCTGGATAATCAGACGTATCGAATTTTCAATATCTTCGTTTATATGTTTATATATATTATCTACATAAAAATGATAAATTAGGGAATCTGTGTCCGTATATAATAATTTTGCAGAGTCCCCAAATTTGTTTTTAATATAATTATAATGAAATCATAAAGAATGGTTTTAGAGATATCTAATATGGAAAGGCCGGCATAAATGGGTTTGTTAAGTTTTACACCTATTTTTGACATTTCTATGATCACCATGTTATTATCAAAGATGGTAAGACTGTGAAAATTAGGTCTTGAAATGTAATAGTTAGCTCCAAATCTACCCGACCACCTAGTCACCAGTTTCACATTCTTATATTTGCGTACATTTTCCATGGCTTTACCAAAGTTTGCATTAGGTATTTATAAGTTTATAAAATTTTTTATCATGCTCATTTTTGCTCTGTTTTCTTAATTCAGTATTTAAGTCAATAAACGTTTTAAAATAGGGTGACTGTTTAAATTTCAGGGTTCTATGAATTTTTAATATTTTCAAACCGAGTTGAAGAGCCTGTTTTAGGTTTCTATAGTGTATAATATAATTCCGTTTGTTAAATAATGTTGTTAGTAATTTGGGAACTTTGGAACTTGAAACTGGTGGTAGACAGCGTTCAGGGCAGAGAGGTAAATCCTTATGTAATTTAAACAGTTCGGGAGGATAGAAAAGGTCCACTTCAAAAATGTATCCTATAGGACCGTCATCGGGAATATTCATAATGCTCAAGTTTTCCTGATAGAAATCCTCAACCCATTGAAAGTCTGCTTGAGGTAAAGGAAAACTCATTGCAGCCCCATAGAGATTATTAACATCAAAATACATAATATAGGAAGTACGTTCACTACTATTACACTGTTCACCCAGAAACTTATTATTGGCTTTACCATACCTATTGGAACATTGAGAAACCCCACCGCGAATTCCCCGTTCTATAAAAATAAACATATCAATGTCTGTTAATAGCTCAAGCTCCGTATTAGTCATTTTCAAAAAGGCATCTAGGGCCAAGGAAGGGCTAGTTACATAATGTAAACAATCTAGTTTGTAAGTAGACATACAGGTGGAACGGAAATTCTCAAAAATGTCAGCAAGTAAAAGAACATCGGTTTTTAAGTATAATTCACAATATTCTTGTAAATTTTGAATGTTAAATTTATTCCAGACAGCACAAGCGTGTTTATAATCATTGTCTGAGATGTGGGTATTGTTAAGAGAACTGAAAAAGTCTTGTTTTTCGGGTAAACATTCCGTTTTTAATTTCTCCCAGTCATCTAAGTATTCATAAGGAAAAACTCCTTTACGGGTTAATAATTGAAACTCATCGCGGTCAGTATAAAAATGTTTGGTAATTTTTTTGTTGTCATCAGTCAAGTAGGATGCCAATTTTTCAATACTGGATGACATAAAGCGAAATGAATCAAGGAATCTGAAGCAAATGTTAGTATTTTCAATATATTTTGTAAATGAAATATATTTTTCCTTATTAACAGGTAGTAAAGTTATTTTTCCTTTTATTTCCGTACTGAGAGCCTTAATCAAAAAATGACTGTCATAGCCAGATAAATTGTGAAATACGACAGGTATATGATGGGTATCGGTGTAATTTAAATTACAGGAATTGTGTGTGATTCCCTGGAAATCACCGCTGAGATGTGAGTGGTCTCTAATTTTTTTTTCACCGGGAGCAAATGGTAAACAACATATGTGACAATGTGTTGCTTCTTGAAATTGTTTTTTTTTTCTTTGGGAGTTAAAGTTTTCATTGGAACCGGGTTTGTAAAGATTTCCACAAGTTCCTCAGATATATTTTGAAGGTTTTTCACAAACCAGGAAATACAGTCAGGTCCGGTGTAACAAAAAAATCGGGATAAGTCATCATTATAAGAACATTTTAGATAATAAGCTATACTACACGGAACATGTATTTGGGTTATAGTAGTTTTTGAGTGGGTAATATTTCTATCAGGATGGTATTTTTCTAGGATACATTCTAGGTCTCCATAAATCACAAAAGGTACCGGTTCCTTGTTTTTAAAATTTTTAAACTTTAATATGTTATCATTGGGAGAAGGCATTGTCACCTTAACTTCATTTAATGTTTTACAGTCCACGAAATGTTTTAATAAATTTTCTTGAGATTTAAAATGATTTAAGCAACGTTCACATAACCAGGACTTATTATTTATGTTACCAATTTGTTGGTTTACCAAGCGGGATAAATTTTTTATAAATGCAAAATGAAAGATCCTACTATTAAAAATACTGCTGTCACAGTGATCCAAATCCTCATCTTCATAGTCAAAACCAGGTACCATCAGTAAATTTATCTTACAGGGAAAACCTTTTTTGCTGAGGCTGATAGGAAATATTTCCTTTTTTTCTATAGTATATATATTGATAGAAATCTGATTCAGGCTTTCAAATTTTGAAATATCTTTTAAACGAATGGGAAAATTAATACCTTCAAATGTTAATTCTTTTACTTGTCGGAAATGAGGGTAAGAACTAGTAGCACTGGAATTTTTATGCGAAGGGGCTGGATATAGTGCACACACTATTGACCATAAGAAACAATATTCATCATTATTTTTAATATTAATAACGGCTTTGGTATTTTTAACAAACGGAGGTAAGTCAACATAAGTTGACAAACCCACAGTTAAGGGATTATATTGATTAATATTAATTTTTAAATGAACAATTTGATATAAAGCCCATCTGCTGTCACGTTCTTGGAACTCTTCTAGTTTTGATAAAATCTTATCCTGAATATTTTCCGTATACCAGACCTTCAAGTTAGTAGTATTATCAATTATATTATTTGGTGTAGAAAATGTTTTAATTTCTGTTTCCAAATTTTGGGGTTTTACAAAGTTTGCTGAAAAAATTGCATTTACTTTTAGTAACGAATGTTTTAACTCGTTTCGAATTTTTAGGGAAAAACTTCTGAAAGCCTTTGTAAAAAAGATTTTCGGATCCTTAATATTAAAATTTGTTATTACACCTGTTTTTATTCTACCACTAAAGCACGATTCTACATCTTGCCAAATTAAATTTTTAACATAATTTTTACATCTTTCAGACCGAGCAAATTTTAACCTTTTACAATTTTTGATTACAGTTTGGTAATGTTTTAAAAGCGCCAACCCGACCTCTAAACAAGAAAAATTGTTTACGCAGGAGGCTTTAGTTTTAATACTTTTTCAACAATAAAAATGATCTTTTTTATAAATTGTATCCACTTATTGTATTCCTCCTTCGATTTAATAATTCGACAAACTTTTTCAATTTTTTTATTTGTCTCTCTTAACAAGTTGTCTAATACAAGGTTAGAATGGTTGACTGTTTTATCTGAAAACTAGAAAAAAATTGTTGAAAATCCTATTGTTCTGATTGAGGATGAGGATAAACTTACCTTTCTTTCACTGTTGCTCCCACTTGTACTAGTTTCTTGACCATTCCCTGGGGTTGAGTTTTCACTGGATTGGGCAGAGCTCATAGTGCTGTTTTTTCCTTTTAGGTTTAGGAAAGAGTTATAATGCGTTCTTTGAAACAAAAACTATAACAGAATGGTTTCGTTTTGTATTCAATTCAAAGTTCTACAATTAATTGCGTTTTTTTCTTCAAGAAAATAGGGATCTATTACAGTCTAAAGTTACTTTCATTACCATTTTGTATGGTAAATACATTTAATTTAAATTATTATTTTCCACAGTACTCTAATATTCTTATCCCCTATGATAGATATGGCAGGATTTTTGTAACTTGGAACATTTTAAAAATTTTATCAAATTTTCTGTTTCTTTAACCTTTAACGTTTTAAATTTTTTCTAGACTTCAAGTCACCTTTGATGCATTTTTTATAGACTATGTGATTCCATGTGTTTTTCCACAGGGGAATGTTGAGTAAATTCAGAAAATATTAATGTCCTAACTTGTATGCATTTTATTTTAAACAAAATTGTTTTACCGTACAGATTAGCCCCATTTACCTCCTATAAAAAATTCACTGGACGTTTTAAAAGATAACACTGTGGTAGTATTTATATGAGCAACTTTATTGTACACAAATAAACCTACAGTTGTTTGGTGTAAACAGGTTGAAAAAAAATTAAAATGGCAAATATTCCTTCTACTGTTATCGTTAAATCCACCGATTTAATAGAATTTCCCCTAAACATGGTTATGGTTGTAATGAAACATATTTTTCAGTAAGTATTTTTTTAAATTTATTTTTACCAATTCAGTGTATTAAAAACATTTTCTTTTAACTTAAATTCACCCTATGTTAGTAGGTGCATATTTTGAGGTCTTCAATTCGCGTTGAACATTTGTTTTTCCGACAATTTCCTACCAATTTCCCGAACTTTTGATGACAAATTACAGTTACAAATTCACTTTAAAACAATGCCGGGAACTGTTGAAATCCAATACCCGACATACAGAGGTGAAAAAAATGTGAATAATCTGGTTTAACAACTATGTTATGTGACTTTTTGTTACTCTTTTTCAGATATGGGGTAAAAGCAATAAAGCAGAAAGGAGATAAAATTTTTATCTTTGTCGTACTATCCTCGAGGTGACACATTGATAAAAAATTTGGTAATCTGCCTGTTCAATATATACGGACGAAATTTGAAAATGAGGCAGAATATGAACTCTTCGAGCGGGCACTTTCAAAATTTGCTTTTAATTTTGACTGTATGGAACCGGGGGTAAAACCAGCTCTTCTTTCATCCCTACCATCTGCCAGCCCTCAAGGTGAATCAACAACAACAACCGCAATGAATAAACGGAAGATAAATATTCAGGAAGATATAATGCTCTATCCACCTTCAACTTCTTCTTCTTCAACTCCACAGCCGCTACCTCTGACGAAAAGGAAAAGAGTAAACATCCTAGAGGATACTGCTGATGATGATGATGATGATGATGACGTTGAAGAAGTTATTCTCTCCCAGTGGGAACAGTTATAAATTATTTTGTAATAATAATAATTAAAATAAAACTGAAATTTTATTAAAAAGAAATAGTTTTTTTGTTGTTTCTCTATACGTTTGCCTTTTTACATTATATTTTGATATCCAAAAAGTACCTATATTACTAATGCTTAAGTTTCTGTTTCTAAAAAGTTGCTGAAAAATTCCTTTGAGTGGAACTCTGAACAAGAAGTTTTTAGAATACAATAGTTTGGTTTAAAATAAAAAAACCCTAGTTAACTTCATGGGTAAAAGGGGTATTCCACTGTGATTGTAGGAATATCTCACCGTTAGAAACCGATATATTTAGTCTATAAAGGGTACCAAGTTTTTACCCTATTCATTCTCTCGTTTGCTACAGCCTCGTACCTCTCTCTCTCTCTCACTAATAAAAAACTACCGTAAAACGGTTGAAATGTATCTGTGAGGAAGGGATTCGCAGGCGTTCTATGGGGAAAGCAAAGCTCTTTTTCCGCCGGAAAGAAAATGTTTTTTAGTTGCTTTTTAAACAAATCCAGAAATGAATTTTATATGTTTGAAATCATAGCTTCTAAGTGAAATTCATCTTTAAGTTCAGGTGATTTTGCGGAGAATGCAAGAATTTTTTGGAAAATATTCTAAAAATTTTCTTATACAGAAAATAAATAAAGATTTTTGTTGAATGCTATTTTTCATTTTTAATGCGTTAAAATAAGCTATTTGAATAATACAATATAAAATATTTTTAACATTTGTTTTTGATATTTCTGTTTGGAGAGAGAGAGAGTGAGAGAGAATCTTTAATGAGATCGAACGCAAATCGAGCGTTTTATGTATGCATAATTAATTATTAATTACTTAAATGTTTAACATTTGTCATCATAATTTAAGAGCGATAACCGTTGACTTTTTTAAAAATCTGCAGCTGTTTCTGTTAACGCGTTTTATTATTGTTGTTTACCACTTTCAATCTATCGATTTTAAAACATTGTGAATAAAAATAAATACAACACACTTTTTGGTAGATTGGGAAAGCAAAGCTCTTTTCCAGTCTTTTAAAGAACTGTTCTTAGTTTTAACGATGAATTTTGTATGTTTTAAATCAAAGTGCCTTATCCCCTGGTATAGCAACGATAATTTTACTCAAATTTGTAAAAACTGTGGTTTTTGGTGTAAAAAATGGAAACCAAAAGAACATATTGCTTGGCATGTTTTAGAACTAAATGTTGTCCTAGAACTGCATGGTAAAAGATGTGTTTTATGTGGTATAAGTTTATTTTCTTTGAAACCTGCAAGTCAGTGTGAAAAATGTAGGGAATATATTGTGTTTATCTGAAACCAATTTACAATCTCAGTTAGTTAGAAAAAATTCTCTGGACCAATATTATGACGAGTTTTTTAAACAACAACTTATCAGTAACAAGGTATAAAATGCTATGTAACCTAATAGTTTTATATTAGAAGACAACAAGTGCTCTTTGCATTGCCAAGACAGAAAGGTTTTGTTGGCTAGAACAGTCGTTTCCGCTAAAAATTTACTTAATAATAAAAAGATGGGTCAACAAACAGCTGAAGAATATTGGAGTCCTAGATTGTATGGACGAGGTTACTGTTCTGGTTGCTTGAAAACGATGAGTCGACGATACAATGATCAATGGTGCTGTGCAGCATGTTGGAAAATTAAACAGAAATGTGTTAAATGTAACAAAAGTCTATGCGAGTTTGAAAGAAAAGATGATATGTGGTTTTGTTCCAGATGTGGCCTGTCACAATCCTACTTTAAAAGTAATTCTTTGTATATTTAAAAGTACCAAATAAACTGTAAAAATTGATACTTCTGCTTTATTTTTGTATAACTACTATAAAATTACTGGAAAACCTGTAATCATTTTGTCCTTCTTTTCCTAGTAAAGCTTCAAAAAAAAGAACGCCTTAATTTTTTGTTAGAAATAAATATGGGTATTTAAAAATTCTTTCTCAAATAAAATATATTAACTGATATCTAAAATTGGTTGGTTTTGTTTTTAGTAAATTCTCGTGATAAGCGCACTTTTGAACTATTTTTGACCTTTTTCCGAAAGATAAGAAGTATGTATCGATTTTCCACTTATATGTTTTAAATCCTATTTTATTAAAATTGTAATGCACACACGAAGTTTGTCTAGCTCTCACTTTAAGCGTGTTTTTACCCACACGATTCGTCTATCACTTTAAACCGATAGAGCTATCACTTGTTTTTGTTTTGCAACATTAAAATTATATTATAACTCGTTAAAAATGGGGAGAAATTTTATTGTTCCCAAGCTAAACTTTGCAACGTTTCAAAAATTGTTTTGATTTCATGGAACATTATTTATTATTATTATTAAGCCTTTAGGCAGCGCATTTCTTGTGAACTTTGAAAACAGCTTTTAGCAACTATTAAATTTATTACTAATGCCAACTGAAAAACTCTTTTTTCGAATCTAAACGCTAGTACTTTATATTTATAAACTTGTTTTAATATCTTTGTTTTGAGAGAGAGAGAGCGAGAGAGAGAGAGAGAGAGAGAGAGAGAGAGAGAGAGAGAATCTTTAATGAGATCGGACTGAAATCGAGTGTTTTATATATGCATAATTAATTACTTAAGTAAATGTTTAACATTTGTTTCAATTATTTCCGAGATAACTGTTGACTTTTTGCACTAATTTTAAAAATATACCAGTTGTCTTCAATTTTAATACATTGTGAGCAGAAAATACCTAAATAAAACACACACACACACTTTTCTAGAAGCGCTTATTTTTATTTATGACGTTTTTCTTTTAATTTACTATTGTTTTTTCTACATGTGCTTAACCTAATAACATATTTATTTTTTTGTTCTTGAAGTGTCTCTTTCTATACAGTCGTTAATATTGGCAAAGATTTTACTTTTCTCCTTTAATTGCAGTTGCAGCTCCTGTTGACATTGTTCTAAGTTACTACCAGTCTTATATATTTCAGACGTTAGGAATGACATGTTATTTTTTAAAAATGATATTTCTTCTTTATATTCTCCTATAAGGGAATGCCCTACGATATTTTTTTCTTCACAATTTTGTAGTTTTTCTGTTAAATTAGTTGTGAGTAAATGTACTTCGGATTCGAGCTTAATATTTTCTTTCAGTAAATTCACGTATTTTGTATAATTTACGGAATCGGTTAAATTTTTGTTAATATCTTCATATTCTTGAAACTTTTCCATGCATATATCGTTAACTGCTAATTCATTGTCATATACATCCATATAGTTATCCAGTTGTTTAGTACATTCTGTATACAAATTTAGACTTGTATTATACAAGGTATGATAGTCAATACTTAAATATTCATAATCTTCAATGTATTTACTACATACATTTGGATGTTTGTTGGCAGTCGCAGAAACAATAGTGCTGCTTATGCAAGTTAAAACGCAAGATAGAAAAATCTGTCTAAGAGCCATGATTTTTAGTTGATGCTTACTAGTCAAGCGGTAGTTTTAAACTAATGAATATGCTTCAGTTTTGGTTTCTTATGACTTCGGTGCACAGAATTACAGATTTTTATCTTGTGTGTGTGTATTTTTTTAAACAAAAATGTCATAAAAAAACTGGGTACTCATATTTAAAAATTTCAGCTTGTTATTTCCCTAATTCTCTACACCATTCTTGCCGTTAGGGAACTAAAAGGTGTTAAATGGTTAGGATTTGATAGTAAACATAATAGCTGGATATCAAAAAAACATTTTAAAAAATAAAATTTAAGTGTTTTATTTAAAAACAATAATTATAAAGAAAACATTTACAAAGTTTTCCATTGCGACTCTATAAATACTTCATCATCATCATCGTCGTTGTCGATGAGATTGTCGTCGTCCTCGAGAAGGTTCACCCTTTTTCTTTTCGTTGGTTGTGAAGAAGTTAATGGAGGATGGAGGATGACACTTTCTATAATGTTCACTTTTCTTTTGGTTGTTGCTTGTGGTTCAACAAAGGTAGCTGTTGTGGTAGATGTTGATGGCAATGAAAGTAGTGCCGATTTTGGTTCTGCTTCTAGTGAATCGAAATTAAATACAAATTTCGACATAGCTTGCTCGAAAAGTGCAAATTCTCCTTCATCTTCAAATTTGGTCCTTAAATACTTCACTGGCAAATTCCCAAACTTTTTTTCCAGTGTTTCTGTCTTCGGGCAATACGTTAAAGAGATAAAAATTTTATTTCCTTTTCGTTTAATGGCTTTTACTCCATATCTGAAAAAAAAAAGATTTTTTTAAATCGACTGAATCTGTAGTTATAATGTTACCACATCTATTCTCCCTAGTTTAGAACGTCCAATTTAGCATTTATAAAAATAAATAGTTCTAACTTGCTGAAAATTTACAGTTAGGACAGTTCAATATGGCGTCGGATAACCAATATATGCATATACGCCGAAAATGGAAATAATGTGGTTAGGATGTTTTAACCAAGGAGGGCAGAATACAAGTAAATGGAAAAAATACCAAACCAACAAAAATTTACCTTTTTCGGGAAAAAACAATATAGGATTTTGTGTAAATTATTATTATAAATGTTATTTAAAAAGAGGATTTCTTTAAAATGTTCTTAATACATCTAAAAAATAAATACCTACTTACTGAAAAATTTGTTTCATAACCACTACGGCTATATTTAAAGGAAACTCCACTAAATCAGTTGACATAACTACTACAGTTGAAGGGATGTTTGCCATTTTTTTACTTTTTGGAACTGTTATTCGAAAAAACTTTAACTGCTTCTAATTACTTACAATAAACCTTTGGGTATATATACTCCAACAAACATATCTTCTTGAAACGTCATTTGAATTATTATAGGAGCAAATGGTGTACAACTGTTGGATAAAATAATTTTATTATAATCAAAATGCATACAAATTAATAGAGAATATACTGTTTTAATTTACCCAACATTTCCCTATGGAAAAAATACATGAAGTCATTTAGTCCATAAAAATTTTAACCGAGGCGACTTGAAGTCTGTAAAAACTTAGAAAGGTGTGGGGTTAACTAAATAGAAAATTAGATAAAATTTTAAAAATGTTTCAAATCATAAAAAATCATACTTTATCTATCATGAATGATACGAATATTAGAGTTCTCTGGTAGATAATTATGATAATGAAATTAGTTTACATGAAAAATAGTAATGCGAATAAATTAGGAAGGTAGTAGGCCTCTGATATTACCAAAGGTCGATATCGTAACAAGTTTGATACCGGGTCTGTTTTTAGCTGTTTCCAAAAACAGGGAGGCTGTTTTTAGCTGTTTTAGCTGTTTCCAGAAACAGGGAGGAGGGCCTGTTTTTAGCTGTTTCATAGCTGTTTTCCCGAAACAGGGACCTGTTTTTAGCTGTTTTTCCAGAAACAGGGTCTGTTTATTAGCTGTTTTTCCAGAAATAGGGTCTGTTTATTAGCTGTTTTTCCAGAAACAGGGTCTGTTTATTAGCTGTTTTTCCAGAACAGGGGGCATGTTTTTTAGCTGTTTGTAGTATGTCTACCCCCCTTAGCCAGCTCGATAAAGATGTTAAGCGTCGAATTATCCAAGCTTCTAGAACAATCCGAAAAAAGCAGTTCTTGGCATGAAAGTTAGAGTGGGGTGAAGACGATAAAGCTCTTAATCAATTCTTAACACCTATTACAGACCCTCTGAATAAGCTCATGGATGCTTCCCTCGGTACAAAGGCTAAGAAACGTAAGATGCAAATAGAAAAGAGTGAAGATGTAAATCCGTTGATAAAATTCGAGCAGCCTACAGCGATCTCTTCCTCTCGTCCGTCATTTTCAAAAGCACTTTCTATCGTATGTTGTAGTTTCATTAAGCTCCTATGTAAGACTTGTTGTTATTTAATTAGTATTTTTAACAAATAAAAATGCCTATGCAGCCAGCAGAAAAGTATTGGAACCAAGTATACCGGGTGTCCCAAGGGGGTGGCTCGCCCCTATAACTTTTTTGTTTTTTAAGATAAAAAGATATACTTTGGACTGTGTTTGTAAGAGATAAAATTGCATTTTTTAACAGATGACTTGACCTTTTCCAGCTTCCGGTTTAACCGGAAACGAAATCAACTTTTAATTTTTAAATGGGACACCCGGTATTTTTTTCTTGTTTTTTACTCAGAGTAACATTCTGAATACAAATATGGGCCATTGGTCACTTTTTGTCAAGTAACAAAAGTATTTTTCCAAAATTTATTTTTTAGTCTAGGGTGCTATGAGAATGTTAAAGTCGTTTATTTCAGTTTTAAAAACAAGGGAAAAATTACGTTTTCCTATTTTTATTCATAATTTTCAAATTATGTGCAATTTAATTTTCAAATTTATTTTACCCGTTTTTTTCAAATGGGAACATGGTGGCTCGTGCAGTTAGAATAAAAGAGCATTTTATTACGAATAATTTGATATCCCACATTATATGGTTTTAACTCAACTACTCCTAAAAGACTAAAAAAACGTTACCCCTACGTTGAACCAATGCATTGTTCCATAAATGGATTTTTATAGCGTTTAGTCAAGATAGTAGGTCATGACTGAGAGGATAATAATAGTAATGTCGTGAAACAACCGAACTAAGGTGGCTTTGAAACCAAATGTCTATTGAATGTGGATTTTTGTTGTCAGTATTGTTTAATACTTTTGGAATCTCTAATCTACAAGATGAAAAATTATTCAAGAAGTGAAAAAATTGACATGCTTTTAGTTTTTGGTGAGTGTAGACAAAAGTAAACTGATGCAGTTCGACTTTACACCGAAAGATATCCTGAACGCCGTCACCCAACACGTCATTATTTCTTAAAGCTAGTCCAAAAATGCGCAAATAATAAAAATGAACCAGTTATAATTAATCAGTGAAGAAAAAGAAATTGACGTCTTGGCATACATGCCGGTAAATATTAATGCTTTAGTTAGGGAGACCTCTTTAGTGTGTCAAACTTCCAAATCATCTACATGGATATAATAAATAATATCCGTTGCACCAACATCTTTACGAAAATAACAATTATCGAAGACTTCAATATTGCAACTGGTACTTAGATAAATATTTTGAATATAACACCTTTTCCTCCAAAATTATTTATTCTGACAAAAGCCGTTTTACGAATTTGGGTGTTTTTAACAGAAATACCAAACGATACTGAGGTCAAGAAAACTTACATCGGATGGAGGAAGGCAATTTTCAGGAATGTTTTGGGTTTAATTGTCGGGTCGGGATTCTTGGCGACAGGATTTTAGGTCCTATAATCTGATGGGCACTTAACAGGGGAAAGATATTTAAATTTTCTTACCCAAGAAGTTGAGCAGCTTCTTGGCGAAATTCCTATGATTAATCAAGAGAACCTATTCTTTCAACAAGATAACGCCCCTCCTCATAACATAAGAGCAGTGAGGGATTACCTAAATTATACTTAAGGTGAAAAGTGGATTGGAAATAACGGTCCTGTTAGGTGGCCACCAAGGTAAAACCGAACTCGGTTATAAATTTATAATTTTATTTATTTCATTTTCCAAATATTTCAGGTCACCTGACCTCACCCCTCGAGATTTTTTATAGGGTACAATTAAAAATGAAGTTTACGATCAGGGACGGACTGGCCCGGCGGGCTGGCGGGCGCAGCCCGCCGCGCCTTTTCTTTACAAGACGCCCTGGCGCCCTTTCGTGTAAGTGAAAATAATAGTTAAAAAAGCTTATTAATTTAAATCGGCGCCTTTACCTTTAAATAGCCCGCCAATTTCCGGACCCAGTCCGTCCCTGTTTACGAGATTCCTTCAACAACTCGTCTTGAATTAGAAAATAAAGTGGGGGCGGCAATCAACAGGATTAATCCGAGAATATTAAGGAATGTAGTTAGAGCAACTGTCGAAAAGGTCCGGCTTTGCCAACAACAAGATTGTGGACATTTTAAACATTTGGAACCATAAGTAGGGTATTTTACCATTGTTGTTATAATTTCGGTTTCCATTAAAAACATTTGCCTCTGTTTCTAATACCAATATTAACGACTTAAACATATCCATGGCGCTCTAGAGTAAAAAGTTAATTTTGAAATACATTTGTTTTTGACATAAGAAAAAGTGACAAGCGGCAAATAGTTATATTCAGAATGTAACCCAGAGTCAAAAATATAAAAAATATACAGGGTGTCCCATTTAAAAATCAAAAGTTGATGTCACTTCCCGGAAAACCGAAATTTGAAAAAAGTTGAATCCCTTGTGAAAAAATGTACTTTAATGCCTTATAAATATCCTGAAAATTGCAAATTTGTATCATCAAAACCAAAAAAGTTATAGAGGCGAACCACTTTCCAGGGACACCCGGTATATATATATATATATATATATATATATATATATATATATATATATATATATATATATATCCGATGGTAAATGGCAAAAGCCAGCGGACGACAACCTTTGCCCCTTACCAACCCGCATTAAGGCAGCGTGGTAAGGTATGCCTTACGACCCTAAGCATGAACAGGAAACCTAGGCCGCGGCCCTCATTCTCCGTAGGCCCAAATGGCCCCAGGGCGGGTAGTCCCCGGGAATCAGCCAGGCGGGCAGAGGGTGCTAAGAATCTGCGGAGTCTAAATCACTACCCACTCAAAACAACATCGCTATTTATAGCAACTTACAACTGCCGAACACTCTCAAACCAGACCAGAATCGTGGAGCTGGAAAAAGAGGCAGAAAATATTAAGTGGGACATCATAGGCATCAGCGAAGTAAGGCGCAAAGAAGAAGAGCTAATAGAACTTGAATCGGGCAACATCTTCTACTACCGAGGAACACCAACTGGCAAAATAAGCGGCGTCGGATTTCTAATCAATAAAACTTGGAAAGACAGAATAATAGATGTTACAAGTATCTCTGACCGGGTAGCCAGTTTAACCCTACGGCTATCAAAGAGATACACCATACAGATTGTCCAAGCATACGCCCCAACGGCCAGCTACTCAGACGACGTAGTAGAAGAATTCTACACTGAAGTTACTCAAGCACTAAACAGTAACAAAAGCCAATTCAAGTACCTGATAGGCGACTTCAATGCAAAAATAGGAAGACAACAGGACCAAGAGCAACAAGTAGGAAACTTTGGATTTGGTGAAAGGAACGAACGAGGAGAAAGGCTTGTACAATACGCAAATTATCAGAATATGTCCATAGCAAACACGTTCTTCAAGAAAAACCCAAATAGGAAATGGACATGGCAAGGCCCAAATGGAACTATCAAGAACGAAATAGACTTCATCCTAACCAACAAGATGAACACGATAAAAGATGTCAGCGTCCTCAACAAATTTCGGATAGGTAGCGACCACAGGCTAATCAGAGCAAGAGTTATACTGAACACGAAACTCGAAAGACTGAAACTGGTCAGAAAGCCAATGGCAACAGGAGTAGACACAAATAAACTCGTCGAAAACTCCGAGCAATACCAGGCGCTACTCAACAACAGACTACAAGACCAGGCAGAAAGCACAGAGCTCATGGAAACTATCCTAAGCTGTGCCAAAGAAATAGCTGGTCCAAGAAAACATAATCAGCACAAGAAGCTATCTGATGAAACTAGGACGCTGCTAAGACAACGAAGGGAAATGAAGGCCACAACCAACGTGCAAAGAATAGAATACACTGAGCTGTGCAAGACAATAAGAAAGAAGATTGCAGAAGACATCAAAAATTACAACGAAAAACTAGTAGAAACTGCAATCGAAAACAGAAAAAGCTACAAGACCGCTAAGAAATCCCTCCTCATAGGCAAGAAACAAGTAGTGGCACTAACAAATAACAACGCCAGAGTCACAAATAGAGAAGATATAATAAACCTAGTAACCAAATTCTATAGTGAACTATACAAGGCCCCGGAGACAATACAGGAACAGGTAACGACACCACGAATAAATGACGACACCCCGGAAGTTCTCGTGGAAGAAGTAGAGAAGGCGCTTAATAGCATGAGAAATGGTAAAGCAGCAGGCAATGATGGTGTGATGGTCGAATTAATCAAATACGCAGGTAAAACAACATGGAAAATCCTAGCAAAAATCTACACTAACTGCCTAAGATCAAGACATATACCACAAAGTTGGAATAGCGCCAATATAATTCTAATCCACAAGAAAGGCAGTAAAGAAGACATAAGAAACTATCGACCAATCAGCCTTCTATCAATTATATACAAGGTATTCACAAAGATCATAAATACCAGAATACAGAATACGCTAGATGCTGCACAACCACGGGAACAAGCTGGCTTTAGAAGTGGCTTCAGCACAATCGACCACATACATACATTAAGGGAGGTCATCAGTCGAACAAAAGAATATGAAATACCACTGGCACTAGCCTTCATAGACTTCGAGAAGGCGTTCGACTCGATATATCCCAAGGCTATAATAGAAGCCCTAAGTAGTCAGGGTGTCGACAAACCGTATATAGAAACTCTGGCAAACATATACAAAGAAGCCAAAGCCAGAGTCATGATATACGAAGGATCTCCGGAATTTCCCACAACTAAAGGAGTACGTCAAGGAGACGCAATATCTCCAAAGCTCTTCACGGCAACACTTGAAGAAATCTTCCGTCAGTTGGACTGGGACAACAAAGGTCTATGCATAGACGGAGAACACCTCAACCACCTAAGATTCGCTGATGACATTGTACTAATCGCCAAGAACCCTGATGAACTTCAACGGCAAATTGACGAACTAAATACAGCATGCAATAAAGTAGGTCTGAAGATGAACCTAGCCAAAACAAAGATAATGTACAATGAACTGGTAGACAAACAAGACATACAAGTAAACAACACCACACTGGAAATAGTAGAAGAATACATATACCTGGGTCAACTAATACACATCTCGGGATCTCTACTACCAGAAATCAACAGAAGAATAAAGCTAGCATGGAGAGCATTCGGTAGAAACTCCATCATATTCAAATCTAGAATGCCACTCTACCTAAAGAAGCGAACGTTTGATCAATGTATACTACCAGTCATGACATACGGATGTGAAACCTGGATACTAAAAACAGACATAACAAGAAAACTCCAGGTAGCACAAAGGGCTATGGAACGATGCATGCTAGGAATAACTAGGAGGGACCGCAAGAGAATAGAGTGGATAAGACAGAAAACCCAGGTAATAGATGTCGTCCACAGAATCAAGTCCCTAAAATGGCAATGGGCAGGACACTTGGCGAGAAGAACTGACAATAGATGGACCACAAGAATTACACAATGGTACCCCAGAGGCGTGAAAAGACCAAGAAGACGCCCAAATTTGAGATGGGACCATGATATAAAGAAATTATCAGGATTAACCTGGGCCCGCATAGCCAACAATAGACAACAATGGACCGAAATGAAAAATCAATATGTAAGGGAGGCTACACCATAATTGGAAATGGTTGAAACAGCTGAAAATGATGATGATGATGATGATGATGATGATGATGATGATGATGATGATGATGATGATGATGATGATGATGATATAGATATATATATATATATATATATATATATATATATATATATATATATATATATATATATATATATATATATATATATATATATATATATATATATATATATATATATAGATATATATATATAGATATATATATATATATATATATATATATATATATATATATATATATATATATATATATACATATATATATATATATATATATATATATATATATATATATATATATATATATATATATATATATATATATATATATATATTTATATATATATATTTATATATATATATACAGTGACCGGCAAAAAGTTCGCAACATATGGGAAAAATTTTTATTAGGTGAGTATTGGAAAAACTTTTCCGGGGGATCGGTTCTGCATGTCCGATAACCTAAAAATCGATTTTGACATACGTCACGTGACCACTGGTATAGCGTCAAATTAAAAAAAAAATTGTTAATTTACAAAAAGTGAGGTTAGTTGACGAGATATCAAAAAAAGTTATTTGAAAAAATTGCTTAGAATTAAATTCTAGGTCCTTGTGCAAAATTTTAAGATTTTATTTAAAAAAATTGGAAAACTCAATTTTTTTTAAATATTTTTTTATCGATTTACAAATTTCCAGTTTTTTTCGTTTAGATAGCTTAGCTAATGTAAAGCCCATGTATCTGGATGAAAATAAACGAATGTAGTAGTTTTTTCTACAATTGACAGGACAAAATTAAAAAAAACAGGGTTTCGCCGGACGCTAGCTGTTGCAATGATTTGTATCTAGCAGCAGTGTCAAAATTTTAGAGACATTTCAATGAGATTACATTGAGAAAACCTTAATCGTCTTAAATATATCTGAAGTTCGACTTTTTGTAAAGTTAAGGGGAGTAAAATAGATAATAAACAAAAAATTACCTGTTTATTTAATCGAAATTTCATAAACGAAAACCAATGTAAGAAAAACTTAAAAGTAGTCAAATTCTGTACTAACAACATAAAAAATCATTGTTTTTCCTTGGGTGCACAAAATTTAAAACTCAGTATGACCACCATTTCTCTCCATACATACTATTGTTCTCGAGCGCAACTCTCGATTAACATTTCGGAGCATTTTACGATTTATTTGCAATACACAATTTCTAATGACATTCTCTAAATTTTGTATATTCCTAAAGGGTCGATGTTTGTACACAGAGTTCTTTAGGTATCCCCACATAAAGAAATCTAACGGAGTCAGATCTGGTGATCTCGCAGGCCACGGATTTTCAGAAAACCGTCCTATCCACTGGTTTCCAAATTCTTGATCCAGCCATCTCTTCACCTCATTTGTGGAATGAATGCTAGCTCCGTCTTGTTGAAAGTATAAATTTCTTCTTTCGGCTAATGACAAATTGTCTAAAAAGTCAGATATCTCAGTTTGTAGAAATTCTAAATATCGTTCTGAATTTAAATTGTCTCTAAAGAAAAAAGGTCCCACTTTTCTGAGGTTGAAAATTCCGCACCACACATTAACCTTAAAACTATATTGGTCTTTACTCTGAATTACAAAGTCTGGGTTTTCGGTGGCCCACCATCTACAGTTTTGTGAACTGACGGTTCCGTTAGAGGTAAATGTAGCTTCATCCGAGAAAAGAACGTTCTTTGGGAAATTAAAATCTTCCTCAATCATACCCTGGAACCAGGCACAAAAATCGAAGCGGGCGTCATAATCCCTATCTTTTAATACTTGTACAAATTTAGGTTTGTACGGATGAAATTTGTTTCTTTTTAATATCCTCCGCACAGATCTTTCGTGAATGTTAGTGATCTCCGATATTTGACTAACTGCTAATTGGGGTGTTTCTGTGATCGACAAACACACATCCAGAGAACCTTCGTCACCTGTTACCGGTTTTTCATGGGAAACTTTATACTGATTTTCTACCGATCCCGTTTCTTTAAATTTATTGACTAGACGAGATACTGTGGAATAATGGAGGGATTTATCGGGGTGCCTCTCATTAAAAATTGCTGCTGTTTCTCTATGGCTTTTGTAATTATCTCCAGAAATTAAAATAATTTCTATCTTTTCCTGAAGAAGTAGTGTGGGTGCCATTTTAAGGAATAAAATATTAATAAACTTATGTAAAATATCAAACTTAGTAAGATGCGAGACATAAACCAATGACATAGGTTGAAATCAAACAAATTATAATTTGTTTGACATTTTTCTGTTGTTTTTAACCTACTAGATTATTTGGTTGTTTTAATTTCAGAGCCTGCTTTGGTAGTTTTAAGTACAACTAAATAGACCTGGTTGTTAAATTTATGTGCGAAAAATCTTAATAAAATCTTGATACAGTCATTTCATTAGATTCAAACCATTGCAACAGCGAGCGTCCGGCGAACACCTATTTTTTCGATTTTGTCCTGTCAATTGTAGAATTGTAGATCTGACTCCGTTAGATTTTTTTATGTGGGGATACCTAAAGAACCCTGTGTACAAACATCGACCCTTTAGGAATATACAAAATTTAGAGAATGTCATTATAAATTGTGTATTGCAAATAAATCGTAAAATGCTCCGAAATGTTAATCGAGAGTTGCGCTCGAGAACAACAGTATGTATGGAGAGAAATGGTGGTCATACTGAGTTTTAAATTTTGTGCACCCAAGGAAAAACAATGATTTTTTGTGTTGTTAGTACAGAATTTGACTACTTTTAAGTTTTTCTTACATTGGTTTTCGTTTATAAAATTTCGATTAAATAAACAGGTAATTTTTTGTTTATTATCTATTTTAATCCCCTTAACTTTACAAAAAGTCGAACTTCAGATATATTTAAGACGATTAAGGTTTTCTCAATGTAATCTCATTGAAATGTCTCTAAAATTTTGACACTGCTGCTAGATACAAATCATTGCAACAGCTAGCGTCCGGCGAAACCCTGTTTTTTTTAATTTTGTCCTGTCAATTGTAGAAAAAACTACTACATTCGTTTATTTTCATCCAGATACATGGGCTTTACATTAGCCAAGCTATCTAAACGAAAAAAACCGGAAATTTGTAAATCGATAAAAAAATATTTAAAAAAAATTGAGTTTTCCAATTCTTTTAAATAAAATCTTAAAATTTTGCACAAGGACCTAGAATTAAATTCTAAGCAATTTTTTCAAATAACTTTTTTTGATATCTCGTCAACTAACCTCACTTTTTGTAAATTAACAATTTTTTTTTTTAATTTGACGCTATACCAGTGGTCACGTGACGTATGTCAAAATCGATTTTTAGGTTATCGGACATGCAGAACCGATCCCCCCTGGGAAAGTTTTTCCGATACTCTCCTAATAAAAATTTTTCCCATATGTTGCGAACTTTTTGCCGGTCACTATATATATAATATATATAATATATATATATAATATATATATATATATATATATATATATATATATATATATATATATAGATATATAGATATATAGATATATAGTATATATATATATATATATATATATATATATATATATATATAATAAAAACAATGGAATAACGGGAATATAGGTCACAGGAAAGACTATTTATTTCACAATTTTAACATTATTATTATTACAATTATACAAGGTCGTGAATTAGAAGTCACTATATATATATATATATATATATATATATATATATATATATATATATACGTAAAGTGGCCAAACGAGATCATTTTTTGGTGATATATGGTCATCCTGAGATCCGTTTGGAAAGACGAGATCCGATTTTGGATCTCATCTTTTTTTATGTGTATATCCGTTCCTTGGTCCGAGGTCAAACCAAAACTGCTTAAATTTTAAAAAGTCTCAGGATCTCGTTTTTCACTTTTTGTCACTTCTTATACAATCTCAGTTCGTAAAAGCGTATGTAGGGGGAGCCGCCGTCAGCGTTATGCGACATGGGTTATACGTTTAAGATGAGATCCGATAAAAGTGGCAATACCGCATTCTTCGCGTTTTTGTTTAAGTGGGCATTCTTTATCGCCTTTTTATTATTTGTTAGTTGTAACATGATACTATTGTATACAAGTTAATTATCGTTGATAATAATTATATTTGAATGAATAACAAAATGTTTTTTTTCGAAATTAAGATAAAAATATATATTATATTAAGTAATTTATTATTGCTTAAAATACTGCCCTTATAGTATAGTAAAATATGAATTCAATTTTAAAAATCTTTTCAACTGCTATAATAAAAATTTAAAAATTTTGGGCATTATATTTAACATCCATATTTTGGTTAAATTGGCAATAAAGGTACTTCTGTTCGAAAATATATTTTTCTAATTTCTCGGATCAGTAGGAACCTTGATTTTTCTGTGTCTAATCAATGTAAGGATCTAAACCACGAACTAAGACCTTCTTGAGCAGCACTTGAGGCATGTCACAATTAATTTATGATATGCCATCATATAGTTAATGAGTAAGGGTGACTTGTAGTTAAATATCATGTTTTATTGCACAAAATGCAAAATAAACAAAAATGACATATCGAAAACTTTATTATACCGGGTGACAACGAGATCGCTTTCCGGCTGCCAGTTTTTTATTTTTTGATTGATCGTAATGAAACTCGGTAAGCCTTATATACTCATAAAATGACACGTTTTAACATCCTAGTCGAATTTTAGTGACTTCCGGTTTAACCGGAAGTGAGACTAACTTTTAATTTTTAAATGCAACATCCTGTATATTTATTTTTGCAATTTAGACATCATTATACATACGACTGTGACATTTTTGTCAGTTTTAAGTCAATCTGTCAATTTTCAAGCCTATTTTATTTTGCAATCTAGAGTGCCATGACACCTAAAATCGTTCTAAGCGATGTTCTGGACTGTAGAAAAATATCTACGTACATGATTTCTTAGTGGATCATTTGTTTTCCAGAGGCTTTTAAAGTTCCCTAAATCAGTTTTTTGGAAATTTCTCGAAAATTTCAAAGAGCACTACCTTGCTTTCATAACAAAATGAGATGTAGTTTTTCATAACGAACACAACGATGTAAATATCACAACACACATTTTATCACAATTTATACTTTAAAATTGCCGTTTTTCTATTGCAAGATGTGTAAATCATAAAATTTTTAAAGCAATCAAAAACAATTGAATAACTATTTAATTACCAGTGATGTTATTAGCTTGAGATGTCCTTACTCAATTATTTTTTCAGGCAGTCTTTGTAAATTTTTTGATACCCACGATATAGTTGTTTTCATGGCACTGTAAATAAAATTGACGGTAAAATTGACAAATTTACTTTAAAACTGACAAGAATGTCACAATCCTAAGTCGAATGATGTCTAAATTGTAAACATAAAAAATATACAGGGTGTTGCATTTAAAAATCAAAATTTAGTGTCACTTCTGGTTAAACCGGAAGTCACTAAAATTCGACTGGGATGTTAAAAAGTGTCATTTTATGGGTATATAAAGCTTGCCGAGTTTCATTACGACCGATCAAAAAATAAAAAACTGGCAGCCGGAAAGTGATCTCGTTGTCACCCGGAATGTTGCTAAACAAGTTTTTGTATCATTTTGTTACACATAAGTTACGGATTATATACAGGTGCGATCAAAAATATTTAAGTTAATATTCACTAAAATATTATTTCTACCTAAACCTATTAGTTCTGCTTAGTTCAGTTGTTGAAATAAATCATTGTTTTAAAATAATAATATTTTAGTTAATTATTTGTTAATTAACCCTTTGTGCCAAACTTCTTAAAAAATTAGAAAAATATAACTTTAGCAATGACAGCATAAAAATGATTTCTAGTTACCTTTCCAACAGAACTCAGAGTGTAAGGGTGGACGGGGTAGAGTCCGCGGAGAGGGTAGTGAGAGTGGGAATACCACAGGGCTCAATACTTGGCCCCCTTTTGTTTATAATCTATATTAATGATCTACCACAAATTGATCCAACTAGCTCCTACACCCTCTTTGCGGACGATACCACGATCGCCTGCTCAGACCGAGATTTAACAGAAGCCATGACAGCATCAAGGGAGGCACAAGAGAAGGCAGAAAGCTGGTTCACAGCCAATAAGTTGTTTTTGAACATTGAGAAGACTCAGAACATGGTGTTCTCGACAAGGCCGTTTCCTCCTGGGAGGGAGAATAATAGTGTGAGGTTCCTGGGGGTCCATCTGGATGCCGGGCTGCAGTGGGGCGCTCATACGAGCTCTTTAATGGGTAAGTTGGGATCCTCTACCTTTCTTCTGCGACGGCTCTCTGAATGTGTTTCTCAATCCACCTTAAGGCAGGCATACTTTGCGCTCTGCCACTCCCACATCAGCTATGCAGTTGTGATCTGGGGCCATAGTGCTGGTGCTGGGGGGGGGGTCTTTCGAATCCAGAGGAGGATGGTGAGGGTGGTTGCTGGTTTGTCCTATCGGGCGGACTGTCGGCATGCCTTTGTATCCCTCGGGATATTGACTCTGCCTTCCCTGTTCGTCTTAGAGAGCCTTCTTTTTGTTAAACAGAATCTCGGTGAGCCCCGGAGACATGAGGAGGTTC
The DNA here is from genome assembly GCA_963971165.1 of Philopedon plagiatum. Classification (NCBI taxonomy): domain Eukaryota; kingdom Metazoa; phylum Arthropoda; class Insecta; order Coleoptera; family Curculionidae; genus Philopedon; species Philopedon plagiatum. The sequence goes on along the minus strand of OZ020192.1, from coordinate 55,771,414 downwards.
ACCATCATGACACCCGCAACAAGCAAGGGCTTGTGCCTGTATTTAGACGACTCCAGAGATGTCGAGATGGCCCTGGCTCTCTGGGAGTAACTTTTTTTAATAAGCTACCTGTTAGGATACGTGACCTGCCCTTATTGACATTTAAAAGGAAGGTCAAGGATTTTCTCATCAGTCAGGCATTCTATAGTAGTGACGAGTACTTAAATTTTAGGGACTTTGAACTGTTGCATTGACTGTTTGTAATAAATGTATGTTTGACTATATTGTGTTGCTGACCAAATGTCATTCTGATTGGTCCTTATTGTTACTTGTTTGATTCAGTTTGTTAACTATCTAGTGTTTGTATCTTACAGAGAAAGAAATGTAATGTTAAATTTTATTTTATTTTATGACTTGTGTAAATGCATTGTATTGTATATGACGCCAATAAATTATTATTATTATTATTATTATTATTAAACTTGATCAAAAGCTCGAGCTACGTCAAGGAAGATAGTTGAGCAGATTAGCTTTTCTTTTAGTGCCTTTTCTATTATGTCTGTTAGTCAATGGACTTCGTCTATCGTCTTCGGTCTATCGTGAGTGCTTGCATCTACAGCCAAATTGATGATTTGCGATTAGGTCACTGTTCTCTATTATAATCTTAAGTCGTTTTAAGAAAAGCTTTTCAAATAATTTTGAAATAATTGGTAGTAGTGATATGGGCCTGTAAGATTTGGCTTCATGCGCCTGGTTTTCGTAGCATAATGACTTCAGCCACTTTTCAGACGCTAGGGACGTGTTTTAATCTAAGCGCTGCATTAATTAAGTAAGTCAGCATAACTACACCTTTCTTTGGTAGTTGTTTTAAAATCTCTCCTATTATAAGGTCACACCCAGGGGCTTTTTTGGCGCTTAAATTGTTTTTGCTTTCGTTTTCTACTTCTTTAGGAGTGACTAGTGCTATTTCATTCTGTTAGAGTTCTGTCTGTTAGATATTCACAGACTCTTCCATATTGATATTGGACTGGATCTCATTTGGCTGAAAAATTTCGGCTAGATGATCTGTAAATGCTTCAGCCTTTTCTTTATTATCTCTTGCCCAAGTACCATCCCTTAGTTTGATGGGTGGCATTTGGGTGATTGGCTTTTTGAGTTTTTTCGTTGCTTTCCATAACGAGAAATCCTTTTCTTCATCAGCTGATATGTTTTCTAGGTAGCTGTTTATAGATTCTTCTTTAAGCTTTTGTATTTCTCTTTTAAGTTGTTGAGTTTTGTTAAGAATATTTTTGTCCGATGGATCCCTAGTGTGTTGCCATCTCCTTCTGGCTCTTCTCTTTTCTTTGACAAGTTATCTGGATAGTTGTTTCCTATTGTTTTTTGAGTGTACGCCTTTGTGTTGTCCCAGGCTATTTTTTGTATGATGTTGAACTTTTCAGCTGCTACTTCTAATTGTTCTTTAGTTTTTAATTGGATTTTAAGGATAATTTTATTTTCCAATTTATTTCTAAAGCTTTTCCAATCAGCAGTTTTATTAACCAAAGTTGGCCTATTTTCTTTTCTAATAATTGTCTCGCTCAAAGTTAAGATCACTGCAGAGTGATCGGAGTCTAGGTCAAAATTATCATGTATATCAATAAAATTGGGTGACACTTTTCTTGATATAAAAAATCTAATAGATCTGGAATTTTGTTAGTATCTGTAGGTCAGTATGTTGGTTTACCAGTAGTGTGAAAGTTGCACCATGGTTTCCCTTATAGCTGCCTAAGTTCTTTACTTTTTGTAGTTGTTAGCCTGGATCCCCAATCCACGTGTTTCGAATTATAGTCACCTCCCACGATGAATCTGTCGCCCAGATGCTGTAGAAAGTTTTTATAATCCGTTTTCTTGAGGTTATATCTTGGTGAACAGTACACTGCATCGACAGTCAGTTTCTGTTTGGTTGTGTTACTTGTTTTAATTCCAATTGCTGTTAACTGAACTTCTGCACTCCTAATAGGACATTGTTCATAATGATTAATGCCATTCTTTATTATAACAGCAGTTCCCCCACGTGCCTGATTGTCGGTATGAATCGTTTGGTATACTTGGTAACCCTTTATTCTTAGGTAGGTCTCATTTGTTGAATGTGTTTCTGAGACCAGACACACCTCAATACTTTGTGTGTTGAGAAATATTTCTATTTCTTGCATTCTGTCTTGGATGCCATTAGCATGCCAAGTTGCTATTCTTAGATCTTGTTGATGCATTAATGTTTTTCACGAGTTTTGGTTTCCAATCTGTCTAACCTTTCTGAAAGTTTGTTCATAAGGTTCATCATATTTTGTAACATTAGCATCATGGACTGTTGCTCATTCGGAACTGGTGTAGGTTGAGATTTAGGGCTCTGTGCTGCCTGCGCATAGGATACCTCTTTGCTAGTATTTTTAGATGCGAAATTTTTTGGTTGTCCATTTTTTGTTTTCCTTGCATTGTTTGCATTATTTCGTCTTTTCTGTAGTTCTTTTGCTACCACGCATCCACGGTAGTTTGCAGGATGTGCAACTACTGCAAGGTATCAAATTATTGCTCCTTATCGCTTCAATTTTAACTTTCATATGGCATATATACTGAATTTCGTATATTTTTTTGACATCTTCCGAATTTTGGATGGTTAGCATAAATAGGGGTCCGGGGGATTATTTCATCATCATCATCATCCAATCATCCATGACAGACAGTACGGATTTCGTCACCAAAGATCCACAGCTGATCTCCTTAGCTTTGTCACACATAACTGGAACAAGTCTCTTGAATTTCATGGCGAATCTCAGATTGTTGCTCTCGACATTTCCAAGGCCTTTGACCAAGTATGGCATGCCGCACTCCTCAACAAACTACCTTCTTACGGTCTTCCTACCAAACTACGTACCTGGATCGCCAGCTTCCTCTCTAATCGGCGCATATCTGTTGTGGTTGACGGTCACTCATCTAATTTCCATCCTATCAATGCTGGTGTCCCCAAGGTTCCGTCCTGGCACCAACCCTGTTTCTTCTTCACATTAATGACCTGCTCTCTTCAACTACTAATCCCATCCACAGTTATGCTGACGATAGTACTCTTCACTCCAATATTCATTTTTCCAGATAAGTTTCGAAACAGGAGTTGGATAATGGACGCAGATCTATGTACCTATCCCTTTCCCAAGATCTTTAATTAATCTTAGACTGGGGTGCCAAGAACCTTGTTCAGTTCAACGCCTCCAAAACCCAGTCGTGCTTCCTTTCTAGCAAGAAATCTGGCAACCGCTTACCCCATCCACATGAATGGCCAAGCCCTACAAAACAACGAGACATTCGATCTCGTTGGCGTCGCCTTCGAACATGATCTCAGCTGGCACAAACACATTACTTCAGTAGCCACATCTGCAGCTAAAAAGTTTGGTTTTCTCTTTCGAGCCAGAAAATACTTCTCCCCTTCCAACTTATACACTCTCTATGTTTCCCAAATAAGACCAAACCTAGAGTACTGCTCCCACATCTGGGGAGCGACATCACCTTCGATACTTAAGATCCTTGATTCTATCTAAAAGAGAGCCATTCGACTTATCAATGACCCAGCCCTCACGAGAAAACTCCCTTCTCTCGCTCATCGCCACGCTGTAGGGGATTTATCCCTTTTCTACCGCAACTTCCACGGATTTTGCTCTGAAGAACTAGCCGGCATTATTCCCCCCTTGAATGTCCCTAACAGAACAAGAGGCGCGTTACGTATGCATCCCTTTACTGTCCAGCTACAAAAGCCTAGAACAGACCACTTCTCTCGCTCATTCATACCTAGGGTCCCCAGATTATGGAACAAATTGCCTGCAGATGTTTTCCCTTCCCGTACCAACCTCCAATCCTTCAAATCCCGTGTGAATAACTACATTTCCCTTCTCTTCAGACACCCACGGTACGTTAGTGCTTGAGGTCTACGTGGGATCAGGGCCGGCCCTAGACATTTTGGCGCCCCGGGCAAAACCTTAATTTTGCTTAGGTTGGGTTGGGTTGGGAAGCCACAGTGACTGGCAATGTAAGTAGGATTGTTAATGCTATGCTGAGGTTTGGTGCCAATTTAAGTGAAGCGATAAACTTGAGAACTTCAACAGGGGTTTCCTTTTTTGTTAATAATGACGAAACAATGCTTATTTCATCGGCTAGTTCCAGGGCGTTAAGATCGCTTGAATTTCCATCAGTTAAAACTACTTCCAAATCTTTGCAATGAGCCAGTAGCTCATTTCTGGGCATGTCTTTTAGACCACAAATATTATACAAAAAGCTGAAATAATTACTGTGAGTATTTAGCAAATTATATCTGGTTTCCAATGCATTTATTGCTTCATCTATAGTGTGAAAAAAAATCTATTTTATATTTTTGTTTGAGGCCTTGAACGGGTTCATCCGGGCCCTCATACAAAAACGTTCTTGTTTTGCTTCTGACACGATGACGTGGTGTGGTGGTTTCGAAATTAGCTTCCACGTCAATCTCTGAAGCAAGCTCGGTTGCTTCTAAAATGATGCTTTCAAAAGCTTCATCTGATCTCAGGTTTTCAAAGAAGAGTTTGCAGTTGCTAAGCATATCAATAGCGTGTGACATATTAAAATTTACAGTTTGCAAAAGTTTGCTGATGGGGTTAATATGACTCAAAATTTTGTACCAGATCACAACAGAGCATATAAATTTGAACTGCTTCAAATTATTTAATAATCCGCTAGCCTCGTCTCTGATCATATTATCGATTTCTGAATCTTCATATATGCTGTACAAAGCATCGTGAATTGGACCAATTTGAAACCGCAGAGCTTTTAATGTGTCGACTCGACTTTCCCATCGCGTATCACTCAATGGTTTTAGGGTGTAAGTATCAATATATTTCAGTAATATTGCCCAACGAAAAGAAGAGGAAGAAAAAAATGTATATAACTTTTGAACAATATTGAAGAAGTTGGCTGCCTCAAACGAGGATTTTGCCATATCGTTTACAATCAAATTTAGCGAATGGCTGCTGCATGGAACATAAAATGCTCTGGGGTTTATATTTCTGATTCTTGTTTGTACTCCCGATTTTTCTCCTCTCCTATTGGAACCATTGTCATACCCTTGACCGCGCATGTTTTCTACTTTAAGCCTATTTTTCTCTAGCTCTTCTAGTAAAACCTCCGACAATTCCTTAGCTGTTGATCTCTCAATGGGTAGAAAACCCAAAAAATGTTCGTTGCTATTAACTTGAACTTCAGACTCTGATTCCTGTATGGAGACAAGTCTTACCACAAATGTCATCTGTTCTACTTTACTTGCATCGGGAGTACAGTCAAGAATCACGGAATAATACTTGGCCTTTTGAACTTGCTCAATGATGTGGTGCTTTATAATTAAAGATGGTTAAAAATGTAAATGTCAGAAGCGGCCCACATGGGAAAGTAGGGGAGAGTAGTGTACGAATCACTTACAAATGTGAAAAGAAATTAAAAGTAGCACTAGTGACACTAGCGTTAAAAACATATAAATAAGAATACTAACGGTGCTTACCATTTACAAATGAAATGTAGAAGGCTAATTGATAGATTTGGAATAAAATTAAAGCATTAACAAGCCCTCCATATTGGTTTCGGTCAACCTTCGACGATACTGCGAGAATGTTTGCGCATAATGGGAAAACGATCCCACTGCATCGTACGAAGTGAGATTTGCATATTTCAAATACTGGCCACTTGTTTCAAGATTTTCGCGAATTATATTTTGATGTAAGTTCTTGAAATCCGGGTTTTTATTTAAAACTGCACACAATTTATTATATGCCTGCCGTCCTGGAATATCATTTAATTTATACTGTTCAACGCACTCTCTAAATTTTGTATAATACTCAATGCCTCCTCGGCAGTGACATTTGATTTTTGTAAGTCTGAAAGAGAGTTTAACAACAGGGAATACTGGCGCGAGATGACATCTAAATCGTCTTGTACTTGGGGATCTTCAAAAAGTTGTTTACTGTAGTGAACTAATTTGGCTTCTTGGGGATTAAATTTACCGAGGACAGATTTTACTTCATGGTTATATTTGCTATAATATACTACTGCTTCGAGCCATGTCCCCACCGTGTCACTATTTAGAAAAATTTTAGGACAAACAGTATGAAACATACGAATCCGTTTCGGCGATTTTAAAAATCCTTTTTTTGTTTCGGTTCTTAACTTATCCACTGCTGGGTAACATTTTCGGAGTTTCTGCTACTAAATGACAGGCATGGAATAAGCATATTATGTGAAGTAGATATAGATACTACGAAAAGATATGGAAGAGGAGAACCGTTCACAGTTAAAGTCGCACTAAAATGTTAACAATACAGCTGTTCCAAGTATTGGTCGTATCGTACACAGTTACCCCTATTTGTTTATTTTTTAGCTCAGATTTTATGAGCACTTCAACCACTTACGTCTGGCAACTGCCCCGGGATTCCCTTTCACTCGATACGACAGCTATCGTAACGCTTTCGATACTCGATAGTCGAAGCGATATCGACCAATTCGGTATTCTCATTCGATGTCGTTTCTGCCATCGCTTTCCGTAGTATTCGTAGCAAGTATGTAGTGATTAAGTGAAAAAGTAACCTAAGATTATTTTGTGGGAAAACTTTGTAAAAAATCAGATGAAAGAACGACCATTTCTGAATAGTGTGTTTATTGTTTTGTTACCAAAAATGTTAAAAATCACACTTTTAAACTACGACCGATTTTAACTGGAATAGTCTAGATGTCTTTTTTTAAATACATAATTTTTTATATACTTCATGTTTCACATTTGTGAAATGTTAGAAATGACACAGTAATTAATGCATGATTTTATTATAGTCGTTAATTTAAATAAAAAATTAACCTGCAAAACCTGCACAAATAAATAATTAATTCTAACCTAGAAATCACTAATCGGCAGATCTAGGCCAAGTAATACACACACTGTCTTCTTCTCGAAATCGACCGACAAGGGATCTCTAGAGGTATCGAAAGAATCGATATCTTTTTAGACGATTCGCGATCAGCTGAAAACGAACGGGGAACGATTTTTTGCGCCAACTAGAATATTTCGATATCAAATAGCATTCTGGAATCCCAGCACGGATACCGTAGTTGATTTCGGGTTGGTAGCTTCCACTTTGGTACATAAGTTTTCCAAAATAATTTAAATGGTGCATTTTCAACTCTTGCCTGCGGAATGTTACAAACACTTATTACAAAAACTAAATCATACGGAAATTTCCAATAGGGTATGGCGCTTTTTCTATTGTCATTGTGTTTTTTACTCTGCACATCTTGTTGGCAAGCTAATTTTTTTGAATGCACAGGAAACCCTTGACAATATTTGCAAAAAACTTACCTCCCCATATAAGTTAAACCAGGGAAGCGACTAAGATATTTATTTCCTATTGTAACAAAGGGTAACACTTTTCGCGACATTTTTACCGCCACGGTGATACTGAGCAACCCACAGTTCCCCTACACAAATCCACCCTGCTTCCTGCGATTGTAAACTTCAATGCAAGTAAAGGTCGTTGATCTATCCCTCTTATTCTTTTGACAAATACACAACAAAGATGCACGTACGCTTTGTGCTTGTAGATCAGGAAGTCAAGCACCGTACAAGGTCAACTGTAGCGCCGGACGGATCACCGCTGTGTTGTCGGCTTGCTCGTTTTTTACTTTTATAGTTAGCCTAAACTACCTAGCAGGTGGCACCACAGTAGATAAGTATTTTAAAATTCTAAATGAAAATTCTTAAGACATATGGTTGACGTAACGTTACATAATTTTTAAAATTAGGAACAGCTATTTTCAGGAGTCTCACGGATTTTACGCTATTTTTAATTGAATGCTAAAGTCAATCTTGGCAACACAGCGTCCCGCCACTGAAAGTGCCTAAAATTCACCACTCTTATTTATAATGTCATGCAATAATTCAATTATTTCATTTTGTATAGCTTTCCCTAGATATGTAGCTTTGATTTCTCCTTTATTGAGGACTCTGCGAACGTGTTCCTCCATTTTTGAATCAAACTCAGCCAATATAACTGAATTAACTTCAAAAAGTTTCCATTATTGTGTTCATACAGTTTATCGCTTGTTCCTCGAAAAGCTAGAGAGCTCTCACCTAGCATTTTAACGACTGGTATAATGCATTCAGACCAGTGATTTATCTGAGAATCAATGAGTCTCTGAGAAACTGCATCTATTGTTTCACCTATTTTCAATCTTTGCTTCAATTCAAGCCATGATTTCAAACCATCTATATGAGTTTTTGCATTTTCATGATGGGCTAAAGAGTCTCCTAAATGCTTCCAGTCTTTAAATCCCCGATTGCCAAGAGCGCTCAAGCTAGATGGTGCAGCAAAAAGTCGACATGGAAAACAGTACAAAGCGTTTTGAAATACGGAATATACCATCCATTCTCTTAAAACCTCTTCTCCATTTCTAAGCCTTTTCTTGTAATGTTTTGGTGAGAATCTTCTATGCTGATCATCAAAAGGAAAATCAAAATTATACAAAGGTGCAGCTGGATCACGTTTAACCAAAAAAACTCTATCTGCTGCACGCATGATTTCGGGCCATAATCCTGGGCCAGAAGAGATACTTTGGACGGTAGCCTTTTCTAAATGTTTCTCTGAGGTCTGCACAACTTGCGAATTTTGATTTTTGGAACTGCACGGAACTGCATCACTACTCGCCAAACTCGTTTGAGATGACTTACCCAGCTCAGTAATGCTGACGGTTGCGTCCAAAGGGGGATCCATATCCGGAAAGTCATTATCTAGGTGCTGGGCGTTGTTCAAATGTTGGTCGGTTGTGGGAGCGTTGAAACTACCTTCTTTGAATAAGTTCTGCAGCGCATCTGACTGTTTTTGAAGCTGTGTTTGCTTGTTCAATCTCCACTTTTTAAATTCGCTCCCAGAGGGTTTTCTCTTAGCATCGGACATTTTGGTTTCTGGAACAAATTAATTAAAATAAAAGATAATACTAAAAAAAAAAACCATTTTTTGATGTAAACCCTAATTTTTGAAATCCCCCCTTGTGCGCCACTGGCTTAAAAAAAGTATTTTATTCAACTCCAGACTCAATTACCTTTCATTTGATACCACACAAGCCATTTTTTGATATAAACTCTAATTTTTGAAATCCCCCCTCGTGCGCCACTGGCTTAAAGAAATAAAATAAATTTTATTCAACTGCAGGTTCAATCAACTTTCATTTGATACCACACAAGCCATTTTTTGATGTAAACTCTAATTTTTGAAATCCCCCCTTGTGCGCCACTGGCTTAAAAAAAGTATTTTATTCAACTCCCGACTCAGTTACCTTTCATTTGATACCACACAAGCCATTTTTTGATATAAACTCTAATTTTTGAAACCCCCCCCCGTGCGCCACTGGCTTAAAAAAATAACATAAATTTTATTCAACTGCAGGTTCAATCAACATTCATTTGATACCACACAAGCCATTTGTTGATGTAAACTCTAATTTTTGAAATCCCCCCTTGTGCGCCACTGGCTTAAAAAAAAAGTATTTTATTCAACTCCAGACTCAATTACCTTTCATTTGATACCACACAAGCCATTTTTTGATATAAACTCTAATTTTTGAAATCCCCCCTCGTGCGTCACTGGCTTAAAAAAATAAAATAAATTTTATTCAACTGCAGGTTCAATCAACTTTCATTTGATACCACACAAGCCATTTTTTGATGTAAACTCTAATTTTTGAAATCCCCCCCTTGTGCGCCACTGGCTTAAAAAAAGTATTTTATTCAACTCCCGACTCAATTACCTTTCATTTGATACCACACAAGCCATTTTTTGATATAAACTCTAATTTTTGAAATCCCCCCCTAGTGCGCCACTGGCTTAAAGAAATAAAATAAATTTTATTCAACTGCAGGTTCAATCAACTTTCATTTGATACCACACAAGCCATTTTTTGATGTAACCTCTAATTTTTGAAATCCCCCCCTTGTGCGCCACTGGCTTAAAAAAATAAAATGCATTTTATTCAACTCCAGACTCAATTACCTTTCATTTGGTACCACACAAGCCATGTTTTGATTTAAACTCTAATTTTTGAAATCTACCCCCCACCCTTTTTTTGGCTTATGTCTGATGGATTTTATTAGTTTTTAAAAATGAAAACAAAAATTAAAACACTTACCTTCACAGCAGCCAAACGCACTGGACAATTTGCACAAGCACTTTTTTAAAGCTTTTTTGCACTAACAATTTAAACAAACTATTTTATTTCGCACCAGCCGAAGTTAGTGGCAAATAATGCATTGTTTTAAGTCTACTTCCTTTTTATATGCAGTTAAAAAGGGCTGTTAGATCTTGTTTCGCTTGGTTTCAAAATTGTTGTTTCCTGTACAGTCGTGTTGCCACGGGCAGAAAAACTTGTCAATTCTTGAAAGGCGGTGGTTGAGTGGTTTTGTCATGTTGAATTGAATTCAACTAGATTTTGCCTTAATGTTTATAGTTATTTAAGTATTAAGGGCGGTAAGTGTCGTTTACCGCCCGAGAGTGTTTGAAGACCGACGCGATAGCGGAGGTCTTCAATATTCGAGGGCGGTGAACGACACTTAACGCCCAAAATACTTATTACGTTTTATGCACGATCGGGCTTTTTCAGTTCAAAAGTAAAATAACTATACCTCTATAATGGTATCTATTTCACATTGTTTTCAAAAATAGTCTTCCCCCATATCCGGTGTAATACTCTTTAATCTATATAAACAGTTAAAGTTGGCTGGACTCATGCTAGACTAATATTTCTAATGGTTGTTTTAGTTTGTTTTATTTCCTAAAAGGAGAGGGCGGTAAAAACAACTTACCGCCCGGAAATGCGGGCGGTAAGTTGAATTTACCGCCCGATCGTGCATAAAATATATTATATTATTTGAATTATGTGCTTAGAAATAAAAATGATAAATTCCGCCTGCCGCCCCTTAATCTTGTCAACTATCAGTCAAATCTTGCAACGCGTTTTTGAGAAAATTCCCGTGAACCGATTTCAATGAAATTTGGTATACTTACAAGGGTCCGATGACAATGCAATATTATGAAAAATAATTTATTGATATGATATCAGAATGATAAAAAAATATTTTTTACTTTTTTGTGCATTTTATAAAAGCCTGTAACTTAATTTTTTTTATCAGTTTATTTCCATTTTCCATGATTTTGGCGTCCCTAGATCATTGCGCTCCGGGCGGCCGCCCGGATCGCCCTACCCTGGGGCCGGCCCTGGTGGGATGTCTTAGATAAAAAAAAACCTCGTCCTTAAATGTTGTCTTTTTTATTTTGTTTACGACTTCAAGGATCTTAAAGCCTCTGCTCAATAAATCATCCTTGATGTCTTGTGGATCACATGAAGGGTGTAGGTTTCTCGCCATCACCCTTAGCGGCCTAGTCTCCTTGCTTTGAAATGTATGACATTCCATGTCGGTGCTATTCATGAAGGGAGTGAGGTCTCTATATTCAATTTCGGTGTCTGCATTGATTTTTAGCTGGTTATTATTCATTAAATTTTCTTTAAAGTTAAGATTCTTTGACACTAGTGTCTGGGTTATATTTTTATAGCTTTTCACATTGCTTAAAATAACAGGTGGTGGATTTTCTGATTTTGGGACAACTAGTTTACTTTTGGGTGTGGCTAATTTAGGTTCGGAAACATTATCATCTTTTTCTGGCGAGCTAGTGGCTCTTCTTTTTCTTCTCTTATTTTTGGGTAGCAGCCATGCTGTCTCCTGGGCTACTACTTCTTCTTCCTCGTCTGAATTGACTGGGGAATAAGTTTTTTGGGCTGCAAAGAAACTATTGTTTTTCTAAGCTCCTTAATCTCATTAAGTGCTGCATTGAGCTGAGATTCTAAGGTTTTAATTTTTGCTGACTCTTCGCTTTTAGGCGAAACAGATGGTTCTCCGCCGTCCTTCATGTTGGATCACAACCCTAATCCTATGTTTTTATTATTATTTTTTAATTGGAGCGCGTTGTCCTTACTTTGCAAATTTGCGCCTTTGTCGAGTCAATTTCAAACGACGAACGTTTGAACTTGTCATAGATTTCGCGATAGCGTACGACAAGCGTGCCGCCGGTATCACTCGCCATGATGACACCACTTTTTGTTTTGATTTTCCGATAGATTTTTGAGCACGTCTGCACTGTTCGAATGTTAACGAAAATCTATAGCAATACTAATAAAATAACTATGTCTGTGGTGACGGGATTAAAACATATGCTGGCAATATGTATGATTAGGGCTGGAAATTTTTAACCGCTCTCCTTAATCTCCTCTCACCCCCTCTTCTTGAATATTTTTTAGCATTTGTTAAACAAAATTAGATTTTCTGACCTCAATAACCCCGAAAGTAACACATCAGTTCACATTTTAGAGAGAGAAAAGCCCAGCCACTCCTTTTTACCGCCTCTCCCCACCCAGTTAAATTTTTTAACATCTGTTATACATTAGATTTTCTGACCTCAATAACTTCCAAAATGATATATTAGTTGACATTTCTTTAGAAATTCCTAGCTGCTACTTCTTATCCTCCCCCCCCCCCCCACCATTAGTTTGTTTAGTGCCTGTTATACAAAATTAGACCTTAATAACTTGGAAAATTAGACATTACTTAACATTTTTAGAGAAATTTACAGCCGCTTCTTTTTATCCTTTCCCCCAATCGTTAATTTGTTTCTTTTACACAAAATTAGATTTGCTGACCACAATAACCCCGAAAATGACACATTACTTAACATTTTTGTATAAATTTTCAGCCGCTTCTTTTTATTCTCTTCCCCACCATTAATTTGTTTAATATCTGTTACACAAAATTAGATGTGACAACGACACATTAGTTAATATTTTTGGAGAGATTCCCGGCCGCTGCTTTTTATCCCCCACACCCCCTATTATTTTTTAACATCTGTTACATGAAATTAGACTTTCTGATCTTCATAACCCTCTACCTGACATGTTAGCTACCATTTTTGTAGAAATTCCCAGCCGCTCCTTATAATCCCCCTCCCCTTTAATTTTTTACAACCTGTTAGACACAATAAGATTATCTGACCTCAATAACTCCTAAAATTACATAATAGTCAACATTTTCGAACAAAATCCTCATCCGCTCCGATGTTATACCCTTTTAACCCCCCCCCCCCCCTATTTTGTTAAAGGTAGGTACCAACAAAACAACCGGGTCCTCATCTTAAATACAAGAGAGAAAAAATTATTGAAATCGGTACCGCCATTCCGAACTACACATGCAAAAATTGTCGATCTTCACGAGTTCATTTTAGTTTTCCATAATTTTTTTAAGTTTCCACTCACTTAAGCTAAAAAACCTTACAATAGGGCCATTTGGGAGAAGTCATCTATAAATCACAAGAAAATTCATCAAATCGGCGAATCTCTTCAATAATCCCCTCCCCGTTAATTTGTTTACCACCTGCTAGACAAAATTAGATTTTTTGACTTCAATAATTCCGAAAATTACATATTAGTCAACATTTTCGAAAAAAATCCTCATCTGCTCCGGTGTTATACTCTCTCACCCCTCCCTTATTATTTTGTTTAAGTACCCTATCAACAGAACAACCTGGCCATCATCTGAAACACAACGGAGAAAAAATTATTGAAATCGGTACCGCCATTCCGAAGTATACACGCAAAAATTGTCGATCTTCAGGAGGTCTTTTTAGTTTTTCATAATTTTTTTAGGTTTCCATACACTTTAGCTAAAATCCCTCACAATGGGGTCATTTGGGAGAAACTCATGTACAAAACACCAAAAAAATCATCTAAATCGGCGAATCCCTTCAAGAATCCCCCTACCCGTTAATTGTTGACCACCTGTTAGACAAAATTGGATTTTCTGACTTCAACTCCGAAAATTACATAATGGTCAACATTTTCGAAAAAAATCCTCATCCGCTCCGGTGTTACACCCTCTTATCCCCTCCTTATTATTTTGTTAAAGGTAGATACCAACAGAACAACCGAGCCGTCACCTTAAATATAACGGAGAAAAAATTATTGAAATCGGTACCGCCATTTCGAACTACCCACGCAAAAATTGTCGATCTTCACGAGTTCTTTTTAGTTTTTCATAGTTTTTTTTTTGGTTTCCACTCACTTTAGCTAAAATCCCTTACAATAGGGTCATTTGGGAGAACTCATCTACAAAACACAAGAAAATTAATCAAAATCGGTGAAACCCTTCAAGAATCCGCCTCCCCGTTAATCTTTTTACCACCTGTTAGACAAAATTAGATTTCTTGACTGCAATAACTCCGAAAATTGCATATTAGTCAACATTTTCGAAAAAAAATCCTCATCCGCTCCGGTGTTATAATCTCTATACCTTCTTAAAATAAACTTGTAAAAATTAGCAAGATTTGATTGAAGTAAATCTCTGACATGCACAATCAGGAAAATGTAGTTTCATTTCCCATAAGAAAAAGCAGTACTAGTGAAACTTTATTGTGGCCACGACTGTACATTTTGTTAAAATTGGAGAAAGCGACAATTTAAAATACAATAAAATATACTCGTATAGGGCCCTAAACTGCTTAAATTTGTTATTATTTATTATTTACCTGTTGTTAGTTTGAAAATATTGTATCTATAGTTGTCTTAAAATTTACCAATTTTTTTGGTTTATTTAAAAAAAAATGCTTACAAAATAAGTTAAAACCAAAGCGTTATTTTAAAGCAAGTCGCGTTAAGATTCCGTGATTTTAAAAAAAATTAACAATGTCAGATGATAAATTTAATATTTAAATGTTTTTATTTTTTAAAAGTATTTAATATTTAAATACATTTCAAAAGTATTTGCCCAGCTCTGACAGCGCACACGGGTATTGACCATTCAATGACAAAATGATAGGCAGTAGTTCGAGAGGAAAAGTAGATATCGACCATTCAATGCAAAATGGTAGGCAGTTGTTCGAGAGGAAATGTCGACATAAGACATATGCCCGCTGGTGGGTAGAGGAGTCACCCTTTCCATCATGTGTAATTATGCAAACTTAAATATATTTTATTCTTATAATTTGTGCTTAGCTTCATTCTCTCTAAAAGATCTCAGAGACTATAAAGTCTCAGTCACACCAACCCCGTCGTGACAGTAGTTTTTTTTATGCTAATCAATTTAAATCCATGATTGTCAACTCAAATATTAAAATCGGCTGCCATCAGTTTATGAGGCTTATTATAAATGATAAAAATAACATTATTCACTTGGTCTATAACTATTTGGGTCACATAGTCCACACTGTATACATATCAATTGAGTTTTTCATTTGCAACATTGTTTAAAGCATACCTACAACTTCTTATAATCCACTTCACTTAACGAATTCTTTCAGAGGAAAACGAAATAATCGCAAACCCCGCTCAATTCTCGGGTTACGATTGCAACATGTCGCATGCGTGATATCCGAATCTCGAAGGAAATGTCTAAATGTGTATTCTTGAAACACGTATGCGAATTATATCGGTCGACATTATCACGAGTGGGTAAAATGATGTGAGATTTATTACGATCTTAGGCCGACCAATCAAGCATACCCGTTTATTTTCTTTGCGAGCAATTACGATCAATTATTGTCGCGACGTTATTTTAATTTTATGCGAATTGTTTGAAAATGGCGGAATATGAAGAGCTAGAATTACTTGTTGCAATTGAAAATCAAGAAATTCAGGAAGATAATGTTAGATTTCCACGAAAATACTATCAATACCGAGACGGGTTGGGTTGGGTGGGAAAAAGATAAAATTGGTTTATGTCGTCCGTCACAAACGGCACGTCCACCGGCAGACGGCACCGTCAACGGCAACTATGAATGGACTTAGGCATTTCAATGGTTTTAATTTGTAACGGCCACCGTCAACGGCACCGGCAAACGGAACGTCAAGTTTATGAATCGGCCTTTTATTCCACAAAAATAAAATATCTCAAACGTGCCAAAATAAACATAACAACATAACCTTAATAGAAATCAACGATCGTGTAAATCATGCCAAAGTAGTTCACAAATGAACCCTACATGCTATGTTGCCACTTCTTGTCCTTCGAAAATATCTCGAATGCGTGAAAAAGATTCGCATTGCAATCCAGAATACAGGTTTGAGTAGTCGTTCGACATGATACGTGCGACATTTGTCGAATGCGACATTCTTAAGCGAGATTCCAGAATTGGGCCCCCCTGGGCAAGCTCGTGAAGACATGCCGCAATTAAAATAACATTTGTTATCAGAATTCACAGTCGAACAGCACCAGCGGTAAATCAAATGAAGAAAAATATAAAATTAAGTTGAACTACCGTTTAGGAAAGTCAAGTGAAGGTGAATATGCCTTTAACGTCCCGTTGCGTTGTGTCGCCGGTAGTGCGTGTCGTCCTACGCATTTAGTGAAGAGGATATTTAACAACACTGTTTGAAATTAATTCGTATCTGCGTTAGCGGTTTAATTACGCTTCTTGTTGATCAAATTAAAGATTATAATTTTCGACCAACTGTAAACTGGCTGAGCCCTCTTGAGACTGAGTCTGGTGGATGAATGAAAATTCGCTATTGGGCTTTCTTTACTTTTTCTTACTTCTCTTTACTTTTTCTCATTAAACGTCACAACTTAGTTCTGATGGCAAAATTAATCCAGAGAGCGAATTAAATGTCTAATATATATTTACATTCATACATATGACGACCTAAACATAACGTGGTATAAATTACAAATAATAACCTACAAATCGATTCAAGTTGTACCCTAATTATCAGTTCTGTTAAAAATACAATTTAAGATTACATAACATTGAAAATTAGTTTTAATCCACAACTGTATAAATATATTATTAATAGCTAATTCTTAACTTTAACAAATTATATATCAAGAACTGGCACAAAATTCAAGTTATATCGAATATCCATACAAAATTCTAAGTTACCAAGAGTAAGTAAGTAACAGGAGTTAATTTTCATAACAATATTATTAACGTATCTTCACTTAGTTCGTTATATATGTTGCAAGCGATACTTCACTTTTAATGACATGAAACCAAGTTCCATCCTTTGGCACTTAGCCCGTTATCTACTTCAACTCTTTAATTATACAGGGTGTTAAAAATTGAGAAAAAAAATTGTTTCAAATATTCTCAAAACAGTTTAATGTCAAATTTTTTAATTTAGCACACGACTAGTACAGTAACCTCAATAAATTGACCTAACTTATAACACATAGTCACGCCCAGTGGCGTAGTTACGGTTCAAGGTCACGATGTTTTGATGAATAACTTTTTATGCCACCTCGTCTCTAATTTTAATGTCTAAATTCTAAAAAAAACGAAAAATACTCGCATCTATAAATAATAATAGAATATTCTGCACATTATCTCCTGAAATTACACCCGTGTCCAGAAAATAATGAAAAAGTAAAACTGAAACTAAACAATATCCCTCTCGGCTACATAATTAAAATTAAACTGCATTACATTAAATATAGTGTTATTGTTATTAAGTTACATGCAATTAAAATACACTCTTTGTTAAATGTAAAAACAAAACACCCGGATTCACTTAAAGAAAATAAAACTTAGATATCTCTGTATCTCTGAAACAAGGCGTTTTGGGACATGTGTTAATCCAAACCATTCTTCACTTTCTTAGTGGTAGAAGCTGTGCCTAAAATTTCCTGGCAAGTGTTAGAAACACTCTGTATTTAATATAATTAATATAGGGTGAGTTTTCGACAATATGAGATTAAATACTTTTTTTTCTAGTGATCTAACGATAATTAATACATAAATATATAAAAATATTTAAATGAGAGATTTCTTAGAGTAGAAAGTTAGAATTCAAAACAAATAGATATATTTTTGAGATTTCGTCGGTTTTCTAAAATTCATCATGTCTCGCCAAAGCTTCACCAAAATCAGTAGTTTGTGATCCCACAAATAGATCATACTTTTGTAATACCTCCTCTTTGGTCAATTGTTCATCAGCATCTGAATCCGCCTCGTAAATAAGATGTCTTGCTTCAGCATCAGCGTGATCAAAATCTTCGGGAAGAATCCAATTTTTTATTTCTTCTTCATCCATATAACCGTCGCCATCTTTATCTCGGTAAAGGCTGAATTGTT
Organism: Philopedon plagiatum; assembly: GCA_963971165.1. NCBI lineage: Eukaryota > Metazoa > Arthropoda > Insecta > Coleoptera > Curculionidae > Philopedon > Philopedon plagiatum. Next base: position 55,753,241 of record OZ020192.1, on the reverse strand, counting down.
CTTTTTCGCTTTTAACCCAATCAGGTTCCTCTTCATCCTCTTCACCTTGATACATGTCACCAATAAATTCGGTTAGCGACACCTGAAGAATTAATTAAATTATTTTTTTTAAATGTAAGCCCTACAGCTACTGTAAAAAAATAGAAAATGTTAGTAGAAGCTTTTAGTTTTTTTTTTGTGTGTAATAACTTCACAATCACTTATATTGAATAAGAGAAGGCCATTAAAGTAATATTTTACCGGTTTACGAGAAGAGCTAAGTAAATTTTGTTAACTTCTTACACAGAAATACACGTTTACTCTATTGTTTTAAAAGTTAGAGCAGGATGGTGCGGACAAAATTAATATCAAATACAACTGTTTTATTAACATAAAACCAATGCAAGAATAATTACATCATATAATAAAAAATGGGAATAATTTAAACGTTCATTATTTTTAATGAAATGTGAAATGATGAAGACCAATAAAAAAAGTATTCAGCACACAAAAAGTTTTTTAAACATTTCAAAAATAAAAATGGCAATGAATTAATTGAAGCAAAAATTACGGAGAACTTATTTTAAATGGAATGCAGTTTTTTGTTACGTTTTTAGATTATATACAAAAATTCATGTTTTAAAATTTTAGATCATCGTAACTGGAAAATGTTGCCTAACAGGAACAACAGTACCGATTTCTACTCTAATGCCTGAAGACTTTCTTAAAACTAGCGTATTAAAATATTGATTTAGTTAATTAAAATAAAATCCATCTAAATGAAATATCAATAACAACAAAGTCAAAGGCGGTCTTACGGGGGTACCCCCCCCCCCCCCCCCAGAAGCTGAGCTTCCCATGGCATGGTACGGACCACGAACAAAGCAGTTTGTAAATATTTTAGTTGGTTAAGAAAAAATCCCCCCCCCCCCCCTCAGAATTGTAGACCAGAACCGCCCTTGAACATAGTTGACGTTGAAGACAATGTTGTTTGAATTTGAGCGGACTAGTTGGCAGTGCATGCAAATCTTGCTTTTTGTATTCTAGTAGTTTTGAGCCGCAATTGCGAAAACTCTATGGGAATTAACATTAGTGTGTATAATAATATGCAATTCCCTCAGTAGCGATCGTGCACATTCATTACAATTTCTTATAACAGAAACGGTAGAGAATACGCAGTTCCGTCACCTATGGAAACTACTGCAATATAAGAACGGTTTACACTAAGATGCTACTGTAAAACACGAAACATGCGCGGGAGCAACACTCTCGGCACCAGAACCGAATATTAGTGCATCCTCCCAGATCTCCATCATATTGTGGATTTCACTAGGGTTCGCACAATATGATCCCACCGGGAGTCGTTTTAACTCCTCTAAAAAGCCAAAATATGTATAAAACTGGAACTCTCCGTAAAAATTGTAAAGAAAGAAAATAAACTGCGCCAAGATATTAGCGGACACTACGAGAATATTATGAGGATTATAAGGTCGAAATGTTGAAATTTATATTCTACTAAGTTTCAATGTATTTTTAATACTGTAAATAAAAATTAAAACTATTTGTCTTAGTATTCCGCTAATTTATTGGCGCAGTGTATAAGTGGCATAGCGGACTTAAAAATAGTCTGTTCCGTTCTTGCATTAAAATACGGGGCATCCAAAAACTATTGGAAAACCCTGGGCTGCCTACACAACAGTAGTAGCTTTACGTCTGTTAGTGTGAATCGTTCTTGTATTGCAGTCGTTTCCATAGGTGGCGCTACTGCGTATTCTCTACCGCTTCTGTCATAAGAAATTGTAATGAATGTACGAGATTGCTACTGAATGAATTATCTAAAGGGTTAAGGCAGTCTGATGATCCCCAACAAGAGTAAAAGTAATTTGTTTACCCTGTATGTCAGATAAAATGTAGACCTGGTTCTGCGAATGCAAAAGCTATATACGCAAAATTCCACTGATATCAAACAAATTCCTAGTAAAAAGAAATAATTTTTTAAAAATTTCCGACCATGTATAAAAATTTAAAAGTTTATTTTCCACGTACATCCTGAGCTCCGTATAAAATATTATATATTTTAAGTTAATGTTCTAGAGCTATAGCAAAATCAAACATTTGTGGAAATTTGTTCACACTGTACTGTACGAAAAATCCAATTTTTGTTTGTAAGCTTTAGGTACAGTCGTGGACAAAAAATAGTTCGGATTCCCAAAAGCCGGTGTCTAGAAAGTCTAGGTGTTTTAAATACCTATTTGTGTTCTTATAATCCTTGTCTTCTACTAAGCGCATTTCTTTCTCTTGTTTGAGAACCACACGACAATATATACACAGCTTTTGAATATAATTATGTATTTTTAGTGTTTGTATATACGGTGTGTTAGGAAATCGACGCTGTCTAGTAATATTAATGGAAGATTGAAAGTAATGAAGTGTTATATATTTTTGAAAAGCTCTCGAAAGGGGAAACTTAATGGTTTAGATATATACAGGGTGTTCCATTTAAAAAACATATGTTTGGTTAATATCTCCAAAAATATCACCTCTGATGAAAATCTAACCACGCCACTCGATTCTACGTAGAAAACTCTAATAGGATCCATTTTTACTTTTTTATATAAGTTACAAGATAACTGAAATGCGAGGGGGTCCGAAAATGGAAAAAAATCAATTTCGTCCTGTATGTCAAAAACGAAGGGGGCCATGAAAAATATTTTGATGCCATCTTTCGTTTAATCAAAAAGTAGCAACACTTCGCGAAAACCGCAACCCTCTATCTTTAATAACAACAGAGATATCCCGCAATTACAACGAAATACCGACACCCTGTACATATAAATATACACAACACTGCCAAACAAATTACCCTCCTGGTAAAAATAGAGTTGAGTCACGTGACGTAGCAATACAAAAAATGACAAGAGGAAAACTTACCCCTAGATTCGCTAAAAAAGTTTAAGATTTAGTACCGGCTTAAATTAAGATCTAGTTGATCGGTTAGGTTTTGACAGGCTTTTGTCTTGTCATTGCTAATATGTCGTTATTAAAACATTATGAGTTATTCTAATATTTTAGCGATTGGCTTGGTTTACAAATGATTTTTATCTTGGAACGTGTGCTAGAATGAATTTAGTTTTATTATTGTAGAAAGTACGGAGTAGAATTGCCACTTTCTTTATAAATTTGCGAAAAAGCTCAGAAATAAATTCATAGTATAAAATTTAATTGTCCTATTTTTACACTTGTCAGTTTAAAACGTTTAATTGTCAAATTGGATCGGTCCAGCGATAGTGAATCTGGCCGTTAAATTTTAAATGAGCCGGTAACAAAAGTTTAACAAATTATTTTTATGTTTGTTGCAGCTATGCACTATAAATGCTTTTTGTACCAAATGTAAGTCCGCTATCTCTAATGGTGCTGATTCGGTCCCGTGTGGTAGCTGCAGTAGACCGTTTCACAAAAAACAGTGCTCAGGCCTAAATGCTTCAGAAATAAGGGTAATGGAGATCAAAGGAGCACGTATTCTTCGATTCTTTTGCACAGACTGTCAGAAGGGTCTGCTTCAGGTTCCTGCATTAATCAAGGCCGTGGAAGAGCTTCGCCAGGAGGTGGAGGCACTCAAGAATGCCGCCCAAACTCCACAGCAAGGTACGACGGATCCTGCTCATGATACGACAACTGAGCTTAATGTATTGTCAGAACTCCAGGAGCACCAGAACAGAGCGAACAATCTGATGCTATTCAACGTTCCGGAGGGTAACGATTTGGATGAGGCTGGCGATATTCTTAAGATTCTCACTGATAATCCGCCTAATATCATACAGGTGTCACGGGTTGGCAAGAGTAACGTCAACAATGCTCGAGCTTTGAAAGTGACTGGGGTCGCCGGGCGAGGTCCAGGCATTGGCGAGGTGTGGATACAAGCTGAAGGGAAGAAAAGTTTATGTGAATAGCGATCTTACCGCCAAGCAGCGAGAATTAGACAGGATATTGTCTACTGAGCTCAAAGCCCGCAGGGAGAGGGGTGAGAACGTCGCCATCAGGTATCGTAATGGTACGCCACAGATCATACTTAGAAAAAACTAGAACAAGGGCCTTCCCATCCCGACCCCCTGCGCGTTTACTTTCAGAACCTAAGGGGTTTGAGAACCAAACTACCCTTGCTCCAGACGAATGTTGCAGTCAGTGGTTATCCAGTCATAGTCTTTACAGAAACATGGTTGTCCGCCGACATCGCGGATGCAGAGCTTGGTCTCTCCAGCTTGTATAATGTTTATCGCCGCGATAGGAGTCGGAGCACCAGTACGGCGTCCAGAGGGGGCGGTGTGATGATAGCCGTTTGCAAGAGTTTGTCCAGCGCTTTGTTGGAGTCTTCAAATGATATCGAACAGTTATACGTGAAGGTGGGCTACCACCAGAGAAGCATGATACTGGGCTGCGTATATTTTCCACCGCGATCTTCTGCTACCAATTACCAGAGTTTCAGCAACAACATAGAGGGCCTTTCCCATGAGCACCAGGGTGACTTTTATATTTTTGGTGACTTCAACTTGCCCTGGGCCCGGTGGTCTTCCGATGATTTTTGCTCGTTTGCTGCCCCCACCCCGGGTACCCGTCCCCGCGAGGCTGAAGTGCTTGAAATTGTGTCGGATTTATGTGCCTTCCATAACCTTCATCAGGTTAACGAAATACCCAACACGACAGGCAACACACTGGATTTGGTGCTGGTGAGTGGGGGTTCCAGTGTTTCTCTGCCGGTGACCCACTGTTGCCACCTGATGATTATCACCCACCGCTGTGTGTTTGTATAAGGAACTTTGCTGCTCATTCAAATTCCGGTGCTCCTCATCCGGGTGACTTTTACCACGATTATAATTCTATAGATTTTACTGTAATAAATGACTACCTTGGGCAGATTGGCTGGGATAACTTGCTGCTCAATCAGTCGCTTGATAATATGCTGAATATTTTTTATGATATACTTTTTTCAATTATTCATGCCACGGTACCACTCAAGAGGGTGGCCCAGCGGAACTTCCCAGGGTGGTTTTCACCAGAGTTGAAGAATCTGATTGTATTGAAGAGGAAAGCTCACAGGGCATTTAGAGAGTCGGGTTCGCGAAGGGACCATAACAGATTTGCTAAGTTTAGATCGGACTGTAAGATACTAAGCAGAGTTTGCTACCAACAATTCGTCGATCGGTCACAACTATCTCTTTTAACCCAAAAAAATGTAAAGAATTTCTGGAAATTTGTTAACTCGAAGCGTAAAAACAGTGACTTGCCGCCTCAGATGTTTTATAATAATAGATAATGCCTTTTGGGTCCTGATCTTCCCAACTTATTTGCGGAGTATTTTCAGACAGTTTATTCAACAAAAATATACCCCGTACACCAATTCAGTCTTTCAACCATTTAAATATTGTTAATTATTTCATTCCTGTTTCCAGCATATACGAGGAAATTTGTAAACTAGATCCCCACAAGGGACCAGGGCCTGATGTCATCCCACCAAGCTTGCTAAGGGCCTGTAGTTTCACTATATCTCGACCCCTACACATAATCTTCAATAGATCACTGGATTCTGGTGTTTTTCCGGATTTCTAGAAGGCGGGCTACCTTATGCCCATCCATAAGACTGGCGACAGGGCTGATGTATCTAATTACCGACCTGTGTGCATTCTCAGCGCTATACCCAAGCTCTTCGAAAACCTCGTAGAGAAACATTTAACTTCTGTACTCGCCATCATTGATCAGCAGTTTGGTTTCCGGAGGGGCAAGTCCACCGAGCTGAATCTGCTTACCTATGTTGAATATCTGTCGGACGTATTGGAGAGGGCCGGTGAGGTCCACGCGGCTTACACAGACTTTTCCAAGGCGTTCGACAGAGTCAACCACACGCTTTTGCTTGCTAAGGTTCAGGCTATGGGGGTGGATGGTTCGTTGCTGGATTGGCTGTCCAGCTACCTTTCGGGACGGACTAAAAATTGTAAAAATAAATAACTTCAAGTCGGGTGAAATTAAAGTTCCTTCAGGTATGCCCCAAGGATCCCACTTGGGGCCCCTTCTATTTAATATTTTTGTAAATGATATCGAGTCCTGCTTCATGTATTCAAAATTCATTTGTTTTGCGGATGACCTTAAACTTTACCTGTCAATTGGGTCTCAGGATGACTGTGTGAGGCTTCAGTCCGACTTGGGGCGTTTGGAGGCGTGGTGTGGGAGGAACGGCATGGACCTCAATGTTTCAAAGCGTCATGTCATCTGTTTTAGTAAAAGAAGAAACCTAACAAACTTCCATTATGAGATCAATAATAACATTTTGTCATCCTTGAGGTATATCTCCTTCAAGGCGAACATCATTCCCCCTGACAACTATGCTCGCGATTACAACTTGCTTCAGAGTACCTTTTCCTTGCCTGATTTAAAATCAAGGACGGAGCAGAGGGACCTCAGGTTACTCTATAAAATAACTAACGCCCAGGTTGACTGTCCACCATTGCTGGAGGCCGTCGGCTTGGCAGTCCCGGGTAGGACCACTAGATACACTAATACTTTTCATCAATCCTTCTATCGCACCAATCTGAGGTTCAACTCCTTTGTGCCGAGAGCAATAAGGTTGGCAAACCGCTTTTCGGATGTTTTGGATTTGTTTCACTGCAGAGGTCGTTTTTAGCGCCTACTGAGATAGCTTGTTGATTGATCGTTTTCCGTACTCGTATTTATCTGCAGTCTTGCTGTTTATTGTATGTCTGATATTGTCTGTTGTTTGATGTTGTGTTCCTGTGAGCTATTCAGTTGATTATTTAATTGTTATGTGCGATATATTGTACGATGTTAGGCTAAACTAGGCGTAGATATAGTAGTTGTAATAGAATTATTTTGTAAATAAATGGGCAAGGCCCGTGATTGAATAAATAAATAAATAAATCCTTACTCATACCTAAGTGACCTATATTTTAATTATCCCAATCATTTTTTTATTTTGCCACCACCTTTTAAATGTCCAGCGTGTGTCGACCCATGTTTCAGAGGTATGAATTTTAGGATGTAGAATATTTGACTTTTTAAAAGAATTATTCTCGTATTTTCTCCAATAAAATCAATTGTTTGTCAATAATTGCCGAAGAGACTCCCGGCGGAAATAAATATCAAAGTATTCTTTAATTCATGACAAAATTTTTTTTGGTGGTCCAATTTTATATTCGAGATAAATTTTTCAATTATGCTCCGTATTATTCTAAAATCACAATCTCTAATTTTTTCTAAGACAGACGCTCGTTTCAGTTTATTTTCCTGGAGAAGATAATAAGCCTGTAGGATAATGCTGTCGTTTAATAGCATCTTCTTTTTAAATCTTTGCTACAGATGACCTTACTACACCCGTATAGCTTTTGGCAGCGTAACCGTTCTGTTTTGTTTTTTATTGGTACTTTAGGAGTATTATTCACCACCTCTTTAGCGTAAACCCTGATTACGTTCGCAATTATATTGCGCGCCTAAGTTTGCAAAACCTTTCTCTTTATATTTTCCATTTTTAAATTATCGTAGGCAGACACCGACTCCGCACTCCGCTAAATAAGTTGTACCATTGAATTTGGAAAAGGTAAAGAACGCCGAATAGAGTGTTTTCATCTAGTTGCCAAAAGTGGTCTCAAGATGCCGCAGTCTGTCTAATTACTTTCGCGGTCAAATAGCTGTGTGAATAAACGGGTAGCGCAGCCACGAATTTACAACAGTGTTGGTAAATTTCTTTTGCAATTACCAAACGGTTGCCGAGGACGCGAGTCGTGTCACACGACGCGACGGGGAATCTCCTTTCCAACCTGTTAGCTCTACTTGTTAATTTTACATTTTATACAAATCCTTCATTTTTCGGTGCATTTGCATCATATTTGGTTTGATATCAGCGGTGTTAAAATGCGTTATGGCCGGCGGCAAATCTCAGTGACTTCCGCGAGCTTGTCCAGATTTGCGATTATTTCGTTTTCCTATAGAAGACTGACAGGGAGTGGATTATAAATAGTGGTATGCTTTGTACAACTTTGTAAATAAAAAACTTAATTTATTATGTATACAGCGTGTTCCAAGACGTTGTAGAGAAATGGAAAATGTTCAGTTTACCAAAAAAAAATTTCAACTATCCAATTTTTAAAATTTGACTAAAAATACGTCTCACTCTTAGTAAAGAAAATAAGTGGTTTTCCGAAAATAGATTGTTTTAGGAAAATCACAATTAATACACATTAATCACACCACAAATTAATAAAGGCGAGGCTACATTCATTGAAATCTACATTTTAAAAGCTTTAGATATTTTTGCACATCGTTTAGTACACATAATTTTTGGATGTCAATTATTAATTTCTAAGCAAATCAGGACTTTTTATGCGTGTGTATTTTTAATAAAACAAACATCAAACACTTTTTTACTGATCTCCAACCGTATATGTATTAATCAGAACTTAGTTTATTTTATCCCTAGAGAGAACAACTGGTAGAATGATAAAGATTTTGTTAAAAATATACCGGTTATTATTGTACCAATTTTTTGTTGTTCTGACTAAAATCTGACATTTTCTTGTTTAAATTCGATTGTAAAATCAGCTTATATGTATACTACGTATTATTTTTAATTTTTATAAAAATACTATAGACTGTTTAACAGTTACCTATGCAACTGCCACAAAAAATTAACTTTTATGGCACATAAAAGCCACGTGGAATATAAATATAGCAAGTGCGATAATGATACTTTTTGCACAGTATTTTCTTTTTGATCATGTTTGGTTTTAAAAATTACAACTTTCCAAATGAGCCGAGGCCAAGTTATTAGAAGCTACTTATACAAAATCTACACCAAATACAAAACCTATGTTTGTCCTGACAGATAGATAAATCATAACATTTAACTGAAAATTTAAATTCTTTATAGAAATTGTCTAAACATAAGATGTAAATAGGGATAGTTATATTTGTCTCTATGCCTCTTACACGAGTGCCGCACCCGGGGGGGAGGGGGGGGGGGGACTGGGGGCTGCAGCCCCCTCAGACCAACATCCTAGACACACAATAATAAAAAAAGAGCACTATAAACTGAAAAATTCATCGAATTGTGATACCTCACCTCACACTGCAGACAGTGAGCCCCCCCTCCCAAGACAAAATAGCCCCCCCAGGACAAAATCCTGGGTGCGCCAGTGCTTAACACAGGTAGATTTCAGGAAGTCGGTAACCGTTTTATGTATCGTTAACGATACCTAAACACCAGGCGCGGCCCGTGAGTTTTTTTACAGGTGGGTCAAAATTTTGTGGCCAACTAGTGATATCAACGCAACAAGCAAAATACTTACACTTTTTTAATTAAGAAAGGTTTTTTAATAATGTGCCAAGAAATTATTTACCTACAAATAAACACTGCAAAAATCATAAAATAGGTACTGCAGAATATTGAACATTACTACTCTTGATGTTAATGACTTTTAGTATCACTTTTTTGTTTATGGCTTTTTTTCTATATGTTTTAATACTCTAAAATAGTAGATTTTAGCGGGTTCCGATGTGATAAGTTTGGCGTCTCTTCAATAGATGTCGCGCCTTGTACTAAAATCCCAGAATATAAACAGAACAAAATTGACAAAATTCTGAGATACAAGCATGATTATTTGTAAAATAAAATTAGGAACGCTGCCGAAACTCAGAATTCTTTAATAAATACAATGCTGGCGACTAGACATAGTAATACGATATGTGTCTACGCACGTGCAGGCTGTAAGCTGTAGTAAATGAGATTGCCAACAATCTAACAATTTTAAAAATATTTTATCGAGGAACAACTTGTTGCCGATCTAATTTTTTAAATAAAAAAAAATTAAAAAAAAAAGTTCTTGCCCCAGCACGGATTCGAAACCGCGAACGTCAGATTAAGTCGCTGCGGTTATACCGCTGCACTACGCTCGTTACATAAGAAAATCGATCCGACATCGTTAAATTTGATGCCTAGCGCTGGCCTGACAGAAATCGTATTTATTTTATGTTTAACCACTAATAATTAATATTATTAATACGATGCAAATACAATTCGCATGTTAGGTACCTAATTAGTTTTTCTTTTTCCGAACCAAATGTTTTGAAATAGTATATTTTAGGGGGCGGTTTGAGAGTATTTCCATAGTGGGAGTGGCCAGATATTATGGGTGGGCCGTCGACCAATTGTGTCTCTTTTTAACTTCCTAAAGGGCGTATGTCTGCTTCTCTCTTACTTTTAATGAATTTATATCGTCCATATAAACCTATAAGATCAATTTAAAATATGACCCACCCCGGAGCAAGCTTGGATATCCTTTGACGATGTCTTGGCTTGATTCTTTCTTGGGGACTTTTCGCATGGAACTTTGAAACAAAAGATTATTTTTTGGTTTTAAAAAATTAAAAAATAAATCATTAGGTAGGTCACTGAAAATTTTAGGTGGGTCATTGACCAAATGACCTTATGGACGGGCCGCGCCTGCTAAACACTATTAATAGATAGTAGGAATAAACGGTTTTTATCTATACACAGGGTGTTACAAATTCGATATGTTAGTATATCAATATATAATTAACAATAAGAGATACAGAGTTGGTTAAATTGGGCAAAGCAATTTATTGGTGAATCATAATCATAATCTACTGAGAAATTAAAAATATTCCACATAATATCGGAGACATCCGAAAAAAAAACAAAATTTCTGATTTTTGTTTCTATTTCTTTGTCTTTTCAAATTATAAAAAAAATTAGAAGCACTTTCGTAAGGCACTCTTTCAAACTCTACAAAATAGCGGTAGCTTTTTCAACAGATCGTTATCAAGTTTGATTTTGTTAAATATGCACTAATATTTTCTATTTGATTTTTTGAAAGCCCTTAAGGTTCTGAATGTCACTATGTATCACTGTTAATATGTATTATATTAATGTAATAATAACCTTCATAGAAGAAAAATAAACATTTAATTTTTATTTATACATATCTCCGTTTTACTCATTATGTCTTAAGGAAAATTATTTATTTTCTTTTAATATTGATACATGGTTGTTTTCAGGAGTCAAAATGGTTTCAAGAAATGAAATAAAAAATACAGATGCATAAGTAAAAAATTACAGCTGATGACGAGCTGTAAAAATGATACGTCTCTCTATGTCTTATATAGTTACCGAGATGCCAATGCTAACGTATCAGATTTGTAACAACCTGTATGTCTCCAGATTCTATGAAGTATATCTCTAAAATATATAGGATAGGCAATACAAAATATAAACGAACACAGTCAAGACAGTTAAGTGTATCTCATCTTTGAACACAATGTGCGAATTCCTGCAGTATATTTCGAAATTATAGCCATAGAAATGAATGCTTCATAGGGTAGCGAGTTATAAATTTTGGGGGTACTAGGCACCCCCAAGCCCGCCACACCCTTAACTACGCCTATGCTGGTCAAGTCTAGTAATAACTATCTACGTGTCATAGTACCTACAAATATACAGGGTAGTTCAAGCGCGGATCCAGACCATGATACCCCCCACAAAATCATCAATAATACGTCATATAACTATTAAAATTGAAAATATAAATATAAAAAAGTTAAAAATATATTACCGTTCCCTAACCCAGTAAACAACAATGATCCCCAGGACGTCCCATTTTGATCCGCAACGTCCCAGGTGGGATGATCCCAGCTAAGACGTCCCTGGGACGTCCCCTGGACGTTAGAAAAACCCAAAGTGACGTCCTACGGACGTCTCATGTTGCCGTCCCAAGGACGTCAGCAATAGGATTTAAAAAAAAAATCAATTTGGTAATTTTTTTTTAGAAAGTGTAAAAATAAAATACTGTTGAAATCTTTATTGTATTTATGATTCTATATTATAATGACTTTATATTACCCCAAAATGCGTTTGTTTTGTGTCAGTACTAGGACTGTTTGGAATTGCTAAGGTCCTAAGATGATCCCATATATGTCCTGTGTAACCTTTATGGGATCATCCCAGATACATCCCGACCTGTTCCAAACGGACGTCGTTGGGATCTTATGGGACATTCCGGGACGTCCCCGGGACGTCCCAGGAACGGTTTTTTTGTTGACTGGGAAATGACCCCCTTCTCTCCGCCAAATGAAGTTCTGGATCCGCGCTTGGGTTAATTCCTAAGTAAATACTTGATGTTTAACTGGACTGTACCTATAAAACAGATTTCTCAAATAAATTTTTTTACTAAGTTACTCCATAATAAGGGGGATATAAGTTTTAATTTTGTTTTTTAAAATTATTTTATGTGTGATCCTATGCCACATTATTTATTATGTAAGCCTAAAGCAAAAATTTAAAGAAAACATTTTCTAACCAGCTGAAAAATTTGTAAAACTTCGATCACTTTCATTATTTATTTATTTAAATTCAAAGCAATATATTTCAGAATCCTAAAAAATACAAAGATTTTATATTGGATTCATTATTACATTAAAATTGGAATTATTAATTATTTCTAGTACATGCATCAACAGTAAAAAAAGAATAAAAAAGAATACTACTTAGATATGACCGTATTGCATGCGCTTTCTAATGCCACAAAATTAAGCCTGATTTTTAAAAATTTTTAAAACACAAAATCTTATCTACTGTTACACAGGAAACCCATATATTAAAAAAGTATTAATTTAGGAATCACCCTGCATACATATACTTAGTTTTTAGTTTATTTTGCTACGCTTATTTTCTTTGTACTCGTATTGTGTCATTTGAATTTTCTATTTCAATGTAAGTAAACTTTTTAAAACGCTAGGTTTCAAATAATAATTTAGATTTTTTTATTTTTGATGATATAAAACATAATGTTATAAACATGAGACAAGATCTACCAAAGTATTACTGTTCTTTCGACTTATAACGAATTATATACAGTTAATTGTCTACCCATCGTAAATTGTTTTTGTTATTTAAGAACAAACTTACCAGTGAAATGGACAATGTCGTTCATAGTTTTCTCAAGGAGACCCGATTGTCCTTAAGATTAATAAATATATAAATTAACAAAAAATGACGGTATCAGTAAATAAGCATTATTATTACTTATTATAAGGTGACAATATGTTTCGTCCTGTTAATAGGGCATCCTTAGACCTTAAATTGTAATGTCCGAAAATCGTTACTGCTTACATAATTTAGGTAAAGTCATGTTTAACAGATTCAATACCTACGTTAAAGTGCAAGACATGTAATTTTAGACTTTGCCTTGGTAACATCAACATTAATGAGCCATTGAAGTAGGAAAAGTCGATAAGACCATTAGAGTAAACACCGATTTTTCAAAAATAAAATATTCTGAAAATACAGCTTTTGGAAGATTGAGTTTGAACTGTTATAAAAAAAAAGTTGGTGAGAAAGTTTCGTTATCGACAGGGCTTCCTAATAATATGCGTTAAAAGAAAAAATTCAGAAAAGGTTATTTCAACTGGTAGCTACAATTACAGCTTTCTCTAGTTCAACAGGTTTGTTTATTTTATTATATATTATAAAAGCATGTACATAGATACATATAGGTGTTAAAATCGTTTTAATTAAAATCATGTTTGTTTTTATTAAAACCCCTAAAATATTAGTGCATATTTTATTTTTCTATAACATTTTAACAAATCAATGTTAATTTCCCTTCCCACAAAGAAACAGAAATAAAAAGTTTATCACCTGCCGTTATACTACTTTACTTCACAATTACATCTAAAAATAAGTTTGTCTAAAACTCAGAATAAATACAAACTAATATTGAAATATAATCCAGTAAAAAATACTTTTCACAAACAAGCTTTTATTATTTAGATGTACTAAAATGAAAAAAATAAGTACCTATAGTGTTTTCATTGTTCCAATGCTGAATGCTATTTACAAGTGGACGTAGTTCGCATGGGTGGATCCTAATAAAAGTAGTATCAAAGTTATCACTGAAACATATAATATATTATGTTAAATTTATTATCTTAAAATCTCGTCGCGCGCGAAAAGTTCATACAGGCATTAATTTTGTTTGGCAGAAATTGTAAGTAGATACCTAAGTATGTATTTTTTCTTTTCTATTTACGCGACAAGCTTTTAAGACAATACATTTAACATAATATATTAATATCTGTTTCAGTGATAACTTTGATACTACTTGCCACAATGAAAACACTATACTTACTTTTTTCGTTTTAGTACATCTAAATAATCAAGCCTGTTTTTAAAAAGTATTTTTTACAATATTTTATTTTTAAATTTCTTAACCTATGCATTTCTGATTATGCAACATTCTTATAAGACATTTTACCTGTTATCGTATTCTACTCGTCAAACCCTTTCATTTCATACCCATATCAAGGGGACTGTGACAAAAACGGTAATCCGCCATCTTGTGGCGTCCGCCTTATTGGGTTTAGAATAAAGTCATATAGCTAATCATATTTTACTCATCAAACCCTTTCATTGGATACCCATATCAAGGGGATTGTAGAGAAAAAGGTAATCCGCCATCTTGTGTCGTCCACCATATTGGGTTTAGAATGACGCCACACAGCTTATCGTATTCTACTTATCAAACCCTTTTATCTGATACAAATATAGTAGACCCAGCTAGTGCGTTCACCATCACTCCGTCCTCCGGAGGAGGTGATGTTGTATTCCATGACGTTATATCTCGGCCACCTTTGCGCAGGCGGAAATTTCAGTTACGTCATCGAAGTCTACGTCAGCAGAGCTTACGTCAGCGATAGAAAAGTCACCTGTCAAATGTCAAATGTCACCTGTCACTTGTCACCTGTCACTTGTCAAATGTCAAAATTAAAAACTGGCGCGGGTCACGTGTACAAAATGACGTCAGAAGACATGCGTAAAAGTATGTCAGCTGTCACCTGTCATTAAAGATATGTCAACTGCCACCTGTCACTTGTCAAACGTCAAAATAAAAATTGAACATATGTCACGTGTTCGGGGCGGCGGGAGAAGGCGTTTAAAAAAAGAATGGCGTCGATCGGCCCTTTGGTTCCGGAGATATAGGTTTTTGCGATTAACGGCATAACGGCTGATGGTGGAGAGACGAAATTCGCATGGGGGGATAGTGGCGGAGCAGAGTTTTCGATTTATCCAATTATTTTTCAAAAATCTCAACTGATAGTAAAAAATTAGATTTCAAAATTTTTACATCATCCTGTATAGTAAATTTTCGATTAAAGAGATAAAGTATGAATCTAATTGGATGTAATAGCAGAAAAATCACTACTACCATTTATTTCAAAATTATTTGAAAAGCTTTTCTTAAAACGACTTAAGATTATAATAGAGAACAGTAACCTAATCCCAAATCATCAATTTGGCTTTAGATGCAAGCACTCCACGATAGACCAAGTCCATCGAATAACAGACATCATAGAAAGGGCACTAGAAGAAAAGCTAATCTGCTCAACTATCTTCCTTGACGTAGCTCAAGCTTTTGATAAAGTTTGGCACAAAGGGCTAATTAACAAATTAAACAGAATGTTACCAAAACAATATGTAGAGTTGCTAACCTCCTACATTACAGATAGAGTGTTCAGAATTAAACAGGAGGATGAATACTCCAAACTGAAGGAAGTTAAAGCAGGTGTGCCTCAAGGAAGCGTCTTGGGACCCGTCCTTTATTTACTGTACACTTGTGATCTCCCACAAACAGAAAATGTAACTGTGGCTACATTCGCTGATGACACTGCTGTATTAGCAGTAGGAACAGACCTAGATGCAGTAACCAGACAACTCCAACATGCTAGCGACCAGATTTACAATTGGACCACAGACTGGAAGATTAAGCTTAATGAGCAAAAATCTATTTGTGTCAACTTTACCAACAAAAGAATAGGCAATCATCAACCAATTAACATAAATGGTATCATAGTTCCCTATGCAAATACTGCCAAATACCTGGGAATGACCTTAGATGCGAAACTAAGATGGAAGGAACATATCAGGACTAAACGCACTGAACTAGGGCTCAAATATAGACAGTTGTATTGGCTCTTGGGACGAAAATCTAAGCTCTCAATACACTGTAAAATCATGATATACAACCAGATTTTAAAACCAGTCTGGGTTTATGGCATCCAGTTATGGGGCTGTGCCAAGGAGAGCCACATCAAACGCATCCAAACCTTCCAATATAAAGTATTACGGAACATAGTTAGTGCACCGTGGTACATACGAAATAGTGACCTACATCGCGATCTTAGTATCCCGTATGTCGCTAGTGAAATTAGAAGATTTGCCATCAAGCACGAGTCTCGACTCCATCAGCACGTTAACGTCGAAGCCATTAGGCTTCTTGACAACCAGAACCTAGTTAGAAGGCTGAAGAGGACCAAGCCCTTTGAACTAGTATAGACTTTTGAAAACATAGTACAGTGCGCAAGTGTGTGAGTGCTAAGTGCCATGGCCATGAGTCACAACAGATAAACCTTTAGGACTCCATTGGGTGAACTTTAGTATATAAGGATTTTAGTTTTTAAGAATTTAGAGAAAAATTAATGGTTGGTCTTGCAGACCAGTTTTAATAACAGTAAACGCCGCAGGCTTTATCAATAATAATAAAAAAAACTCTGTATAAGAAATTGGGAATTTAAGTATATTTTTATCAACTCAAGCGAGCTAAAGAATTAACACACACGAGACAAGGTTAGCGTAAGTGTGAAGTTATGCATGTTGACTAAGCAATTAGTATATTTATATTACATGTACGTGTTATCCTGAGTAAAGTGGTGTGAAGATAAGTCATATTGACTAAACAATTACCATAGTTGTAGTACAGGTACAATGATCATGCAATTTAATGTAAAGCGTGAAGAGGTACGATCAGATCGGCGGGGAGTCGTAGTAGGAATTAAAATATTTATTTCTAGCAAAGTCACGTAGGTGAGAACAGCAATACAACCTCGAAACAGCTAAAAACAACTTAGGAACAAACCCTGTTTCAGGAAACCACTTAAACGTCGAACTGCTCAACCACTTAACAGCTAAAAAAACATATCCTGCTTCTAAACAACAACTAATAAACAGACCCGGTTTCAGGAAACCACATAAATGTCGAAGTGCTCAACCACTTAACAGCTAAAAATCATACTCTGGTTCGGAAAACAACTCCCGAACAGCTATGAAACAACGAAGAAATAGGTCTGGTTTCTGGAAACAGGAATTCGTATTCGTACGTGCTAATATAGAAACAAGATACAGACTATTTTCGTCAAAAATATGTGGGTACTAAAGGTGCTACTAATAATCAGACATTTATCTGTGACAAAAAAAGCATCCAGCCCATTCCCCCTTTCGGTCCGAATTCCAAATAAAAATTTCGTTCAAAGATCTCTAATAATTGAATACGTAGATACGATTTTCTTTTGACAGAAAGCCGCCAATAGGACTGGAAAGAATTAGGTACACAACAAGTTTGATATTCATATCAAACCCTAAACCCGCGAGATTCAGTATAACACTCGACGTCTTAAAGAACAGCTAAAAACAGACCCTGTTTCGGGAAAAACAGCTAAAAAACAGACCCTGTTTCTAGAAAAACAGCTAATAATCAGACCCTGTTCGGGAAAAACAGCTAGAAACAGACCCTGTTTCTGGAAAACAGCTAAAAACAGACCCTGTTCGGGAAAAGCAGCTAAAAACAGACACTGTTCTGGAAAAACAGCTAAAAACAGACCCTGTTTCTAGAAAACAGCTAAAAAAACAGAGCCTGTTTCTGGACTCAACTAGGAAACATCTAAAAACTACTACTACTAAACAGACCCTGTTTCAGGAAACCACTTAAACGTCGAACTACTCAGCGACTTAACAGCTAAAAAACAGACCCTGTTACGGGAAACAACTAGGAAACAGCTAAAAACTACTACAGTAATTCGTATTCGTACTTGCTAATATAGAAACAAACTACAGACACTAATAATCATACTTTACCAATCAATATCCTAAAATTGATCGAGAATACATATCAAAATAGTGGAGAGATTCCGCTGATAGTAATCTAACACAGGGTGGTAAGCACGATAGCGAAACTGATGCATGGAAACTGAGAGATTCACGGGTTGATTAAAAAAAAATGACGATATTCAAGTAGACGATATTGAATACCGAGGAACTCAAGGGCTGTACGACCTTCTGTTTGTAAAAACCTATTTATCATAAAAAGAAAGATGAGATATAATAGAAAGATATTCTTGTACGAGCAAACCTTTACCGGAAGGATAGTGGTCAGTTAAAAGGAAAGAGATCTGACAAATATAAAAAATAGTGTTAAACCCTTACTCTCAGTATCGGCTGAAGTTTCGAAACTTAGAACGAAATCAGTAAAAACACCTCCAAGTACAACAAGAATCCCAACAAAGTCGAAGTAGTCGTCGTCGCCGTCGTTGTCGTCATCAAAATTAGGTCAAGCGTTAATGGAATACAACGAAAAACCCAAAGAATTTGGGTACTATGATGACGTAAACGAGTTGGTTGAAAGGCTAAAAAAGCTAGAAGCTTCCAATCAGGTTGCCAACACTAATAACATGAACGAAATTTGGAGCAGTTTATAAGAACGGGGACAACTTGGAGTAATTGAATTCTATAAAGAAGAATTTATATTTGATTCGCAAATCTTATTACATACTGTAATCTACGAGGACGAAGAAGGGGGGTGATGGCCAGCGCAACAATCGTTTAGACGAGTTTTCGATGTATGAATATATTATAAAACTAGCAAGTACAAAAATTATTTATGTAACCACAAGATATAACGATATTTAACAACTTTATATACGAAATTAGTTAATAATAGTAAACAGACTACTGCTAGGAATACAAGGAGACTAGAAATACTGTTCATATGTTCGGATAAAGATGGGGGTTAGTGTAGAATTAGTACTAGTTCAGAGTTTCGGTTAAAGATGGGGTTAGGGTAGAATTAGTACTAGGAAAAGATGGTTCGACTGATGTAAAAACTTGTCGAAAATCTCGACTAAGACCATCGCTAGAGGTCTTAATGGCTAAATGCGTCTTTCATATTAGTAACGACAAGAAGGGAAGGATTCCGAATGTTGGAGAGAGAGACAAACTCGTTTGAGTAGGTAAGAAAACTAGTAATTAGAAAAAGTATTTATTTAGCCACAATATATCGATATGTAACAAACATATATACAAAATTAGTGAATAATGTTAAACAGGATACAGCTAGGAATACAAGCAAACTAGAAATACTGTTCAGAGTTTCGGATAAAGATGGGGTAGAATTAGTACTAGGAAAAGATGTTTCGACTGATGTAAAAACTTGTCGAAAATCTCGACTAAGATCATCGCTAGAGGTCTTAATGGCTAAATGCGTCTTTCATATTAGTAACGGCAAGAAGGGAAGGATACCGAATGTTGAAGAGAGATAGACTCGGTTAAATCGGATGGAAAGAAACCGAAAACTAGTAAATATATACTGTTTAAGTACGAAAATACCAGTTTATGTATAGTCGGGCTATTCAAAACGTAGAAAGAGATAGAAAAATATAGACAAAAATATTAGGGAATACGTACAAGATATAAGAATATAGCGCAATGCTTTCAAAGAGAAGTAGTTACCATGAAAATATATGTTAGCGAGCACAGGAAAACAGACAGGAGGATGATGCAAGTAGTTAATATTCCATATAGATCTGTCGGAGCATGATATCAAGTTAAAAGGGACTAAAGAAGTGTTTAGTAAATTTATATCCTACAATAATGAAATAGAACAACTGTATGGGGTTGAAAAATATTATAATGTAGACAAAGGCCTCTGGAAAACAGACCCGAAACCGATATAAAGCAACTAAGAAACAAACCCGGCTTCAGGAAACCTCTTAAACGTCTAACTGCCCAGCCACTCAACAGCTAAAAAACAGACTCTGTTTCTGGAAACAACTAGGAAACAGCTAAAAACAACTAATAAACAGACCCGGTTTCAGGAAACCACTTAAACGTCTAACTGCCCAACCACTCAGCAGCTAAAAAAATAGACCCTGTTTCTGGAAGCAACTAGGAAACAGCTAAAAACAACTAAGAAACAGACCCGGTTTCAGGAAACCACTGAAACGTCTAACTGCCCAACCACTCAACAGCTAAAAAAACAGACCCTGTTTCTGGAAGCAACTAGGAAACAGCTAAGGAGAGATTCCGCTGATATGGATCTAACACAGGGTCTTAAGCACGATATCGAAACTGATGCATGGAGACTGGGAGATTCACGGGTTGATTTTTTGGAATAATGGCGATATTCAAGTAGGCGATATTGAATACCGAGGAACTCAAGGGCTCTACGATCTTCTGTTTTTAGAAAAAACCTATTTATCATAAAAAGGAAGATAAGGAACAATACAAAGATATTCTTGTACGAACAAACCTTTACCGGAAGGATAGTGGTCAGTTAAAAGGAAATAGATCTGACAAAGATAAAAATATCGTTAAACCATTACTCTCAGTATCGGCAGAAGTTTCGAAACTTAGAACGAAATCAGCAAAAACACCTCCAAGGACAACAATAATCCCAACAAGGTCGAAGACGTCGTCGCCGTCATCGTCAAAATTAGGTGAAGCGTTAATGGAATACAACGAAAAACCCAAAGAATTTGTGTACTATGATGACGTAAATGAGTTGGTTGAAAGACTAAAAAAGCTAGAAGCCTCCAATCAGGTTGGCAACAATAATAACATGAACGAGATTTGGAGCATTTTACAAGAACTAGAACAACTTGGAGTAATTGAATTCTATAAATAAGAATTTATATTTGATTCGTAAATCGTATTACATACTGCAATCTACGAGGACGAAGAAGGGGGTGATGTAGACGAAATTTGTAATCTAAGTAGAATAGCTTTTAAGAAACGGTGAGTATACCGCTGACCGACAGACAATTAACATGGCAGAAATATTAAAAATTATTCTTGCCAACATTGAAGAAGTATTCAGTCGAAACCAGTATTATGGGTCCTGTTTACCTTCAACTTTAATGGTTTGGGAACTTGCTAAAAAATATAATGTACGTGAAGAACCAAAATGCGGAAAGCTTTTCTATGGGGAAATAGGAGGCAACACTCATTTTTGGAACGTCTTTGAAGGAGAAATTTACGATCCCACCCGCAAAGTTATAAAACAGCTGATGCCATCCGTGGACCTTACGAAGTTTGTGTACAAAGAAGAGCCTAGTATAGACACAGATATGGAGACAGCAGTCATGTTGGATATTTTTAATCAGTTCCAGAGAACAAACACAACACACCAATACTTTTCCAACGCTCCAGATAAACTTAAAACTCTTAGAAAAATTATCCATCGAAATGTATCTAGATGTATTAAATAAAAAAGTTTGTGTTCTTTGTATTTATGTGGTATTTGAGTAACCTCTTTGTGGAGATTCAGATCTCCAATAAGCAAAGCTGCTAGAAACAGGGCTTATTTAGCGGTTATCGGAAAGATGCTATTAGAGTCCTATTGGGGTTCGAATAGTGTCCGGATCCTGTCCGGATACTGTCCGGATGGTGTCCGGATGGTGTCCGAATGGTGTCCGGATGGTATCCGGATGCTGTTCGAAAGACATTATAAAAACAGTCTAAATAGCATCCTTCTGATGTTCTAGCGGATACTTGGGATATATTAAAGGACATAGTTCTATTTTTATATTTAGTTCGAATGTAAATATTATGATGATAAGATGTATCTCAACAAGATAAAGTATCAGCTTCTTGAAGCACCAACTGTTAAATATGGTGTAAGGAAAGAGGGAACTAAGTTGTTTCTGGGAAATATACCCGTCGTTATAAAAGATAACGTTCTCATAATAGATAATGATAAATTTCTGTTATCAGAAGGACTGTTTAATTTATTAGCTACAAATCAGCCGCTAAAATTTAATTCAAATGACTTGGATACTTACAAGAAAATTTTACTTCTTACAAATGTACACAGAAAAGGGTTCAATGCAAACAGCGCAATTATATCAACCAAAGGGTGGAAGTATAACCGTATAATTTCAAAACTGTTTCCGCCTAAGAGAAGTTATGTCCTGAAAAAACAGAAACGAGCCGAGATAAAACAACAGAAACCTCAAAAGTGTCGTATAAACCACAACCAGCCGTGCGAACGTGAAGTAGTTAGTGAAGAAGAAGACAGAGAGATTAGTGAAGGAACCGAGAAAGATACAGAAGAGTTACTCATGTACGAGGATGTCAACGACCTTGTTGAAAAAATGAAATATTTAGAAGAAAATAATGCTAATTCTAGGGAAATAAGGACTATTCTGAGAGAACTAGAAAGACTTGGAGTTATAGAATTTTATTAAAAAACAATAGTCAGTAAAATATTTTTTTGGTTTATTTGTTATAAATATGCATCACTTACTCTAAAATAATCAGTCCGAGATACACCTTTCAACAAGACGGACTTAGAGTTTAGCCCTTTTGCAAGATGGAGCTGTTAAGAATATTAACCCTAGTGCTTGTAAGTGTCGTACACGCAGAATCAGTATCCAGCGAAGCAGTAATACCTTCTACAGATGAAGTTAAATCTAACGAAGATGAGTCAATACCAGAAGAAGAACAATTCACTCAAGCAGACGCATGGAAATATTTAGTGCAATATGGGTACCTTAACAACACTAATACCAGCAACTCTTTGATGGCAATATCTCAAGGTTTGAAACAATTCCAAGAAAGCTATGAGTTACCCGCAGATGGAACTTTAAACGAAAAAACGATAAACCTGATGCGCAAACCCCGATGTGGCGTTATAGATGTAGCGCAGTTTCAAACACACCCTACAAAGTGGTCTAGCACAGATTTAACATGGAATATTTATCCTCCAACATATGCTACATCTCGTTATCCATATCAGAGAGCAGCAAACGAGGCCTTTGGGATCTGGGAAGCAGCATCCAACCTTCGCTTTACCCGGACAGAACAGAAGGATGCAAACATAACTATCGCCTTTGAGTACGCAAACCACTCAATGACAAATGAAAATAGATCCTGTCCATTCAAGTTAGCCGATCGAGTATTAGGACATGCGTATTTCCCCGACGGCGGCAGTAATGTAGAAATTCATTTAAATGATCGCCTTCCATGGAGTTTTATGACAAACATTTTTTATAACACACACTACAATTTATTGGGGGTAATGGTACATGAAATTGGCCTTGCTCTAGGCTTAGAGCACTCAATGGATCCGAATGCGATTATGCTCCCATGGTACCAAGAACGCAATAACCTATCTACGGATGATATATTTGGCATACAACAACTCTATGGACCAATCACAAGCCCTATACCATCGCTACCGAATCCCATACCTGCAAAGACACCTTTGGTGTCATCTACAGAAAAACCTTCACCACCACCACCACCACAGCCACGTACGAAACCAACGGAAAAACCTGTTCCACCACGTACGAAACCAACAGAAAAACCATTGCCGCCACGTACGAAACCAACGGAAAAACCGGTACCACCACCACCAAGTATGAAACCAACAGAAAAAAAGCCTGTGCCGCCACTGGAACCAACGGTAAAATCCCCGAGTTTGCAAACAACAGCGCAGAAAATCGAGATACGACCAGAGTTATGTGATTTAAATTTTAAAACACTTAACACATTTTTAGTGGTAAAAAATAAGTTGTACATATTTTATGAAAAATATGTGTGGATGCTGAATTTAAATAACAAAGAAATTAATAACAAACCTTTCCTGATAACTGATTACTTGCCATTCTTGCCAAAAGATTTAGAAAACATTACAGCTATTTATGAAAGACCCAATGGCGAAATTGTTACCATTGTGGGTGATACAATTTACTTTTTTGAATATGGGACCTTTAAATTAATACGCTCGGAAAATATTGATATGCTTGCTAGAAGAGGTGATAAAACTATCATTTCTGCAGCAGTTAATACTAATAAGGGACGAACCTATTTGTTTATAAATAAATTTGAGGTGTGGGGCATGGATGAATGTAGCTTTAGACCGAAAGAAACACACCTAATATCAGAACTTTTTACTGGCGTTCCTGCCCGAGTAGATGGCGTATTTCGATACACAAATGGTCGTCTATACTTCCTTCAAAAGGGCATGTATTTCGAATATAATGAATTTACCAACAGCCTCGCTAGTTCAGGAAAGATGAATCTTAATTTCTTTGGTATTAAATGCCCTAATCTAGGGCTTTTAGAACAACTCAAAGATTTACTAAGTAATATTATAGCAAATCATGTGAAATTATAATATTAATAAATAGCTATTTATACCTCATGACTTTTTCTACTAGCCGAAATCTTATGCCTTTTTTACTAGCCTAAGAAAGAACTCCAATAGCCTACTCCCTTATCAAGAAAGCCCACAGGACCTGAAGATATTCTTATAAGTCTTTTGCTAGTAAATTAAGAAATGAACTATAGACGTCTGTATAAGTTTTTCCTCTCATTTTTACGCGTGTTGAAATAAACATATGGGAGATTGGTGCAATTAGTGGTAGGCTGTTTTTCGCTGTTAACGTTTCAAATGGTTGGTTCCAGTGGCGGCACAGGCTTTTTTTCTGTTGGTTTCATACTTGGTGGTGGTGGTACCGGTTTTTCCGTTGGTTTCGTACGTGGCGGCAATGGTTTTTCTGTTGGTTTCGTACGTGGTGGAACAGGTTTTTCCGTTGGTTTCGTACGTGGCTGTGGTGGTGGTGGTGGTGAAGGTTTTTCTGTAGACGACACCAAAGGTGTCTTTGCAGGTATGGGATTCGGTAGCGATGGTATAGGGCTTGTGATTGGTCCATAGAGTTGTTGTATGCCAAATATATCATCCGTAGATAGGTTATTGCGTTCTTGGTACCATGGGAGCATAATCGCATTCGGATCCATTGAGTGCTCTAAGCCTAGAGCATGGCCAATTTCATGTACCATTACCCCCAATAAATTGTAGTGTGTGTTATAAAAAATTTTTGTCATAAAACTCCATGGAAGGCGATCATTTAAATGAATTTCTACATTACTGCCGCCGTCGGGGAAATACGCATGTCCTAATACTCGATCGGCTAACTTGAATGGACAGGAGCTATTTTCATTTGTCATTGAGTGGTTTGCGTACTCAAAGGCGATAGTTATGTTTGCATCCTTCTGTTCTGTCCGGGTAAAGCGAAGGTTGGATGCTGCTTCCCAGATCCCAAAGGCCTCGTTTGCTGCTCTCTGATATGGATAACGAGATGTAGCATATGTTGGAGGATAAATATTCCATGTTAAATCTGTGCTAGACCACTTTATAGGGTGTGTTTGAAACTGCGCTACATCTATAGCGCCACATCGGGGTTTGCGCATCAGGTTTATCGTTTTTTCGTTTAAGTTCCATCTGCGGGTAACTCATAGCTTTCTTGGAATTGTTTCAAACCTTGAGATATTGCCATCAAAGAGTTGCTGGTATTAGTGTTGTTAAGGTACCCATATTGCACTAAATATTTCCATGCGTCTGCTTGAGTGAATTGTTCTTCTTCTGGTATTGACTCATCTTCGTTAGATTTAACTTCATCTGTAGAAGGTATTACTGCTTCGCTGGATACTGATTCTGCGTGTACGACACTTACAAGCACTAGGGTTAATATTCTTAACAGCTCCATCTTGCAAAAGGGCTAAACTCTAAGTCCGTCTTGTTGAAAGGTGTATCTCGGACTGATTATTTTAGAGTAAGTGATGCATATTTATAACAAATAAACCAAAAAAATATTTTACTGACTTTATTGTTTTTTAATAAAATTCTATAACTCCAAGTCTTTCTAGTTCTCTCAGAATAGTCCTTATTTCCCTAGAATTAGCATTATTTTCTTCTAAATATTTCATTTTTTCAACAAGGTCGTTGACATCCTCGTACATGAGTAACTCTTCTGTATCTTTCTCGGTTCCTTCACTAATCTCTCTGTCTTCTTCTTCACTAACTACTTCACGTTCGCACGGCTGGTTGTGGTTTATACGACACTTTTGAGGTTTCTGTTGTTTTATCTCGGCTCGTTTCTGTTTTTTCAGGACATAACTTCTCTTAGGCGGAAACAGTTTTGAAATTATACGGTTATACTTCCACCCTTTGGTTGATATAATTGCGCTGTTTGCATTGAACCCTTTTCTGTGTACATTTGTAAGAAGTAAAATTTTCTTGTAAGTATCCAAGTCATTTGAATTAAATTTTAGCGGCTGATTTGTAGCTAATAAATTAAACAGTCCTTCTGATAACAGAAATTTATCATTATCTATTATGAGAACGTTATCTTTTATAACGACGGGTATATTTCCCAGAAACAACTTAGTTCCCTCTTTCCTTACACCATATTTAACAGTTGGTGCTTCAAGAAGCTGATACTTTATCTTGTTGAGATACATCTTATCATCATAATATTTACATTCGAACTAAATATAAAAATAGAACTATGTCCTTTAATATATCCCAAGTATCCGCTAGAACATCAGAAGGATGCTATTTAGACTGTTTTTATAATGTCTTTCGAACAGCATCCGGATACCATCCGGACACCATTCGGACACCATCCGGACACCATCCGGACAGTATCCGGACAGGATCCGGACACTATTCGAACCCCAATAGGACTCTAATAGCATCTTTCCGATAACCGCTAAATAAGCCCTGTTTCTAGCAGCTTTGCTTATTGGAGATCTGAATCTCCACAAAGAGGTTACTCAAATACCACATAAATACAAAGAACACAAACTTTTTTATTTAATACATCTAGATACATTTCGATGGATAATTTTTCTAAGAGTTTTAAGTTTATCTGGAGCGTTGGAAAAGTATTGGTGTGTTGTGTTTGTTCTCTGGAACTGATTAAAAATATCCAACATGACTGCTGTCTCCATATCTGTGTCTATACTAGGCTCTTCTTTGTACACAAACTTCGTAAGGTCCACGGATGGCATCAGCTGTTTTATAACTTTGCGGGTGGGATCGTAAATTTCTCCTTCAAAGACGTTCCAAAAATGAGTGTTGCCTCCTATTTCCCCATAGAAAAGCTTTCCGCATTTTGGTTCTTCACGTACATTATATTTTTTAGCAAGTTCCCAAACCATTAAAGTTGAAGGTAAACAGGACCCATAATACTGGTTTCGACTGAATACTTCTTCAATGTTGGCAAGAATAATTTTTAATATTTCTGCCATGTTAATTGTCTGTCGGTCAGCGGTATACTCACCGTTTCTTAAAAGCTATTCTACTTAGATTACAAATTTCGTCTACATCACCCCCTTCTTCGTCCTCGTAGATTGCAGTATGTAATACGATTTACGAATCAAATATAAATTCTTATTTATAGAATTCAATTACTCCAAGTTGTTCTAGTTCTTGTAAAATGCTCCAAATCTCGTTCATGTTATTATTGTTGCCAACCTGATTGGAGGCTTCTAGCTTTTTTAGTCTTTCAACCAACTCATTTACGTCATCATAGTACACAAATTCTTTGGGTTTTTCGTTGTATTCCATTAACGCTTCACCTAATTTTGACGATGACGGCGACGACGTCTTCGACCTTGTTGGGATTATTGTTGTCCTTGGAGGTGTTTTTGCTGATTTCGTTCTAAGTTTCGAAACTTCTGCCGATACTGAGAGTAATGGTTTAACGATATTTTTATCTTTGTCAGATCTATTTCCTTTTAACTGACCACTATCCTTCCGGTAAAGGTTTGTTCGTACAAGAATATCTTTGTATTGTTCCTTATCTTCCTTTTTATGATAAATAGGTTTTTTCTAAAAACAGAAGATCGTAGAGCCCTTGAGTTCCTCGGTATTCAATATCGCCTACTTGAATATCGCCATTTTTCCAAAAAATCAACCCGTGAATCTCCCAGTCTCCATGCATCAGTTTCGATATCGTGCTTAAGACCCTGTGTTAGATCCATATCAGCGGAATCTCTCCTTAGCTGTTTCCTAGTTGCTTCCAGAAACAGGGTCTGTTTTTTTAGCTGTTGAGTGGTTGGGCAGTTAGACGTTTCAGTGGTTTCCTGAAACCGGGTCTGTTTCTTAGTTGTTTTTAGCTGTTTCCTAGTTGCTTCCAGAAACAGGGTCTATTTTTTTAGCTGCTGAGTGGTTGGGCAGTTAGACGTTTAAGTGGTTTCCTGAAACCGGGTCTGTTTATTAGTTGTTTTTAGCTGTTTCCTAGTTGTTTCCAGAAACAGAGTCTGTTTTTTAGCTGTTGAGTGGCTGGGCAGTTAGACGTTTAAGAGGTTTCCTGAAGCCGGGTTTGTTTCTTAGTTGCTTTATATCGGTTTCGGGTCTGTTTTCCAGAGGCCTTTGTCTACATTATAATATTTTTCAACCCCATACAGTTGTTCTATTTCATTATTGTAGGATATAAATTTACTAAACACTTCTTTAGTCCCTTTTAACTTGATATCATGCTCCGACAGATCTATATGGAATATTAACTACTTGCATCATCCTCCTGTCTGTTTTCCTGTGCTCGCTAACATATATTTTCATGGTAACTACTTCTCTTTGAAAGCATTGCGCTATATTCTTATATCTTGTACGTATTCCCTAATATTTTTGTCTATATTTTTCTATCTCTTTCTACGTTTTGAATAGCCCGACTATACATAAACTGGTATTTTCGTACTTAAACAGTATATATTTACTAGTTTTCGGTTTCTTTCCATCCGATTTAACCGAGTCTATCTCTCTTCAACATTCGGTATCCTTCCCTTCTTGCCGTTACTAATATGAAAGACGCATTTAGCCATTAAGACCTCTAGCGATGATCTTAGTCGAGATTTTCGACAAGTTTTTACATCAGTCGAAACATCTTTTCCTAGTACTAATTCTACCCCATCTTTATCCGAAACTCTGAACAGTATTTCTAGTTTGCTTGTATTCCTAGCTGTATCCTGTTTAACATTATTCACTAATTTTGTATATATGTTTGTTACATATCGATATATTGTGGCTAAATAAATACTTTTTCTAATTACTAGTTTTCTTACCTACTCAAACGAGTTTGTCTCTCTCTCCAACATTCGGAATCCTTCCCTTCTTGTCGTTACTAATATGAAAGACGCATTTAGCCATTAAGACCTCTAGCGATGGTCTTAGTCGAGATTTTCGACAAGTTTTTACATCAGTCGAACCATCTTTTCCTAGTACTAATTCTACCCTAACCCCATCTTTAACCGAAACTCTGAACTAGTACTAATTCTACACTAACCCCCATCTTTATCCGAACATATGAACAGTATTTCTAGTCTCCTTGTATTCCTAGCAGTAGTCTGTTTACTATTATTAACTAATTTCGTATATAAAGTTGTTAAATATCGTTATATCTTGTGGTTACATAAATAATTTTTGTACTTGCTAGTTTTATAATATATTCATACATCGAAAACTCGTCTAAACGATTGTTGCGCTGGCCATCACCCCCCTTCTTCGTCCTCGTAGATTACAGTATGTAATAAGATTTGCGAATCAAATATAAATTCTTCTTTATAGAATTCAATTACTCCAAGTTGTCCCCGTTCTTATAAACTGCTCCAAATTTCGTTCATGTTATTAGTGTTGGCAACCTGATTGGAAGCTTCTAGCTTTTTTAGCCTTTCAACCAACTCGTTTACGTCATCATAGTACCCAAATTCTTTGGGATTTTCGTTGTATTCCATTAACGCTTGACCTAATTTTGATGACGACAACGACGGCGACGACGACTACTTCGACTTTGTTGGGATTCTTGTTGTACTTGGAGGTGTTTTTACTGATTTCGTTCTAAGTTTCGAAACTTCAGCCGATACTGAGAGTAAGGGTTTAACACTATTTTTTATATTTGTCAGATCTCTTTCCTTTTAACTGACCACTATCCTTCCGGTAAAGGTTTGCTCGTACAAGAATATCTTTCTATTATATCTCATCTTTCTTTTTATGATAAATAGGTTTTTACAAACAGAAGATCGTACAGCCCTTGAGTTCCTCGGTATTCAATATCGTCTACTTGAATATCGTCATTTTTTTTTTTAATCAACCCGTGAATCTCTCAGTTTCCATGCATCAGTTTCGCTATCGTGCTTACCACCCTGTGTTAGATTACTATCAGCGGAATCTCTCCACTATTTTGATATGTATTCTCGATCAATTTTAGGATATTGATTGGTAAAGTATGATTATTAGTGTCTGTAGTTTGTTTCTATATTAGCAAGTACGAATACGAATTACTGTAGTAGTTTTTAGCTGTTTCCTAGTTGTTTCCCGTAACAGGGTCTGTTTTTTAGCTGTTAAGTCGCTGAGTAGTTCGACGTTTAAGTGGTTTCCTGAAACAGGGTCTGTTTAGTAGTAGTAGTTTTTAGATGTTTCCTAGTTGAGTCCAGAAACAGGCTCTGTTTTTTTAGCTGTTTTCTAGAAACAGGGTCTGTTTTTAGCTGTTTTCCAGAACAGTGTCTGTTTTTAGCTGCTTTTCCCGAACAGGGTCTGTTTTTAGCTGTTTTCCAGAAACAGGGTCTGTTTTTAGCTGTTTTTCCCGAACAGGGTCTGATTATTAGCTGTTTTTCTAGAAACAGGGTCTGTTTTTTAGCTGTTTTTCCCGAAACAGGGTCTGTTTTTAGCTGTTTTTAGCTGTTCTTTAAGACGTCGAGTGTTATACTGAATCTCGCGGGTTTAGGGTTTGATATGAATATCAAACTTGTTGTGTACCTAATTCTTTCCAGTCCTATTGGCGGCTTTCTGTCAAAAGAAAATCGTATCTACGTATTCAATTATTAGAGATCTTTGAACGAAATTTTTATTTGGAATTCGGACCGAAAGGGGGAATGGGCTGGATGCTTTTTTTGTCACAGATAAATGTCTGATTATTAGTAGCACCTTTAGTACCCACATATTTTTGACGAAAATAGTCTGTATCTTGTTTCTATATTAGCACGTACGAATACGAATTCCTGTTTCCAGAAACCAGACCTATTTCTTCGTTGTTTCATAGCTGTTCGGGAGTTGTTTTCCGAACCAGAGTATGATTTTTAGCTGTTAAGTGGTTGAGCACTTCGACATTTATGTGGTTTCCTGAAACCGGGTATGTTTATTAGTTGTTGTTTAGAAGCAGGATATGTTTTTTTAGCTGTTAAGTGGTTGAGCAGTTCGACGTTTAAGTGGTTTCCTGAAACAGGGTTTGTTCCTAAGTTGTTTTAGCTGTTTCGAGGTTGTATTGCTGTTCTCACCTACGTGACTTTGCTAGAAATAAATATTTTAATTCCTACTACGACTCCCCGCCGATCTGATCGTACCTCTTCACGCTTTACATTAAATTGCATGATCATTGTACCTGTACTACAACTATGGTAATTGTTTAGTCAATATGACTTATCTTCACACCACTTTACTCAGGATAACACGTACATGTAATATAAATATACTAATTGCTTAGTCAACATGCATAACTTCACACTTACGCTAACCTTGTCTCGTGTGTGTTAATTCTTTAGCTCGCTTGAGTTGATAAAAATATACTTAAATTCCCAATTTCTTATACAGAGTGATGTGGAAATTTTGACATCTAATTTTTTGCTGATCACATCCTAATAAGCTTGCATGTACTAATGCATATTTTTCCGCTATTACATCCAATTAGATTCATACTTTATCTCTTTAATCGAAAATTTACTATACAGGATGATGTAAAAATTTTGAAATCTAATTTTTTACTATCAGTTGAGATTTTTGAAAAATAATTGGATAAATCGAAAACTCTGCTCCGCCACTATCCCCCCATGCGAATTTCGTCTCTCCACCATCAGCCGTTAGGCCGTTAATCGCAAAAACCTATATCTCCGGAACCAAAGGGCCGATCGACGCCATTCTTTTTTTAAACGCCTTCTCCCGCCGCCCCGAACACGTGACATATGTTCAATTTTTATTTTGACGTTTGACAAGTGACAGGTGGCAGTTGACATATCTTTAATGACAGGTGACAGCTGACATACTTTTACGCTTGTCTTCTGACGTCATTTTGTACACGTGACCCGCGCCAGTTTTTAATTTTGACATTTGACAAGTGACAGGTGCCAAGTGACAGGTGACATTTGACAGGTGACTTTTCTATCGCTGACGTAAGCTCTGCTGACGTAGACTTCGATGACGTAACTGAAATTTCCGCCTGCGCAAAGGTGGCCGAGATATAACGTCATGGAATACAACATCACCTCCTCCGGAGGACGGAGTGATGGTGAACGCACTAGCTGGGTCTACTAAATATCAAGGGGGCTGTAAAGAAAAAGGTAATCCGCCATCTTGTGGCGTCCGCCATATTGGCTGTGAGGTGACGTCACATAGATTATCGTATTTTAGGCGCCAAACCCTTTCATTTAATGCCCATATCAAGGGAATTGTGAAGAAAAAGGTAATCCGCCATCTTGTGGAGTCCGCCATATTGGGTTAGAATGCCGTCACATAGCTTATCGTATTCTACTCGTTAAACCCTTTCATTTGTTACCCATGTCAAGGGGGATGTTAAAAAAAAGGTAATCCACCATCTTGCGGCGTCCGCCATATTGGGTTTAGAATGATGTCACATAGCTTATCGTATTCTACTCGTCAACCCCTCTTATTTGATACCCATATTAAGGGGATTGTAAAGAAAAAGGTAATCCGCCATCTTGGGGCGTCCGCCATATTGGATTTAGAACAATATTAAATATAATATATTGCATTGTCACCGGACTTATACACGTGTGCAAAATTTCAAAGCTCTAGCTTAGTTAGAACTAGTTGAAATTTTAATTGAAATATTTGACCTAAACATACTAACAAATAAACCTACATATGTACATACAGACATACATACATGCACTCATGCACACATACATACAAGCAAACTAACAGGTGAAGTTAAATAAAAGCTTGTAAAAAAAGTCGCGAAGAACACCCATTTCGAATCTACTTATATCTAGAAGACCAACAGACCAGTAAAGCTGCCGCTTACACACTGTCCTTACTGTCCACATTGAGCAATCGCCGTACTCAGGCAAAATTTGCGTTTGTACTAATCTTACGATCAGAATCGTGTTAAATAAGATAAATGTTCAACTATAAATGTTCAATTATGGGTTTTCTTATGCTTGTGTTGAAATTGGAAGGAAAATAACTTGTTTTAGAATCTCTTTAGGAAAAAACTACTAAATACAATAAATAATACATAATTTTTTCATGGAAATAATGACTAAGTAAAACCTGCGGCAACACTGTCAGGGAATTGGTCCGCCGTTAGCGACCTCTGAAACGGGAAGCCTTCATTAGAATATATAGATTTGCGATCGTCTCCAAATGGCGGCCAAACCAACTCCAATCGGGGTTGTCAATTCTGCTGCCTTATTCGGATTTCTTTACCTATATCCAAATTTAATGGTTGTACCTATAATTTTTCTATTCAAATAAGTGCATTACCGACGCGGTTCATATCACTGTTGTTTCGACGATGCGAAGAAGATAAGGAAAACGTGCAGTGTTGCTAATGTTCTTATAAATATTTTACAGGAAAATATCATTCGGGAAATTAACCGAAGAAAGTGGTATATTTATCTAATTTTTAACGATAGGTGTTACAGGACTAATTTTAGGATGTGGTAAGAAAAGTTTAAATGTTATTGCCGAAAGATTAAACAGTTTTTTACAACTGGTTTACAAATTGGCAACGTTGTTTAAGCCTTGCCTTGCATTTTTAAAATTCTTTTGCCGATTGCAGATATCTTGGGCAGACAATATCAAGAAATGATTTCTTTTTTAACTCTGTGTAACACAAGGGCGTACCCAGGATCTGAACTAGAGGGGCCAACTCATATTATTTTCGAGGAAGGGGGCGGGAAGCAAAGGTTAGATACTACGGATGCGAATTCGGATTGCGAAGAGCATAGGCTATTTTATCCTCTAGGGAGGCAGATGCCCCCCTGCCCCTGGATGGGTACGCCCTTGGTGTAATTACTTTTTGGTGATATGGGGTCAAAGAAATCAATATTACATGGACATTACAAATTTAAAGAGGGGAGACGGGGAGAAGGGGGAAGGGACAATAGGTGCACTAAAAATTTTTTTTCTTCAAAAGATTAACCAACTTCACAAAAAAAAGCACTGAAAAGTATGAAATAATATTTTTACATATTTCTAAAATGAAGTTATTGGTAAACTTAATTTTGTTCAAATTTATATAATTTGAACACCGAAATTCTAAACTTTGATGTCCGCGCAATTTTAAAATATAATAGGCATCCTTATAGAGATAAATATATTAATAAATTATTAATAAAAAGTAATATTTTAAGTTGTTTATTATTGAGTCTAATGGTAAGCCCCATTGTGTTCAGCTTAAAGTAATTTGTACACCAAAGTTCTAAACTTTGAAGTAAGCGCAACTATAGGGAACTTGCCAACTTTTTTTGTACCAATAATATGATTTAGTTATGCCTAAAAAGAGTATTCCCCAAGTATTTGTTACGGTCTTATTTTTCCCACCCTGTAATTTTGTAAAATATTAATTTAAAACTTACCAGCTGCGGTTTGCTATTG
This sequence comes from Philopedon plagiatum, assembly GCA_963971165.1. NCBI lineage: Eukaryota > Metazoa > Arthropoda > Insecta > Coleoptera > Curculionidae > Philopedon > Philopedon plagiatum. The sequence continues at coordinate 55,718,679 of OZ020192.1, read as the reverse complement.
CTTAATTAATAATAAAAGTACCAATTTCCTATTTCGATCTTTATTTTCTGATATAAATCAATGGTAAAATTCAGTAACTGTAATACATCAAACAGAAACATCTAGTAAGTCACATAAATCTCCCAAGTACTTACAGCCATCTTCGATTCACCTAAAAATAGGAAAATACTGCATTAGTTCATAGTCACCGATTGACGAAAAGTTGGTCCTAGAAGTTGAGGTTATAAAAATTGTAGTTAGTCATTTCTCCAATTTATATAATAAATGGGGGTTGTTTTTGGACAGGTTGGTTATCTGAATTTGTTTGGGACCTGATATTTGTTTAATAAATATTTGCTTAATTAATTTCTTGTTTACCTTTTTTGCTTATCTCAACTGGACATTTGTCAAGTGTCATGTCAGTCGGTTGAGAACAAAAATCCCTAAGGTTTTTGACAAGGAAACTTGCCGCCTTTTTCGTAAGAAACGTGTCATTTGGACCAAAAACCTCCTGCCGTGGTGTATTGAGGCAAGTCCTGGCAATTTTGCCGATTTCTTTGTGGGGGTCCCTAACTTGAATTTGGTGGCAAAATCCTCTTTTTTGCACCAGAGAATCTGTAGTGTTTCAGTTTTTTTTCTCGTTATATGGGAAAAAACCCCCCCACATTTCTGTTTGAAAAAGGCCACCTAACATCTCAGGTAAGTTTTCCTCACTATTTCTAAACATTAAAGCTGTCTATTCCTAACTTACGTTGATATAATGTATACATACCTTGATTGTGCAAATGTCATAGATCTGAAACCTGGTTTCCTTATAGGCCTTTTTATTTTACATCTTATCTCTCCTCCTATTGTGTCCTGGTTGTTGAAGAACCACTTCCTGGAGCACTTCATTTGGAAAGCTTCCATCCTGGTCCATGTCCTATCATCTTCGTCTTGGCAGGCTCCGAGAGGTTCCCAGAATTGTCATGCAGGGCTCCGACAGACACCACTTCTTGGAGTAAGGCAGCCACAGCGGACCTCAGACGATCCCCATAGGGCACAGGTTTGATAGACTTAAGTTATGTGTGTTAACTCAATAATCAGGACACGGTTTCACAGTCCTTGAGCCATACATTACGAGTGCCCCCTTCACTTTTGCTTAGCCGATGCCACCCTTATAGGGTTTGCGCCTTGTTTTACCCTGCGACTCGGCTCTAACACTCGGTGTATACCTTCACTTTATTAATTTGGCATGGAAACAAAATATAATTCTAAAAACTTCACAGTTCACACCGATCTATTTATGTTTATGCACGGCATACTAGTAAATTACTGTCTTTTCTTTTTGGCATTATTCTTGGCATGATTTTTAACACGTATACAAACTAATAATTAGCAAGTTAAACTGCTGTGACTCCAATTATTCAGTTTAATAGTGAATTCACACTTTGAAAACTTCTCTAATCTAACCTGCACTTTTTATACATCTTTCAGCTTTCAAAAGCAGCTGATTGTTATCAAATCGAGTAGAGATGTTCTAGGCGTTAGCCGCGGTTCCCCTTTCTCGCGTTAAGAATGAGCTAATTCATTTGAAAAGAATGTTTAATTAATTTTATAAATATTAGTAAGTGGGAACGTCACCCCCTTTTTAAGTCATTGTTTATGCCCATCCTGGGCCGAGTTATTAAATACATTTTAATATTTTAATAAATGGGAAAATATTTATGAAATTCGGTTGTTTTCTTTAGGAGTCCCTAAGGGTTTTCCTGTTTTTGCGGTCATCTGCAGTCACTGCCTTTATCCATAAAGGGCATATTAAAACAGGTGGCGCTTTTATTTGGTAATTTTACCCAGCCCACTCACCGGCAATGAGCTAGCCTTGAAAAAGTCAGTGACTACGTTTCTCCGGTAGAAAAGCATACGAATTGAGTTGCAGAAAATTTCCCTCGCCTCGTATTGACTGAGATAAAGTTACCATTGCGTTTTCCGGTCATAACATCAGACCCCCTTTTTTTGAGAGGTAACAAATCCGGCCACCCTTCTCACTTTTTTTACGACCATCATGTCGTTTACTATAACTCTTTCCGCAAATTCAGCTATACTTCAAGGAGACTTTCATCCACTTATTTACTTAGATCCTAACACTTCGTACGTTGTCGGACTTACCAACTTTGAAACTTTTAATGCAATACCAAATATTGATAAAAGTAATAATAAAGTATATTTTGGAAAAAATAATGAATTTTTAACAATACCTACAGGAAGTTATGAAATGGACGATGCTAATAAATATTTACAGACTGAAAAAAAAAGAAATATTTCATTTCACCTCTATGCAAATAACAACACATTAAAATCAACAATCAAGTCTACTACAGATATTATTTTTAAAGATGGCACAATAGGAAAACTTTTGGGTTTTAATAATGGGATTATATCTGGTGATGGAGTTCCAAGAACATCGGAAAATCCAGCAGAGATTATAAAAGTTAATTATTTATGCATAGACTGCAGTATCGCAGAAGGATCCTATCTGAACGGAAAGCCAGTACACATTATTCATCAGTTTTTCCCTAATGTTAGCCCTGGATTTAAAATAATAGAAAGCCCCCAAAATATTATTTATTTTCCTGTTACAGTAAACGTAATAGATAAAATAACAATAAAGGTAATAGACCAAGATTTAAATCTTGTTGATTTTCGAAACGAAACTGTAACTATAAGGTTGCATATAAAAGAAGTATAAGGGTTATCCTTTATAATAGAAAAACCTTCAATTTACCCACAAAAATTAATAAAAACTATAAGAAGACTAAACATCGTAAACCAAAGATTAGTAGAAAGAGAAACACACAAGGGATAACACCTGAAAATATAAGCTTTTTGAAATCTCTAGGCTTAAAGGTTTTAGTATAATGGATGTCCTTATCGTAATAGAAGGTCTTTTCATAGATAATTCAATTGTGCATTCCGAACTTCATGGTTATGAACCATACCTACCTACTAAATTGGGAAATAATGAAATTATAATACCTGTTCATGAAGTAGACAAGTATACTCTTCCTTCCGAAAGCTTTCTTTACATAGAGGGTAAACTAACGAAAGATAATAATACTATCTCAAATACATTAAAATTGATAAACAATGGGATTGCTTTCCTTTTTAAAGAAATGCGTTATCAATTAAACGGTGTTACAATAGATTCAGTTAGAGATGTTGGGTTAATTTCGACAATAAAGGGATATTTGTCATATAATAAAAATGAATGCAATAAACTTAAAAACGCAGGTTGGTTTCCTATGGACTCTTCACAAGTTGTTGATGCAACAACAGGATTATTCAATGTTTGCATTCCGCTTAAATTCTTAATGGGGTTTTTCGAAGACTACAAAATTATTTTAAATGCCAAACAAGAACTTATTTTAGTACGAGATAATTCAGACAAAAATGCAACAATTAATACGGCAGACGAAAATCCAAAAATTGAGCTTACAAAGCTAACTTGGAATATACCTCACATTTCAGTAGCTATTCCTCAAGAATTGGCATTATCTAAAATAATTAATAAGAATACTGATATAATAATTGCGTTCCGGAGCTGGGAACTGATTGAATACCCGGAATTATTAAAAACTAATCGTCATAATTCGCCTGTCAAAACATCTACAAAAGTAAATACCCCACGTCATGTAGCAATTGCTTTTCAAAAAGACTTAAGGGATAAATCAACAACTGATATGTCTCTATTTTCCAACGTTAAATTACGAAACATCAAAGTATTTTTAAACTCTGAGAGATATCCCTACAACGATCTATTTTTAGACTTTGCTAAAAATAAATTTGCATCATTATATGAAATGTTTTCACAATTTCAAAAATCCTACTATGGATTAACACCTGAGCCCATTTTTTCTCCAAAGGAATTTAATACTTATGCTCCTATCGTACATATCGATTGTTCACATCAGAAAGAAACAATTGAATCCGGACCTATTGTTATGAGAGTTGAGTTTGAATTACATGATGATCTTAAAGACAAAATATTGTCTTATTATGCATGACAAAGTATTCAGCTACAATCCATTAACCAAAAATGTTAGACAACTTTACAGCGCATGTCTAATATTTTATATAAAATCAATGCTCTACTATTCTCTTCTATCATGGGTGAAGAACTGGAACTTCGCTTATCCTACTTTTTAAAAGAACTGAAAAAATGAAAACAACAACTACAAGAATATTCTGACAAGAAATCTATGATTAAACAATTTTCGCTTATTAAATTATGAGGTTAATTGTCGATGTGCAAGGATTTAATATAGAAAATAATAAGTTTATCCCCAAAGAACTGGCTGCCTATGATGGAAGCAAGACTTGCCACTATGTTTTTAAAGCACCATTTGATCTAAAATACCTACCACCTGACTTACACAAACAAGCTGTGTGGTTAATGAAAAATCATCACTGTATCCCATGGAATGAAGGATATACACCAATTCACAAGTTTTCTGTTATAATCAAGAATTTAACAGAAAAGGTGGATCAAGTTTATGTTAAAGGGAGAGAGAAATCCGAATACATCCGAAACTATTCATTAAAACCAGTCATAGAACTTGATGAAAATCCATCGTTACAAGAAGCTCATTGTTTTTATCATTCTAAATCACCATGTATATGCGCACTTACTAATGTATACAATTTATATAATAATTATTTAATGATTGAATAAAACACATAAATGAAATAAAGTTTTTTATTTGTTATAAATTAAGTTTCAAATACTTCTTGAATAATTTCAGGTGTCAAAAACTTCTTTACTTCATCCAAATGCTCCTCAAATCCCATTTCCTTTATGGTTTGCAGAAAAATTCTTATATCAGAAGTATGTAAATATATGTTACAGGCTTCTGCAGCTTTTTCATACTTTCTTGCCATATCCATACATTCCTCATACGTATAAAATCTTTCGAATCCATACTCGGCTTCATGCACGGCATCAAATTCTAAATTACTAAAGTGTTGTGATAGATTCTCTATAGCACTTGTTAGGTTATGTGCTACTCGTTGAGATGTATATGCTAACCATATCTTGTTGGAGAATGTTCAGACTTAAAGTATGTTCAGAGCTTTAAATATTAATTTAGGAGGTGGGAGGAATAAAAAGAAAAAAATATTTATAAATTTTTATTTTCAATACAACTTTTTACAAATTCATTACATGCAAATATTTCTACATCCTCCACAACGCAATCTGAGTAAAAGTTTACTAATTCTAAAACACAGCAAACATTTAAACTCTTTTCCATAGGTGAAATAACATCACATACATTTTTTAACAAATCGCCATTTTTCATAGAGATTCCACTAACTAAAATATTGTAATATTTGGAAAATTCCTGGTTTTTAAGATATCAAAACGTTATTTGATTAAATTTGGCAAGTTCACTAATTCATTTATGGTATCACCAGCTAGGAAAACTTCATTACCGCCATCTTGTGTACTCTTAATTATTCTTGCATCACCAATAAACACAAAGTGAATCTCATAACCATTTCCCTTCATGGGTTGCCACCCTGTGTTGTTGGAATAAATAAAGCTCAACATAATTCCTTGATTATTTAGGAAGGAAATCCATTGATCTTCATTAAAAATCACATTTTGATTGTATTTGTATCCACAGAGTTTAACAACAGGGATATATTTTCTCTCTAAGGAAAATCCAATGCTGACCCATTTGGATTTGGATTTGTTGATGTAGTAGATGGTTTCATTGATGAGAGCTGCATTGAGCTTCTTACTAAACTCTTGTTGGTTATAGTTTGTTGGTTGATACATTTTCAGATGCTTGCTTAAAATAATGAGTAGAACTGCAGGCGACTGCTTAAATAAGCAAGCGTGGTAGTGGGGATAGTAAGCGTGGTAGTGGGGATAGTAAGAGTGGTGGGGGGATTTAACCACTAATCTTATAGATTTAAACATCATTTAGCGACTAACCATGAATGAGTGTAAGACCGAACTTTTTATCGACATTCAAGGATATAACTGTTCCTTTGGATTCATTCCAAAAGAATTAGCGATTTATGATGGGATTCGTTGCTCAAATTATCTGTTTAAATCACCATTTCAAAAAAATATGTTATCTGCTCCTGATATCAAACTGGTTAAATGGGCCGAAGAGTATCATGGACTAAAATGGGAATTTGGAAATATAGAACTTAATAAAATTGGTGATATTTTAGATTTAGAAGTTTACCAATCGCCCAAAATTTACGTGAAAGGGAATGAAAAAATAAACTACTTAAAAAGTTTTTGGATGAAGATTTCATTTACGCTATTCCCATTGGTCAAGAACCAAAATTAAGTAGATTTAAGAAAATTCCAGAATGTTATTTTCACAAAAATGTGAATCCATGGCATTGTGCATTAGCAAACGTAAAATTGTTATATAATTATAGGCATTGTTATGAATAAAAACCTTTATTTTTTGTTGACTCCAGAATTTTATTTATAATACAAATACATATTAAACAATATTGAACATATAAACAATAATAAGAATATACTTATTAATACTACACACACATTTGAATTACACTCTTCTATACAAGATTTTCTATACAACTGATTCCATTCCTGTGTCACTATCGAAGTTTTATTGAAATAATATAATCTTAACTTATACTGTACAACGGTAGAATTATTTATAATATTATCATCTATTTTGGAGGTAAATAAACCATTATTTATATTCATTCTTTTCCATGTTGAAGGCCAACTATCATTATTTACATTATTAACAGATAGACAAATAAATGCTTCTCGAACATTAGGATCAACTTGTATGAACAAAGTATTGTTAACGAATGCTGATAGAAATAGAACTCCTACTGGTAGCAGAGCCATTTTCAAAATAAACTATTTTTCCAGGGTTCTTATGTTTTATATTCACCATGAACTAAATCTTTTAGAATATCAATTACATTATTGACCATCTCATCATCAGTCTTGGATTTCTCTTCCAAAATACTTATATGTTTGTGCCCCCAAGCTAAAGTTCTAAAAGAATCTCGAATTATATAGCGTTTATCATCTTTTGGAGACAAAGCAACCTTATTTTTTAATTGTGTGAACATATCATGTAAAATGGAATGAAATATATTCATTTTTCTAAATTTGGTTTCAGAATTTTCAACTACATCTTTATAATCTTGTTTAGTAATGGAATTTTCTATAACATATTTTTTTACTCCTTTCGCCTTTTTTTCTGATTTATTCTCTAAATTAACACAGTAGGCTTTAGCTCCCGTCCCATAAAAACTTAAAATTGGTTTGCCCGCAAACTCAGCTGTCATTCGCCCTAATACAGATTTGTTCTTAGATATATTGTGAATATTGCTTTCATTGTAATTCGAAGCGTCAAATTTCTCTAAATTGTGTTGCATGTCTTGATACAAATTTTCTGTTCTTATGTTTAAAATTAAACTATCTGTATCCGTATATAACAAAATTGCTTCGTCTCCATACTTGCTCTTAATATAGTCATAATAAAAATCATATAAAACGGTTTTTGATAATTCCAAGACTGTGAATCCAACATAAACGGGTTTGTTGTAAGTTATTTTTACTCTTTCCATTTGTATGGCGACCAAGTTTTCATTAAAAACTAATCGATCTTTAAAATTTGGTTTAGCAATCAATGTCTGCGCACCTTGCTTTTTACCAATGTTCTCCCAGTGTGTGATTAATCTAATGTCAACTCGTTTGTCAATGTTTTCTAAAGATTTACCATAAATGGCATTATTAAATAATTTATAAGTATCCTTTTCCAACTTATTTTTAGATTTGTTCCTCATTTCGGTATTTAAATCGATGTATGGTTTAAGAAATGCAGCTTGTTTAAATTTAATAACTCTATGAATTTTAGTTAGTTTTAATCCGTTTTTAAGCACCTGTTTCAGATTACGATAATGAATAACATATTTTTCTTTATGGTTTAAATTGCATATTAATTTCTTCTGTTTTGAACCTGGTGCGCAAATATTTTCAGCCAAAATGGGTAGTTCGTTGTGTTCTTGATGTAAACGTTGAGGATACTTTAAATCTACTTCCAAAACGAACCCGAATTCAGCATCGTCAGGAAGAGACATCACATCAAGCTTTTCAGTTTCTTCATCGTTCAACCAAGAAAAATCACTTACGGGGAGACATTGCCTCATACTATGTCCATACAAGTTAGTTGCGGCAAAACGCTACGGGTAGCGCCATCTCGGCAGATCTAGGCCAAGTAATACACATACCAGCGCCAACACTAAAGACATATGTCACAATTAGTAGTGGAAGTCACCTGCAAAGACATCAAGTCACAATTGCAGGGTGACCGCTAGGTGGTGCGCATCTCAAAGACGATCCTCGTCAGTAGTAATGAAATATATAAAATTCCAAACATCGAACAAGGTTCGATATTATGGAATGTATATCAGTTTTGATTTCTCTCTGGCGTCTCATCCCCGGACGCGTTTCGCCGTATCACGGCTCATCAGCGAGGCTAGAGACGACAGAGAGAAATCAAGCTCGAAGGTACTAATAGCTGTACCAGCATAAATATATGGCAAAACGCTACGGGTAGCGCCATCTCGGCAGATCTAGGCCAAGTAATACACATACCAGCGCCAACACTAAAGACATATGTCACAATTAGTAGTGGAAGTCACCTGCAAAGACATCAAGTCACAATTGCAGGGTGACCGCTAGGTGGTGCGCATCTCAAAGACGATCCTCGTCAGTAGTAATAAAATATATAAAATTCCAAACATCGAACAAGGTTCGATATTATGGAATGTATATCAGTTTTGATTTCTCTCTGGCGTCTCATCCCCGGACATCTTTAGTGTTGGCGCTGGTATGTGTATTACTTGGCCTAGATCTGCCAAGATGGCGCTACCCGTAGCGTTTTGCCATATATTTATGCTGGTACAGCTATTAGTACCTTCGAGCTTGATTTCTCTCTGTCGTCTCTAGCCTCGCTGATGAGCCGTGATACGGCGAAACGCGTCCGGGGATGAGACGCCAGAGAGAAATCAAAACTGATATACATTCCATAATATCGAACCTTGTTCGATGTTTGGAATTTTATATATTTCATTACTACTGACGAGGATCGTCTTTGAGATGCGCACCACCTAGCGGTCACCCTGCAATTGTGACTTGATGTCTTTGCAGGTGACTTCCACTACTAATTGTGACATATGTCTTTAGTGTTGGCGCTGGTATGCGTATTACTTGGCCTAGATCTGCCGAGATGGCGCTACCCGTAGCGTTTTGCCATATATTTATGCTGGTACAGCTATTAGTACCTTCGAGCTTGATTTCTCTCTGTCGTCTCTAGCCTCGCTGATGAGCCGTGATACGGCGAAACGCGTCCGGGGATGAGACGCCAGAGAGAAATCAAAACTGATATACATTCCATAATATCGAACCTTGTTCGATGTTTGGAATTTTATATAAGTTAGTTGCGGCTAAATACATTATAAATCAATTTGGTTTGCTTGGATCGTAATTTTCCAAGAATGGATTATTAGCTTCAGCTTTTCGAACGCTGCAATGACAGACACCACCTCTTATATTATTTAAAAAAAATGTATCATATCTATGTACGTTAATAATTCTAATTTAACATCAGTCATTTTTAACATTGAATCCCAACTTAAGCATGGTAATGTATAATACTGTGCAGGATCTAGCTTAAAATTATTTAAAGATACATTTCGAAATGCTTCAAAAAAAATCTGTTAATATGAGAACACCTGACAATAAATAAATTTTGGTATAATCCATAAGATTTTGACAATTAAACAATTTCCAAATATTAAAAGCTCTGTTGTAATCTGATGGACACATATGTTCATCTTTAAGTTTATCATAAAAATGTTCAATAGCTGGGAGTTGATTTTCCTGTAATTGAGGCGTCGGATTCTAAAACCGGACTTGCGCTCGAACTGCCATAGAAGTTGGCCGGGCAAAAGTGAAAGGCATGAAATTTTTTTTTCAGAATTTGAATATTTAAAAAATGCTAGCTTATAGAGCCATAAATTGCGCATGTTTTTTGTAAATAACATTTTTTTGTAAAGTGAATATTTTTTCCAAAAAAAATTAAAAACCACTTTTTATATCTCGGAATTTGTTCGCCGCGGCGCAAATATAAATTGCGCTATGTCGGAAGATTTTTAACGAAATGGTTTGAAATTCAGCATACATACTTGAAAAACTCTCCCGGAGACGATGGGATGATTAAAAATCGTTAATTTTGAATTCATTAAATACTAATTAATAAATACTAATTGCGCGTTCGAAATCGTATTTTTCGAACTTCGAAAGAAAAAAGCCTGTGGCGAAGTTTCAGTCTCAGAAAACTTTCAGCGAGAAAGTTGTTCTGTATGGTTAAAAGAAGTTTTCTGGAAAATTTCAGATTTGTTGGTATACTTTTCGAGATAGAGCGAGTTGAACACGCTGCGCGACCCCGTAATGTGTATCTACGCGCTGACATAGGCCAGCGCTACAAAAGTATGTAACAAAAGAAAATTGCGTACATTCCCGTTATTAAACATTTTATTCATAATGTTGGTCATCATATTTTGAACTCATTTACACATCACAAGAGACATTGAATGATAATAATTTATACAATACGTTAACTAATATAAATGTAATTCACAAAACAAAATATTATACTTTGCTTTTTAAAACGATTTAACAATTCATTGCACAATGTTGCACTTTTGACATGAATTTTTCATAAAATTAAAAATCACGGCATTGTTATTTATTTAAAAAAACCTACTGCACAGAACACAAAAACAAAAAATCTACACACTCTTCCGAAGACATTTTTAATAAATAGACTTGTTTATTACATTTAAATACTTGTTAAAAATAAAGATTTAGAAGCACAGAAGTGACGTACGGCAGAAATAGACATGTATGATCTTCTAACATGATCGAACCGCTATCGTGTTTTGTTTCTGCTAATTTCAATGGTATGTCGTGTGAATAACGTTTTACAGTCGAAGAATTGTTGCACATTATAGTCAACTGCAACTTTTTTTCGAATACAATTTAAAAATTGCTGTAAACATCATAAATATACGCAATTTTCTTTTGTTACATAGTTTCATAGCGCTGGCCTATGTCAGCGCGTAGATACAAAAAACATTACTAGTCGAGGCAATGAAGCACTCAACCTCAGAATTTTTTGCACTAAGACGGATCGGAATGCGGTTTTTTGCATTCGCTTCCAAAAATTATTTGTAAAAAATGTATCTACTTTGTATCTCATACAAACCGGAAATTGCATTGCTGCTGTCAAAAATGCTTTCACAAAAATTCATTTTTTGGAGTCGCTTTAAGAAAATTAAATAACTTTGTTAATAAGACTCAGAATTGGCTCAAACCGGGTTCTCGGGGGTTTTCGGGGTCGCTGATCACGATTATGATGTTCAAATTGACCCACAGCCGACCTGGAGCTCAGGATCGCTGATGAACGTCATCTCCGTGGGACTCTCCCAAAATTCACGCAGGGAAGGAGAGAAACTCGGCGCCCGGGGGTTTTTTGGGTTGCTGACTTCAAATATGGCATCGGCGAACACCCCCCGGATACCTGGTGCGGCGGAACCTGGACGTGGACGTCATCTCCGAGAGTCTTCCTGACAAGATCGCAAAAAACAAACCGAAAATCGTTGTGTGGGCGTTTTTTGGGGCACTGAATCCAAATTTCACTTCGAAAACGACCCCCCGAACACCTGGTGCACCGGAACCTGGACGCGGACGTCATCTCCGAGGGTTTTCCAGACACGATCGCTAAAGACAAACCGAAAATCGTTATGGGGCGTTTTTTGGGGCGCTGAATCCAAATTTCACGTCGAAAACGACCCCCCGAACACCTGGTGCACCGGAACCTGGACGCGGACGTCATCTCCGAGGGTTTTGCAGACACGATCGCTAAAGATAAACCGAAAATCGTTATGGGGCGTTTTTTGGGGCGCTGAATCCAATTTTCTCATCGAAAACGACCCCCCCCCCCAACACCTGGTGCACCGGAACCTGGGCCTGAAAGTCATCTCCAGGTGTCACATTTGCAAAACATGAAATGAAATTCACATCAAGGGGTTTTTAGCTACCCTCCTCGAATCCAGCATCCGCGACCATACTCCAACTATCTAATGCACCGGAACCTTTATCTTGACATCGATGTCATTCCCATGAATGTCAATCAAACCTGATGTTTTAATGTCTTAGTGGGCACCAGGCGAGAATTACAATTGGGGGGGGGGGGTCGTTTTCGATGAGAAATTTGGAGTCAGCGCCCCAAAAAACCCCCCATAATGATTTTCGGTTTGTCTTTAGCGATCGTGTCTGGAAAACCCTCGGAGATGACGTCCGCGCCCAGGTTCCGGTGCACCAGGTGTTCGGGGGGTCGTTTTCGACGTGAAATTTGGATTCAGCGCCCCAAAAAACACCCCATAACGATTTTCGGTTTGTCTTTAGCGATCGTGTCTGGAAAGCCCTCGGAGATGACGTCCGCGTCCAGGTTCCGGTGCACCAGGTGTTCGGGGAGTCGTTTTCGACGTGAAATTTGGATTCAGCGCCCCAAAAAACGCTCCATAACGATTTTCGGTTTGTCTTTAGCGATCGTGTCTGGAAAACCCTCGGAGATGACGTCCGCGTCCAGGTTCCGGTGCACCAGGTGTTCGGGGGGTCGTTTTCGAAGTGAAATTTGGATTCAGCGCCCCAAAAAACGCCCACACAACGATTTTCGGTTTGTTTTTTGCGATCTTGTCAGGAAAACTCTCGGGGATGACGTCCACGTCCAAGTTCCGGCGCACCAGGTGTCCGGGGGGTGTTCGCCGATACCATATTTGAATTCAGCAAACCCAAAAAAACCCCGGGCGCCGAGTTTCTCTCCTTCCCCGCGTGAATTTTGGGAGAGTCCCACGGAGATGACGTTCATCAGCGATCCTGAGCTCCAGGTCGGCTGTGGGTCAATTTGAAAATCACAATCGTGATCAGCGACCCCGAAAACCCCCGGGAACCCGGTTTGAGCCAATTCTGAGTCTTATTAACAAAGTTATTTATTTTTCTTAAAGCGACTCCAAAAAATGCATTTTTGTGAATGCATTTTTGACAGCAGCACTGAAATTTCCGGTTTGTATAAGATACAAAGTAGATACATTTTTACAAATACTTTTTGGAAGCGAATGCAAAAAACCGCATTCCGATCCGTCTTAGTGCAAAAAAATCCGAGATTTTGGCTGTTTTAGTGCTTCATTGCCTCGACTATACGGGGTCACGCAGCGTGTTCAACTGGCTCTATCTCGAAAAGTATAATACCAACAAATCTGAAATTTTCCAGAAATCTTCTTTCAACCATACAGAACAACTTTCTCGCTGAAAGTTTTCTGAGACTGAAACTTCGCCACAGACTTTTTTCTTTCGAAGTTCGAAAAACACGCTTTCGAACGCGCAATTAGTATTTATTAATTAGTATTTAATGAATTCAAAATTAACGATTTTCAATCATCCCATCGTCTTCGGGAGAGTTTTTCAAGTAAGTATGCTGAATTTCAAACCATTTCGTTAAAAATCTTCCGACATATCGCAACTTATATTTGCGCCGCGGCGAAAAAATTACGAGATATAAAAAGTGTTTTTTAATTTTTTTTTGGAAAATACATTCACTCTACAAAAACATTTTATTTACAAAAAACATGCGAAATTTATGGATCTATACGCTAGAATTTTTTAAATATTCAAATTCTGAAATTTGTTTTTCATGCCTTTCACTTTTGCCCCGACAACGGTTCTACGCTTTTCGAGCGCAAGTCCGGTTTTAGAATCCGACGCCTCAATTTTTCGAAAGAATCAACATAAGAATAAGGATAAACACCTTTTTTTTCGGATTTCATTAAACTGGTCAGGATCTTGAAAATGTTTTTTAATTTCAATGCATTGATTTAGTTCTAAGCTTCACCAAACTTTTCCAAAGAATAACCAACGAAACGGAATGAATCTAAAAATCTCATTTTAATAAATAGATTTCTTTCTTTATTATCCTTGTCTTTTACTTTGTCAACTAATATGGATTTTGAAAATGAAATACACTAGCGGAAACAATTAAGGGATCAAAAAAAAAACATCTCAATTTTATGCGATTTTTCAAATCGCTGGATCTTTGGTAAAAATGGTCATATTTGAGTGAAAAAAAATCAATTTGAAGCTTGAAGTGTCTAGTTTAAGGATCTTGCGATAAAAAAATTTTCCAAGCAACAATTAGCGGAAAATCCTAATGAATGTCATGGAACGACAATTTTTCGAAATATTTTGCAATCTTATTTTTCGTGTACGGACTTGAAAAAATTTGTTCAACCTAACCACTATATGGATTGGATAGGTTGTTCATTTAGCTTCAATTTCTTTTTGTGTCGGCCTCGATACGAAAAACAGCACTTTTTCAGGTCTTTTAGAAAATCACATTGAAAATATTGGGAAAATGACTAATGTTAAGTGTGCATCTTACAGGCCATTGTACCCCTAAAAGCCCTACAGAGTTTCAACCTGATCCATCAAGCCGTTTTATTGTTACAGCCGATTGAATTTTTGAAAAAATTGAAGGATCGCGTTCCTTTGCCTTGAGAGCTCATAATCTGTAAACACATGGAAAAAAATGTCTCCTAATTTTTTTTTCCACATTTGTATTGCGGAAAGCGTTTGGAGTCATGAAAAGATTTTTTTTTCTAAAAAAGTAAAAAAAACATTGTTTTTTGAAAAATTGGAAAAAAATTTGTTTTCGACAAATCACCAAAAAAAGTTTGTGTGAAAAATTGAAGAAAAAATTTCTCAGTTCATGACTTCAAACGCTTCCCACAATAAGTGTGTGACAAACAATCAGGAACAAATTTTTTTCCCAGTGTTTTACAGATTATGAGCTTCCAAAGGCAAAAACCGTGATCGTTCAGTGTTTCAAAAATTCGATCGAAAGAAACACAAAAACGGCTTGATGGATCAAATTGAAATTTTGTAGGGCTTCTAGGGGTACAATGGCCTGTAAAATGCACACCCCACATTAGTATTTCTCGTGTTGAAGCGACCTTCACAAATTTTGCAAAACCACCGGCAGTAGAGTTACTCAAAGCGTACCAGGTGTAGGTCGCACGGTCGGATTTACGCTCCTGTGTGTGTGTGTGTGTTCCCTTAAGAGAAATGAGACTCGGTGGTTCGTCATTTCCACCTGATTTCATGACTCCAAACTCATTCTTTAAAGAGTGTGTGTTTATGTGTGTGTATGTTTTAATCCGTTCAATAACGGGTTTTGCCGCCCCTGCTCTCTAACAGCCCTCAATCGTTCGGCCATATTGATGCATCGGGTTATTTCGGGTTGCTGAATGGTGTTCCAAATTCACTGAAGTACGCACTCTAATGTGGCAATGTTATGGAAATGTTTATACTCCCTATGCAATCAATAGAGAATATTGGGAAAATGACTAATGAGAGGTGTGCATTTTACAGGCCATTGTACCCATAGAAGCCCTACAAAATTTCAATTTGATCTATCAAGCCGTTTTTGTGTTTCATTCGATCGAATTTTTGAAACACTGAACGATCACGGTTTTTGCCTTTGGAAGCTCATAATCTGTAAAACACTGGGGAAAAAAATTTGTTCCTGATTGTTTGTCACACACTTATTGCGGGAAGCGTTTGACGTCAAGAACAGAGAAATTTTTTCTTCAATTTTTCACACAAACTTTTTTTGTGATTTGTCGAAAACAATTTTTTTCCAATTTTTCAAAAAACAATGGTTTTTTTTTTACTTTCTTAGAAAAAAAATTTCTTTTCATGACTCCAAACGCTTTCCGCAATACAAATGTGGAAAAAATTAGGAGACATTTTTTTCCATGTGTTTACAGATTATGAGCTCTCAAGGCAAAGGAACGCGATCCTTCAATTTTTTCAAAAATTCAATCGACTGCAACAATAAAACGGCTTGATGGATCAGGTTGAAACTCTGTAGGGCTTTTAGGGGTACAATGGCCTGTAAGATGCACACTTAACATTAGTCATTTTCCCAATATTCTCAATGTGGCACGTGATTTTCTAAAAGACCTGAAAAAGTGCTGTTTTTCGTATCGAGGCCGACACAAAAAGAAATTGAAGCTAAATGAACAACCTATCCAATCCATATAGTGGTTAGGTTGAACAAATTTTTTCAAGTCCGTACACGAAAAATAAGATTGCAAAAAATTTCGAAAAATTGTCTTTCCATGACATTCATTAGAATTTTCCGCTAATTATTGCTTGGAAAAATTCTTTATCGCAAGATCCTTAAACTAGACACTTCAAGCTTCAAATTGCTTTTTTTTTCACTCAAATATGACCATTTTTACCAAAGATCCAGCCATTTGAAAAATCGCATAAAATTGAGATGTTTTTTTTGATCCTTTAATTGTTTCCGCTAGTGTATATTTTTCTTTGGTTTGTGCAAGTACATCAATTTTATCTCCTGCACAGCATAATTGTTTAATAAATAAATGACTATCATAACCAGTTAAATTATGAAAAACGATGGGTATAAAATTTGGAATTTGAAAGTTTAAGTTGCAAATACTGTGAGCTGCATTTCGAAATTTACCAGTTAAATGATCGTGATCCCTTACTTTTTCATTTTCTTCAACTTTTTGATTACATATATGACAAATAGTACTATTTTTATAAGCCAGCTCCTCTTCATCTGTTAAAGGAAGCATTTTTACTACAGGTTTAAGATGTTAATTATAAATTCTATGTATATGACCTTCAATTCGTTTACAAAATTCATCAGCTGCATCCAAACCAAAATAATAATCTAGTACCGATAGAGAATCATCATATGAACATATAATAAGGTAACAAAAAGCATAAGGTTCATGTTTAAATGTGTTCCGAGTATATGAACCCTCATCATTATCTGGTTGATCAAACTCCAAAGGCTTTAGAAAGCATTCAAAGTCTGCATAGATAACAAATGGAACTTTTAGTTGTTTTTGAAAATTTTCAAACTCCAGAATATTTTCTGGTATGTGTTGACCATACTTATTAATTTTGATATTATTGGTAGGAATTTTTGTAAACAAATGATTACAATCATGTAATTGGTGCAACTTTAATTTTTCCATCGAAGTAAACTAAATTAAACATCCATCACAAAAATATTTTTTTATATGTCTACCTTTAATCTGAGATGATACTAATCTAGACATGTTCTTAATCCAACAATAATGATTGTTTTCCCCATCATTTATAATCAACAAGTTAACATGTATTGGAAGTTTTTTACTTGTATAATGAAGAGGACCTACTACTTCATATTTTAATTTATTATCCTCATAAACACTCTCCAAACCGTAAACATTTATAGATATTTGATTAAGCGATTCAAATTTATGTATATCTTTCAACTTTACAGGAAACTCTATTCCTTCAAAATTTTAAAAATCAAAGAAACTAGGATATGAACTTATTCTATCTGCATTAATTTCAGCTGGAAATAATGCACTTATCACACTCCATCCGAAACAATATAAATCATTATTTTTAATGTTAATAACATCATTTTTATATGCAATTTGTTTTGGTAAAGGTATATACGATGACGCTCTGATTGGATTAAATTTATTTATGTTAAGCTCCAAATGTAATATTTTTTCCAACGCCCATCCTGATCGATTTTCTGTGAATATTGCTACCATCTCTTTAATTTCAGACAAAAACTTCTTATAAATATCAGATAAATCTGTTGTTAAAGTTATGATCTTATTTTTTGTGGTAAACGATTTAGTTTCGATTGTCTCTTTTGTTTGTAAGAGATATTGACCAAATAGTTCTACATTAATCTTAACACTTCTATGCTTAACTAACTGTTCGGAAAGTAAACTTACAAACTTTTGTTGTATTTCATCAAAAAACTCTTCAATGTCCACATACTTTTTCGATGGGAGCAACATGTAAGACACAATCCTGTTTTTAAACGCAGAAGTTAAAATTTGCACTTTATCGTCACTTTTAAGTTTATTTTTATGTAAGTTTGAACGTAAATGTGCAGCAAGTTTATTTTTCACATACCAAGTATAACAATCTTTGCATCGTGATAAAGTAAGTTTAGGTATTGGGGGTCTATCTTCTTTAATATCGCCTATTTTGTTTTTTTTCATCGGTACATCACATAACTGGGTATTGGTTTTTCTTTTTTCGCGAGAACAGGAGGGTCTATATTGACACGATTCTCTTTTATGTCTGTAAACATTTGATTTTTGAGTAAAAGTTTTATTACAATCACTGCACGAAAACATGATTATGAACTGAGAAGACGAACTGAATGAATTTAACGTTATAATGGATTTTTATTCTTCAGCAATCAATCTACTCATTACATTATAGGATTCATGTGAATCTAATCCCAAATTTATTATCGTCAAATGATCATTAAAATGTTTAACTGTTATAGATTCCTTAAGTAGATTATCACATAAAATAATAGCTTCATCATACAATGTTAGTATTTCACTACCATAATTTTTCTGAAAAAGTCTGTATTTTACTGTAATAAGATGATATTGGAGTTCCAACACTTTTATTTTTACTTCATGTTTTAACATTTTCTTCTTTTATAAAAGTCAACACATTCTTGGGATATTTTAACTGGTCTCAGCTCACAACACTTTGCACAATACTGCATTACTCTTAACAATTAGGTTTTTGCAAACTAAACAACGACACCTTGATAAAACACTAAAGTTATATGTAGTAATTCGAAACCATGGAGGATACATAACTAACTGCAAAATCATTTGTTCTGGCTTTAAATATGGGTAGAGGGAAGCGGTGGGGTATGGAGAGGAGAAAGTGGTGGGGAGAGGAGTGGGGGAAAATGGTAGGGCGAAGAGTGGGTGGATTTGGTAGGGTGAAGAGTGGTGGGATGCTTTAAAGTGAATCCATGGATTAATGAATAATACTTGTAATTATTTGTTTATCATTTATAAAAAATACATTTATAAAAAATACATTTATTAAAATAAAAGTTTATTTTTGAAATCTACATTAGTCTACTTGAGATGTGGTACATATGTTTCTATTGCAAACGAAACATGCTTCCTGGGATACAGGAGGCCCATCGAAGTGTGAGCTCCAGTCAGGACGATTGTAATGAAAAAGACATGGCAATTTAATTCGAAGATTAAAACTTGATTTATAAGACATTGGTAATTTTCCCCATACATCCAAGAGTTCCAAAGGGCCTGCATACTTAATTAGATATTCCAAAGGTAACATTTTTAGTTCATCTGTAGTAAAATCTTGCAAGGTTTTCTTTCCACTTACATGACTAAACATTACATCTGCTGTTGGGCAAGACATTATTAATAGTTAGTTCTTGTTCAAGCTTCGCAAATCTCGTTATTTCGTATTTTCGAAACTGTTTTTTCCCTTTTTTGGATAGGTTCGGTGGAGGTTTTCGTAAAATTAAATTATTTTTTATATATTCTTGTGGATTATAGCTTTCGCAATGTTCTGTGTCCCATGAATAATCAACAGGGACTGCTACAGACATCGTTGTGAATTTTGTTTTATTCTAGCTTTAAGGAATTTATATAAGGTAGTGTGAAGAGTGGGGGATTTGGAATGGAGTGGGTGGATTTGGTGGGTGAAGAGTGGGGGGGGGGGGGGCAGCTCCTTGTGATTTGAAAAGTGACATAGCACTCTACTAATGTACATTTCCATTTGAATTATGTGGAAACTCAAATGGTTTGCAACCTTTTTGAGTCTTATGAGTACTGTCTGTACATACTAGAAATGCAGCTTGCTTGGATAATAGTTTTACTAACAGAGCTAATAATTTTCATTATGAAAAAATATGATTATTTCAAAATCCAAATATATCTGATCACTCGGCAGTCTCCTTTAGATGTAATTTAAGGGTTTTTTCTTCGAGAGCCAAGGAGAGTGAACCGATAACTGATGTGGGGCTCTTTAATCTTTATAACACTGTTAGTGATATCCAGTGGTCATTTGTTGACAATTTGTCAACTTCTCCAGATAAACAGTTTGGGATTTTCATGGACTTAATAAGGGCTGCCTGTAAGGCATCATTTCCAGAAAAATCAAAGTTAGTGGATAAGAACAGGTCCCAGGGTGGCTATCGGATACATCGGTTTAGTGATGAGGTTAGGCAAATGAGAGAAACTCTGAAGTTTTTGACAAATTTAAATAAATCTAATCCAATTTTGGTAACTCGTGATATGCTTAAATCTTTTCGCAAGGAATATAGAGATAAAATTGAGGAAAGTAAGAAAATAGCCAATAATAAATATCTCAATTCATCCAAAAACAAAAATAAAGTAGTTTGGGATGTTATCAAAAACAACAACCCTATTAATAATTATAAATCTAGTGAAAATCTAAATGCAAATGATTTCAATAATTACTTTTCTCAGATTGCTGATAGCACATTACAAAACCTTCCAAATCAAAACACTAATACTTTAAGTTACCTTTATTTTCTGGTTACAGATGGACCATTGGAATAACTCAGATTTGGGGAAATAATTACTTTTGACAATTTCAGAGTGATAATTGCCAGTCTTAATAATAGCCAAAGTAGAGATTGTTTTGGCCTCAATGTTAGAATTCTTAAAACACTTAAAAATATAATAATTTATCCTCTTACTAAAATTATTAATAACTGTATTAAAATCGGTATTTTTCCGGACTGTTTGAAAATGGCACGCGTGGTCCCAGTCTTTAAGAAGGGTGACTGCGAGGATGTTTCTAATTATAGGCCAATATCAATCGTGCCCTTGTTTGGCAAGATTTTTGGGGTGTCTTGAAGAGACAAATGTGTGAGTACCTCGAGAACCATCACATGTTTAACCCAGATCAGTTCGGTTTCCGTTGCAATAGGTCTACTACAGATGCCATAAGCCACCTTGCCTCATATATAGAAGAGTGCTTTGAGGCGAAAATGTACGCCCGGGTATCCTTTTTTGACCTGACAAAGGCCTTTGATTGTGTCGCATGAGCTGTTGGTTCGAAAACTAGCTAAATATAACTTTCATGATAATAGTGTCACACTTATTAAATCATATTTATCAGATCGTATGCAGTATGTGGCTTACAATGGGGCAGTGTCACTCACGGAGTGCCACAGGGCTTTGTTCTCGGGCTGATACTGTTCCTGTTGTATATAAACAACATTGGAGCGTGCACTGCAAGTGAGAGTATCCTGTTGTTTGCGGATGACACTACTGCATTGGAAAGAGCCAACAATTTGATACTCCTTGACCAGCAGTCCGGTGACACGCAATCAAAAATGCGGCAGTGGTTTCTTGCAAATAAATTAAGCATAAATGAAATCAAGACACAGACTCTTGATTTCTCGTTAAGACCTTCGGAAACGAACACCGATGCTGTAAAATTTCTGGGCTTGTTTTTGGACCCTAGGCTGACATGGGAGCAACATGTTGATCATTTAACAAGTATTTTAAGTAGAAATATCTACAAAATACGTAATCTTAAAAACATTGTCTCAGATAGAGTCCTTATAAGTACTTACTATGGTCACTTTCACTCGTATCTTGCTTATGCTATCTTATGTTGGGGACATTCCTCGCATTTAACCAGGGTTTTTGCGGTTCAGGGGCGTTGCATAAGAATAATCTCTGGTATTCAGTGTAGACATTGCTGTAGAGCCAGATTTGTTTCACTTGGCATACTCACATTGCCATGTGTCTATATCCTTAGTTGTCGGGGGCACATAAGGGGTAATGCTGGGGACTATATTCGTAATGGTGATTATCATGATTACAGTACAAGAACCAGAGATTGTCTTGCCCTTAATTATAGTAGGACTGCTAGGGCCAGGAACGGAATAAACCATTATATGGCTTAAAATTTTTTAATGTATTGCCCGAGTCTGTAAAAGTCATCAGTGAGCAACAATTTAAATCGAAAATCAAAGACTATTTAAGGAAGAAAGCTTTCTATTCCTATGATGAATACCTTCTAAACAATTTTTGGTGATTTGATGTGGTGGTTAGAGAGGTGCAAATTCTGCTACTTTTATTTTTATTGTTAATTCAGATTTTAATGTGTATATGTTTGGGTGGCATATTCTTGTTCACTTGTTTTAATCTGTTATGTTTTGTGTATTTTGACTATGTAATTTTTTATATTTTATATTTGTAACTATTGTGTCATATAGTTGTAATTTTATCTTATTTTATTTATTTGGCTTGTGAAAATACTTCATTGTATGTGCAATCACTATCAATCAAATATTATTATATATACAGGGTGTTATGAAATTCACTGCATATATTGGAATGGGTGACTCCTGGGGTAGTCTACAGACAGACCCAATACTTTTTCTTAAATCGAACATTTTAAAAACACCTTAAAACCAGTCCATGTTCGCCGCAGCTGGCTGACCTGTGTTCGCTTGACGCAAAATTGTGCGCCAAAAAACTAAAAACAACTGAATTTGATGTAACGTTGCCGGACTTATTATAAATCTTTAAGAATAATTTATTTTCTGTTATTAACCGTAATTTAAGACAAAGGTAAAACAAATTTAAAACTTTTCCTAAGAAAAAACACAAAAAAATAGTAAAAAGGCCACTGCGAAACCACTCATTTTTGTCAGCAGTCTTAGTTTTAACCAATAGTTGCCTAATATAATTTAAATATCACTAAGTAAAACTATAAGTTGCAAAAATGATACTTTTCTAGTAGGGAATATGTTGAAAATGTCTTCAACTTGCTCTCAAACAAGCATGCACTCTTCATAGAATATTGTCCTGAACCCGTTGAAAGATGGTCTCCATAATATTCCTTATTTCTTGGGCTGCCATTTCAACACGATTTCGCAGTTAATTCACTTTTTCAATTGACAAACTATACACTATTTCCTTCATCATACCCCACAAGAAGTCACATGGTCCCGTAGCTGCTGTACCACTAACACAAAATAAATGTTCTTTCACTGAGAGCTTCGCAGTAAAAAAAAAACAACGTTTCTGTTAGCCACTCCGTAGCACAAAACGATTTCATAAGCTAAGCATCTCGGCATCTTGGATTAAGAAACACTTAAAAATCGGTTAAAATCTCGATCTAAAACTAATAAGAACTGGCGGCAAAGAGAACACTTTATTTTTTTAGGGGCAAAAATACTAGTAAATAGTGTCACTTCAGCGAACTTATTTATCAGCACAGTTGGCAAATTATAGAAGCAGTGCACAATAAATACAGCATTGACTGTGCCATATGAATATCGATGTAAAAAAATACATACGTACCTTTTTATTACATTAAAAATGAGAAAAAATTCTCTCTTTATAACATTTTTTTTTAAATCATGCAATTAATATAAAATCTATTTGCGCCAAATCGTCAACCTGAGAGAGACACGAGAGACCTTTCAGAATTAACCTCGTTCTAATTGGTTATAGGTTATAGCGGCGGCGTTTTTGAAAGTCTGCGAGTAATACATAATTTAAATAGCGTTTTTTTTTAAATAATAAGCTCTACAAACTTTTACGGGACAGTTAAAATATAAAATACATACAAAACGTAACACTTAAACAATTTTAGTATCACATTTTGTTGAAATATCTTTATTTTAAATACTTTTTCTACTGGTTAATATGCTCTACTCAACCATAGGCAACCACTTATACTTATATGTATGATGGGTTGCATATTGTAATATTCTTACATGATTCTTAGCTTCCTTGTCTAAGGAATATCAATTCTGTATTTTAACTTAAGAAGATAGTTTTAAGTACAGTAGTGTTCAACAAGTTGTGGTCATTGTTGCAGTATTTTATTTTGCTCATTAAAACAAAGTTTTGTACTTTGCAGTGTTTATTAAATAACCCTAACAAATTTAATTATTTATTACAGTGCCATTCAATAAAATATCGTACGCGCTTATAGTGTTAACCATTTGTAAGAAAATAAAACATTTTGTGGTGTTTGTTGGACTTTCATGTTTTAACCAAACGGCTCTTATGTATTGTGTAGTAATAGTAATAAATTTTATTATTGTTTGAACACCGTGCGTGTCCGACAGAGAACGGTTGTTTCTTGTTTTAATTTTAATTCCAGTCAGAGCCTCGTTGTGCGTCGTTTGGAAGCGCGTGGTGATTTTTTTGTCGGAAATGGGTGCGCTAGGCAAGTGTAAATACAATGATGCATTTGGAACAACTTTTCCTTCCATCAAAAAATCTATCATTTTTACGTTACCTGGTGCTAACTGTGAAAGAATCTAGCGAAATTAAAAATTATTGGGTAGATGAACAAAGTCGAATGATTGTTTCAACACTGGAAGAGGTTATGAAGGTAAAGTTTATAATTAATTTAAGTTGTGAGGAATTTCGCTTACAAATTAAGGACGATATAAATAAACCTGTTAATAAAAGCCAAATCTTCTGTTAAATATGATTAAAAATAGGCAAATAAAAAAGTACACGCTCAAGTGTTAGTATTTTTTTGTTTAAAGCTAATTTTGAACTAAAATTTTTGCATAGGTACTCTTTTTCCTCCCAAAATTTCTGGTCGGCCTAGTTGAACAAAATTTTACTCTTGGTTTGAACAGCTGTTCTCTGGATTTTTTGTGTTGTAGTATTTTAACTTTTTGAAATTGAATGTTTTGAGAGAGTTAGTAGGAGTTCTTACTTTAAAGATAACAAAAATATTATTTTTTCAAACCTGTTACATAGGAATATTGTAGAGAGACTTGGCAACGCCACAGCGAATACTGACGTCAAAACAATTTTTTTCTGCAGCTGACGTTTTTCGCTGTTTTTTATATGGCCATGTATTTATTACCAGTGGTGCGCAGTTACTAAAAAAAATTGTTTGAGGGACTATATCTACTTTTTTTTATCATGAAGCGCCATTTATGAATATTTTTATTCAGTCTGAATTCATACCAGTATTTATCGGTTTCAATATATGCAGTGAATTTCATAACACCCTGTATATACAGGGTGTTCTCAAAATGGAGGCATTTATTTTAACAGACTGTAGGACTCATAAAAATAAACCAATTGACCAAAAATCCCCTATATAAAAGTTGCAAAATCACGGAGATAAAAAACTTACCAATAAATTCATCCCATTACGGTCCTGATCATTTTTAAACCACACAACAAAGAAATACAAAAATATTTGCACACACACGCACACACACACTACTCAAGCAGTCACAACTGGCGGCAGGATCGAAAATCCCACGGATATGCCAACGATATCGTACTTAACTTATCACCAGTAAACATACTAAACAAAAAACATTTTAATACTTTCGATATGCGAAAATAACTGAGTGGTTCAGAATATTGAGATGTGCACGTGCATTTCGGCTTCATATTTTGTGAAAAAATAAATTTATTTTACTGTCGATAACTATTTAAAACAACAGGAGGCAGGACCGTATATATTTCTTTAACTTTTTAAAATTTACTAATATGTTCATTATTTTGCAACTTTTATATAGGCGATTTTTGGTCAAATGGTTTATTTTTATGAGTTCTACACCTGTTAAAATAAATGCCCTCAACTCTGAGAACACCCTTTATATATTCTCGACACCATAGGGTAAAAAGAGGACTGGACTATGTATGTATTTTTTTAACTAAAAAAAATGTGAGAGTTGAGGGAAAAAATAATGTATGTCTGTAGATTACCCCAGAAGTCACCCATTTCAATATATTAAAGCATTTCCATAACACCCTGTATGTAATGTAATGTTTTTTAAGTCCAAAAATATAAATTTAGATTGCAACAACAAAAAAAAACAAAGGTGTATTTCTTCTGGCTATTTGAAAAGGAAAAAAATATATAATGTTGCAAAATTTCATAAGCCTAAAATACAATTTCATTTTCTATAAGTTTCAACACTCTAATAAATTATGTGCCAAAGAAAATTCTTCGCTTAGGCCAAAGAAAATAATAGCTACGCATTAGAACGATCATGCTCATATAAACGCCATATACCCCTCGATGGATTTTCTCTTTCGGAGAGAAAATCCATCGGAATTTCATACGTAATCGGCGGCCGCGTGCAGCCGAAATGCTATCCGTTGTTGCCTCGTTTAGCTTGCTTGTTTGACGCTCGGACGGGCTTTTGTGATATTCGAATCGTAAAGAGATGTAAAAGTGGTAATATGCGTTGTTTAGAGCATTTTAAATATATGTTGGGCTCGAGAAGATATTTGATCTATAGGGATATATTATGTACTTCATGAATACAAAAATAAAATGAATACCCAAAAAATAATTGTAAATTATTTTTATGTACGTACACCATCAAAATTTTGCGTGCATGCGATAATGATATTATGGAAAAACATAGGTAAACTTTTTCAGTTTTGCAAAAAAAAAAAGAGGATGTACCTACATGTAAAATTAATTGGACATCCAAAAGATTACAGATTAAGTATTTTTTAATCCTACCGAATTTTGTATAGCGGCGCCGCACAGTGTTCAAAATTGATGAAAACATGATCGAAATTAATTACGTCTAAGTTGTAAAACCAAGCTAACTGAAAAGTTGAATTATTTGATATATACTGTAGAATGAATATAGAAAAATAATGTTTTGATTTTTTTTTGGAAGTTTTGAATGAGGGGCGTTCTTTTCGGTTCCCACCCCTTAGAGTGTAAAATATTTTTAAAAATGTCGTAAATGTTTAAGAGCTTTAATTCCTCTGTTATTTAGCTAAGAAATGTTTTAGAAAGGCATTTAGTACGGTTTATATTCCTTATCCTTTTAAGTATTGAGAGGAGGTGACGTAAATGTAAACCAGTTTTTGCTTAATTATCAGCACCTTTTTATTGTAGGTGGCAGTATTACTATTTTATTTATACAAGTATAAAAATTAAGCATCTGAGTCCTCCGATATTTCTTCCCCATCGTTTTCATCGTTGACATATTCATCCTCTTTGAGTTCACGTTGTTCCGTGTCTGTAAGGTCTAGCAAAGGAAGCATGCTCTGGTCTATTTTTTGATGGGCTTTTTTTGAGGGCTGCAACGAAGACAGAAGTGGATCTGAACTCAATAAAAGTCTATTGAATAAGTCCTCATTGATTTTACTAGGACTGATTTTTTGTGTGTGGCTGTCACGGTATTTCCTTATGTCCTTATTTTTTGACTCCTGTGCCTCTTCTGACAGTTCACCGATGGGCAGTAGGGCTTCCTTAATGACCACAGCACCATGCATGAGAATTTTATGTACTGAAGGTGGCATATAGTACCAGTTGTATAAGGATACATATAATTCTGCAGTGGCCTTACAATATTCTTCAAACTTGCCAATATTAATAGAATATCCACTATTTAACACACGCAAAATGACACCAAATCGTTGAATCAGTGTCTCATCTATACCTAAAAGAAATGGTAATATGGATTAATTATATATACCCTTAACTTGAGACATCATTACTAACCCGTAATTTGTGACGATAAAGTTGGATTTGAAAAGACTCTTCGAGCAGTGTTACCATTCTTAGTGGATCCAGCTCCTTGTTTAGGTATATCCACTAGGAGTCCCATTTTACTTCTAAAGTCTTGCTGAATTTCCTTTTTTCTTGAATCATACGCGGCTTTCTTCTCTTTTGGTACCTACAAAAAATATTGTGTGTACTTGTCTTACACTTTAAAATAAAACATGCTTACCTTCCAACTTTTGATTTCAAGCCTGTAAGCCACGTGTAAAAGACATTCGAAAAATCTTATATATACGTGTAGCACTGAAAGTCCAAATTGCAGACCTTCTTGATGGATTGGGCGCGGAGATAAATCATTCATCTTCGATATTTTGACGTCACAAATGTAACATGTCATGCTGGAGGTTTCGGTCAATGCACTACATACTTTTCCATCCACCATTGTAAGTTTTAAGTCGAACTTAATGGGTCCGAAATTTGAGAGGTATGGTTGTAACAGTCCTATTTGCTGATCAATCTCCTCTTGCTCTAGCCTTGATATTGCATCTGTCTCGTGCACCCATTGCAGTCTTATTGGACGACAGTAACTTTTGGAGGACGGCCGGGGATTTTTCCACACTATTGCATTTGAACTTTCATCAATTACTCGCAGGGGTACTAAAGATGTGGTGAACAAGCCTTCCTCAGCCCTGGTGCTTTGTCCTTCTCGAATTTGCCTATACGATATATACCCAGAAGATCCGTCAAAACCCCATTTGCAAATTAAACAAAATGTGCTTTTCTCCGATATAGTTACACATTTCATCAAACTTTCACAAGTTTTGTGCAACAGGTTTTGCAGGGGAACTTCACATTTCGTCTCAGACACAAAAATGTCACTCGGGTAAAGTTGTTTTTTGACTTCCAGTATTTTATGGTATGGAGGATATAGATCGAACCCATGTTCTTTGGCTCCACGTCTTAAATCTTTGTATAGCTGTACTGTCATATTTTTTGAAATAATTAATGCTAAGGCTTCATGTAAGGAATAGCTAGACAGGGGAACATTAGAATATTGTTGCCAACAAGTCAGAATTCTCTTTGCTCTGGTGGGCGTAGTCGTAGTTGCCTCTGTTACCAATTTTGCCGCCGACACATTTCCTTCTTCACGCAATTTCATGGTCGCAGCAAATGATATTTCTGCTGCTGTTTTTTGCCGTCGAATTTCTTCAG
The DNA here is from genome assembly GCA_963971165.1 of Philopedon plagiatum. NCBI lineage: Eukaryota > Metazoa > Arthropoda > Insecta > Coleoptera > Curculionidae > Philopedon > Philopedon plagiatum. The sequence continues at coordinate 55,689,974 of OZ020192.1, read as the reverse complement.
TCTTTCTACGTTTAATAATGTGTGAACTCTCTTCAAATGTTTTTGATGGACGACCAGCTATAATGATTGAAAACTTTTGAATTCATGTCTATAAATAAATGAATATTTCACTAACTTACCACCACTTGTAGATGCTGAACCTCCAGGAATCGCAAGTTGTTGTTGACAACGAAATACTTCATTTGGGGAAATAAGTTCCACCCGTAGCCAATCTTCATACCTTGACAAGAAGTTGCTCTCCTTCCTTCCAGCAGCTTTCCACTTTGTAAGGTAGTGCGGGAAAAACGATTGTCTCATAAAATTACTAAGCGCAGTGGTTGCAATTTCATCTCCGTTTATTTGAAAATGTTCTTTTAAGAAGTCCAAAACACGAATTTTCTTTACAGAAAGATCTTGGCCACGTGCTTCCATCATTTTTTCATGGAGATGCAGACGTGTAATTGCCATTGTCACCAAATGCCGAAAATGTACTTACTACACTTAAAAAACAAAACGCAACTCTCTTAACGCCACCAAATAGCACAAACCACACTCAAACGAAACTTTGCACAAACTAAACTTATGACCGCACTGAATACGATCTACTAAAAGACTGAATACGTTCGGTACTCGGTGCAAACAAATGCCTGCTACGCCCTGTTGCGCACCTTTGCGCAGGTAAAACCATAAGTTCTTAAATTCCCTACATTGTAAACATTCATTTGCTGTATAATTCACTAATGAGCAAGCATTAGCAATAAACATGAAGCGTCAATAAAATGGCATTTCTTTAAAAATTGTATAGGATTACAAGCAGCGGATTCTACCTGAAGATAAAAACACCCTCCTTTATGTTAGTCAGGTTACTTGAATCTTTAAGGTATATACTTTTCCCTGGTATAATTATTTTTACACCAAAAATGATACCTGCAGTAGGTAACACCGAAGCAAAAGAAAAGAATTTAGCACTAAAATATGCCGTATGAAAATTTAATTAATTTTGTAGTTTTTCGTTATCAATATCTATGACCCTGACAAAGACAGAAAAGCGGTTCTTGGTAAAAAGTTGTATGATAACGCGTACAAACAAATACATAAATTTCAACATTCTCAGGAAAACTTAAACTTTTTAATTACGATCACTTTTTTGCAAATTTTGAACACTGTGCGCCGGCGGTGACTGATTAAAAGTTTATAATATGTACATGATAAGTTAGACTTGAAAAGTGTCTACAGGGTGTATCATAATGATAGGCGATGGGTCTTGGGTTATTACCTCAAAACAAACAAAACATATTTAATTCATTAAAGGTAATATACACACGTTCAAGAGTGAAATGTGTCTTTCGTCTTGTATAAGGTGAGTTACTAGGATTGGTAACACATTTAGTATAACAAAAACGTAAAAACGTCCTTACTGACATAGTCAATTACATGAAAGGAGTGACAACTTCAATGGCTTACGTGCATGATGTTGCTTCACAATGTGTCAATTGCTCTTTAAACTGACAAGTGTGACCTGGATCTCGTGCTATACATTCGTACATATTGCACCCATACCCTGTAATTTTTGTTTAAAACCCCATAAAACCGCCATATTGAAACTAAAAACAGAATCAAAAATTGTGACGTACGTAAGCGGTACACCTAAATATACTCCCAAAACTAAAAAGGTCCTGATATAAAATCGTACTAAATTATGATATATTCCCTTCATAAAATAACTGAAAATTTTTTGAGATAAATAGGTAAATAGATAATTAGGTATGGTCACAGTATGGTATTTCCATTCGCCATCTTTTATAAGAGTATACGAAATATATATTTTCTGTAGTGTGTCATACGAGTATATTATATACATATTTTCTGTAGTATATAGACAAATATGGGTAAATATCCATTATTGTGCATACCACTTTTCTATCAGTCAGATCAATTTTATAAACTGGCTTATTTTCGTAACTCCACTACAAGAGGTATTATTTTATTACTAAACTTGGCCACTTTTGATCTGTTACGAGGCGTCGATGCCGAAAATTAAATACTTACATATACGGTATATGACAAAAAGAATTTAATTCATGTGAAATAAAAAAGACGGTAAGTGCGAGTTTGACTCGCTTATGGACAGTTCGGCGTGCCGCACGGCACGGCAGCATGCTGTAATTTTGAAGATTTTTTTCTCTGGAGTATTCGTACATGCAACATACATTAAAAATGTCAAATTGTCACACAATTTTACGATCCGGGCGGGGCATACATCGGCAACCGGTAGTCGACCTCTGGTGCCAGGTAGACCTGCGCAATACAGGGTGGTGCAACCAAGATGGGGTGGACGATTGCACCTAAACGGCAAGGAATTTTGGAAAAATAAATTGGTATATGATGGATCGCTATATAGGCTATGTTTTAAAAATACTTTCGTTATACAGGGTTGTCGCAAAAGTCGGTGGCGAACCAAATATATGTTCTTTAAATGAGACACCCTGTATTTGAATGTCTCAATCGATACGGCTGGTGTGTACTAAGAATTTAATATAATGTTTGTTGGGTCTAAAAACCTGAATCGGATACTGAAAAATTAAATGTGCCAGAAAATGTACTATATCAGAGATAAATATTGACCAACGATTGGTTTAAAATTATGTACCATTATACAGGGTGTTTGAGTTTTGCATATCGACTTCTGATTCAACTTTTTAAAATGGGACACCCTGTATATTATATTCCCATGTTAAAGGCAACTTAGCCAGCTTTTAAAAAATACCATCAGTTATTGATTGGTGTTTAACTACTAATAATTTTACGTTAGTAAAGTGGCTCGATATCCAGAATAAGGAAAAAACCCAAGGCCTGAAGCATTTTAAAGTTATTGAAAATATTTGAACAAACATGAAATGTTGCATTTACAAAGCTTTACATTATTTAAAGCCGCTAACCAATGAACAAAACCAGTCAACAGTCGTATTATTAGCGGTTACCACAAAAAAAACTTAAAAAATAATATTTTAACAGATACTAGGTACTAACCAAAACGTAATAAACAAATAAAAAATAATCTTTAAAGAAGGTGTTCTAACAAATTACCATTTTGTTGAAGACGCATTTCGAGCCGATCCATAAACGAAAGTTTAACTTTTTGCAAGGTACAGGGTCTTCCAACGAGGACTGAACAGGGGCTCATTTTTGAGCTTCCTTGTATTTAAAGAAAAATCTAAAATAGCCAATCGATGTACTTTTTCCTGCAGAATTCAAAAATGAAACCAAAAATTTATTTGAACCAGAAACAAAAGAGTTACGCTATGGATAAGGTGTTTTTTAAATGGAACATAGCTTTTTTTATACGGTTTTCGGAACGAGTGATTTTTTTTATGTCCGTTCTGATTAAAATATTTAATATTGTGACAGCTATTTTTATTAAATTTTAATGTTTTATCCAGTATAATTTAACTTCAACCTGTTTGAAACATACACTAGGTAATAAAGGTATAATCACCTTGAAATCCTTCAAAGTCAAAAAATTTGACAAATTTACTATAATATTGCCGAAATGAAATATTCATTAGATGAGAGATTGCAGATTGTTATCTTGTTCTACAAATGCCAAGAAAATGCAATCTCTCATCTAATGAATATTTCATTTCGGCAATATTATAGTAAATTGGTCAAATTTTTTGACTTTGAAGGATTTCAAGGTGATTTTACCTTTATTACCTAGTGTATGTTTCAAACAGGTTGAAGTTAAATTATACTGGATAAAACATTAAAATTTAATAAAAATAGCTGTCACAATATTAAATATTTTAATCAGAACGGACATAAAAAAAATCACTCGTTCCGAAAATCGTATAAAAAAAGCTATGTTCCATTTAAAAAACACTTTATCCATAGCGTAACTCTTTTGTTTCTGGTTCAAATAAATTTTTGGTTTCATTTTTGAATTCTGCAGGAAAAAGTACATCGATTGGCTATTTTAGATTTTTCTTTAAATACAAGGAAGCTCAAAAATGAGCCCCTGTTCAGTCCTCGTTGGAAGACCCTGTACATTCGGAAATGTTTCTAAGTACTAAAACTCAACCTTATTCTTGCCTTCATATTTTCTACTGTCGTTGGAACTTCTTTATATGCTTCTTCTTTAACATGCCCCCACAGAAAAAATCTATTGGTGTCAGGTCTGGTGATCTTGGTAGCCACGCAGTTTGTCCACCACGTCCAATCCATTGATTTCTTTTCCGGTTATTTAAATAATTTCTTACATCCCTATGATAATGTGGCGGAGATCCATCGTGTTGAAACCAAAAGGATTCCCGTTCTGTGAAATTGTGAGCTGTGAACTTAACAGAGACTAGACCTTCATGTTTTGATGGAATTGTTCAAACAATTAATGGTATATTTGGACTGTTCGAGGAAGAGAAAAATGAGAAAAATAAATTTTTATTAACAAAAAGGTTCAATCAAGATTTTTTGGAAAATATGTTTTCTGTAATTAGACAGCGTGGAGGCTGGAATTTAAATCCTTCTGCAAAATCATTTCGCTTGTCTTCTAGAATTCCGACCATAACCGGACTTTTAAAACCATCAAAATATTCAAACTGCCAGGAGGACTGAGATAGTTCAATCTTACTTCCATTGAATAGTTCAGAAAAGAATGAAAATATCCACAAAACTCACATTGTTTTAGACGATAAAGAACACAATCTTCCTTTAAAATTATTCCAAAGCCCAGAATCTTCTGCGAATAATATCGAAATAGGCTCATTAGAAGAATGTGCCACAAATTATTATGCAGGATATCTGGTCAAAAAACTAAATGATAGGTTTCACTGCTTAGTATGTTCTGATTTGTTTCATGATTCCGCACTAGATAATAACTTATTTAATGCTAAACAATTATTTTTGTTACAAAAAAATTATGGTGGACACGATAAAATGTCTTTAGTTATGCCTACCGACAAAGTTGCATCTTTGGTCAATAAAACATTTTTGTCGTTTAAAAATTATTTTGAGATTATCAAACATGAGCAATCTGTTGGGTCAAAACTAAAAAATAACCTCTTAGCAGAAAATGTGGGTTGGTTGGGGAATAAAGAAGATCGCTGCTATGAACATCGAGCGTTTTTAATAGAACATTTGGTTTTAACAAACATATTCAAATTCTGCAAGTGGTCCAGAGATACTAACAAGAAATTTACTCAAAAGATTAAAAATTTACAAAACAAATAGTCAACAATTTTCAACAAATTTGTGCGTTTTCAAGAATACTATTATTTTTTTATTTTTTTGTTAAGATTAAATAAACCATCCTTGTCTTATACGAATCAACCAGTCGTGTGAACAGAACTACTGACTAAGTCCAGAAAATTCTATAAAGTCCATACGTCATCACCGAGTATAGAACCGGCTTGCAGTTGCGAAGCGCTTTCTTACTTTTCATAGCTTAAGAGTTGTCATCAGGTAACATCCCCATTTTGTTTTGTTTTTTAACATTATTGCTGCTCAGTTATATGCTGAAACTGAGCACAAACTTTCCCGTTGACTTTGACTTTTCCTTTCACCTTGACCCAACCTTGACTTTCCCAAATCGGCTTATAAGAAATACATATAATTCGTCAAAAAAAAAATAAAAACATTGGCCTGTTCTTTATCCTTAAAACCGCGCCACGCGAAAATTCGATAGGGGTACCGAATTTTTGCATTAGGTACAAAACTAGTACGGGTAGACCGCCTAATCGCCCCCTGAGGGGGCTTTATAAGGTCGGTAATATCATCATTGTCATGCCCTGAAAATTTCGTGTATCCAGAGCATGTATTAAGGAAGATATCACACTCCTTCGGACTGATGATGGAGAATAGACCGCCCTTCGTAACCGTATCGCTACATACATACAAACACCTACACGTAGAAACTTATTTTTGTCAAAAAAAGACTTTTCGGATACCCTGTATACATACATACAAACATAAACACATATTAATACAAATATATTCGATTTGCGTGAAATCCGACCTAATAAAGTTTATCTAAGTAATAGGAGTATTTGCCCATACCAAGACTTTTCGGACACCCTGTATACATACATACAAACATAAACACATATTAATACAAATGTATTCGATTTGCGTGAAATCCGACCTAATAAAGTTTACCTAAGTAATAATAGGAGTATTTGCCCATACCAAGACTTTCTGGACACCCTGTATACATTCAAACTAACACCCACACGTTTAAATAGGAATATAGTCGATTTACTTAAAATCCGAATTAAGTAGGTTTATCTCGGTACTAGTAGAAGTATTTGCCCATACGAAGACTTTTCGGACACCCTGTATACATACATACAAACATAAACACATATTAATAGAAATATATTCGACTTGCTTGAAATTCGACCTAATAAAGTTTATCTAAGTACTAATAGGAGTATTTGCCCATTCCAAGACTTTTTGGACACCCTGTATACATTCACACTAACACTAACACGTTTAAATAGGAATATAGTCGGTGTACGTAAAATCTTAGTTAGTTAAGTTTATCTTGGTACTAGTAGAAGTATTTGCCCATACTAAGACTTTTAGGACACCCTGTATACAAACATATAAATCAGTACACATAGAAATGCAAATATATACCTACGATTTGCTTTAAATCCGACAATTGAGTTACTATTTGTGCAAAAGGCAAAGGTATTTGCCCAGTCAAAGACTTTTCGGACACCCTGTATACATATATAAAAACACAACACAACACGATTCGACCTAATAAAGTTTATCTAAATAATAATAGGAGTATTTGCTCATACAAGACTTTTTGGACACCCTGTATACATTCAAACTAACACCCACACGTTTAAATAGGAATATAGTCGATTTACTTAAAATCCGAATTAATTAGGTTTATCTCGGTTGTACGTACGTGAGTTAGAAATTGTCTTTATCCTTAATCGTTGCTATAGAAACCATGCGAATCAAAATTTACACATATAATTTTGAATGATTGACCGAATTCTTCCCATATATCAAATTTCAGCTCTCTAACTCAATAAATATCGGAAATAGAAAATTTTTCGTCGTCATGCCAACGAAATGTCGAAATTATTTTCAAATAAAATAGCTTACTTCCTCCCCTTTCGATTGCCACATCACTCTTTTCAATCGAATAATCCGTTCTCAATTAATAACAAATCTAAGCAAAATTTAAATCAGACCCGTCATTGTGATTTACCCCGTATACTACCTCATGGAATAGCCTTTCTATGATGCTTCGCCGCGTCATCGAAAAATTGTTAAAATTGGTATTTAATGACTAATTCTTCAAATTATATGTTCCGAAATCCACACGGGAAGGTCTATAGAGGCCTTGCCCTGTATTTTTCAAGTCGAAAACGGTTCAGAAACCCTAAAATCTCGCAAGGAAAACTGACATTTTTGCGACATTTCGACCCTTCATATTTTAATACATTTCTGCGTATGAAACTGATTTTGACATGCATTTGCATGGTCTGAGAAAAATTAAAAAAATTCGTATTTAATGCTTAAATCGTCCAATGAAATGTATTGTAAATAAAAATATAACGTTCATTTTACCTTTGCCATGTATATTTCAAGCCGAAATCGGTCCAGGAAGCTTCCAATATCGCTACAAAAACTGTTATTTTCATGACATTTTGACAGGTCATATTTTAATTTCGATGTAAAGAGGGTCAGTTTCATTTGTTTTGTCAAGGCACGGCTTTAATATATGTACTTTTTAAAATTTTTCCTGCAGCGATGCAAAAAAAGGTATTTATTTATAACTTTAACGAAAAAATATGGAGTTTTAATTAGTTAGGAGTGTTCCTAGATGATCAGGGAAGAAAATAAACCAAAAAAGAATCGTTAAATAAGAGAAATAATATATAATAATGCCTTTTAAATATGAATTTTGATGGAAAAAAACAGAAAAAATGAGTTTTTACCCCCTAAATGCGGCCCTAGATCACCCGTTCGGGATTTGTTTTAAAGCCTGATTATATCCCCAACGGATAGCGTTGAAAAAGTTGGAAGAAATTAAATAGGAAAAGATACAGAGTGATTCGAATGTAGAGATGTCATGAAAAAAAATCGTAAAAAATCGAAATTTAATTATCGATTGCTCCTTTCCTATTAGGAATAAAGGAACTAAAAAATACGTTTCTAACGTATTTCGGCGAGCTCTTTCCGATAGGGCACATGGAATTTCGATTTGAATCCATTTTGACCCCCAAAAAATTAAATTCCGTCAAAAAATTTCATGAAAAAACGTAATTTCCAGTTTTTCCCAAATTTTTCCAATTTCCAGTCGTTTTAGGTATAGGTAAATGTATTGTAAAAAGAAAGTATTTGGGATTCTTTAGTTTTTCGTTCAAGTCCGTTTTTCTGTACGACGTTTCGACTTCGACTTATTCAGTGCCAAATTAGGGTCTGCAAACTGCATTTTTCGACATAAAAAAATTCAAAAGAACTACTTCCCATTTTCCGAATACCGCCAATTTCAATAGGGTTCGGAAGACCCCGGTCCTCCACAACCTCCGAAAATTGAAATCGATTTAATTAAGTTTTGCGACCTGTAATCGATTTCAACGGAAATCGCTGAAATTTCGACTTTGGCGTTTAATAACTCCGAAACGGAACACCCTGTATAACTGATTTTTTTACCGAAGCTAGTCGCACTATCCCTCTATTAACCCAGAAAATTTGGTTGCTTTCCTTCTAACCGTTTTCGAGAAAAAAAATTGAAAAGGTGAAAATGTCGAAACGGACGACAACATACATACGCACGCGCGCACACACACACAATTTTTTTCCAAGCAGGGGTATATAGACCGCTCGGCGGGCGGTCTATAACTAGTACGGGTAGACCGCCTAATCGCCCCCCGAGGGGGCTCTATAAGGTCGGTAATATCATCATTGTCATGCCCTAAAAAGTTCGTGTTTCTAGGCCATGTATTAAGGAAGATATCACACTCCTACGGACTGATGATGCAGAATAGACCGCCCTTCGTAACCATGTCGCTACACACATACAAACACCACACATAGAATCTACTTTTGCCAAAAAAAAAAATTTCGGACACCCTGTATACATACATACAAACATAAAAACATATTAATACAAATGTATTCGATTTGCGTGAAATCCGACCTAATAAAGTTTATCTAAGTAATAATAGGACGTATATACAACACATATAAAAACAAATATAATCGATTTGCATGAAATCCGGTTTAATTACATTTATCCTGGTACAACTAGGAGTATTTGCTCAAACCAACACTTATTTGACAGCCTGTATACAGACATATATTTCCGTACACATAGAAATGCAAATATATACGATTTGCTTTCAAATCCGTCTCAATAATTAAAATCGGACGATCCATATAGAGCATCCAGACCTGTTGCAAAATAGTGTGCTGAGAAATTAAAATGACGATTGTGGAAAAACTAATCGTCGGACAGCGTCGGGGTTTTGCACATATAAAGTAGCTATCAATTACTACTTTTTCCCAAATTTTAAGCCATCTGCGTTAAAAATGGCCGATTTATGAATTTAAAACAAAAACTCTTAATTTTCCGGTTTTTCCGGATTTTCTCCGTTGCTACTTATCCTCTCGGGACGCTCAACCTCTCATTTTGTTCTTTTAATTCTCTATAAATCGTCCATTGACATCATTAAGATTGCTTCATTACTTTCCATTTTATAAGCAAAAAACTAAAAAATCACGTGTTTTTGCTTAAAAATGTTTATAACAAATTAATGGCAAAAATTTCAGAGTTGGATTTATAACAGGAATCATCTAGATGATGGCACAGGCGGTTTTCCAATAAGATTAATGTCACGACAAATCGCTCTATTGCTTGGCCTAGTTGGGTACTCTACAATCATCTTAGTGATGAAATATTCAGTTTTGAAATTAGCGAAAAAAAGTTAATTTTTTTGGCCGCTTCACCTGAGATGTGAAAAATTATACATAAAGAGCATGGTTATTAAAACTTGATGTAAAACAATATAGGGTGGCTCAAGAATCTAAAAGTCACAATTTAAAATTAAATTTTTAAGCCACCCTGTATGCCCTAGATAAAATTTTTGAATAATCGTGCTCTTTTTTACAATGTAAAACTTTCTATGACGATACTTTTTTGCTTGCTATGTTATGGTTGCTATGGCATGTACAATATTGTTCTCAGATTCGCGATTTTTTTTATCCTATATAATTAATAGCGAAACTCCTACACTTCTTCATTTTGAAGAGGAATAATGGAAGAAGCTTTAGCAAAAAATTAACATGTACAGGATGATCCGTTAAAAAAATATACGTCAAAGTCGAAATTTTCGCGATTTCGGTTGAAATTGGATAAAAGTCACAATAGTGGATTAAACCGTTTTAAATTTTCGAAGGTGTTAGAAGACCTAAGGTTACAAAATTTTGTTAATATTGGTTAGGATAGAAAAATTGGAAGTAATTTTTTTTTTAATTTTTTAAAGTTGAAAATGTCATTTGCAGACCCCTCTTTGGTACTAAATATCTCGAAAACGAAACGTCGGACAGAAAAACGGATTCAAACGTAAAACTTCAAAATATCAAATACTTTCTTTTTGCAATACATTTACCTATACCTAAAACGACTAGAAATAGGATAAATTTTGGAAAATTAGATTTTTGACCCATATTTTTTACGGTTTTTAATTTTTTCGTGGTCAAAATGGATCCAAATCAAAATCCCATATACCTAGCCGGAAAGAGCTTATCGAAATACGTTGATTTCATATTTTTTAGTTTCTTCGTTCCTTATAGGAATAGAGCAATCGACGATTTAATTTCGATGTTTAGATTTTTTGCCCTCGACATCGGTACATTTGAATCACTCTGTGTTTTTTCTACATACATTTTTGACAATTTATTAAACGCTATCTTATAGAGTGATAATCAAGCTTTAAATGAATCCTAAACCGGTCATCCAGGAGCTTATTTAGAGGGCAAAAATTGAACTTTTTTGATTTTTTCCAACAAATCCTATTTTTAACCGGCATTATTATATACTACATTTCTAATTAAGTGATTCTTTCTGGGATTATTATATGAGATGAATATCTAAGAATACCTCGGAATGATTTAACCCACATCTCGGAGAATTTTTTTTCAGATTTCCAATTTTAAATCTGACCCGTCATTGTGATATACACTGTATACTACCTAATGGAATACCCTTTCTATGATGTTTTGCCGCGTCATCGAAAAATTATTAAAATTGGTATTTAATGACTAATTCTTCAAATTATATGTTCCGAAATCCACACGGGAATGTCTATAGAGTCGTTGTCCGGTATCTGTCAAGCCGAAAACGGTTCAGAAACGCGAAAATCTCGCAAGAAAAACTGGCATTTTTTCGACATTTAGACCCTTCATATTTCCGTATAAAACTGATTTTGATATGCATTTGCATGGTCTGAGAAAAATTTAAAAAATTCGTATTTAATGCTTAAATCGTCCAATGAAATGTATTTTAACTAAAAATATAAACTCCGTTTAACCTTTGCCATGTATATTTCAAGCCGAAATCGGTCCAGGAAGCTTCCAATATCGCTACAAAAACTGTTATTTTCATGACATTTTGACAGGTCATATTTTATATATATACCTACGATTTGCTTTAAATCCGACAATTGAGTTACTATTTGTACAAAAGGCAAAGGTATTTGCCTATTCAAAGACCACACCAAGATTTTTGGACACCCTGTATACATTCACACTAAGACCCACACGTTTAAATAGGAATATAGTCGTTTTACGTAAAATCCCACCTAATTAAATTTATCTTGGTACCTACTAGTAGAAGTATTTGCCCTTACTAAGACTTTTCGGATACCCTGTATACGTATATACAACACAAATAAAAACAAATAAAATCGGTTTGCCTGAAATTCGGTTTAATTACATTTATCCTGGACTACTAGGAGTATTTGCTCCAACCAAGACTTTTTGGGCAGCCTGTATACAGACATATATGTAAATCGGTACACATATAAATGGAAATAAATACGATTTGCTTTAAATCCGAAAATTAAGTTTATATTTGTGCAAATAGCAAAGGTATTTGCCAATACAAACTTTTGTACTTTTCGGACACCCTGTAGACATATATACAATCACGCACATGCTGGAAGATATAAAATGTATTTTCGAATTGTTCTGGTTACTTTAAAACGATCCGAATCAATTCATTTCCCTAAAATTAAATTAAAATGATTTAATAATAATTAATATATTGCCCCAAAGGTATACACGCTTATGCTTCGGAATAAATGCATATTTTTGGATATTATAACTTTATAACAAATATTTCGATGCCACTGAGCGCAATATTAGAATCTTCAATGATGTCTTGTAGCGTCATCGGAAAATCGATAAAATTTGCATTTAAAGCCAAATTTATCCAATGAAATGTCTTTCTACCGAAAGTATAAGGTCCCTAATTCCCTTGCCAGGTAAATTTCAAGCCGAAGTTGGTCCAGACTGCTTCCAATCTCCCAAGGAAAACTGGCATTTTTGCGACATTTAGACACATATTTTAATACGTTTTTCCGTATAAAACTGATTTTGACATGCATTTGCATGCTCTGAGAAAAATTTAAAAAATTCGTATTTAATGGTTAAATCGTCCAATGAAATGTATTGTAAATAAAAATATAAACTCCGTTTTACCTTTGCCATGTACATTTCAAGCCGAAATCGGTCCAGGAAGCTTCCAATATCGCTACAAAAACTGTTATTTTCATGACATTTTGACAGGTCATATATTTTTAATTTCGATGTAAAGAGGGTCCATTCAATTGTTTTTTCAAGGCACGGCTTTTATATATGCACTTTTTAAAATTTTTCCTGCACCGATGCAAAAAAAGGTATTTATTTATAACTTTAACGAAAAAATATGGAATTTTAATTAGTGTGGAGTGTTCTCAGATGATGTAGGAAGAAAATAAACCAAAAAAGAGCTGTTAAATAAGAGAAATAATACATAATAATGCCATTTAAAGATGAATTTTGATGGAAAAAAACAGAAAAAATTAGTTTTTACCCCCTAAATCAGGCCCTGGATCACCCATTCGGGATTCATTTTAAAGCCTGATTACATCCCCAAAGGATAGCGTTGAAAAAGTTGGACGATATTAGATAGGAAAAGATACAGAGTGTTTCGAATGTAGAGATGTCATGAAAAAAAATGGTCAAAAATCGAAATTTAATTATCAATTCCTCCTTTCCTATTAGGAATAAAGAACTAAAAAATACGTTTGTAACGTATTTCGGCGAGCTCTTTCCGATAAGGCTCATGGGATTTCGATTTGGATCCATTTTGACCCCCCAAAAAATTCAAAACCGTCAAAAATTTGCATGAAATATCGTAATTTCCAGTTTTTCCCAAATTTTTCCAATTTCCAGTCGTTTTAGGTATAGGTAAATGTATTGCAAAACGAAAGTATTTGAGATTCTTTAGTTTTATGTTCAAATACGTTTTTCTGTCCGATGTTCCGGTTTCGACTTATTCAGTGCCAAAGTGGGGTCTACAAAGGGCATTTTTCGACATAAAAAAATTCAAAAGAATTACTTCCCATTTTCCGAATATCGCCAATTTCAATAGGGTTCGGAACACCCCGGTCTTCTACAACCTCTGAAAATTTAAATCGATTTAGTTAAGTTTTGCGACCTGTAATCGATTTCAACGAAAATCGCTGAAATTTCGACTTTGACGTTTTATATCTCCGAAACGGAACATCCTGTATAACTGAATTTTTTACCGAAGCTAGCCACACTATCCCTCTATTAACCCAGAAAATTTGGTTGCCCCCCCTCTAACCGTTTTCGAGAAAAAAAAATTGAAAAGGTGAAAATGTCAAAACGGACAACTTTCACACACACACACACACCTATACGGAGCTTGGGGGTCTTGGGAGGTACTTGCTTCTCAAGAGGTGTTGTGAGGTCCGTTCTTAATTACAGCTTTGCGAATATGTAAAAGACTGAACCCCCTATATGTTTCCTTTTTCTTTTTAAATACAACCATACACACTGCAAACACTCGAAAAAAAAATATTTCATCAGTACATAACCAGTGTTGTGAGGTCCTCAAACATGCTCCGCATTCGTGCATTGCTGTGAGGTCCAACATTCCTTGGACACGATTTTGCGAGACCATGTGAGGTCCTGGTCAACAAATAACTTAGATATTTTAAGTTTATTAATACTGAGATCTTGTTAATCAGTATAAATACTTACAAATCACTAAATAGTAATATTTTTTATTTAAGAAATTTAAAGTTCCGAAGACCAAATCAAAATTATTCACAGGAATTGTAAATTTAGTTTTGTTTCTTTCTTGCCTTCAAATTTAAGACTTCTTTGTTACAGTTTAGAGTTGTTACGGGTGTACATATATCGTTGGTTGTACTAATATTTCGTTTTAACATGTTTTCATTGTCTCACGAAAGAACTGCATACGAAAATATGTTGGACTACTGGACAGAGTTATACTATTTTACTAAGTTTTACGTAATCCACGTGTACGACACTAAACTATTTTGGTGTTTGTCGATTTTAATTGCGCAATATTGGGCATTGGGCAAACAACATAAATAATAGAAAATCATGGGCGCAGTATCGTTTAACAGAAAGATATTTTGCTTGTTCGTGACATTTATTCATTTGATGCAAGCTTATAATAGTGTATGTTATAAAATAGAGGGGTTAATTAGTGTTAATTAACATCATAGTTAGCCAGTATTATTGTATCCTAAACACAGAGTTGTAATGAATGAATTAATTTTGCATATTTGCAAGCTACATTACTAAATAAATATTTCTGCCGAAGCTTTTAAAACTTTTTCCACAGGGAGGAGATAAAATAACTGAACCTATATTTTTTACATAAACTGCGTAAACTGGAAAATTACCTCAGAGCAACAAAATTACCTCGTAAGAACATACAGAAGTGGAACGCGAGGCTTTTGGTGTGTATTTTTTGTCTTCACATATCGAGTCTTATACATAAACTTAAATGAATTTCACTTGTATCCAAGTGTATGTGCCAAAGTTAATGGAAATACCATCAAAACGTATACTTTTAAAAGTGAAATTTTTGGGCTATTCTCCTCTAATTATATCCAATTTGATGTAATTGTTAGAAGATTGTAATTTAATTAGGTAAATTTAAATTTTATTCCCCTACCGGTCATCCCAAAAAGAAGATAGGGACTATACAGCAAATTTGGATAAGTTCGAAATTCAAACTTCTTAAAAAAGAACAGGATTATAACCATGGCGTAGGTAAGCGAACAATTTAACTCTTACGATAATACTAGCAGCACACGCCTATATGAACACCTGCTCATGCACAGGAATATTAAAAAAAAATTGAATATCATTAAGCCATATCAATGCATCGTTGTAAGGGCCGACATTCTTGGATAAAATTTCGCGAGACTGGCGAGTTCCATTGAATTGAAGGTTTTGGGATAATGTGTTAATTATTTATTGCTTTGAGGATCAGTGAATACGCAATTGGTAAAAATAAAAAATCTTTCAATTAATACAACTTACTTTTTATTTTAATACAAAACATTTAACAAAAAAAAAACAAGTAGGATATCGATAGATATTTCCAAGAAAAACCTCGGATAGAGATTTTACAGTGGAACAAAAATATTTATACACACATTCTTTACGTGTTCTATATAGGAGACAAAAATTACCTCGTAAGATGATTTTTCAGTGGAACGCAAAATTTTTCAAATGTGTATTATCTTATATGTACAGAAGAGTTTCTGTTTTCAAGTGATTTTCATTTGCTTGATCACGTGAATCATTACTAACCATTTTATCATTAATTACACGTATATGAACCACCCGTTGAAATACCTACATACGTAATTACTGATAAAATGGGATGTATCGATTTACATCATCAAGCGAACTAAAATCCATCTGGATTGAAACAGCAACTCTCCTTAGTTTGTATGTTGATGCATACGTTACTATAGGGTGTTAAATTTAAATTTACGTCACGTGCATCCAAGAAACATTATGTTAGATGAGAAAAAGAAAGTACTTAGGGATAAAATTATTAGACTGTCCTTTTACTTCTAACTACATATCTAATTTGATTTCGTTTTCCATATTAAATTTGTAATTCCCCCTTTCCCCGCTTCCCGATTTAAATAATGAACACTGAACAGTATGTGCAAAAAAGTGTCATAAATAATAATAATTGTCATAATATACAGTGTAATTTTAATATGCAGTATCTACAGGGTGTTTCCTAAATTGATATATTTTTTAAATCCTTGATAGTAGAGAATATAAGATTTCGTGTTTAAAAAAATATAACTCACTTAACCTCAAAGAAGATTGAAAACTTGTGAATATTAGTGGCTAAAGTTTGTGGTGTTTTCGGTGTTTTTAATTTTTTAATATAGAATAAATTAGTATTGCAAGTCTTTAACAATTTTGACATCTCATGCAGGTAAAATAAGTTGGGAAACTGGTTGCTCTAGTTGCCAATTTAAACCTAACCTAACAATGGCCACATGCTCATCCTGTAAAACATCGATCTCTGAGGAATCTGAACTCAGATGTGATATCTGCATGCAGGATTTTTGCTCGGATTGCTTTCCGCTGAGCAACTCTGAACTCAGAGTGGTCCCACTAAAAAAACGAGTGTTGGTGATATGTTGCACATCTTGTAAATCTGCTGTGCGGTGTTCCCTTTTGAATGCTGAAAGAATTCGTCACCTAGAGGAAGAAATCAGGTTGCTGAAAGCAAGTATTGCTGATAAAGACCAGATTATCTTAGATAAGTCTGAAATTATAAAACTTCATCAGGCTAGGAATGATAATAAAGTAGTAGAAATTCCTACTGTCCCAGAAATATCCAACCATGCTGAACGTGCGGATGTTACTTTGAGTCAGGTAAATAGGGCAGTGAACTCTGCTTTGCGAGAAGTGGATTCTAACTTACATCAACAAAATCCAGCTAATCTTAACGCTCATGGTTCTGGATTGATGGGTGCTTTTGGAACGAGCAATCGAAATACTAGAAAGAATCCTAATGCTCAGACCAGCTGCTTTGAGGGAGTTCCTATGAAAGTATGCTATCATGTGAGTCGAGTTAATAGGTCTGCAACGAATATAAATGTCATTGATTACATTAAAACAAAAGCCAATGTAATTGGAGACGAGCAGCTGATAGTGACTCAACTAAATACTAGAGGTGAAACTAGTTCTTTTAAGGTGGGAATAGATAATAAGTATGTACCTTTAATTGCAAAAGAGAACTTATGGCCTGAAAATATTCTTTGCAAACAGTTTGTATTTAGGCGTCAACAACAAAATTCAGCAGGAGGAAGATTAAGATACCAACCAAATACAGAGCAAAGAAATCAAGAAAATTTTCGAGTCACCCAGGGAAACAGAAGGAGGTACTAATTAATGACAAACTGACTGTTTACTACCAAAATGTAAATGGTCTACGTACAAAGTTGGATATTTTGAATAAAAATGTATCAATTACTCATTATGATATAATTATGTTTACGGAGACTTCTTTAAATTCAGATGTTATGGATTCTGAACTTGGTCTGATTAATTACATTGTCTATCGAAGAGACAGGGATTCGAATGATACTGGTAAACTGAGGAATGGTGGTGTTTTGATTGCAGTTAAGAATCATGTGAAGTCTGAACTATTAAGTTTGGCCAACAGTAAATCTGAGGAGATATGGGTATCTGCTGACATAAATGACCATGTCAAAGAAATTTTTTGCTGTGTCTACATTCCACCATCATCCAGCTCTGAAATTTATGCAATGCATTGCAGTTCTGTGGAGAACGCTATACTCGATTTGAAATTGGTTGATAGTAATAAATCATTTTTAGCAGCCGATTCCATAGGCGCACCTACCTGACGTGCCGGTTTGAACCCTATTTACTTATCCGAATAATTTAGTAATCATTATTGTCATAACAGGTAAAAATAATTATGCCGAGAATTCCGGGAACAATTAATACACAATGTTACTTTTCAGGTAGTTACGAAAAATTAGGTACCTCTACTTATTGGTATAAAACTGTGAGTCATTTTAAGAGCGAACAAACCTAATGCGAGTATTCTAGGACACACATTTGGGTAATTTTTGAAAATGGAGAGTCTTTCAGGATTTATTCCAGTTAAGCGAGCTGCGAAATCAGCGCTAAGCATTAGTGAAAAGATTATTGTGCTTAATGTATTTAATGCACTTAGATATCAAAAAAGTGCAATAAGTATCGATTCTGCAGTGGAACTTTGTTCAAAGATGACAGGTATTGGAAAAGCAACCATCTACAGGCTGATGCGGGAAGAAAAGACAGGAACCGTGACGCCACCAAAACCATCTCCAGGAAGGCGAACAATACCGATCGATGAGGACGAAAAGGCCATCATAAGACGAAAGGTGCATTCATTCTATTTCAATAAGGAGATCCCTACTTTGGATAGAGTTTTAGGGGCAGTAAAAGAAGACTTTCCTGCAATCAAGAGAGATAAACTATGGAAAGTTCTAAGAGAAATGAATTTTAGATGGGAAAAACATAGTCGGAAGTCTCATTTGCTCGAAAAAGATGAAATAGTATGTTGGAGACGTAATTATTTGAGAAAAATAAGAAAATTTCGCAATGAAAACAAAACAATTTTCTATTTGGACGAAACATGGCTGAACGAAGGCTACACAGTTGGAAAAATATGGACAGACAAAAATGTGACTTCTCACCGGCAAGCATTTTTAGACGGTCTATCAACAGGAATAAATCCGCCCTCTGGAAAAGGAAAACGATTAATTATAACTCACATCGGTAGCTCCAATGGATTTTTAGAAGGTGGACTATTATCATTCCAATCAGTTCGTACAGGCGATTACCACGAGGATATGAATGCTGATGTTTTTGAGGAGTATTTCGAACAAATGATAGAGCTGATTCCACCTGGCTCCGTCATTGTGTTAGATAACGCTCCGTATCACTCCAGAAGATTGGAGAAGATGCCTACAACTGCTTGGCGAAAAGCAAAAATTATCGAGTGGCTTGTGGAGAAACAAATACAATTTGAGGACAATATGGTTAAAAAGGAGTTGCTATCAATTGTAAACACCCATAAACATCGGTTTCAAAAATATGTTGTTGACGAAATGGCCAAAAAACAAAATATAATAGTGCTTCGGCTCCCCCCCTACCATTGCGAATTAAATCCGATCGAACTGGTATGGGCTCATGTGAAAGGTTATGTGGCTAGAAAAAATACCACTTATAAAATGAGTGATGTTCAAAAACTCTTTGAAGAAGCGCTTCAAGAAGTCAACGCGGGGAAGTGGCAAAGATGTATAGAGCATGTACTAAAGGAGGAGGAAAAAATGTGGCAATTGGATAGTTTACTGGAGAAAACGGTCGAACCACTTATTATCAATTTAGGGGAAGAAGACAGTCCCTCAGATATTTCATTTTCTGATGATGATTAATTTAAAGCGAAGAACTGTAATGACTTACTATAAATTTTATAGAATTTCAAATAGAAACATTTTTCCAAATTTACTTGTTTATTAGTTGCTTTATTGTTATTAGTATTATATTTATTCAAATACAAGGGTAACAAATTATGCCACACATCCGAATGTTCACTAAATTATATAATTATTGTGTTTAATATAAACTTAAACCCACCCGAAAGCACGTGCATGAGTGCAAAACATCACAGGTAGAATACTACCGCTTATTGTTCGAGCCTCGGGTTAAGCTTTGTATTCGACGCCCTTATCAGATCTATAGGAATGGAAAGTTTAATAAATGCAAAAGGGTCTAGACTTTCAATGTATATACTATTTAAAACTTGGCAATTTAGGTGGACCACTCTGTGTACGTGTTTGACGGATTTTAATGATTTATTACTATCAACCAATTTCAAATCGAGTATAGAGAACAATATCCTGACCATAAACTATGTATAGCGGGGGACTATAACCTTCCCGGTTTGAAGTGGTCTAATGATTCCTTGGGTGTTTTTATTGATGGATACTCCATAGCTGCTGAGTCCCTCATAGAAACATTCCCATTTCTTAACCTTTATCAGTTGAACACTATACCTAATGCCAGAGGAGTTATGTTAGATCTGGTTTTCTGTGAGAACACCTGTGATACTGTATAAATGGCAGATGATAGTTTGATTGACTGTGATAGACATCATCCTGCACTTCTTATCGATATAAAGTGTGATACTAAGATAAAAAATATAGAGTATGAAGATGAAATATATGATTTTAAAAATTGTGAATTTGATGAAATCAGCACGTTCCTTTTGTGTACCAACTGGGATCTCTGCCTTAACTCTAGTGGTATTAACTGTGATATATCTGTTTTTTACTCAGTTTTAGATTATGCTTTTAACTTGTATGTACCCAGGATAAAGATAAAGAATAGTTATAAGTTTTTCTTTCAGTTTTTTGATGTTTTCTCTGATTTTTTAATGTGTTTTTACATAAATTTGCCTAAATATGGTTCAAAAAAATAGTGTGTGATAACTTGTATAGATGTGTTTAAGTAAAAGTGCCGAAATTTAAAGAAATTTATTGAAAAAGCTAACCTAAAAGTTAAATTTTTTTTTTTGGAAAAACGATACGAGACCGCCAAAAACTGACTTCGGATTCGTGTTCTACGACCCAAAATTAGGGTCTGTGCAAAATTTCATTAAAAAATTCGCCTTTTCCGGTAATCCGAATAATTACCGATTTTTTTTCTTAATTTTATTTTGATCCGCTAGACAGAGACAGAATTTTCCATCAGTTTTTCATGCTAAAATAAGGACCTGTTCAATCCGCACTGAAATTACGCACCCCCCCCCCCCCCCCCCCCAAAGGAAAAAATATAGACGCCCTTGATGGAAATACCATCAAAATAACAATAGACATTATTTCCAGGAAAAACCTCGGGTAGAGATTTTACAGTGGAACAAAAATATTTATACACACATTCTTTACGTGTTCTACATAGGAGGCAAAAATTACCTCGTAAGATGATTTTTCAGTGAAACGCAAAATTTTTCAAATGTGTATTATCTTATATGAACAGAAGAGTTTCTGTTTTCAAGTGATTTTCGTTAGCTTGATGACGTGAATCGTTACTAACCATTTTATCATTAATTACACATATTATTATATGGACCACCCGTTGAAATACATACGTAATTACTGATAAAATGAAATCGATTCACATGATCAAGCGAACTAAAATCCATCTGGATTGAAGCAGCAACTCTCCTTATTTTGTATGTTCATGCATACGTTACTATAGGGTGTTAAATTTAAATTTACGTCACGTGCATCCAAGAGACATTATGTCCGAAGAGAAAAAAGAAAGTACTTAGGGCTAAAATTATTAGTCAGTACAGGGTGTTTCCTAAATTGATATATTTTTTAAATCCTTGATAGTAGAGAATATAAGATTTCGTGTTTAAAAAAATATAAAAGAATCTTAATTTTTTTGGCATTAGAAAGAGCGTGCAATACGGTCCTATCTAAATAATGTATATGTTATTGGTTTATTACCGTTAATACATGTACTAGAAATACGTAAATAAATAAAGTTTTACAAATTTTTTAGCGGTTTAAAATAATTCTACATGAAATTTTTCCTTTCGGCTTATCTGATAAATAATTTTGCACAGGATCGGATATAGATTTTTAGCAAACTTTTGAAGCCTATATATCTGCCTGGTTTTTGAGTTATTTAAAAAAGTAATTCGAAAAATCATTTTATTTTAACGAGTCCTACAGACAGTTAAAAAAGAAAGAAGTGCCAACTGAGAAATACGTAAGACGTACACACAAAAACACGCAAAGAATTTTTCTTACAATTACTTCCTTGTGAAAGTTTTATGTTCGGTTTAAATTTTTTATCGTATTGCAGAGTATATCTATAAGAGAGCATGTTTATATCATGGCATTATTCTTTTATTAAAATACTTGTTGAAAAAGCATTAAGAATACAAAAAATATGGGAAGTTATACTCCAGGCCTTATGTTAGCGGGCAGTGGAACAAAAAAGTGCAGTGGGGAACCAAGTGTGTGCAGTGGGAAAATGATTTTTTTGGACCTAAAAATAACTAACTGCCCATAATTAATTCGTATTTGCGTTCACTCTCCATCGCCAATAATGTTGAGTCATCAGGCTATTTATAATTCCCTTCCTTTATCTTTCAGTTACATTCCCCCCCCCCTTCCATTTTAATGACAAGAAAGATCAATAATAATAATGTGCAGTAGGAAAAAAAGCTAAGACTAAGGCCTGTTATACTCTACATACGCCACCATCTTGTAAATGACAATATGAATGCCAAATTTATGTTTTTAAAATAAAGTGATAATACTAGCGACATTGCTAAATTTCCCAGTGGGATACTATTAACCTTTTTTCTCAACTTGACAAATTAAGCGATCTCTTATGGTTGCAGAACACTAAATTTGTACATTTTGCAATTTAAATTTCAAACTAAAATTGTAAGCAAATCTGTTATTCACAGGTGATATCTTACCATAATTTTTAGTTGTGCATTTATTTCTAAAACTTTACACCTAGTCGTTCTAAAAATAAACAATCAGGAAATAGTGCAAAAATCTGAAGGGAAACACAGCATCAAAGGTTTTTCTTGCTGATGGCTGTACTACCTCTGGTAAATTGAAAAGTAATAGTAATAAGCACGATTCCGACCATCCGAGACGATGTGAGGTTTCGCATACACATAAGACTAATTAACATTGTCGTTTACCATCCATCGTTATGAGATCTTAGAAGGTCCTACTGTGTATTGTTGGACCTCGCAACAATAGTAACTTCCGTCTGACAAGTGTACAAAAAGTCACCTGCCAGAAAATCTGTGAACTAAAAATCCAACGTAAAAGGCCTTTGGGGGGTAATTTTAAAATATAGCTTTTATAGGTACAGAATCAATCGCCTTCATATGCAGAATGCGGATCTGCGGTTCTTTTGTTACGAGGTCCGGAATTAGGACCCCTTAACGAAAAAATACCTCCCAGCGTCGGTGGGTAGTGGCCAATTGACCTCGCAAGATACCCGAACTCCACACACACACACACACACACACACACACACACACGCTTCGCGGTCTATAATAAAATTTTAATTTCTTTACTAAATTATGCGTCTTTTTTCCGTGTTTATTTAGGAAAGTCATTTGTACCTATCTCATAGCAAAATAACAGCAAGATGTTAAAAAAAACTGAAATAGTAGGAATGTTATAGCTGATAACTACTCTTTGGTATACCTGTAACGATACTGCTTGTAACAAATTATTTTTTTTTTGAAAACGGACTCCCTCGTTTTAGAGACTAGCGTATAATTTATATATTTTTCTTTTTTTCAAATCATAATTTTTTATTATTACTTAGTGCTCCTTGAAGGGTCATGCAATGTAGATACAAAAAAACTGCACAATAAAATGTTTTATAATACCATTGCTTGTCCATAAAATGTCACTCATGATAAGAAATGGTGCATGAACCAAAACAAGTTTTGATCTCAACAGATTTAATGTACACCAGTGAACAACAAAATGGTACATCTACTTCACAGTCCATGTTCCAGTTCTCTAAGAAAAACTATTAAGAAATACTTGCATTTTTTTTAACCACGACAGTACAATACGAGTAGATCGGGAGCCTTAAATCTAGCAAGATGTGCCTCTAAAAATATATTATATAAAAGTAAATTTTTAAACAAAATTTTATAAACAGCTAAAACTGAAATAGTTTAGGCTCCAACAAAACTTTTCAAATAATTACAATCTATTTCACTTCTGTTTTTACTTTAATGCGGTTCAATTCCATTGTGTCAAAAATTTTGGTTTAAAATATTTTTCATTTAACACACTTATTTTTTTTTTTTTCATTTTTGGCACACGGAATACTTTATTTTAAATTTATCAGTGTCAAACCTACTATTTTAATGCGGCTAGTTTTATTAATACGAAACAGCATTAATTAACGTTTTCCTATTTCCAAATTTTTTACTCATGCTATCTGTGACCGAAATTTCTGGGTTTAGGACTTCTTGTTAAGATCAATGCCAGTTTCATTATTAAAGCACAATCTTTTTTTCTTTTTGGTGAATAGCGCAGCATGCCTACCACTTACATTTTATATTTTCGGTGTTCGTCAAAACGAAAAAAAAAAGCTCAGCACTTGTGTCAATCTGTCTTCAGCATATCTCGAAAACTGATGAACTCCAAAATTTAATGTGTGTACTATTTACTATAAGCCCGTAAAATTAAAATATTTAAATTAAGTTGTCAGTCGACGTTAGTCGTTATTATTATGATTGAAAAAATTCAATTAGTGTAATAAACAAACAGGATAAAAACTGAAACTAATTTTTTGAGAATCTTGTCTTCCTTATATTTCCAAAATTATTACACACAAAAAAGTATGGAGACTTGTATAATATCAATTTGAAGTTTAATTTTAGAAACGATGTATCCACTAAAACCAGTTCATTAATTTTACTGACATAAGAGTTAAAGATCGTTAGTAATAAAAATCAAAATTTAATTTAAAAAAATGTTGTACCGTTAAGGATCCCTGTAATGTTCTAAAAGTTGTATAAACAATAGCTTATCGATCCTTTTTCTAAAATCTTAAATGTGTTTAGGAATTACAATTTTTTATTAATAAGTTTATATATTCTGCCCAAGATATCTGCAACCGGAAAAAGAATTTAAAGAATGCAATGAAAGGCTTAAAAACGTTACCAATTTGTTTGTAAACCAGATGTGGTAAGAAAAGTTTAAATCTTAGCGGAAAATGAAGTTTTTCAAAATTGGTCTGCAAACAAATGGGCAACGTTGTTTAAGCCTTCCCTTGCATGCTTGAAATTCTTTTGCCGGTTGCAGATATATTGGGCAGACAATAATAGAAATAGCTCAATGTATACCTAACAGCGTGGTTTCATAAAACAAGCAATATTACTTAGATTATATTATTCTGGTATACTGTAAAAAATGTATGCAAAATTTTATGTTTACAAATAGAATATAAATAAACATACTATGTAATATATTTGTAATTTAAATTTTCTTTTCTTTATTGTTTATTATATACACTTTTGATTTTCATTTATCTATTAAACACGGTAATCTTTTAGCTTTTGCAGATGATACTCAAATATACCACTCAATCAAGTACACAGATTTAAAAAATAGTATTTCCTTAATCAATAAGGATATTTTAAATATTTCGAAAACTATAACTGATCACGGATTAAAAATAAATGAAAATAAAACTAACTTAATTTTAACTGGTCCTAAAACACTAATCACTAAAATAAAAAATAATTCTGATTTTAAAATTGTTCTAAACAATAGTTTTAAGATACCGTCAATCGAATTTGGCAAAAATCTTGGCGTAATTTTTGATCAGCATCTTAATTTTCATGAACATATAAAAGATATAATTAAAAAAGCATACTACAAACTAAGAACTTTATATAACTTTAAGGACTACAAATTCTTCAAAATAACTGTTCGTTTTTCAGTAGGGCTAAAAAAGTATGATCACGTATCACCTAGTTTTGACCAACATAATTTAATTAAATTAGAAAAAAGACGCGAAATCCACATATCCTGTTTTATTTATAAAATAATTTTAACTCAGAAACCAAGATATTTATTTGAAAAAATTGAATTCAGGAATAATATTCATAATGTTAATACTAGAAATCAGAACGCAATAGAAATACCTAAACATCATACTGAAAAATATAAGTCTTCGTTTAAATATAACTCTTCTGTAATTTATAATAATATTCCTTCTAGTCTGAGGGGCTTAAGCTATATAACTTTCAAAAAAAATATAAAAAATTATTTAGTAAGGGTAGGATTGGAAGAATGATTTTTTATAAATCAAAACCCTACCTATTTATGCCAACTAGTATACTACTGTCACTTTTTGGTTTTCTTTTTTACTTTATCATTTTTATATTTTTAATTGTTTTATTGGCATAAATAAACATCTTTATTATTATTATTATTCATAATAAGAAAAATTGTTTAATTTTTATTATTAATTTCGGCGACACTTAAAAAGGAGAAAGTAAAAACACTCTGTAAAAACACAACTAAATGAAATTGTCATCATTTTCGTGGAATAAATTAGACCATTAATTTTTAGTTACCTAAACCTAACAAATCAACAGATATACCTACCCTTTTATATTAGTGTAGTTTATTAACGCGCTATGTATAATGGAACCTGTTGTATTTCGTATACGAACGTAAAATTAAAGAATCCGACAACGCTGTCCTTTAAATCGTCACGCGTTCGAGCGCCGAAATCAAATTTTGCTGTAAATCTGCCGGTCTGCATATTTGGCCAGCGCCTCTCGCGGTCTACCGAATAGTCTTGCATGAGACTTCTAGTGCGTAGCTATTATTTTCTTTGCTTAGGCTTAGTTAAATAATTTTATTTGAGTCTGATAATAACTCAATTTATTTTCCTTTATTACTTTACCTTTTTGTCACCATCTCTATCAATATCTTCTATTGTCTCTTGTACAACAATTATCCGCATCTGATCAACTTCTTCAGGATGCAAAAATGAGGCAAATTCTTCTTTTGATAAATGATCATCACCATTCTGATCTGCTGCTGACCATCTTCGTCTATCTCTTTTTAACATAGCCCTGTAAGTTTTCTCTTCGCCGTTTTCACTAACTTGTGCATTCTCGTGATTGAGAAATCCGTATATATTTTGCTGATACCTTTCCCAAGAAATTGTCTCTTTATCAGGGTTGTGTTGTTTCCATTGCCGATCTACATCTTCCGCTATATATCTTTTTTGAGTAAATCGGATCCAATCTTTGAGTTCTTCGCGTGATATAAATCCATCTTTATTGCTGTCAATTTTCTCTACGATTAACCTAAAAAACATAAAGTGCTTATTGGGTGAACAGAATGTAAGCAGTACTTTCAAATAAGTAAATGCAAAATAATAACTTTAAACCACATTGTATACACTGGTGTTACAACCAGTGGTGTTCACTTGTAAATCGTTTCAGTTTTTCCCTTTGGTTGCCGACTTAGTTTTATCAATTTCTCAAAAACTAAACGTATTGTTAAGAAAAATATGATTTTACTTTATTTTGTTATTATTTTAATATATTTTTTTTGGGCCTTATTCTCCTCAAGTAATTTTAATTAGTAATTTAAATGTCAATTATTCAATGTTAGTTTTCTAACGCACAAATTTCTCTTTTTCGACGCTCTTCCACGAACATGCGCAGATTCACGCATGCTCCAGAAAAGACACTTCCGTTTTGGCTTAACTACGAGAAGCACGGTGTCACTGTCACAGCGATATAAATCTTGAATTTTATTCCTAAAAACTACCTAAATCAATGTGTTTATCCATGTGTACATCTACAATTCACAAGGGAATGGAAAGCAGCAAAGAGGGCCCTCTACCACTTCGGCAAAGCAGTAAAAGGTAAGAGTGTTCGAGTCTCAGAATTTGTGCGTTCCATTCAAGTCAAACTTTTGTCATTGTAGTTAAAATAAAATAATTACAACCATTCATCAAAAAAGATACACTCCACTTAACAATTTCTCTTTATCTCTAACAAATTTTGGTACGTCTTCGCCGACATAAATCAGTAATTATTGTGCTTAAATATATCAAGAATATTCATTTTACTGGCCCACCGCCATATACAGGATGTTATGAAATTCACTGCATATATTGAATCCGATAAATCCTGGATCGCTGATACATGATTTTTCACTGAATCCTATGTACTTTAGTTTGGCTATTAACATATTATGATTTAAGGAGTCAAGTGCTTTAGACAAATCAAGAAAAACTAAATTAGAAGCAAAACCATTATCCCAGTTATCAAGTATGTCATCCTTAAGTTTACAAAGAACAGTGCTAGTGCTATAATTTTCTCTGAAACCAGACTGATTGCTAGGTATCATGTTGTATTTATTGACATACTCAGTAACTTGATTAAAAATTATACGTTCTAAAATTTTGGATATAATAGATAATAAAGTAATAGGACGAAAATCATTAGAATTTTGTGCATTGTTAACTTTTGGAATTGGTATAACTATACTAGTTTTCCATAAATTTGAAAAACAGTTATTTAATATTGAGAAATTAATTATATTTTTTAAAGCATTTCGACAATCAAAGTTAATACAAAAGTTTAACATGCGTATCGTTATACCATCAATACCACAAGCATCTGGTTTAATGTTAGGTAGGATTTTTATGATATCATAATTCGTAATAGGCTTTAAATTGAGACACTCATTATTTTTGATATTAGAAAATTTATTGTTAGAAAAAAATGATAATAAATTTTGATTAGGTGAAGTATTTTTCACAGAATTTACAAAAAAGTTATTTAAATCATGCGCGCTTGGATACTCACTGACAAATTTTGATTCTTTCAAATTGACACTAAACTTTTTTAAATTTTTCCAGAACGTTTGAGGATTATTTTGATCTATATTATTTTTAAAATATTTTTGTTTTTCATTCTTAATAGTTTTTGATAAAAGATTTCTTAAATTCACGTAATATATCCAAGACGATGATGATTTATTTTTGTTATATTTTTGGAGAGCCTTTCTTTTTAATTTAGATAATTCTTTTATTGCAGTAGTAATCCAAGGATTGTACTTTTTAGTTCGAATAGTTTGTAGAGGAGCATGTTTATTACATAAATTTAGTACAATATTATTGAATATCTCTACTTTTTTATCAAAGTTAGTTGTTGTTTCGACTGAATTCCAATTAGTTTTTCTAAATCTTGATTGAATAAATCAAAATTAATTTTATTAAAATTTCTGAAGTATTTCATTTATTTTCTAATTTTAAACTACAAAAAATCATAGAATGATCAGTTAGTGAATTACCAGAAGAATTTAAAAATTTTTAGTTTGATATATACCACAGTCAGTAAAATTTAAATTTTCGTCAATATATAAATGATCGATTAATTTTGGATTTTTCTCATTTCTTGTTGGATCTAAAATAACTTGCTTTAAACCGAAAGTAGACATTAAATTTTCAAGATAATAACCATCAATACCTTTATTATAGAGGTCAATATTAAAATCCCCAGTTATAATCATTTTGTCCACTGATAAATAAATTTCAGGAATAAACAATTCTAAAACTGAAAGAGAATTGTAATTTAAATTAGGTGGTTTATAAATTACACCAAGTCCTATTTTCTTTTTATTAATTAAAATATTTAGCCATAGTGATTCTAGTGGAGCTGTATCACAGATTACTCCTACCAGATGCGAATCTCTTAATAAATTTCCTATATCAAGATTCCGCGGTCTTGGCGCTTCAGAGCAGCCGGTCGCTTGGAGCGTCGATGCCGTGAATGGAATTTTCCACGCGTTTGGTAGGTTTTAATTCAGAGAAATTATGGATTATATTTCAAAATATTAAAACATGATATTGTGTGGCATTTTATATAAAATTATATCATTAACAAATACAAAAACGTATATCGTTTATTAAAATTACACTACAACCTAGTACAACCACAATTTAAACCATAAAATCAACGCAACAAAACTGATGTAATAACATTAGCCTGCTATCTATTCCACCGAGACGCTCGCACACGCTAACACCGAGGAATTCAATGTTTGGCGATAGACTAAATATTGTGACTGCCGGCACGTTATAAATTCTCTAAATTGAGCCACCGTCGAAAGCGTAAGATTCGCATCTGGTAGGAGTAATCTGTGGCTGTATCTTGAAGTAA
This sequence comes from Philopedon plagiatum, assembly GCA_963971165.1. Classification (NCBI taxonomy): domain Eukaryota; kingdom Metazoa; phylum Arthropoda; class Insecta; order Coleoptera; family Curculionidae; genus Philopedon; species Philopedon plagiatum. The sequence continues at coordinate 55,660,105 of OZ020192.1, read as the reverse complement.
TTTTTTTTTTTACTTTTAAATATGTTTTCATATAAACACCTATACCTCCTCCTTTACCAATTCTGTCTAATCTAAAAAAATTATAATCAGGAATTTCAAAAGTAATAGAAGAATCATTATGAGAAAGCCAAGATTCAGTAATTAGAAAGTTTCCTATTTCAGAAATATCAAGTAACTTCAACATCATTTAATAGTCTTTCACTTAACTTGTCAAACAAAAAAAAATATCTCGATATCTTCAAAATTGACGAACTTATTCAATTTCTTATTTAATAACTTCGCGCGCGGCTTTTATAGGCCGTGACGTCCAAACACACCACTCTGTCGCCCCATGGTCGCCGGGCTGCGTATTGGCATTGTTTACCACAGTGCAGCGCATATACGGCGTTGGAACGCAGTAAAGAATGGCCAAATGTTCGCCGCATGTATCCAGGCAAAGCTTACCGCGGTTCAGCACAAACTGAACGCGCGTTTTCAATTTTGTCGAATTTTAAGCCTAAACATTTTAGTTATTATTCGTCCAACCGATGTAATTTTTTATGTGTGTATTTCATTTGACTGAATGTGCAATAATATAAACATATATATTGAAAACGCGAAATGACTAAACAAGCCCATTGATAAAAATCAATTCGCAGCCGATTTGTTGACTTTTCCAATTTTCAACCAGCTAAAATCGATCTGATCTGACGGCGGTTTGTGAAAAAAAAGTGGCACGTGGCATTCAACTCTCGTCAGGCTAAGTGTATAGTTTGTATATCGAAGGTGTTATTTAATAATCTTGCAACTGTATTATAGATATGACACATACGTTAATGATGATACATCGAGATGGAAGCTATGATGTAACATTAAGCTTTCGATATAAAAACAATATTTGAGGGTGGCATATTTATATTTAAAATACAAACAATATTTGAGGGTGACAAATTTAAATTTAAAAATCTTGTAAAAAATACTTTTTAAAAAAGCTTTTATTATTTAGATGTTACTTCATAATGCTGAATGCTATTTCTGAGTGGACGTAGTTAGCGTGGGTGGATCCTAAGAAAAGGAGTATCAAAGAATCAAAGTTATCACTGAAACAGATATACTAATATCTTATGTTAAATTGACTGTCTTAAAAGCTCGTCGCGCGCGAAAAGTTCATACAGGCATTAATTTTGTTTAGCAGAAATTGTAAATACCTAAGTATGCATTTTTTTCTTTTCTATTTACGTGACAAGCTTTTGAGACAATAAATTTAACATAATATATCATACCTGTTTCAGTGATAACTTTGATACTACTTTTCTTAGGATCCACCCACGCTAACTACGTCCACTCAGAAATAGCATTCAGCATTATGAAAAAACTATACTTATTTTTTTCGTTTTAGTACATCTAAATAATAAAAGCTTTTTTTAAAAAGTATTTTTTACAAGATTTTTAAATTTAAATTTGTCACCCTCAAATATTGTTTGTATTTTAAATATAAATTTGTCACCCTCGAATACTGTTTTTATGTTTGTATTTTAAATATATTATTTTTATATCGAAAGCTTAATGTTACATCATAGCTTCCATCTCGATGTATCATTATTAACGTATATGTCATAACTATAATACAGATGCGAGATTATTAAATAACACCTTCGATATACAAACTATACACTTTGCCTGACGAGAGTTGAATGCCACGTGACACTTTTTTTCACAAACCGCCGTCAGATCAGATCGAATTTAGCTGGTTGAAAATTGGAAAAGTCGACAAATCGGCTGCGAATTGATTTTTATCAATGGGCTTGTTTAGTCATTTCGCGTTTTCAATAAATATGTTTATATTATTGCACAATCAGTCAATTAAAATACACACACAAAAAATTATATCGGTTGGACGAATAATAACTAAAATGTTTAGGCTTAAAATTCGACAAAATTGAAAACGTTCAGTTTGTGCTGAACCGCGGTAAGCTTTGCCTGGATACATGCGGCGAACATTTGGCCATTCTTTACTGCGTTCCAACGCCGTATATGCGCTGCACTGTAGTAAACAATGCCAATACGCCGCCGGGCTAGCTGCCCGCTGCTGCTTTCGCGTGTTTACTTTCATGCATTGCGTAAATCTGTGGCATTGTATCCTGTCCGGTAAGAATAACACTAAACATTAAACGGGCGCCTATTCCGCTGTTGACGGAGTTGTGTGTATAGACGTCATCGAGCCTCAGCCAACGTGAGCGTAGCATCTCAGACTTTGAAGGACGATAACTTTTTTATTTCTACAGATAATTAAATACAACAAATACATATGTTTTTTACATTTTTAGGACTATTTATTAAGAGAAAATGAAAAAAATGGAAACTTCCTAATTTAAAGAATAAATTCTTTAAATTCATAGAAAGATGATTTTAATGATCTAATATTTACGTGAGTGACTAGTATGTTACCGTCATTATTTAGTTTTTTTGTGAAATGAATTTTTGTTTGATTCCAACAACTTATTTCTAGGAGGGAAATATTTATTTATAAAAATCCCTTAAGGCCAAATATCTTCATTTAAAAATTCATTTTTGTATTTGTATGGTATCTTGAAAGCATCCGATTTGGAATTTTTTGTAAAAATTTTCTCACAAGAATAGTTCAAATTTTTGTACTGATTCAAATAAAATGCCTTCTTCTTTAGTTCCTTTAACATATCCAATAGAGAACAGACGATAACAATTCAATTTCTTTCGAACCACAAATAAATTTTGAATTACTTTTCTTCATTCCATTAGTATTAATTTTTTCATTAAGATTGGATTGTTTTTTTGACAAATTTAAATTTGTTATGTTATGGTTAACACTAACATTGACATTTTTATTTTCGGGGATAATACCACGAGAGCTTAAAAATTACCGATAATTTTTCACGATTGCGTGTTTTCTATAATTTCACGAGTCCGCAGGACGAGTGAAATTTGCAAAGAAAACACGTAAGAGTGAAAAATTATCAGTAATTTTAAAGCTCGAGTGGTATTTAGGGGATTATTTCACGAATGAAAACACAAACTGCTCGAGTGGTATTTAGGGATTATTTCACGAATGAAAACACAAAAAATATGAATTGAATATTTATTAAACAATTTAAACAACAAACCTTACTTTTAAATTAAACTAAAATTTATTTATTATTTATTGTATAATAGAAATTACAGCCATGGTAATTGTGAATAACATTTTGATGGCGAAAATGACAGGAAAAAATTACCGGTGTAATTTTTTTTAATTGACGTAACGTCAAAATATTATCGCTGTAATTTTAAAAAACTTTACTCATCTTACGGGACTTTTAACACATGAGTGAAATAATCACTGACATTATTGTTTTTTATTTGTAGTATTTCAGAATTTTTAGATAAGATTTGATGATTTTTTACTATGTTGGAATATTGTTTTTTCTCACATCTTAAATATGGATTTTCTGATGCTAATGGAATATTATTTGAGGCATGAGACATTCTTATGTATTCTTCTGAGGAAAGAAATCTAACTAATTCAACATTAGATTCTTTAAGGTGAGTTATATCATCTTTTAGGGATTTACAAAAATTAAATAATTTTGAAATTTCTTCACCAAATTTTTGGGAGGATACTAAATTTGAATTTTGACTAAAATTGATTACTAGAACTTTGTGATGGGAATAGATCTTGAGACAGGTCATTTTTTACTTTTTTTCCGGTTAAAATGCTCGGTAATATTTTCATTGAAAATGCTGTAGCATTTTGGTGGGCGGTTATGTTCCGTTTTGCCACTAATTTTCTTTAATTTTATTAATAATTTTCTTTGGTTTGTTTTAATTAAACCTTCGCGATATTGCTCGCGTCAAATCCCCTCCGTAATTGGTCGATTGTGACGCGCAGGTGTGCGCGAGGAACGATGTTACTACCGGCAGGACGGAACTACCAAATTTTAAAACCACACACATGAACAAGACTTGAATTGAGTTGGTGGGTCCCGCAATTTTGTGTTATTTAGTGAACCGCTGATGTTGATCCCGTAGCAAGGCCTTGCAGGAAGCCCCAATTTGAGGACACTGGTAAGATCATTGCGTAAGGGATTCTTTCGCCGCTATACATTTTGATTTTCGTTAAAATTAATCTATTTTGCTGAATTGAATGAACCAGCAATTTCATTATTACAAATATAAAATACAGGTATATACAGACAAATAATCATTTTTTTTATTCATTTATTCAAACAGTGCACTACAGAACTTACGTCTAAATGCATATTAAGAAGCAAAATATAAAAGTACATCTCTCTTTAATACCGAAAGACTTATGGCAAAAATGTCACAGTTTAAAAAATGTCTATTATAGTTGTATAACAGTCTCTCGATGAAAGCACTGCGACCGTAGTTAGTTCTATGTGTTTGATTATGAAATAACTGCACCTGCCTGGTTCTCCGCAATGGTACGCGAAACAAAACAGCTTGAAGTAAGCCCCTGCACTCCACTGAACCGTTAAGCAGCTTATAAAGAAAAATCATAAGGGCTCTTTTTCTGCGGTATTGTAAAGATTGAAGACCGCATAAAAGAAGCCTAGTTTCATAAGGAATATTATCGTATGGAAATTTATATTTAAACAGGAGATATTTCGTAAATTTATTTTGAACTCTTTCTAGTCTAGTGATATGATACTGGTAGTAGGGGTTTCATATTACAGAACAATACTCCAATATACTGCGGACCAAACAGTTGTAAAGAGCAGTCAGCGCCTTGGTGTCATAGATATGTTTTGTATGTCGTTTCATAAAACCCAACATCCTAAAACCTTTAAGTATTATACTGTCTACATGCAGGGTGAATGAAAGACTACTGTCGAAAATCACACCAAGATCGTTAAAATAGGACACCTCTTCCAGGTTAACATTATTAATGGAATAAGTCTGATTTTGCGGATTGTTACAAAGCTTGTGACAAACAGTATCAAATCAACAGTGACAAATCGGTGTAAATAACATCGACTTGGCATCCCGCCTCCACCGAGGAGACCAGAAAGTTATGATAGACAGCCAGATGTGCCTCCAAAAAATCCATGCTGTTCCTCCATTATGTAATTTCTATAAGTATTGAAAAGTTCATCGCTTATAATGGCCTCAAAAATTTTAGGCATAATAGAAAGCAAGGAAATACCGCAATAATTTTCTACGTCACTTTTGTCACCAGTTTTAAAAATTGGAATTAAATTGGCATGCTTCCAGATGTCCGGGAAAATGCCACTGTTAAACGATCTTGGAAATAACAAACACAGTGGCATAGCCAGGGATGAACTGCAACTCTTCAACAAAACAGGATGAACTCCATCAGGACCACCACCTTTGGACGTATCCAGACTCTTTAATCTATCAAGAACTTCCCCCACAGTAAAATAGTGCGTTGACAGCAGGCTGGCACACTCAATTTGACATAAATCGCTTATATTTACGTTGTATACAGAATAATATGATTGGAAAAGGCATTAGCTATAAGATCAGGATCCGTTAATTCTTGGTTTTGGTATTTCATGACACTCGGCAAACTGGAATCTTTCTTTAGATTGTTTATAAAATTCCAAAAATGCTTAACATTTTCTGGGATGAGATGTTCAGTTTGTGTGACGTACAACATGTAACACATATCAGTTCTGTACTTAACTTCACGACGTACACTGGAATACGCATCATAATCCGTGCTTTGATCAGACCTTTTAAACTTATTGTACAGTTTATTTTTTTGACCAATTAGTTTACGTAGCGGCGCATCAAACCATTTTGGATGTCTATGATCTTTAATAATTTTTTGTGGAATATACATGTCTATACCCTGGAATAGTCTTTCATAAAAAATGCTGACCATACGGTTTATATAAGTTTCTGAAGGCAAGAACGACCAATCCAGTTGATTAAAATATTGATTTAGGTTATTATAATCTCCTTGGAAAAACTGATAAACCTTTAGTTCGGTTTTATTTTTGAGATATGTTATACAATGGATGTTGTTCTGTTAGGTATAATGTTATGTTTGATCTAGTGAGTAGTAGTTGTTAAGTTGTCATTAGACTGTCAGTGTTATCTCCAGAAGATCAACAAAACTACTTGAAACTATCGCCCGACTATTATTAAAGAACCCATTAGAAGACAGTACAGAACATGGTGGCAGAGGTTGAGTGTTGGTCAGGCGAAATGTTCACCGAAATCATCGGAAAACGATAAAATACTTTTGGCATTCGGTGAAAGATTTTTCAGGAAAAAATAAGGTATTTCCCTAGTAACCAGAAGTAAAAGGTATGCCGGGCCGATAGGTGACAGCAGTTTGTCAAAACAAAAAAAAAACTTTTAGAAGAGTTTTGGAGTAAAGCAACAAAAAATCAGTTTCTCGCGGAGAGAAAAGAAGAAAAAATAAAATCAAAATGCCAGATGAGACAAGTACACCCGTAATTAATTTGCCTGTGCCTGTGCAACCTCCTGAAAAACTTAATTTTTCAATGCCGAATTTTTGGCCTCAGTGGAGAAAAAGGTTTGAAAGATATATGTCAGTATCCGGACAAGATAGCAAAACAGATGAGGAAAAAATCAATATTTTGGTTTATATTATGGGGGAAGAGTCAGAAGATATACTTTTACAGTTCCCCAGTTCTCCAAAAAAATATACTGATGCTTTGAAAGCATTCGAGGATCATTTTATTAACCGGCGGAACATTATTTTTGAAAGATACAAATTTAATTCACGAGTGCAAAGACCTGAAGAATCAATTGAAAGCTTTATTACCAGCTTACATGCATTAGCAGAAAATTGTGATTATGGCAGATTAAAAGATGAACTAATTCGTGATAGAATAGTGGTAGGAATGTTGGATATGAAAACAAGCGAACGTTTGCAACTGCAATCAAAACTGACGTTGAGTGATTGCATTTAGACTGCAAGACAAGCCGAGCTACAAGCAAATCAAAATAAAGAATTGCACTTGGATCTACGAAGTCGGCAAATTGCAAAATTATCGGTGGATCGTAATGGTGATAGCAGCTCATCGTCTTCAAAAATAAGAAGAGGTGGAAGTAACACAGCTCAAAGGTATTCTCCATCAAAAAAGTGTGGTTACTGTGGATTACAGCCTCATTCGCGGGAAAAATGTCCAGCTTCTAAATCAATATGTACAAATTGCAAAAAAGAAGGTCATTGGGCTGCAGTATGTAGGAGAAGCTCAATTAATATGGGAAAAAAGGTTAGGATTGTCCATACTAATACTAATAATTATTCCAATTCTGACTCTGATGGCTGTGAGGATACTCAAGAGTATGTACAAAATGATACTTTTCTAGGGCCAATTAAAATAAATTCTATAGACTCTAAGGATTGGACTAGTTTAATTTTTGTCTCTGAATTAAGTAAAAATCTTGAATTTGTAGTAGATACAGGGGCAGATATTACCTGTATTCCAAAAAAGACATTAGATATTTGCTTATTAAAACAAGTTAAAGTTACTCATAAACTAGTGACAGGGCCGTCAGGGGAAAAGCTAGAAGTAGTTGGTACTTTACATTTATGTTTAATCAAAAATAACCGGGTTTTGAAAAGCGAAGTTTATGTTATCGATAAATTGATAAGGCCAATATTAGGAAGATCAGCTATAATTAAGCTAAATATTGTTCAATTTAATGATCATAACGGTTCAGTCAATTCTGTTCAAAATTCTTTAACAAAAGATGAGATTTTAAAAGAGTTTCCTAACTTATTTAGTGACGTTGGTACATTCAAAACGGAAATGTCTTTAAAGGTTAAAGATGGTGTCCAGCCATATGTTCAGTCAGTACCACGTATAGTTCCTTTGCCTTTGCTCAAACCGCTTAAAGAGGAGCTCGAGCGACTGCAGAGGCTCAATATTATCGAACCTGTTGATTATTACACTCCTTGGGTAAGTCCAATTGTTGTAGTACAAAAAAATTCAAAAATTAGATTGTGTGTTGACTATACACGCCTAAACAAGGCAATTTTGCGATCATATTTCCCTATAGGAAAAGTCGAAATGATGTTAGCTAGAATTCATGGGTCGAAATATTTTAGTAAACTTGATACAACCTCAGGGTTTTATCAGATCAAACTCATTAAAGAATCTCAACATTTAACTACTTTTATAACCCCATTTGGGAAATTTTTATTTAAAAGAATTCCATTTGGAATTAATTGTGCCCCAGAATATTTTTCAATGCTTTTAAGTAAAATTTTGTCAGGAATTGAGGGTGTAATCAGTCATATTGACGATATTTTAATTCATGCACCAACTGTAGAAGAACACAATAAAATTTTATTACAGGTCCATTCAAGAATAAATGCTGAAGGCATTACTTTAAACAAAGAAAAATGTATATTTGGTGTAAGATCTCTAAAATTTCTAGGCCATCATATTTCGAGTGAGGGCATTTCTATTGATCAAGACCGAATCATTGCGTTAAGTAAATTTCCAGAACCTGCTAATAAAAAGCAGCTTTTGCAATTTCTGGGGATGGTAAATTTTGTAAGTCGATTTATTGCTAATCGCTCCGAAATTTTAGAACCGCTTACTTCTTTATTAAAGAAAAATATTATTTTTTCATGGGATACGCCTCAGCAAGAAGCTTTCAATAAAATAAAAAATATATTACAGGAAAGTCCCTGTTTGGCGTATTTTGATCCTGCAAAAAAAATCATAATTTCAGCAGATAGTTCATCCTACGGACTAGGAGCGTGTCTTATGCAATTTGATGGAAATAAGAAAGAAGTAGTAGCATATGCTTCACGTCTGCTATCAGAAACAGAAAAAAGGTATGCACAAATTGAAAAAGAGACTGCGGCGTTAGCCTGGGCTGCTGATAAATTCCAGGAATATATCATTGGTGTACTAGTTTATTTTGAGACAGATCATAAACCTCTTTTACAAATTTTGCAAGGTAAACATTTAGATGAATTAACACCTAGATTACAACGTTTTCGTATACGTCTTATGAGGTATAATTATGAAGTTTATTATACTCCAGGTAAAGATCTGGTTATAGCTGATACTTTGTCAAGAAATTTTTCAAGAAATGAATCCTTGCCTCAAGAAAATGAATTAATTGATGATGTAGAGGCTCATGTAAATTTAGTTGTTAATTCAGTGCAAATTAAACCGTACTTTTTGGCAGAGATTCGTAAAGAACAGCAGAAAGACCTTATTTGTCAAAAATTAAAAAATTATTCTTCTATAGGGTGGCCCAATAAAAACAAAATTGAACCTTATTTATCAGACTACTACCCTTATCGTTTTGAAATAAATTTTGCTGAAGGATTTTTGCCAAGAAATTCTCGCATAATTATTCCTGCATCATTACAGGCTCAATGTTTGCAGTTTATTCACCAAGGACATCAAGGAGTTGTAAAATGCCGGGCTCGTGCTAAATCTTCTGTCTGGTGGCTAGGGCTATCGACACAGATAGAAAATTTAGTAACAAATTGTTCAAGCTGCATTGAGCATAGAGTAAACCCAAAAGAACCCTTGTTGCTAGAGGAATTTCCTAAGCCTCCTTGGCAAAAAATTGCCGTAGATTTGTTTAAAACTGACTCTTGGTGGTTAATAGTAACGGACTATTTTTCACGCTTCTTTGAAATTTTTAAATTAAACAGAATGACTGAATCCGTTATTGTAGCGAAACTAAAAGATCTGTTTAGTCGATATGGAATTCCAGAAATTGTTAAATCAGATAATGGTCCCCAATTTCAGTCAGAATTTAAAAAAATTTCTAAAGACTTTGACTTTACTCATATTACAAGTAGTCCATATTACCCACAATCCAATGGTTGTGTCGAAGCAGCGGTAAAAGTTGCAAAACAACTTATTAAAAAGAATAAGGATAATTTGACCATAGCTCTGCTTGCTTATCGTACTACGCCACTGGAGTGTGGATTCAGTCCATCAGAACTGTTATTTAACAGAAAACTCCGAAGTCATTTGCCAGTACTTCCAAGTGTATTAAAAAAATCAGTTAATACCAAACCTGTTTTTGAAAGGGAAAAGGAGAAAAGAGCAGGTTACTACAATAAGAGACATAGAACAAGACCACTTTCTGACTTAACTGTAGGAGACAGAGTTTGGGTAATAGATCTTCGAACTTATGGAAATATTTTGTCTATATTAGATAAACCAAGATCTTATATGATTGAAACTAGCTTCGGTAATTTTCGACGAAATAGGTGGCATCTCATTCCTGCCCCTTATCATTTTCTCTCTGAAATTACCCCAACATTGCCTCAATTCAATAGTAATACCCATAATAAGCTACCCAATAATGATGTTAGTAATAACAATATAAAAAATAACTTTTTTACTAATGATGACAATAATTTAGATGTAACTGAAGTAGATATTGCCAATTCTAGTTACGTAGAAACTGATAATAAAAAAAAAGAATGTAGACAATAGTAGTCCGGTAAAATTGGCTACTAGTGATGCAAATACGAGAAGATCCAATAGAGACATTAGAAAACCGATTTATTTAAAAGACTATGTTCTTTCTTAGCTCCCTTATAAAAGGAGGGATGTTCTGTTAGGTATAATGTTATGTTTGATCTAGTGAGTAGTAGTTGTTAAGTTGTCATTAGACTGTCAGTGTTATCTCCAGAAGATCAATAAAACTACTTGAAACTATCGCCCGACTATTATTAAAGAACCCATTAGAAGACAGTACAGAACAGATGTCATAATTTATCTCAAGTGCAGGATGATAAACGTCGATATTTGTTAGAGGAAAAGAACTGGACGAAGCTGAGACCCCCGGAAATGGTTCCGTAAAGATATCAAGAAGAAGATATATTTACCAAAGGACTTTCTAAAAAGGTATTTGAAACATTACGTGAGAAGATAGGACTGACTAACTATGCAATAAACTAAAAGACAGTTAAGGTTAGATAAAATGCTTGTATTTATCTTAATTTAGTACAGTTTCGTTTAAGATTATTTGTTAAAGGTTTAAACTTTCCAAAAAGTGGGAGTTGAAGAAGTTGTTAGTTGTAAGTCGACATATAATACAAAAATGTGTCTTGTTCGTCTTATTTAAAAGTATAACGGGAGCTTAACATTTTAGTAGCACGGAATGTATACTTTGCTTTAATTGAATCACACTTACGATATGGTTTGTGCTTTTGGGGTTCATGTGCGGATTATTTATTTAATATGATTTTTGTACTGCAAAAGAGGGCTATTAGATATATGTGTAGGGCTAAGCCTAGAGACTCGTGCCGACTTCTTTTTTTGTCTCATAAGATTTTAACATTGGCGGGTTTGTTCATACTGGAAACTGTATGCCTGGTACATAGGAAGTTTAAAAACGAAATTATATTACCACCACCTTATGATTCTAGAACAAAATTTGTGACAACGCTGCCAATTCGATCTTCGACATTGGTTAAAAACTCATTAGTATATATAATGGTAGAAAACTTTTTAATCGCCTGCCGGTTCAGTTGAGACAAATTGTTTTTGAACGAAGGTTTAACAGAAAAGTAAATCAGCTTTTGGTGGGTAAGGTCTACTATAGTGTCGCGGAATTTTTTAATGATAGACGCTTAGAATTTTTTTTTTAGATATCAGTTCAGTACATTGTTTGTTAATAGGTATGTTATATTTTGTCTTATTTTAAAATGGTTGACGATATGTATTATATTGTGTTTTGATGGTGTTGGTTCGTCATCACTGTAACGAGTCTGTTTTTTTTTTCTGTAAATGATAGTGACTATTGTTTGTTTTGCGCCAATTGGCTATGTATTTGTATAGATGTTAAGTTAGCTTTGTTTATGAACGGTTGCAGTTTTGCAACAATAAAGCATTTTTGATTTGATTTGACTTGATAAAAATGACTTTTCAAAATAAAATCATGCCAGAGTATGGTGGTATCATCTGCAAAGAGTGTTACTTGACCCACAATATCAACATAAGCAAGGTCATTGATATATATATATATATATATATATATATATATATATATATATATATATATATATATATATGTATTTTTGGCAGGTTCTTGGACTGTTGATATATATATTGTTTTTAATTTTGTTTTCTTGGGGATTTAGTCCGTTGTGAGGCAAATGAAATGTGGTGTTTTTGGTTACATTTTATATTACTAACGTTTCGGTAATAGATATACCTTCATCAGAGTGCAGTAGCTGAAAACATTTTTTTATTTTAACAGTTTTTAGGTAATATTCTAGGAACTAGTTACTAAGTTTATATATAAGTATATAGGTGTTACCTTTTATTAAAAATCCAAGGATTGGCACATTGTACTGCGAGGCACTTTATAAAAAATTGCACTTTCTGTTACTTTGAAGTTTTTAAACAGATAAGTCGGTATATATATATTTAGTCTAGCTTTATTAAATAGTAACTGAAAAACGCACATCTACTTTTGGCGAAAGGGTCGTCTGACAATTTGGGAGTGTTTGCCAGATGTATCTATTTGGCTTAAGGGGTCCAATTATTGTTTTGGGGTCTATGTGTTTTTATTTATTATTTTTTAATTAATTAGTTATTAGTATTATGTAGCTTGTGAGAAGGGTGAGTTTATTTTATAATATTATGGTAAATTTTGTGAAGGTTTTTTGTGTCGGATTTAGCGTTTATAGCGTTTTTGTTTCTTTGGATTTCGATCATTTCAAGTATTTCTCGTTTTTTAGAATGATTTTCTGTATTTAGGATTTTTGTGTTTTTATAGTTGAAAGTATGTTGATTTTCGTCGCTGTGATGTGATAAGGCAGTCTTGTTTTTTTTGTCGAATTTGTGTCCATTTATTCTGTTTTTTAAGTGTTGGCTGGTCTGTCCAATATAAACGGCGTGGCAGTTATTGCATGGAATTTCATACACAACGTGAGTTTTTTTATCTTTGGGGATTGTTGATTTTAGCTTGCTGAAATTTTTTCTTAAAAGATTGTGGCCTTTGTGGCTGACAGTTATGTCGTAGTTTTTAAAAACGTTTTGAATTTTTTCTGATAGGTTAGGAATATATGGTAATGATAAGTAATTTTTATTATTTTTTGTTGTATGTTTGTTGTTTGGGTGTGTGTTGTAAAATTTGTGTATTCTTTCTTTAAAAATTTTGTTTATAAGCTGCTGCGGATAGTTATTTATTTTTAAAGTTTCTTTTGCTTTGTTGATTGCCCTTTCTCTAAATTCGGGATCAGATAGTTTTATGCTGCGGTCTGCGAGCCCAATAATAACGGTTTTTTTTTGAGATAGGGGGTGCTGTGAGTCAAAATGTAGGTATCTTGCAGACCAAGTTTTTTTAGTGTACCATTCTGTTCTTATTTTGTTGTTTTTATTGTATAGAGTTAGGTCAAGAAAGTTGATTTTGTTTTCGTTTTGTTTTTCTATTGTAAATTGTAGTTTGTGGTGGTAACTGTTAAATTTTTCTAGAATCAAGTTGCATTTATTTTTGGGTACAGCTGTTATACAGTCGTCGACATATCTGTAGAAAAAAGGTAAAGGGAAATCTAAGGGCGGGATTGTGTTTTCTTCGAGGTCTTCCAGGACGAGTTGGGCAATTACACTGGAAATTGAGGCACCCATAGCACATCCATCTATTTGTTTATAGAATTTTTTTTCATATTGGAAATATGTGGAGTTTAAGGTGATTTCAACCGCATTTAGAAATTCGTTTAGTGGTATGTCGGTGAAGGATTTTATTTTATCCCATTTTTTTGTTATTATTTCTTTTGTAAGATTGATAGGTATGTTTGTGTATAGTGATATAACGTCTAGAGATATCAGTAAGTGATCTTCGGGGATAATTATATTTTTAATTTTATTTTTGAAATCCATCGAATCTTTAATATAATAATTGTTTTTGTTTACAACGTTCTCTAAAATATTTTTTAAAAATTTGGAAAGGTTTTCAAATGGAGATTGGATGCACGACACTATGGGTCTAAGTGGAATATCCTCTTTGTGCAATTTCGGAAGTCCGTATATTCGTGGGGGTAGGGCGTTGTGAATTTTTAGTTTTTTTGCGGTGTTTGGTGATATAAAGGTTTTGTTTTCCCAATGTGTTATTATATCGTTGTTTTGTTTTTGGTATATGTTTGTTGGGTCGTTTCTTAATTCTTTATAGGTTTTGGAGTCTTGTAATAAGTTGGTCATTTTTTGTTCGTATTCGGTGGTGTACATTATAACAGTTTTATTGGTTTTGTCGGGTACCAATACTTTTAGGTTTTTATTTTTCTTTAAGAATGTTTCTGTTTTTCGTGTTTTTCTGAGTAATTCTTTTTTTGTATTGTTTTTTGTCGCGTGATTAAAGTTATTTTTATAATTAGTTATAATGTTGCAGCAGGTCGACCTTAGTTCATCTTTTTTTTCATTGCTTAGATTAGTTAGTGAGGTTTCGATGTTGCTAATTATTTCAGCTGTGGGAATGTCTTCTTGTTTTTCGTAAGGTATTGCAAACTTTGGTCCCAAACTAAGTATTTCTTTCACATCGTCAGGAATACTAACGTCAGTTAGGTTGTCGATCCAACAAGAAGCGTTTTTTTTAATGTTGTTGTCAGATATATTTTTGCTTGTTTGTTTCTTTATCTTTTTTATGTTTTTTTGTTTTATTTTTTGAAATATCGTTTCATATTTTTCTGACAGTTTTTCGAAAAAAGGATTTAATAAATCAGGTGGTATAATTGCTGCTAGTGAGGCTGCAAGAGTGGTTTTTTCTTTTTCAAATTTGTTTATGGTTTTGGTTGTGTCAGTGATTAGAAGGTTAAGGGTATTTTTTATAAAGTTTTTTACGGCGCAATCCTTGAATTTTTGTTCAAGGTCTTTACAGTTAAAGAGGATGTGGTTTAACTTAAAATTTAAAAATGTAGGAACTATATTTTCATCCTTACAACGTAGTAGGAAAATTCGTCTGTTTCGCTGGTTACATAGTTTTTGATTTACTTTACAGAACAGTTTGATTTTGTTTTCAGTAGCTTGACCGTATTTTGCGTATACGGTGTTGAAATTTAGCATATTTTCACCCATGCTGATATATATGTATTTTTGGCAGGTTCTTGGACTGTTGATATATATATTGTTTTTAATTTTGTTTTCTTGGGGATTTAGTCCGTTGTGAGGCAAATGAAATGTGGTGTTTTTGGTTACATTTTATATTACTAACGTTTCGGTAATAGATATACCTTCATCAGAGTGCAGTAGCTGAAAACATTTTTTTATTTTAACAGTTTTTAGGTAATATTCTAGGAACTAGTTACTAAGTTTATATATAAGTATATAGGTGTTACCTTTTATTAAAAATCCAAGGATTGGCACATTGTACTGCGAGGCACTTTATAAAAAATTGCACTTTCTGTTACTTTGAAGTTTTTAAACAGATAAGTCGGTATATACATATTTAGTCTAGCTTTATTAAATAGTAACTGAAAAACGCACATCTACTTTTGGCGAAAGGGTCGTCTGACAATTTGGGAGTGTTTGCCAGATGTATCTATTTGGCTTAAGGGGTCCAATTATTGTTTTGAGGTCTATGTGTTTTTATTTATTATTTTTTAATTAATTAGTTATTAGTATTATGTAGCTTGTGAGAAGGGTGAGTTTATTTTATAATATTATGGTAAATTTTGTGAAGGTTTTTTGTGTCGGATTTAGCGTTTATAGCGTTTTTGTTTCTTTGGATTACGATCATTTCAAGTATTTCTCGTTTTTTAGAATGATTTTCTGTATTTAGGATTTTTGTGTTTTTATAGTTGAAAGTATGTTGATTTTCGTCGCTGTGATGTGATAAGGCAGTCTTGTTTTTTTTGTCGAATTTGTGTCCATTTATTCTGTTTTTTAAGTGTTGGCTGGTCTGTCCAATATAAACGGCGTGGCAGTTATTGCATGGAATTTCATACACAACGTGAGTTTTTTTATCTTTGGGGATTGTTGATTTTAGCTTGCTGAAATTTTTTCTTAAAAGATTGTGGCCTTTGTGGCTGACAGTTATGTCGTAGTTTTTAAAAACGTTTTGAATTTTTTCTGATAGGTTAGGAATATATGGTAATGATAAGTAATTTTTATTATTTTTTGTTGTATGTTTGTTGTTTGGGTGTGTGTTGTAAAATTTGTGTATTCTTTCTTTAAAAATTTTGTTTATAAGCTGCTGCGGATAGTTATTTATTTTTAAAGTTTCTTTTGCTTTGTTGATTGCCCTTTCTCTAAATTCGGGATCAGATAGTTTTATGCTGCGGTCTGCGAGCCCAATAATAACGGTTTTTTTTTGAGATAGGGGGTGCTGTGAGTCAAAATGTAGGTATCTTGCAGACCAAGTTTTTTTAGTGTACCATTCTGTTCTTATTTTCGAATTTTCCTACTACGTTGTAAGGATGAAAATATAGTTCCTACATTTTTAAATTTTAAGTTAAACCACATCCTCTTTAACTGTAAAGACCTTGAACAAAAATTCAAGGATTGCGCCGTAAAAAACTTTATAAAAAATACCCTTAACCTTCTAATCACTGACACAACCAAAACCATAAACAAATTTGAAAAAGAAAAAACCACTCTTGCAGCCTCACTAGCAGCAATTATACCACCTGATTTATTAAATCCTTTTTTCGAAAAACTGTCAGAAAAATATGAAACGATATTTCAAAAAATAAAACAAAAAAACATAAAAAAGATAAAGAAACAAACAAGCAAAAATATATCTGACAACAACATTAAAAAAAACGCTTCTTGTTGGATCGACAACCTAACTGACGTTAGTATTCCTGACGATGTGAAAGAAATACTTAGTTTGGGACCAAAGTTTGCAATACCTTACGAAAAACAAGAAGACATTCCCACAGCTGAAATAATTAGCAACATCGAAACCTCACTAACTAATCTAAGCAATGAAAAAAAAGATGAACTAAGGTCGACCTGCTGCAACATTATAACTAATTATAAAAATAACTTTAATCACGCGACAAAAAACAATACAAAAAAAGAATTACTCAGAAAAACACGAAAAACAGAAACATTCTTAAAGAAAAATAAAAACCTAAAAGTATTGGTACCCGACAAAACCAATAAAACTGTTATAATGTACACCACCGAATACGAACAAAAAATGACCAACTTATTACAAGACTCCAAAACCTATAAAGAATTAAGAAACGACCCAACAAACATATACCAAAAACAAAACAACGATATAATAACACATTGGGAAAACAAAACCTTTATATCACCAAACACCGCAAAAAAACTAAAAATTCACAACGCCCTACCCCCACGAATATACGGACTTCCGAAATTGCACAAAGAGGATATTCCACTTAGACCCATAGTGTCGTGCATCCAATCTCCATTTGAAAACCTTTCCAAATTTTTAAAAAATATTTTAGAGAACGTTGTAAACAAAAACAATTATTATATTAAAGATTCGATGGATTTCAAAAATAAAATTAAAAATATAATTATCCCCGAAGATCACTTACTGATATCTCTAGACGTTATATCACTATACACAAACATACCTATCAATCTTACAAAAGAAATAATAACAAAAAAATGGGATAAAATAAAATCCTTCACCGACATACCACTAAACGAATTTCTAAATGCGGTTGAAATCACCTTAAACTCCACATATTTCCAATATGAAAAAAAATTCTATAAACAAATAGATGGATGTGCTATGGGTGCCTCAATTTCCAGTGTAATTGCCCAACTCGTCCTGGAAGACCTCGAAGAAAACACAATCCCGCCCTTAGATTTCCCTTTACCTTTTTTCTACAGATATGTCGACGACTGTATAACAGCTGTACCCAAAAATAAATGCAACTTGATTCTAGAAAAATTTAACAGTTACCACCACAAACTACAATTTACAATAGAAAAACAAAACGAAAACAAAATCAACTTTCTTGACCTAACTCTATACAATAAAAACAACAAAATAAGAACAGGTTGGTACACTAAAAAAACTTGGTCTGCAAGATACCTACATTTTGACTCACAGCACCCCCTATCTCAAAAAAAAACCGTTATTATTGGGCTCGCAGACCGCAGCATAAAACTATCTGATCCCGAATTTAGAGAAAGGGCAATCAACAAAGCAAAAGAAACTTTAAAAATAAATAACTATCCGCAGCAGCTTATAAACAAAATTTTTAAAGAAAGAATACACAAATTTTACAACACACACCCAAACAACAAACATACAACAAAAAATAATAAAAATTACTTATCATTACCATATATTCCTAACCTATCAGAAAAAATTCAAAACGTTTTTAAAAACTACGACATAACTGTCAGCCACAAAGGCCACAATCTTTTAAGAAAAAATTTCAGCAAGCTAAAATCAACAATCCCCAAAGATAAAAAAACTCACGTTGTGTATGAAATTCCATGCAATAACTGCCACGCCGTTTATATTGGACAGACCAGCCAACACTTAAAAAACAGAATAAATGGACACAAATTCGACAAAAAAAACAAGACTGCCTTATCACATCACAGCGACGAAAATCAACATACTTTCAACTATAAAAACACAAAAATCCTAAATACAGAAAATCATTCTAAAAAACGAGAAATACTTGAAATGATCGAAATCCAAAGAAACAAAAACGCTATAAACGCTAAATCCGACACAAAAAACCTTCACAAAATTTACCATAATATTATAAAATAAACTCACCCTTCTCACAAGCTACATAATACTAATAACTAATTAATTAAAAAATAATAAATAAAAACACATAGACCTCAAAACAATAATTGGACCCCTTAAGCCAAATAGATACATCTGGCAAACACTCCCAAATTGTCAGACGACCCTTTCGCCAAAAGTAGATGTGCGTTTTTCAGTTACTATTTAATAAAGCTAGACTAAATATGTATATACCGACTTATCTGTTTAAAAACTTCAAAGTAACAGAAAGTGCAATTTTTTATAAAGTGCCTCGCAGTACAATGTGCCAATCCTTGGATTTTTAATAAAAGGTAACACCTATATACTTATATATAAACTTAGTAACTAGTTCCTAGAATATTACCTAAAAACTGTTAAAATAAAAAAATGTTTTCAGCTACTGCACTCTGATGAAGGTATATCTATTACCGAAACGTTAGTAATATAAAATGTAACCAAAAACACCACATTTTATTTGCCTCACAACGGACTAAATCCCCAAGAAAACAAAATTAAAAACTATATATATATATATATATATATATATATATATATATATATATATATATATATATATATATATATATATATATATATATATATCAGAAAGAGAAGTGGACCGAGCACTGATCCCTGAGGAACCCCATGTTATTTCACCAGATGTTGATGCTTCAGAGCCAAGAATGACCTTTTGAGAACGTTCCCCAAGATAGGACCGGAACCACTCCAAAACTTTCCCCCTTATCTGCCTTTTATTGTGTTGCCTGAATTATATATTAAGTTGTTAGCCTGAATTTTTGCTTGTTTTATTTTGCTTTTGTACCTTTTTTGTAGTTACTATATTGCTGAGCACTCACAGTCATACTGTCTGCTTAAATCTCTTAAAAACATCAAATGCTCATGCATAGCCCTCAGCTCTCCATCAAACCAGGGAACACCACCCATTCGATCAGTCCTGATGATATATTATGTTCTTTCCGGGAATTCAAACAAATACAGTACTTAGGATTCTGCACCAAAACGTACAGTGCTTAAAAAATAAAATCCCAGAAATGGAGGAAGTTATCTTTGGTATGGATACTGGGCCAGATTTCATCTGTGTTACCGAACATTGGTATGCGGCCAACGAAATAAACAGCCTTCACTTTGATGACTACATTCTTGTGTCCGCATATGCAAGGGATACCATGCTGCATGGGAGATCGGCGGTGATGGTCCGTGAGAACCACGAAGTGGAGATGGTGAAGGAAATGAGCATTGAGGGTCAGATTGAATGCTCCTCTGTGGTGAGTAGGTTTTTGAAGGCAGTAGTCTTGTGCGTCTACCGTCCTCCCAATGGGACGGAGGACGTTTTCTTTGCAATATTGTCGGATATTTTAAATCACGTCTTTACTCTCTTTAAAAATTACACTTATATCCTCTGTGGTGATTTCAACATCAATCTGTTACACGATCCAGTCTGTGTTAGAAAGTTTAGGGACTTATTGTTGAGCTTCGACATGTTGCAAACTATTTTTGAACCTACTAGAATTACCGTAAATACAGAAACTTTACTTGACATCATTTTTATAAATTCTTCAAATGAAAGCAAGGGACAAATAAGTAACACTGCACTCTCGGATCACGAGGGGCAGATTCTGGACGTCTTTATACCCCGGGCTGGGGGGATTGATGCCGTTCCTCAAAAGACGCGAATTTTCTCTAAAACAAAAATGCGGCAATTCAGGGAGGAATTGCAACAGGTGGATTGGGGCGCAGTTTATCTCTCAGGGGAACTAGACCAAGCATATAATAGCTTTTTTGAGAGGTTCCATGGTGTCTTCAGTTTGATATTTCCTTTAAAAACATACAAAAAGTACCCAATGTATAAAACAAAAGCCTGGATCACGCAGGGTATAAAAACTTCATCAAAAACAAAACGAAAATTATTCAAAAAAAGGTCGAGGGGGGGCATTTCAGCAGAGAGATACAAAAACTACACAAAAATCTTTAAATCGGTAGTAAAACAGGCCAAAAAAATCACGAAAAATCTTATATACAAAACTCACACTGTCCAGCAAAGGCAGTCTGGAACTTGGTAGGTAAATATACTGGCAAAACCCGTAAGAAAAAAGATTTCATTATTGAAAACTTAAAACAAACTCCTGAACAAACTGACATAGAAGTGCTGGACAGTATCAATAAATTCTATCTACATATGTGTCCACAACTAGACATAGAGTATAAAACAGTTTCACAGAATATTGAAAGTCATGACAGGACCATATATCTGAATCCGGTAGATTCCAGAAGTGCTGAATATAATAAGAGGACTAAAAAACAAAAAATCTGTAGGGCAAGATAATGTTCCAGTTCATGTAATAAAATATGCTTCTGCAGAAGTCATTTCTCCCTTAACGTACATCATAAACTTAATGCTTACCACTGGTATATTTCCATCCATGTTAAAAATGGCTCTGATAAAACCAATACACAAGAAAGGTGATAAAAACACAATAAAAAATTATAGACCAATAGCTTTATTAAACAACATGAGCAAAATCTTTGAAAAGGTTATCAATGAGAGGTTGGTCTCATTTTTGGAGGGGTAGGGCCTCCTGTCAGACTTTCAAAACGGATTTCGGCGAAAAAAATCGACAACTAGAGCTGTCTATCAGGCTTTATATAGAGTGCTTGAATCCTTGAATGCAGGAAAGTCCACGGTGGCCATGTGTCTGGACCTGTCAAAGGCTTTTGACAGTGTTGACCACAAGGTGCTTCTCCTGAAACTGGAGAAATATGGAGTTAGGGGTAGGGCAAACGAGTTAGTGGCATCGTATCTGAAAGATCGCCAATAGTGTGTCATCGCATCGGACAAAACAGGTCATCGTTTAACATCTCAACCAGAAACTGTTAAGAGGGGTGTACCACAGGGTTCAATTCTTGGACCCCTTCTCTACATCATATATACTAACGAACTATCTTCGATAGCACCAAACACTATTCAGTTTGCAGATGACACATCCGTCATATTCTCAATTGATTCCAAAGAAAGTGAGGGTGAAAAAATTTTGAATACCCTCAGTGTCCTTGAAAGTTGGTTTTCTGCAAACCTTCTTTTAAATGTAGAAAAAACAAAACTAATTAAATTCAATTATAGAATCGATCACGCTGGAAATGCATATCGGAACGATATGAGATCTCTCGAGACAGTATCTTCGGCAACGTTTCTGGGAATAGAGGTGGATCACAGATTGAACTGGCGATGCCATACGGATAAATTAGCCGGGAGGATTGCGGGATATTGTTATGCCTTAAAGGTCCTTGCATCTAACATAGACATTGAGACAGCGATCGTAGCATATCATGCGTACATACACTCGCGATTGAGGTACGGCATCATTTTCTGGGCAAGGGGGGCGGGGGCGGACAGAGTCTTCCTGCTCCAGAAGGGATGCATCAGAAATATTTATAATTTAAAATCATTCGAATCATGCAGACCTAAATTTATTGAAACAAAAATCTTCACTCTTCAGTCATTGTACATCTACGAGGCTGTTATCTTTGTTAAACAAAACATTAATTTGTTTAGAGACTGTAATAGAGATCACCACCACCCCACTTGTCACAAAGAAAATCTAAAAGATATGAAGTGTAATTTTACTTACATCCAAAAAAATGTTCACTCATCCCTTATAAAAATTTTCAACAAAATTCCCATTGCAATTAGAGAGAAACATGTTGATGCCTTAAAGGCACACTTAAAGACGCTCTTGGTTTCGAAGGCCTACTACACGTTGGAGGAGTTCTTTGAGGACAGGCTGTAATCATGGCGCTAATGTATTTTATAAATGTATTTTATTTTTGTTACTATACTTGTAGTTTTAATTGTATTTTTAAATTTTAATCTTATTTATGCTTTATAACACGTCCTACGCCCAACGGGCAAATGCACTGTTTACACATGCAATACATGTCACTGTTTGTTTGTGATATTTATAATGGACAAATATAGACTTTTGATTTGATTTTGATTTGATTTGAGAAAAGATAAGCTTGTTCTAACTTATGCATAAAACTAATCACCTTCTGTTCTGCACACAGATGTTCCAAGTTAATGAAATTCCATGACTCATCCTCCAGTTTATTGTGAAATAAAAATAATCCCCTCTGTGTCAGAGGCCTATATACTTTATTTTGGGAGAACCCTCCAGCTACTTCAGTCTGGAACTGAATCAACTGACCCTTGTGATCTGATATCAGGGTTCACGATCTCAGCATTACATACCTCTATCGCTGAACGCACAAACTCATTGTCCAGACAAGAGACCCCTCGGGTTGGCCAATACACCGTCTGTCCCAAGTCTAAGCCAGCCAGCAAGTCAGAAAGCCGAGAGCCCACAGCATCAGATGTGTTAAATTGTACATTCAAATCATCTGCCAGTACTATCTTCTTGCCTGGACCCATCCTTGTCAGTGCTCTCTCCATTAGCTCCATAACTATCATAGAGCCATTCATGTTGGCCTTACCACAAAACTTCATTAGAAAAAGACAATACCCAGAAACGACAGTATTCCAAGTGTTAACAAACTAGTGCTATTTATAGATATATATATATATATATATATATATATATATATATATATATATATATATATATATATATATATATATATATATATATATATATATATATATATATATATAATATATATATATATATATATATATATATATATATATATATATATATATATATATAATTTTCATGTTTTGTCTTAGTAAATTTGTTACATAATGTAATCCAAAGGCTGAAAGACCTAGGTCAATATCCTTTTAGACTTTCTGTCTAATAAAAATTGATTAATAAAATAAATAGAGTTGTACAGTTGTTTACTTATTGAAAAAAAGTTTTTTGTGGCTAGAATCTAGAATGTTTAATAATCTGTATTTTAAAAACCAAGCGTCGTTGGAACTACATATAGCCGGGAGTTCCAATAAGTGTGACAAAGTAGATCTAACAGAATCTAACTTCATATAAAAGGGGTGTGATTTAAACGGGCAGCGAAATTTTACATTTTTGACACATCGTAATATATGATTGGCCGGCGAAATGATGGATTTGGCGGTGAAGCTTGATCAGGTAATAAAACAAAAATTGGTCTGCGTTTTAGATTTGAACAAGCAGCTTCAAAATCTTTTAACTCTTTCAGGGGCAGAGGTTGATTACATAAATTATCTCGATATGGGCAGCTAGTAATTTAAAAAGAGAAACCAGTTATTTTATGTTATTTATTGTAAAAAAGTGGACATGTAGAACAAATAAAATTGTAGATTACAAAAACTCACTTTTTCTTCAAAAAAACAAATGATGGTACAGTTATTGTACCACCGACCGTCAAAAACAAAAGTTATATAAACAAAAATTACTTTGAATGATAGTCCTCAAAACAAGTTTTGATTTTTCCTAAACATAATGGTACGCCACAGGTTGAACAGAAAAAAATTGTACGAACTTGCTTTATCTTAGTGCTACATAGGGCACACCGTCTTCTTGTACTGTAAGTCGGTTGATGATTTGACGAAACTAGCCTTATAGTTTCAGGAACATATGGCTTATGACTTCTTATGGACACTGGGATTTTTGTGAACCGCCTCTTTGAAGGCTTAGTGATAAGCTGTTCAATAATTGCCAATCGAAATTCCTTCATCGACATTTTGGACTGATCTGCTAAATTACGAACACTTTCTGGTATCCTGGGAGTGTTAGCGAAGTCTACAATATTTTGCAAGGGAATATTTATTTTATTCCATTGTAAATCATCCTGACGTACCTTACTTTGCAACAATCGATTTCTCAGTTCAAAAAGCGGAATATTATCCTCGTCATCAGATGAATCGGGCTGAATTTCAAGATATTCGTCATTATTGAAGCTTTCCACGTCAGAAATATCGGCAACGTCATCCTGAATTTCGGAGTTGCTATCAGATGGAACACTCTCAGCATCATTTACTAAATTATCATCTTCTAGATATAAGTTTTCTAGCAGTTCTTGCTCAGACATGTCAACCAATCTAAACGGTAAGGCATCCATGTCTAAACAAAAAAAAAACGATTAGTGTGCGGTGGTACAAATAGTGGACAGGCATTTCTGGGTGTTACATTGTAAAAAATTATTTATTTTCGCTGCTTTGTTACGATAAATATGCAACAGTTTTGGACTTACCTTATATTTTTTCGTTATCTTACAAAGAAACCACAAAAAATACTATTTTAATCAATTCAGCCGTTGAGAAGAACACGTGCACAGAAAATATAAACAAATAACTCCGCTACGTCAGCAGAACCCACAACAACTGACAGGATTGGTCCTGTCGCAGTCCTAATGCATGCTCGATACGGTGGTTCGCACAAAATACCACTGCCCTGTAAGTTACATGCATTTGAAAAGGTGGTATATTTTATGATCCACCGCGCAAAAATGGGTAAAGTTAGGTGGTACAAATTATGAACCGCTGACCCTGAAAGAGTTAAGCAGTAAAAAAAATAAGTTGCAACTGAATAAATATTTGGTCTGTGCGAAATAAATTACATTTTATTTTTTTTTGCCTGCTCCAAAATCAAGTTGACTGCTGAAAAAATATTGTAACATTACAAATTGATGGGTAATCTGATACTGTTCTGACTGCTCTAAAATTAACTTAGCGTGTAATAAGGGGTAATTAATTATGTAAAAAATAAAGCATTTAATTAGAAAACTCCAAATATTGATTAATGTAAAAGCACATACATTTCAAGGTATTATTAGTAAGGCTGCCCACCATGAGCGCCCACAGGAATTTTAAAGTTGTATATCTCTGTTGCTACATACGGGACCCATACCAAATTCAGGTGAGCCTACTAGGAATGTTTTGGTAAAGAAAAAAAGTTAAATTTTTGCTTGGGCCCCCCCCCCTGAGAAAAAAATGAACACGTTTAGGTATTTTATTCATTAATTTTTCTAAACAAATTTTACATCATTTCGTCGACAATTTTTAAATTTTAAGAGAAAAAATGTGTTAGTAGAAAGGTATAGTCATTTGATTTTTTTTTAAATTACGTTTTAAGTTTAAAAAAATTCAAATGACTTTAACTTTCAACTAACACATTTTTTCTCTTAAAATTTAAAAATTTTCGACGAAATGGTGTAAAATTTGTTTAGAAAAAATAATAAATAAAATACCTAAACGTGTTCATTTTTTTCTCAGGGGGGGGCCAAGCAAAAATTTAACTTTAAAATTCCTGTGGGCGCCCATGCTGCCCACAGTTAGTGCCGCTCCAGTAGCATTACATCGCGGGGAACTCGGCCGCAGCAGCAGTTCAATTTTTGGAATTCTTTAAAATTACGGTACGCCGCCGGGCCACGCGGCACGCCGTCCGGTAGGTACCCCCTACGAGCGAGTTGAACTCGCACCTGACCGTTTTTTTTATTTCACGTGAATATACATACGTACTTAATTTTCGGCATCGACGCCTCTGGTAACAGATCAAAAGTGGCCAATCTTAGTGATGATCAAAAGTTCAACAGACGAATTAAAGAAACCGATCGAACTAACGAATCTCGCCGCTATCTTCAAACCCTTGCCAACTAAAAATATTAAATACAGGTCATTTGACTTTCTGGCTTCTAAAGTAAATATTTTGCAGAAAACGAAACGCTGCTGAAAAACTGCTGAACGATATTTAAATACCGAGCACATTTTATTCACAGCCTAATTTATTTTGTCACCAGCCGACTAATAATTTCACCGACCAATTAATAATTTTACTGCTCGAATAGATTTCGGACTGCCCAACGGGATAGTTATTTGTTACTTAAAGTTTTATTATGCTGACCACATGAACTATATTTTGCCCATCTTGTTTCACAGGCAGTTTATTTAAAGTATTGACAGAAAATTATTATACCACCCGAGTAATATTTTTGCCGGTTGGGCTTACCTACCTACTTATTTAAATCGCAGCAGAAATAATTACTAGCCATATAAAAGTGGTTATTTGTTCCTGTAAGAAAAGAAAATAAACTAATTTAAATAAAAATAGTTATCAGGCCCATAAGAATCCATGCATTTGAAATATCATTTGGAACACATGCGAAGCGGCGAAATCGTGAAGCTGAATTACCGATGCAAATTTGAGATCGCGGCCAACATATTGCGATTGGTCTCCTTTCAATTCCTCCATAGTATGTACCGAGGTATGTACCTACTTAATATTCTTGAGATTAAACATTTCTGTTGAGTAAGTTATTTTAAGCAAAATACAGCTCATCCAACATTACCTAAATTAGATACTCTACCCTAGTCGACGCTTGCTTTCTTCTGGGGGTAACTGATCAAAGGTTCTTGCTTCTTCACCCAGAAATGCCTCATGGTCATATTGTACATTGTGTTCATCTTTTTCAAAATGTTCCTCGTCACTTAATTCCCTATCATGCACTCTATGAGTTTCTTCTTTAGGAAGAGCATTTGTTAACAACAACGTTAGGAGCATCACTAACAGACAATTTTTTTCCATACCGATGTATGTCGGTATAACGTTTGGAACTAGGGTTAAAACTACTCCAGCGAACATATAACCCGAGAAGAGCAAATCATAGAGAAGCGACAAAATACGTCGGCACCTTTGATGTTACGGGTTAATATTTTGTGACCTTGAGTCTAACTAATAGACCGTTGGCCGGTATAACACACTGAGAAAAATGTTTACAGCAGCCTAATAAATGCTATACACTAAAAAACAAGTACCTGTAATAAATGCCCGTGGAAATATTTTTTCCTACGCCCACCTATGAAAGTGAGAAAAAAAGCACGGTTAACTTGGCTAGACAGTGCCTTATATCACACGCGTGTTGAAAAGTACTTTGCAACACATGTGTTGAAAAGTACTTGTCAACATGACGTTTGAACAGATGGTGCCAATTTCATTTTTTTTATTTTCGACACGTGTGTTGAAATGTTTTTCAGCACACGTGTTGAAAGTGGGGGTATTAAATAAATACAGAAATTGGGGTTAACCGCCTTGGAACTCCAAGATCTGGCTGATAACTTAGACCTAGATCAGTCGGACATCGACGATGTTTCTTCGGATAGTGAGAATGAGTTGGATTTAGGTGTGGAAAATGAGGATCCAAATGATATGGAGATGGCAGAAAATACGAGCAATTCTTCGGATGAGGAGCCTCTTGCACACTATCTGCCAGGTTACCAGAAAAGATGGTCACGTACTCGTCAGTTTTCACCATGTCAATTCAATTTTCAAAACGAGAACATACCTAACAGATAGGAGAGTCAGGACAGAAGGAAGCATCCACCTACCTGTATTCACTAAACAAGAACAAAAATCAAGATCAAAATGTCGATTTCCAAAATGTGGTAAATTAACATTTGCCAAATGTGACTTATGCAATATTTATCTTTGTTGTGCCGTTGAAAGAACTTGTTTCGCTCTTTTTCACAAATAAATGTTTTTTTCCTTCTGTTGTTTCTGTATTCCTCTAGACCCAAGGTATCTTATTTGATACCTGATTTTTTTGAAAAAAAAAACAACAAATTAAAAAAAAATTGAGCATAATGGTGTTACTTTGCCCCCGTTCTTAACAAAAAAGTAGATTTTTTAAATAAATTCTCTCACTGGACCTTGGGTCTGAAGAGGTTAGGCGTAATTCTGAAATAATACTCCACTTATTTTAGGCTGTGTACCGTTGTCAAACCTGGTTAACCGCTCGGTTTCTTCGGTGACATTAATGACAGATATTGCGTTTCCAATCTGCCAACTTTTCAGATTACCGATACTTACGGGACACAAAACCGTAACCGAAGTTGACAACGGTACACGCCCTTAATATATTATATCAAACAAACATAAACAAGATTTTTAACACAAATACTATTATTTTATATTATAATATCCATATATAATTTTTTTAAAAAGTCATAATAAATTTGGTAACCACCAAATTTATTTAATAATTTTATCTTCAGTACATTAAAATATTTTAACTTTTGTAAATATCTTTGGCTTTGGTCATTGGCCGTATTAATTATTCATTGTTTCCCTTAAAATTAAAACATGAACTTGTAATAAGCCGCTTGCTGAGTAGTATTCCCATTATAGTATAGTATCAGTACTTAAACGGTTTCCTTGATTACTTTTAAACAAATTTACAGTTGAAAAAACTCTCTCAACATTAACATCAAGAGATGGCGCTAGGAAATTTGCGTATAAACGAAAAAGCGCTATTTTACAGAGCTAAAACTGGAGAACGGTAGAAGACTGTCTAAAGCGGTAGAAATACCGCTTTAGCGGTAGATCTGGCAACGCTGATGCCGGCTACCGCGAGCACATGTTTATGACAATTGGCCGGTATAAGCCCCACTTAAACGTTTTCGGCCGGACTCGCTTATGTCGCTTCTCTATGATTTGCTCTTCTCGGATATAACTTTAAGATGTTCTAACAATATTAACCAAAGAAAATAAAAAGGGTTTGAGAAATGCCGGTTGCGTGTATTCAGTGCGAAACACGAGCCATCTATGAGCCACCTGCATGGTAACTCTGTTGCTAAAATGGACTTTTTCTTTACCGACTGAACAGTGACATCACCGGTCGGTAACCCACAAATTCCCTACTATACCGACTGGTAGTGCGGGAAAATATCAAATCAAAATAAGTTTTGTTTGGAACATTACAATAAATATAAATTATAAAATTTACTTTTTTTAATAACTTTATACTGAAATGGCAACATTATATACAATATTAAACGTAAAATAACTTCATATTAAAGTATATTTTGTTTTTAAAAGTCAATGTGGCCCATTCTTGAGTATTGTTACTAAAAAAAGTACATTTTATAAAATACATTTAATGCAATGCTACAAACAAAAGCTTAAAGTTGATAAGATTTCCAACAGTAGTTTTTTTATTACCAACAATGTCATCTTCAGGTAATAATAAAATATTAACAAATGTTTTAATAAAACAAAAATTTTTGTTAAAAAACATTTACTGGCCAAAAACCACTATATAGAAATCAATAGCAAAATCAATTGTAATACACAGAGACATTAAAAAATTCTGATTTCTTGATCTAGACTTCTCGTATCAGCAACGGGGCCTTCTTGTGGTACACTGTAAAAAAAGAAAAAAAGCAGTATCTTTTGCTCATAAAAAGAAAATAAATAAATTGTCGCCTGTAAATCTATTACCATTGCAAATTAAATCAATAATAATTAGAATTAATTTTACAGGACTTTTCTGTAGGCCACAATTGATCTGCAATAACACTAAGTAAAAATGTTAGCAACCAATAAGGTCATTAATTCATATCGACGCTAGAGCTGAAACTTAAAAGGGTGAATTTATTATAACAATAAATAAAGAATTTAGTAGTATAAAAAATGAATAGTAATACATAATAATATGTACAAAAAAAGTATGATATAATCAGAAACATATTTGATTTTAGTTTTTTAGAGCCATGATTTAGATAAGCATATTTACAATGATAATTAAGTATGTGTATGTACAACACACAGTTAACAACTTCAACTTTACATTTTAAAAACATTCTAAATAGTTCCCCAGGTAGCTTCCAGGCGGCAATATTTACAAAACGTACCTACATAGAAAGACGAAGAAATTCTATACACCTATCACAGAACAGAAATGTTTGGAACATACAAATATATTATACACATACATGCATTCTTAACAACTACTGAGTATACTCAATACTCAATTTATTCATGTCATTACACAGGTGTATGTAGGAGTATCATACAATATAATGTCATTTTCAAGGCACTGATCACTATTACTACTTCAACTAATTCACAATCATCACTTTCAAAAGTCTGTTCCATTGTGAGTAGCTCTTCCAAGTTTTTTTGCACTCCGGTACAAGTGGTAAGTTTGTCAAAATCGGTTATGTCGTCACAATTGGGAATTGAGTCAGTATCGGGTGGTATGTCAACATCGGTTATTATCTCACAATCAGGTTTCTTACAAATAGGTGACGTATATACATTGTCAAATTGTCAAGGGTTAAATTATTATTGTGACATAATTTTTGCTTCTTGAACATGGTCTGCGCACTCCAATTTAGCCGCTCGAGCTACATTTGTTTCCCCCCACACGGCCAGACGGCGCGTCGGTCAGATATTTCAGCATATTTGCCCATGTGCTAGAAACTGTCAACTGTCTTGTCACTCGATTGTCTGTCTTGTCGCTGGATTGTTAATATTTTTGTAATATAAAGTAAAAGTTTAATTGCAAATACTAAAAATGAGGCTTTTTCTACTCTTTGAATGAAGAAGGAAGTTAAATTTGATTATGTACAATATAAAATAGTGACGAAGAACTAAAATGCCTCATTATGCATCCGAAGCCTAACATGTGTGAAAGAAGCACTTTAAGAAGGAATATCTCAAAAACTAAGCTGTTCCGACAAAAACAGCGTTCAGATTTATAATCTACGCCCCAAAATATATCATTCCTGAAAATTTTCGATTTTGGCATGACATAAGCTATAAGAGCTGAATTAAGTACTGAAGGGATTTTTTGTTTAGATAGCTGTCGACAAGAATACTGTGTCTTTAGACAGTAAAGTATATTTGAGTTTGAGATACTATCCACCTTAACAATGCCTGCTTACTGCTGTATGGAGAACTGCTGGAAAAATAAATCAAAACATTTTCCTAATCCGTCAAGGGATAGAATATCGTTTGATAGATGGGTAAATATTTGTGGCAATAGGCGCTTGATAAAAGAAATGTTACCTGAGCAGGTATATAATAATTATAGAATATGCTCCCTCCATTTTGTACCTCAGGATTTTGGAATGAATGAAAAACTTAAAAAAGGAGTTGTGCCATCAGTCCAGTTACGAGGTAATTATACTTTTTTTGTAAAATGTATACAGCTGATGACTTGGACTAAGCTGTGTGTATATTTTTATGTTTTTACAATACTAATATTAATTTATTTGCATCAAATTATGTTGTATTGGACTTGTTTGTCAAAATTGAGAAATAAAAGTGAAATAATAATAGGATATAATTATACAAGGCTACCTATAGTAGCCTAATATTTGGTAGAACAAAAAAATAACTATATAGGACTATTAATAATTGAAATATGTAGTGAGATAAATCACGGAAGGTTAAATTTATCATCCTGAAGGTTTTTGACTTTATTAATAGTATGTATTAGTAATTACTTATAAGAACTAGGTATAACTATATATTTTGTTACTTCAGGTTTAGTTGGAAAACTGAAATTTGGTTATAAATTACAATACAATATATAAAAATAGTATATTTATTACGAATATCCTCAAAAAACACAAGGTGTTAAAATTTTAAAAATATTTTTCGTTACTGCCTTAACTAAAACTATTTATTTTTCAGAAACATTAGGTCTTGCTGAAGAAATAAGTGAATATGTAGCCCCTACAAATAGTGACAGTGCAACTACCAGCACACACGTAGAAACATTAAACATCTGTGAAAGTGATAACCAAAACGAAAATGGCTTTGCCGGCACTAGTAAACAAACTTCCAGTGTATTGATTCCCTCAACTCCAGAAAGTATGTAAGGATATTTTGTTATGTATTGCGACTGCTATCAAAACATTTGTTTCCTTTTGTACTGGCCCTATTTGCTTATTATTTATTAGTTACTTGAACTCCCTAATATAAAAACTTATTCGATTACAGTTGACCAGAAAAATATTTCTCCCTCATTTTCACAAAAATGAGCATTCCATTTTTTCTTTGAAAAATTAATTTATCACAGATTATATCAGTCAATAGGATGATTTTAAATATTCAGGGTGTTCCAAAAATCATATGCCATCACTTAAAGGGACATTCTTTGTAAAAACTAAGGCAAAAAGGTTATATGAACATGGGTTCGCAGATGCTTTGTTTCAAAGAGGTGTTAAATTTTTTTATTTTCTTTCAAAATATTTTTGAAATAGATTCATCAAGTTTGCTGAAATTTACGTTGTGGGAAGTAGGTACTTAAATTAAGCATAATTTTGACTATGAAAAGACTTTGACAGGTCCTCCAAGAGCGTGCATATGAGAAGACAGTACAATATTTTTGCAATAGAAACGTGTACGCCACTGATTTTTTCACATTTTCGTTTCTCAATGAAATAGCATGTTAAATTGTTAACAAAACTTACCTACTTCTTAATATTTTTCAATTTTCACTTCGTTTAAGAGATAAATGCAGGTTTATTAAGCACCTTACTGGTTTAGTTTTCCCAACAGATAATTGCACATCAGTTTTAACAGGTAAAGGCTATTTAAAAAATGTAATATCCTGTATCTTTGAAACAAAACATCTGCTGACCCATGTTCATATGAACTTTAAATTTTAAATATAAGATTTGCCCCAAACAAGCATGTCTTCGGGGGTTTTATCAAGTTTATTTATAGTATAAATATATATAATAATATTTAACTTTTAATTAATTTAAATAACCTTTATTATTATTATTATTAATATTTTAACAATATGAATTGGCGCATGTACAGTTCTTAACATTAAACAAAAAGATTAGAGGATGAAACTTTTCTTTAACTTTGAAAACTTTGCGCCCTGCTAATTTATGTTAATGTTCATCCATCATATTTTTAGTGATTTTTAATCCACACATATTCAACGGTTTCATATCCCTTTTTTTAAAGAAATTACGCTGAACTGAACAATCAAATTCAAGTCCTTAACTTGCTGGCATTTCTGATAATCATTCTTTTAATTTTTTTAGTAGTGTTGGCCTTGTTACACCATTCATTATACTGTACATGTTATTACTTCAGTTTTATATTGTATGGTATGTATATAATAAACTTTAAAGAAATAAATGCTGAATATGTTTTTTTCCACGGACATTGTTGGTGTCCAAATTATGTAGTGTCATAGAAAATATTTGGTTGTAGATATCAAAATAATTTATATTCTGAATTTTATGACATAAATGTTAATATCATAAAGTAATAATTTAAAGTAAGTGTTATTTTATAATAATTATTGAAAACAAATATATTATGACTATAGTCATAAGACTATTTGTTTCCAATTGATTCCACATTAATGCACCAAGTTATAACTTTGGTGTGTGGTACAAATATAACTTCGTTAATATTAACATTGCTGTTATAAAATTGAGAATAAATAAATTATTTAGATATTTTTAGAATCAAAATCACAAATCCCGCCGAAAACAGCGCCATCTAGTTGCGGGGAACTTCAGTTTGATGTAAAACATAAAATGTAACTACTTTCCTTTCAAATGTTAGAGTGCGAACTTGCCCCCAACTGCATAGATGGCGCTCAAATGTTTTTAAAATTTCAATACAGAAGAGTCCATTCTATCCCCCTTTAATATAATATTTTTCTATTTAATATAATATTTTTCTATGTTCTTGAATCGATTCGTTTTTTAAAATGACCTTTAGAAAAATCTGGAGGATTTTTCTTATCGTTACAGTATTTGAAAATAGATAACTTAATTCATTTATTAATAAGACTACCATTGTTGCTGGTGACTTTAATGTTCATTCTGGTACTGACGAGGTGAATACAGTACGGTTGTGTGATACCCTAATGAGTTTTGATATGCGTCAAACAATACACAATGCAACCAGAGGGAAGGTATGTTTAGATAATATCTTTCTTAGTTCAGATGTGAAGGTTATCTCTTCTGAAGTACTGGATCTCGATATATCCGATCACATGGGTCAGATAGTTGAGGTGTATATAGATCTCCCTTCCAAAGATTTTAAACAAAATAACAAAGTGTGTAGACCGATCACACAACAAGGTTTATTTAAATTTTTTAACATGATATCAGTTCATTCCTGGGAATTTATAGGGTATAACGGTTTAACTGTGAGTGACAAATTTAGTAGATTCATGGCTGTCTTGGAGCAGGCCTATTTGGGTTCGTTTCCGGAAAAGAAATATGTTGTACGATCAGATCAAAATAATAATATTACTTGGTTTACTAATGAACTAAGAGAAATGAGGGAACAGTTAAGATTTATTGGACAGCTCAGTAAACAGTATAATCATTATAACTTCAAAGAACAATATAAACAGTATAAAAAATTATATAAAAATGCAGTTCGCAAAGCTAAAATTACAGCAAATGATAACCTTATTCGATCATCTGGTAATTCTAGCCGTTTTATGTGGCAGATCATAAATGGGCAAAAGAGTAAAGTTGAGACTGAAGATCAGATCAATAATTTAAGATCCGATGATTTTAATAACTATTTTTTAAATGTAGCACATGACCTCGTGAAGGGTATTCCCAAATCCGATAGGGACCCTTTGGCGGATCTAGGAACTTTACCAATACTAAATGACTTTTCCTTCTCGGAAGTTGGTTATAATGAGGTAAGGGATTGTATTGATGATCTAAAAAATAAGAACAGTCGTGATATATTTGGTTGTAATGTTAAGATTATTAAAAGTGTTAAAAATATCATATTGATACCTCTAACTAAACTTATTAATTTATGCATCAGAGAGGGCACGTTTCCAGTGGTCTTGAAGGAGGCTTTAGTTATTCCGTTGTACAAAAAGGGCAATCCTGATTTACTTGAGAACTACCGACCAATATCTCTTTTACCAATAATATCAAAAATATTTGAAAAATGCATGTCAAAACAAATTCTTTACTTTTTTGAAAGCAATAATTTATTTAATAGTTGTCAGTTTGGATTTAGAAAAAATAAAAGTACTGTTCAGGGGGTACTTAATTTAATTGCAGAAATATTAGATGCATTTCATAAGTCTCAGTACAGTGCCGTTCTATTTTGTGACTTATTTATTTATTTATTTATTTTTATTTATTTATTTATATACGGGACCAGCCCAGTCATTACAATAAAAAGAAAATACATTTACACTTAAGTCAACATCCAAAAATAACACATTTTACAATAGCAATAGCAGATTGACATAACACAGTTACCAATAAAGACAAGAGACCCAAAGAACCCCCATACTATACACTATTAATTAATTAATTGCCTGAAGCTAGAGAAGACCTGACAGATTGTAAAGTTACATTAAAAATATCTATTTTCAGTTTGTTTGCATTATTCATCATCCTGTTAATGCCTGTTTTTTGGCCATAGAGAGTCCTATGGTGGTTCAATACAAAGGTTTGTTTGTCCCTCAGCTGGCGTTGGGGAACATAAATATTAATTAATTCCAATAGTTCAGGACAAGACATTTGGTTAGATAACAGTTTATACACAAAGATTTTATCAAAATTGTCTCTTCTTTCCTGAAGCGGTAATATTTTTAAATTTAATTGCAGGATATTATAATTTATGTCATTCCTATCAATACCCAGTTTATAGGCTGCATATGACAGGAATTTCCTCTGCACCCTCTCCAGTTTATCTATACCTATATATATTATAATAGGGACTCCATACACAAGTGCAACCTTCTAAGTGGCTGCGTACTAGGCTTGTGTATAACGTTTTTAATGATGTTATGTCACTAAAGTCCCTTGTATGCCTTTTGAGGAAACCCAACATTTTAAGGGCCTTATTACAACAGTGTTGAACATGAAGATTAAACGTTAGCCCCCTATCAAATAACACACCCAAGTCACGAATACTGTCAGCTGAGAGCAACTCCGAACCACCAAGGTAATATACATTTTCAGATGGACAGACTCTACGAGTAAACTGTATATACCTGCATTTATTGACATTCAAAGACATATTATTAATCTTACACCATTCTTCAAATCTGCATAAGTCATTCTGCAGTAATAATGAATCATCATGTGATTCAATTACTTTGTAAATTTTTATATCATCCGCATACAACAATATTTCACTATACTTAAAGCAATGAACAACGTCATTGATAAAAATGTTGAACAACAAAGGAGACAAATGAGCCCCCTGCGGCACACCTGACGTCACACAAAAAGGTTCAGAAAAGAAGGTATTATTGATTCTAACAATTTGATGGCGATCTGTCAGGTATGATTCTATCCACTGCACAAGTGAGCCACCCAGACCATAGCAACGTAGCTTCTGCTTCAAGATGGAATGATCCACCCTATCAAAAGCCTTTGCACAGTCAGTGTAGACAGAGTCCACACAGTAACCCCTCTCAAGTGCAAGTGATATTGTGTTCTGGTAGAGTAGAAGGTTACTAGATATTGACCTTCCCGACGAGAAGCCATGCTGCTTTGTGGTAATAATATTTTCAAATTTGTGTGTCAGATAATCATTGACTATGGACTCGAGAAGCTTGGGGATTTGAGATATTAAACTTATAGGTCTGTAATTCTGTACTAAATCTCGATGGCCTTCTTTTTTGTAAATTGGTATTACAAAACTTCTTTTCCAAATGGAGGGAAAGATACCATGGGTAAGTGACTGGTTAAAAATCAACCACAATGGACGAGAGAGAGCAAATGCACACTCTCGAAGTAAAATTGGGGGGATTCCATCAGGACCAGGCCCTTTATCAGCCTCTACCGAGACTAGTTTTTCAAAAACCTCAACAATGGAAACACCAAGTTCATTTATCTGCTGATGGTTACTGCCACAAACATCAGAGAAGTTCATATCGCAGCTGTGAGCAGACTGAACATACACAGAAGAGAAGTGTTTAGCAAAAAAGTTTGAAATGGTGTCAGCATCAGATGAGGATTCATCGTTAAATTTAATTATAGCAGGCAACTCACTATCTCTTGTCTTCGAATGAACAAAATCCCAAAATTTTTTGGGATTGCTTTTTACTCCCTGTTGAATGCCATCAATATATTGTTTGAAACAACTTTCTGCTAATGCTTTACAAGTAGTTCTTAAATCACTAAATACAGTGTAGTCATCAGGATGCCCTGTATCTTTATAAGTCCTGTGAGCTTTCTTCTTTTCGGTTATATAATACTTAAGGTCATCACTAAACCACAACGGAAACTTAAACCTATTTTTAATAACAGACTTAGGGACAAGGGATTCTATAATGCTATTCAATACTGAGTAAAATATATCTACATTTACATTAACATCATTAGACATGAGGACTGCGTCCCAGTTAAAATTTAACAAATAACTAGACATATCCATATAATTACATTTCCTGAAATTAAACACTATATTCTCATACTCTAACCCGGCAGCCATTTCCCTATCACAATTCATTTCGATTACAATGGCAGGATGATGACGATCACATTTGACTAAAACCTCATCAGCACAGACAGGCTTTGATTCATATGAGCTAAATACTAAATCCAACAAAACATCATTACAGTTTGTTATTTCATTGCACTGGAATAGGTTCAGATAGGGCATTGTATAAGCAAAGCCTTCGACTGTGTCAACCATGAGATTCTCCTAAGAAAACTGAAAGCATACAAATTCTCCTCAGAAAGCCTTAAGCTCATGCAGTCATATCTGCGCGGCAGATGTCAAACTGTGCGTCATTCTGGGGTGACATCGACAAGGTGTGAAACTACTATTGGTGTGCCTCAGGGTTCTATCCTGGGACCAATATTATTTCTAATCTATATAAATGATCTACCTCTATCTGATCCACTATCTAAATTTACTCTTTTTGCCGATGACACAACAATGTGTGCCAGTGCAAATACATTGGAGGAGTCACTGGGGAAGTCCGTGGTGGCACAGGAGAGGGCTCAAGACTGGTTTTGTAGTAATGAGCTGCTGTTGAATAGGGACAAGACCAATAGAGTGGTGTTTTCTATGAGGGAGCTGGGTGGGATAAACTCTGATGGGCAAAGTGCAAAGTTTCTGGGGGTTCATGTGGATCAGAGGTTGTTGTGGGACAACCATGTCGACTCGGTTGCCTCTCGACTCACCAGGGGCCTGTACCTACTTCGTGGTCTTACAGACAGGGTGTCTGTGAGTGTTCTAAGAACTGCTTATTTCGGTGTGTTTCATTCTCATCTCTCATATGCTACTCTTGTATGGGGACATTCAGCTAGTGCCAGTCGACTTTTTGGTTTGCAGAGGAAGGCCATCAGAACTATGGCAGGATTGGGTTTCAGGGAAGATTGTAGGCCAGCATTTGTGGGTCTTGGGATACTTACCTTCCCATCTGTTTACATCATGCAGAATCTCCTGTATGTAAGGAGCAACCTGACTCTGTTCAGAACTGACGAGGACGTCCACCAGTATGAAACGCGCCGTAGAGGAGATATTTTGCCCAACTTCTGGCGTTTGAGAAGGTGTCAAAATGGCCCTGGCTACTGGGCTGTGAAGTTTTTTAATAGACTTCCCATAGAAGTAAAAACTTTACCGATTGAGATTTTTAAAAAAAGAGTACACGAGATCCTTGTCACAAACAGTTTCTACTGTTTTGATGAGTTTTTGAATTTCAATTTTAATATGTAAATAATTTTAATGTGTGAATGGATGTATCATGTCTTTTTAATATATTTAATTATTGGTTCAGCTCTTAATGGGCTAACTTTGCCTTGTTAAACATTTTAATAGTTATTAAGGAATACAGACTTTAAAAATTTTAATTTTGTGATATACAGATTGACGTATGTACATTACTTATGTAGTTTTTGACATGAATAAATTATTATTATTATTATTATTATTATTATTATTATTATTATTATTATTAATTAGTTCATCATAAACTTCAACATGATCTTTACAAAATATAAACGATTAAAAAACTGATTTGTAGCAAGATTTTATTTTGTGTTCTAAATGATATTCATGTCCTCGAGTTTCAAGATGGCCTTTTCTATTTAAACTGATCACTAGTTACTAAAAAAAGCAGTGTGTGGTGGGTCGATTTCCACACACATAAGTGTAATATGTTTTTTCCATTGATCCATGCCTATATCTTTCACATCTATCAGCAATTCCATGATTCAAAAAAATTACATTGCAAAACACAGACTTATTGGGCAAATGTCACACATTATTGATTTTATTTTTAAACTCAAAAAGTGTGTCGATATCATGGAAGTCTTAATTATTATGAAAATAAATATGTTAAGAATAATAAAATTTACATTAAGGTACAAACAAGAAAAAAGTTGTATAATAGAAATCTTAATTTTGATACTAATTTCATAGCATAAACTGTTTAAACAATAATTTCATCTTAGGTTTAAACATATAAGTAAAGCTTACGAATACAGGAATTAAATAAATGTTAGTAAATTGTATCACAGCCTGAAGATTATTATTACTTAATCCCCTATTTCTAAAACAACAATGGGTCAAGCCACTGCCCTCGTGGTCTCCTTCACGAGGGCAGTGGTCAAGCATCCCAATTTATGTAGCAGATAACTCTGTACCAAGTATAACAAAAAATTGCCATTTTCTAATGATTATAATACTTTTGTACCAATATGATATAACATCTAGCAAAAATATCAAAGCTATTATTTTATCAAAGGCTAAATTTATTCAGATTATCTTACGATTCAAAATAAAAAAATAAGATGCTAAACATGCACAAATGGAAAATCAGTTTTATAGCCTATATAATTAGCTTGTATGTCACAATATTATATTTACAGCAAGCACATTTTATTAAAAGTTTTTAAGATAAAATGATAAATTTATGTGCATACCAGGGCTGCCAATTTGTGAGTAATTCCTCACATTTGTGAGTAATTTGCTGGTCTGTGAGTAATTTTGTGAGTAAGTGGCAATTGTGAGTAAATTGTGAGTAATCGAGAGATCAACGTAAATTCACGCAGTATATTCTTGGTAGTTATGCAGATTTCTAATCTGATAATTTATTAAAAATTTAATTTTAAAAATCTAAATTTAGGCATAATTTTAGGCGCTCCAGCAGTAATTACAATTTTCCAGTTTTTAGATTTGCACTGCTTTTAGCGACCTCTCTTGCTTAGCCAAAATAAAAATATAAGAGGATAAGTAAGGTAGCTAGTGATTCGTCTGTTTGATACTGCAACTTGCAACACTAGGTGTCGCAGCGTCTCGGGTATTCCCCTCCTGTATCTTGTGTGATTTACACAAACATATTCCTTACAAAATGGTGAAAGCGCTCCCACTTTAGCTTTCTTCCGACTTCCGAGTTGGCAACCCTAGCAACACGCAACACCAGCTTTTGATGTTTAGCAACATTGCACAGTAGTAAAATAAAAACAAAAGCGCCATCAGTTGCCACTTATTAGTATTAACAAATATACCTACGGTGTTTTACGGTTCATACAAAAAAAAGGGTGTCTTGGTCTTGATCTGTTGAAGTTGTGAGTAATTGTGAGTAATCCAGGAAAGTTTTGAGAGTAAATCAGTAAAGGTCAGTTGGCAGCCCTGGTGCATACTTACAATACCTGTTTGAAGAACAACTCACAAAATCACCGCGTGGTCAGGTAGACAACTTTCATCTATAACAAAGCGAAAAATGTCTTTTACTGCGAATAAATCTATTTATTAAATGGTAATTACACTACTCATGGCAAAAACACCATAATAACGCTAAAAACTACGTTTAAATTAAAGGATTTAAATAAAAAATATAAAACAAAGCACTTACGAACAATCAGCTCTGCTGTCGCTGTCAAGATGTCTGTCCGGCGGTAAAAAACAGTAGCCAACACCAACATACAATATTTAAATTTTTTGTAAGAAGTTAAAGAAAATTACCAAATTTTATGAGGCAGAATTACATTAAGATACAAATATATGTTTAAAATAGTAATACTTTGAAAATATTTTATAACAAAAGAAGATTATTCATATAACTGAAATTTGAAAAATAAAAATAACAGTCCCTAGTTATGTCAAACCCATGTCAGTGAAGTTAGCTCCTAATCAAACCCCCCTGCCCCAACCAACCCGACGAACTGTAGAGACAAATTTGGAACTCAAAAAGTGTGTCGAAATCATGGAAGTCTTAATTATTATGAAAATAAATATGTTAAGAATAATAAAATTTACATTAAGGTACAAACAAGAAAAAAGTTTTATAATAGAAATCTTAATTTTGTTATTAATTTCATAGCATAAACTGTTTAAACATATAAAGCTTACGAATACAGGAATTAAATAAATGTTAGTAAATTGTATCACAGCCTGAAGATTATTATTACTTAATCCCCTATTTCTAAAACAACAATGGGTCAAGCCACTGCCCTCGTGGTCTCCTTCACGAGGGCAGTGGTCAAGCATCCCAATTTATGTAGCAGATAACTCTGTACCAAGTATAACAAAAAATTGCCATTTTCTAATGATTATAATACTTTTGTACCAATATGATATAACATCTAGCAAAAATATCAAAGCTATTATTTTATCAAAGGCTAAATTTATTCAGATTATCTTACGATTTAAAATAAAAAAATAAGATGCTAAACATGCACAAATGGAAAATCAGTTTTATAGCCTATATAATAAGCTTGTATGTAACAATATTATATTTACAGCAAGCACATTTTATTAAAGGTTTTTAAGATAAAATGATAAATTTATGTGCATACTTACAATACCTGTTTGAAGAACAACTCACAAAATCACCGCGTGGTCAGGTTGACTTTCATCTATAATAAACTTTCATCAATAATAAACTTTCATCTATAATAAACTTTCATCTATAATAAAGCGAAAAATGTC
Organism: Philopedon plagiatum; assembly: GCA_963971165.1. NCBI lineage: Eukaryota > Metazoa > Arthropoda > Insecta > Coleoptera > Curculionidae > Philopedon > Philopedon plagiatum. Next base: position 55,617,794 of record OZ020192.1, on the reverse strand, counting down.
TTTTACTGCGAATAAATCTATTTATTAAATGGTAATTACACTACTCATGGCAAAAACACCATAATAACGCTAAAAACTACGTTTAAATTAAAGGATTTAACTATAAAAAATGTAAAACAAAGCACTTACGAACAATCTCCATCAATGAATGATCTGCTGTCAGTGCTGGGGCTGTCAAGATGTCTGTCCGGCGGTAAAAAACAGTGTAGCCAACACCAACATACACTATTTAAATTTTTTGTAAGAAGTTAAAGAAAATTACCAAATTTTATGAGTCAGAATTACATTAAGATACAAATATTATATGTTTAAAATAATAATACTTTGAAAATATGTTATAACAAAAAAAGATTATTCATATAACTGAAATTTGAAAAATAAAAATAACAGTCCCTAGTTATGTCAAACCCATGTCAGTGAAGTTAGCTCCTAATCAAACCCCCCTGCCCCAACCAACCCGACGAACTGTAGAGACAAATTTGGTGCTGCGATTGGCTCAATTAAGCTGACACCCCCCTGATATTAACAACAAAGAAAATAAAAGGGTTTGATTGGGTTTATTAACAATTATTAATTTTCAGCAAAGAAAATAAAAAGGGTTTGAGAAATGCCGGTTGCGTGTATTCAGTGCGACACACGAGCCATCTATGAGCCACCTGCATGGTAACTCTGTTGCTAAAATGGACTTTTTCTTTACAGACTGAACAGTGACATCACCGGCCGGTAACCCACAAATTCCCTACTATACCGACTGGTAGTGCGGGAAAATTTCAAATCGAAATAAGTTTTGTTTGGAACATTACAATAAATATAAATTATAAAATTTACTTTTTTTAATAACTTTATACTGAAATGGCAACATTATATACAATATTAAACGTAAAATAACTTCATATTAAAGTATATTTTGTTTTTAAAAGTCAATGTGGCCCATTCTTGAGTATTGTTACTAAAAAAAGTACATTTTATAAAATACATTTAATGCAATGCTACAAACAAAAGCATAAAGTTGATAAGATTTCCAGCAGTAGTTTTTTTATTACCAACAATGTCATCTTCAGGTAATAATAAAATATTAACAAATGTTTTAATAAAACAAAAATTTTTGTTAAAAAAACATTTACTGGCCAAAAACCACTATATAGAAATCAATAGCAAAATCAATTGTATTACACACAGACATTAAAAAATTCTGATTTCTTGATCTTGACTTCTCGTATCAGCAATGGGGCCTCCTTGTGGTACACTGTAAAAAAAGAACAAAGCAGTATCTTTTGCTCATAAAAAGAAAATAAATAAATTGTCGCCTGTAAATCTATTATCATTGCAAATTAAATCAATAATAATTAGAATTAATTTTACAGGACTTTTCTGTAGGCCACAATTGATCTGCAATAACACTAAGTAAAAATGTTAGCAACCAATAAGGTCATTAATTCATATCGACGCTAGAGCTGAAACTTAAAAGGGTGAATTTATTATAACAATAAATAAAGAATTTAGTAGTATAAAAAATGAATAGTAATACATAATAATATGTACAAAAAAAGTATGATATAATCAGAAACATATTTGATTTTAGTTTTTTAGAGCCATGATTTAGATAAGCATATTTACAATGATAATTAAGTAACTGAATTGATTCGGCTTTTACTTGGTGGAAATCCATTATCAAACTGAAGTTTTAATACTGTGGTAAAATAATTTTACACTTTCCACTAATTTGAGATCTTTATTTTTAAACACTCGACATGTTTCGAGACACTGTTTCTTCTTCAAAGGAGTAAAACAAAGTGGTATCTTAAAAGTATAAAGGTGTGTACATACAAAAAGGTTCAGGTATTAACAATAAATCTAAATTGATGTAGGTGTGTACATACAAAAAGGTTCAGGTATTAACAATAAATCTAAATTGAGGGAAAATCCTGTTAAAGTATTTACAAGCTAAGAAAAGATATTCAATAGAGGTGATGAGTTTAAATCTAATTGGTCGTTCAATAAAACATTATTATTTTTAAGTTTGTTTATTTCCAAGGATTCGAGCAAATTCAGCCTTTTTCCCTTGTTCTCAGTATGCAAAATATCATAATTATTGTTGAAAGTATGGTTTTCTTGGATTAAGTGATTTGAATAATTTGAGTCTGTTTTATTATTTGTATAACTAGAGTAATGTTCTTTAATAGTTCTTGCCATCCGATACAACATAAATTAGCTTCTTTTTCTAGTATGATTCATCGATTAATAAATTTACCTCTCAACCATTTCAACTTTCAAAAAGAATTAAACTTAATCAAACAAATTGCCGTAAATAATGGATATTCCGCAAAAATGATAGATAAAATGCTAAATAATAAATTATATAAAAAAGCCATTAACTTAGTGTTTCCCACTACAAAAGAGAACAAAAATAATTACAAAGTAATTTCTTATTTAGGCCACATCAGTAGTAAAGTAGGTAATTTTTTAAAAAACTTAAATATTAATATAGCATACAAAACTAACAATACTCTGGGAAAACATATTAAAAACAATAAAACAAAACTAAACAAAGGAAATAAAACTGGTGTATACAAATTAAAATGTCACGATTGCCCTAAAGTATATATAGGGTAAACAGGCCGTAACTTTGATAAACGTATTAAAGAACATTACTCTAGTTATACAAATAATAAAACAGACTCAAATTATTCAAATCCCTTAATCCAAGAAGACCATACTTTCAACAATAATTATGATATTTTGCATACCGAGAACAAGGGAAAAAGGCTGAATTTGCTCGAATCCTTGGAAATAAACAAACTTAAAAATAATAATGTTTTATTGAACGACCAATTAGATTTAAACTCATCACCTCTATTGAATATCTTTTCTTAGCTTGTAAATACTTTAACAGGATTTTCCCTCAATTTAGATTTATTGTTAATACCTGAACCTTTTTGTATGTACACAATGTACACACCTACATCAATTTAGATTTATTGTTAATACCTGAACCTTTTTGTATGTACACACCTTTATACTTTTAAGATACCACTTTGTTTTACTCCTTTGAAGAAGAAACAGTGTTTCGAAACATGTCGAGTGTTTAAAAATAAAGATCTCAAATTAGTGGAAAGTGTAAAATTATTTTACCACAGTATTCAATCAATCAATATTTTTATTCATGCTATCACAAAAAAGTTTACATACGTCAAGTGGAGATGAGCTTAATACTATTATTATTAAAATTTACACCAAACAGTTTTTTATCATAAAACAACACTCAAATATAGTTACCTATACTAATAAACACAATTAAAATTTACATTTATAAACATAATCACTAATGAACACAATTAAGATTTACATTTGAGACATACAGTTAAAATTTATTAAAACTGATGGCTAAGATATTCTTGAATTGAATAAAAAGTATTTTGAAGTAACAAATGTTTGATTCTGTCCTTAAACTTGTTATATGAAAGGTTTCTTATTTCATGAGGTAACACATTAAAGAATTTTATTGACCAAAACCCCGGGCCATCCTGACACCTCCTCAGTCGTCTATAAGAAGGCACTAAATTGTCACTGGATCGTGTTTCATAGTCATGAAGATCCGCATGAGTTCTAAATGCTCCCTGATTACGTTTTACAAACAAAAGGTTCTCCAGAATATACAGACAAGGCAAGGTGAGTATCCCCATCTCCCCAAAAGCATCCCTACAATCCTCTCGATACGCAAGGTCAATTATCAGTCTTACAGCCCTTCGCTGGAGGCCAAACAACCTCTGGGCCCCAGAAGAGTGTCCCCAGATCAGGGTGGCGTAGGAAAGGTGGGAGTGAAATAAAGCATAATAAGCCGTTCTTAAGACCTCATTTGAAACACAGGCTCCCAAGCTGCGCAAAAGGTACAAGTTCTTACTCAGCTTGCCAGCCACTGCCTCAATATGTGCACCCCATTGTAGTCCTGGATCCAGGTATACACCCAAAAACTTCACCGCTTCCCCGCCCTGGTCTGCCTCTGTAAGATCTCGCATGGAAAAGACAATTCTTTTGGTTTTATCCTTGTTGAGAAGTAATTTGTTCGAGCAGAACCACTTCTCTGCTCTGTCCTGAATCTCCAATGAGCCATTCCATGATTCTACGAGGCTATTAGCAGTGAAGGACACAGTTGTGTCATCAGCGAAGAGAGTATAGTCCGTTCCTGGAGCTGGTAAATCATTGATGTATATCAGAAAAAGGACTGGTCCTAGTATTGACCCTTGTGGGACCCCAACGTCCACCCCTCTCTCCGATGACACCACCCCTGCAACCTCCACCACCTGTGTCCGGTTTTTAAGATAGGATTCTATCAACCTGATACTGTTCTGTGATAATTTGTATCTCCTGAGTTTTTCCAGAAGAATATTATGGCTAACACAATCAAAAGCTTTACTCAAATCACAGAACAGCACCGTATTAAATTGCTTATTATGGAAGGCTTCATTTATACTATTAACGAGATTCAAGATGCCCATAACAGTATTCTTATCCCTACGAAACCCGAATTGATTTTCAAAAAATAAATTGTTAGACTCGAAAAATTCCATTAACCTTAATGCCATACACTTTTCCACTACCTTCGATATAATGGGCAGCAAAGATATTGGTCTGTAATTGCCTGGCTCTAACTTATCCCCTTTTTTAAAAATTGGCTTTACTACTGCTTTCTTTAATATATTTGGAAAAACGCATTCTCTAAAGCAAAGATTTATTAACCTTGTAAGGGGCATTATTATGATATTTTTGATTGATTTGAGGATTTTTACATTGAGTCCAAATATATCTCTACTGTTCTTATTCATTAGGTGATCAATAATGTTCCTAACCTCAATAAAAGTAACCTCTGGGAAGTTAAAGCTCTCTATATTTGATGTATCCAGAAAACTAAAACTATCCGTAGGCTGATCCACATGAGGTATGTTTTTTATGATGTTATCAGCAATATTTGAAAAAAACAAATTGAACTCATCCGAGGTGGGTCCCAGGTTGTTGTCACTGGGCTTTTTATTGGCTGCACGATGTTTATTAATAATTTCCCACATGCATTTCGGAGGATTAGACGAATTTCGAATCAAATTATCATTAGCTTCTATCTTGGCCCTGCGTACTTCGTCCCTATAAAAAACCTTAAATTCGTTTATCTGTTGGTTACTAATTAGGTTATATTGTTTAGATAATTCTCTCAGAAACCCGAGATGTTCTCGCATGTTCCTGAGATTTTCATTAAACCAGTTTATGTTTTTAGAGTGGTCAGATCTTACTCTATAAGTTTTTTCAAGAAATGATTCCAGATATGCCCTCTTCAAGATCCCCATAAACACCTCAAACTTCTGATCTACATTCATAACATTTATTTGGATAAAATCCCATTCTACTGAATTCAAAATAGTATGAAAAGTGAATAAACCCCTCTGAGTTACAGGTCTACACACCTTGTCTGTCACTCGGAGCTTCTCTCGATCTCTATTTATAGAAATATCAACCAGTTGACTTTTATGGTCTGAGACGTTCATGTCAATGACATGAGTGGCAATGACCTCAACATCGGGGCTCAAGAAGACATTGTCCAGGCAGGATTGTTCGCGGGCGGCCTCATGTATTGTTTGCTTTAGGCCAAAACCATTTAACATATCGCACAGCTGATTCGCCGCCATCTCAGCCGTACCAAAACGGACATTAAAATCACCTGCCAGTACAATCTCTCCCCCCACCCCAAACTCAGACATTATCCCCTCCACAGCCGACAAAAAAGTGCCAAAATAACCCGAGGGCGATCTATACATAGCTAAAATACAAAGATTAAAAGATTTCACATAAGTACAACAATACTCAATACATTTGTTCATATTAAAATCAGTCCTAAATGAAATATCACAGGTTTCCAACACATTCCTGACAAGAATTAGGGTTCCACCACCAACTTGATCATTCCTTGCATACGATCCTGCGACTTTATAGCCATCAATGTTTAAACAATTGATTTCATCTTGATTCAGCCAATGTTCTGTTATGCATATTACGTCAATATTCCGGTCAACAACAAAACCTTCAACATATTCTACTTTGTTTCGCAAAGATCTTATATTTATATGCAAGATCCTTACCTTCTCTCTAGAACTGTCTGGTGCATTGTGCTTACTCTCTGCCTGTTTTGATTTTGGCTCTGTATATTCTGAAAATGGTTTATTATTATACCAGTGGGCCATAGGTCTGCATTGAGATATTTTTCCATTTCAGAGTACGGAACTATAAGCCTAAATGAACTACGGTACCTCTCTTTTTTTGTTTTCATCTTGTCACAGGTAACATTTTTATGTAAATTGTTTTCTTCCAAGTATTTTACTACAGCTTCACTAGTAATTTCGGGAGATAGTCCCGATAAAAATAAAAAGGACATCTTTTGAGCAGGCTTTAAAGCAGTGGCATTATTATTTGTACCTTTCAGTGGTTCAGGTCTTTTTGGTAGGTCCATACTTTTGTATTTTTTTTTTCTTGTTAACGACCGTCGTCCATTTTGTGTCTTCTTCAGCACCGTTATTGGTTGCTTTCAAGCTGTCTTCATTTGGCGGCAAATTTAAATTTAAATTATTTGACGTCGATTCTTCGTTATTTGAGATATCGATATTGTGCCCATCCCTAGTACTTTCAGGTTTTAGTATTTGGATATCATTCACTTCAACGTCAATATCCGGTGCATTTGAACTAACAGCTGTTTGAGCTGTTTGATCAGAGTGGCTGTGAACTTGGTTTTCAGGATTTGGCACCATAGGAGTAATTTCGCAGTTTTCGATATTTACAGCGACATCTAGGATTTGTTCCGATTTCTTATTTGCTTTTTTATTGGTATCGTCGGGTGAAGGACGACGAAAGGAATGTTGACTGGAATTTTGAATTACTGACCTTGAACTCGCAGAATCATACTTTTCTTTCCATAGGGTGGAGTTTTCCCTTAAAATGCTGTTCTTTTCTTCCATTTCACTCAAAAGTTTTCTTAATAGTGATATTTGAACATCTTTTACGTCGATATCCATCCCAACCTCACTCTCTTGACAACACACTACGCGTGTTTCATCGATGGAAAACACTTCCCTGGCCCAATCTCGCGATGCACACGATTTATGGAAAGCATTTCCACAAAGTATACACACCGCACAACTAAAACTTTTTGTTTTACAACACTTTAAATGGATTTTTCCGGAGGAGCTACTTTTATGACGACCTATCGTCGACGCCATCTTGAATTGAAGTATTAAAACTTCAGTTTGATAATTAAGTATGTGTATGTACAACACACAGTTAACAACTTCAACTTTACATTTTAAAAACATTCTAAATAGTTCCCCAGGTATAGCTTCCAGGCGGCAATATTTACAAAACGTACCTACATAGAAAGACGAAGAAATTCTATACACCTATCACAGAACAGAAATGTTTGGAACATACAAATATATTATACACATACATGCATTCTTAACAACTACTGAGTATCATACAATATAATGTCATTTTCAAGGCACTGATCACTATTACTATTACTACTTCAACTAATTCACAATCATCGCTTTCAAAAGTCTGTTCCATTGTGAGTAGCCCTTCCAAGTTTTTTTGCACTCCGGTACAAGTGGTAAGTTTGTCAAAATCGGTTATGTCGTCACAATTGGGAATTGAGTCAGTATCGGGTGGTATGTCAACATCGGTTGTTATCTCACAATGTGTCTTATACAAATAGGTGACGTATATACATTGTCAACGGTTAAATTATTATTGTGACATAATTTTTGCTTCTTGAATCGATTCGTTTTTTAAAATGACCTTTAGAAAAATCTGGAGGATTTTTCTTATCCTTACAGTATTTGAAAATAGATAACTTAATGCATTAATGGTGAATAGACAAATAAGAACATTAGTGTAGTGCCTATATTATACATAACTAAGTGAAAAATATATAGTAAAAATTAGGAAATCTGTATCAAAAAGTCGAGTTTAATCGTATGAATTGAAGGCATTGTGAAAATTTGCGTATTTAATATTATTTTTCAACTATTATAAAAAATAACCTCAAAAATGAAATGTGAGGTTTGTAATCAAATCAAAGTGAGAAATAAGGACCTTTTTGATTGTGATGGTTGTAATGAAGCAGTATGTAAGGATTGTGGGGGACTCACAGCATCAGAAGTAAAAGTTTTGCAGCTTTCTTCTCGTGTGATGAAATTTTATTGTCAAAAATGTAACAATGGCAAAACACTGGAATTGTACAATAAATTACTGCTGAGTAAGGAAACAATAATAGAAGAAAAAACAACAATTATCAACATTTTACAAGACGAAATTGAAGAATTAAAAAAGAAGTGGGGTACTGGACAATGTGGTTATAGCCAAGCGGTAAAAAGACAGAAGGAAGAAGTCATAATAATAAAACCAAAGGATAGTGCTCAAACAAGCGAATCTACAAAAAAAACTATAGAAGAAAAAATTAATCCCTGTGGACTTGGAATTGGTGTATCAAAAGTTAAGTACCTATATACGTGATGGAGGAGTGGCAATAAAGTGTAATGAAAATGTACAAGGAAAGGTACGAAATGTTTGTGAAAGTATTAAGACTTCTTTAGGCCAGTCATATGAAGTAAACATGCCAGAAAAGAAAAATCCTAGGATAATAGTATTTAATGTATATCAGAAAGAATTAGAAGACGAAGATAGTCTAATAGATAAAATTATTTTGCAGAATTCAATAAACACTCAACCACATGAAAGAGAATTAAACATAGTACATAAAATTAAAAACCATAGAGGAAATACGAATGTCATTTTACAAATGGATGTACATACATATGAATGTATCGAGAACAGAGAAAAACTACATATAGGTTGGAAAAGTTGTTTTTTCAGAGATAGTTTAAATGTGAAACAGTGTTATAACTGTTGGAAGTTTGGACACTTTGCCAAAGAATGTAAAAAAGAAACACCTACATGTCAAATATGTGCAGGAGAACACAAAGCAGCCGATTGTAACTCGACTGAAGTATGCTGTATAAACTGTAAATATGCAGCGGAAGTGTTGAAAATACCACAAATTGACAGTAAACATAAGGCATATGATAAAAACTGTGAGGCATATAAGAGAGTAGTCGATCAGTTGCAAGAAAAAGTAAAATATCCTGAACTACGTAGCAACAAAAACATAATATAGCAATCAAGATCAAGTATTTTATACCTTAATATACAGGGTTTGAGTACACATCAAACAGAATTATCGTGGATTGCAAATCAGAACAAACCAATTATAATGTGTCTTTCAGAAACCCATGTTACTAAAGATTTTACCCCATATGAAACAGACATTGTTGGTTACAACACGGTAACTAGTTTTTCTATGAGTGCTCACACAGGAGGGACAATAATTTACATAAAAAAAGGATATAGATTTAAAGAAATTCTTAATATAAATGATAACAGAAATATGTGGATAACAGGAATTGAAATTATCTTGGAAAAACAAAAATACCATATTTATTCTTTATATCACTCACCGAGCACAAGTAATGCAGAGTTTTTAGACAAACTTGATGATTTTTTGGAAAATCTGAACCAGGAGGTAGTATTTATAATATTGGGTGATTTTAATATAGATTTGGCAAGTAACCACTTCTATGGTGACAAACTTAATAATTTAATCGCTAAACATGGCATCTACCAGTTAACCGACAAGTATACTCGCGTAACAAGGACATCTGCTACAAAAATTGATCTTCTCCTTACAAATGAAAAGAATATTAACATCGAGGTACTATCAACCCCTAAAATAACGGATCATTCAATCATTACAGTGGATCTTAGAAGCAAGCACATTGAAAAATGTGAAACAAAAATTTATAGGAACTACAAATCTATGGATGTAACAGGATACCAACTTAAACTTATGGAAATGACATGGCCTGAGTTTCGTACAACAGACGTAAACAAACTAGCTGATAGTTTAATAGACAATCTTATATATGCACTAAACCAGTTCGCTCCAGAACAAACAATGATATGTAAAGAAAAATGGGGAGATAAAATGTGGTGGAATGAAGAGATAAGTAATGAAATTAGAGTAAGAGACTATCTCTATCAAAGAGCTGTTTTATCAAAGGCTGATGATGATTGGAAGAACTTTAGACAACAAAGAAACATAGTTGTAACAATGGTCAGAAATGCAAAATTTAATTATTTCAATGAAAAGATTGACCAGTTGAAGGACGACTCAACAGAAATGTGGAAAACAATAAAAAAACTTATAAATGTAAAAACAATAGAGGGTCCTAAACCGGAAATAATATTTAATAATAAAAGAATCACAGGAAAAGAAATAAGTGAACATTTTAACATATTTTTCCTGGACAGTATCAAAGAAATTGTACAAAATATTATTCCAAATAAGATACCAAATGAAATTGTTAGTAATATAGAAGTTAAATGTAAAATGGAAAAGTTTGAAATGTTAGAAATGTCAGATTTGAGAAAAATAGTAAAAAAGATGAAAAATAAAGAAAGTAATATTGATGGCATCACAGTACAAATATTAAAAAACGCCTTTGAAACAATTGGAGACAAATTTCTCAGTCTAATTAACAACAGCCTGGAGAATGGAATCTTTCCAAGATCTTGGAAGAACAGCATGGTCATTCCAATTGAGAAAGTTAAGGGTACTATTGAATGTGAAGAATTTAGACCCATAAATATGGTACCTCCATATGAAAAACTCCTTGAAGTATGTGTTAATGATCAAATAGTAAAATATATTGAAAACAATAAAATTTTTAGTGAATATCAAGCAGGCTTTAGAAATAAAAATTCATGTGAGAGTGCTTTGCAAACTGTGTTGTTTAACTGGAAAGGAGCATTAGAGGAGGGTCATATGGTTGGTGTTGTTTTCTTGGACTTTAAGCGTGCTTTCGAGACAATAGACAGGCAGCTACTATTAAACAAAATGGAAAAGTATGGATTTGGAGCTTCCATTCTCAAATGGTTTAAAGAATATTTAACTGATCGGACCCAAGTAACAAAATACGATAATATCTCAGCTGCTGCAAAAACAACGTATGGTGTGCCGCAAGGAACAGTATTAGGGCCTACTCTTTTTATTCTGTACATAAATGACATTGTCAAGGCTGTGAAAAAGTGTAGAATCCAATTATTTGCTGATGACACAGTGATATATGTTGTAGGTGATAGAATTGATGAGATAGTGCAATCATTAAATGATGAACTTAGTAATTTATTACAATGGTTGAATAACAACTCTCTTAAACTGAACATTAACAAAACAAAAATGATGATAATTAAAAATAAATATAGTAACATAACTCTTACTACAAATAATGAAGTTAAAATTAATAATGAAATAGTAGAAAGAGTGGCTCAATATAAATACTTAGGATGTGTGATAGATGAAAATTTATCCTTTTCAGAGCACTACAAATTTATTACAAACAAAATTGCTAAAAAAAGTAATGTATTAGGACGCATGTCACGAAACTTAAGCTGCTGGTCTAAACTGACTATTTATAAAACGATTATTGCTCCACATTTATATTTTTGTTCCACATTGTTATTTTTAATGAACAATACTCAGATAGATATTTTGCAGAAGAAACAAAATAAAGCATTACGTATGATTTTAAGATGTAATAAGTATACCAGGATAGCTGATATGTTAAATACCACAAATCTTTTAAGTGTAAGGCAAATTATAACCTATAATACTATGATATTTATATATAAAATGCTGAATAATTTAGTACCAGAACATCTTATCCAGAATTGTAAATTTGTCAAAGATATACATGATTATAACACCCGTTCGCAAAATAATTTTTACTTGAGTAGAGTTTCTACTAACCTAAGTCAGAATAGCTTGTTCTATAAAGGGTTAAAACAGTACAATGAACTGCCTGTTAACGTTAGGGCCTCAAATAATCTCTTACAATTCAAAAGGTCGTGCAAAATATATATTAAACAAAATGTTAGTATTTAGATAATAGAGTTTAAAGCTGTTATATTTTCTTAGTTGAAAGTGTATGAATGTATTTGAAGTTTTTTGTTTTATGTAAGTATTTATGCTAGCCAAGAGCTAATAATAAAGATTATTATTATTATTATTTATTAATTAGTTCATCGTAAACTTCAACATGATCTTTACAAAATATAAACGATTGAAAAACTGATTTGTAGCAAGATTTTATTTTGTGTTCTAAATGATATTCATGTCCTCGAGTTTCAAGATGGCCTTTTCTATTTAAACTGATCACTAGTTACTAAAAAAAGCAGTGTGTGGTGGGTCGATTTCCACACACATAAGTGTAATATGTTTTTTCCATTCATCCATGCCTATATCTTTCACATCTATAAGCAATTCCATGATTCAAAAAAATTACATTGCAAAACACAGACTTATTGGGCAAATGTCACACAATATTGATTTTATTTTTAAACTCAAAAAGTGTGTCGAAATCATGGAAGTCTTAATTATTATGAAAATAAATATGTTAAGAATAATAAAATTTACATTAAGGTACAAACAAGAAAAAAGTTGTATAATAGAAATCTTAATTTTGTTATTAATTTCATAGCATAAACTGTTTAAACATATAAAGCTTACGAATACAGGAATTAAATAAATGTTAGTAAATTGTATCACAGCCTGAAGATTATTATTACTTAATCCCCTATTTCTAAAACAACAATGGGTCAAGCCACTGCCCTCGTGGTCTCCTTCACTAGGGCAGTGGTCAAGCATCCCAATTTATGTAGCAGATAACTCTGTACCAAGTATAACAAAAAATTGCCATTTTCTAATGATTATAATACTTTTGTACCAATATGATATAACATCTAGCAAAAATATCAAAGCTATTATTTTATCAAAGGCTAAATTTATTCAGATTATCTTACGATTTAAAATAAAAAAATAAGATGCTAAACATGCACAAATGGAAAATCAGTTTTATAGCCTATATAATTAGCTTGTATGTCACAATATTATATTTACAGCAAGCACATTTTATTAAAAGTTTTTAAGATAAAATGATAAATTTATGTGCATACCAGGGCTGCCAATTTGTGAGTAATTCCTCACATTTGTGAGTAATTTGCTGGTCTGTGAGTAATTTTGTGAGTAAGTGGCAATTGTGAGTAAATTGTGAGTAATCGAGAGATCAACGTAAATTCACGCAGTATATTCTTGGTAGTTATGCAGATTTCTAATCTGATAATTTATTAAAAATTTAATTTTAAAAATCTAAATTTAGGCATAATTTTAGGCGCTCCAGCAGTAATTACAATTTTCCAGTTTTTAGATTTGCACTGCTTTTAGCGACCTCTCTTGCTTAGCCAAAATAAAAATATAAGAGGATAAGTAAGGTAGCTAGTGATTCGTCTGTTTGATACTGCAACTTGCAACACTAGGTGTCGCAGCGTCTCGGGTATTCCCCTCCTGTATCTTGTGTGATTTACACAAACATATTCCTTACAAAATGGTGAAAGCGCTCCCACTTTAGCTTTCTTCCGACTTCCGAGTTGGCAACCCTAGCAACACGCAACACCAGCTTTTGATGTTTAGCAACATTGCACAGTAGTAAAATAAAAACAAAAGCGCCATCAGTTGCCACTTATTAGTATTAACAAATATACCTACGGTGTTTTACGGTTCATACAAAAAAAAGGGTGTCTTGGTCTTGATCTGTTGAAGTTGTGAGTAATTGTGAGTAATCCAGGAAAGTTTTGAGAGTAAATCAGTAAAGGTCAGTTGGCAGCCCTGGTGCATACTTACAATACCTGTTTGAAGAACAACTCACAAAATCACCGCGTGGTCAGGTAGACAACTTTCATCTATAACAAAGCGAAAAATGTCTTTTACTGCGAATAAATCTATTTATTAAATGGTAATTACACTACTCATGGCAAAAACACCATAATAACGCTAAAAACTACGTTTAAATTAAAGGATTTAAATAAAAAATATAAAACAAAGCACTTACGAACAATCAGCTCTGCTGTCGCTGTCAAGATGTCTGTCCGGCGGTAAAAAACAGTAGCCAACACCAACATACAATATTTAAATTTTTTGTAAGAAGTTAAAGAAAATTACCAAATTTTATGAGGCAGAATTACATTAAGATACAAATATTATATGTTTAAAATAGTAATACTTTGAAAATATTTTATAACAAAAGAAGATTATTCATATAACTGAAATTTGAAAAATAAAAATAACAGTCCCTAGTTATGTCAAACCCATGTCAGTGAAGTTAGCTCCTAATCAAACCCCCCTGCCCCAACCAACCCGACGAACTGTAGAGACAAATTTGGTGCTGCGATTGGCTCAATTAGGCTGAGACCCCCCTTTTCAGATCAAAACTATGAAACCAAAGAAAATAAAAGGGTTTGATTTATGAAACCACGAATAATACCAAAAGACGTTTTTTGGCGATTCAAAACCATCAAAGCCAAAGCCAAGGGTTGACCATTGTTGTCTTTATTTATTTACATTTGACTGCAATCATTGAATAAATAAGGACAGCAATACGGTTTTCATTTTTGTGGCACTATCTTTGTATGTTTATGTTTAAATACGTTGGATAAACAAAGAGAGCACATGGTTTTGGTTTTTATGGTTTCGAATCGCCAAAAAACGTCTAAAGACGTTTTTTGGCGATACAAAACCATCCAAACCAAACTCGAGGGTTTACCGTTGTTGTCTTTATTTATTTTATTATTTACATTTGACTGCATTCTACAAATAAGGATAACAATATGGTTTTGATTTTTGTGGCACTACCTTTGTTTGTTTACGTTTACTTACGTTGGATAAACAAAGAGAGCACATGGTTTTGGGTTTGATGGTTTTGAAGCGCCAAAAAACGCCTCAATACAGGCTATGAAAACCACCCACCACCATAAACGTCTTAAAATTGAAATCTGTGCCCACCACACACAACAAGAAGCCAGAGTCCACTAAGAACAGGGATGTTAGACAGCTCTATACAATACCTTGTACCGGTGTCGCTAAAAACTGGTACATTTAAGGAAAAACTGGTACATTTATCGTTTTCAGCCGCCCCTTAGCCTTAGGCGTGTTCGACTGACAAAAGGTGGATGATCACTTTACGACGCTCCAGTGCGATTTTATCTCTTTCTGCTAACATTTCTGATTCATTCAGTTTCCTGCTTTAAAGTTTAAAGTGCCATCCGGCAAATGTTAGTTTTCTTATTCGATTTAAGAAGGCTCTGTTACTCTGTTATAAATAGCGTTATTTATTTTATTGCTCTGGGAGTAGTCGGAGTAACACTGTCCTTTCTATTTATTACATTTGAAAATCATGGATTCTGACAGCACCCGTCTGAGAGCAGTAAACCCAATCTTTATCTTAACGTTTTATATGATTTTGGTTCGGTACTCGTCAGTGGCCAAAAACTGGTATTTTAGTGTACCAAGAGGAAACTGTCTTGGTACATGGTACGAGACCCTAAAAACTGGTATGTGTACCAAGAAATTGGTACGTCTAACATCCCTGACTAAGAAACGTTAAGAGTGTGCTAATTGGTCGCAACATTTCTGTCAACGGTGGCGCCCTCCGTTGCAAGTTCGGAAGTACTTAGGGCGGAAGCAGGACGTAAGGGAATCTACCATATGATCATTGACCAGTTAAAGGAAAGGTCAATTTAAGGTTTTGAAATTTTATAACCTTGTATTTACATGATGTTAAAAAATATTTTATTGGACTTCATAAAAGAATTTTCAGAGAAAATATCAAAAATGTCAGTATCGGCTATTTGCTAAAACAAATATTTAAATACAGGGGTGGGCATAAGTCACCTGGCAGCCTTTAAAACAGTGCATGGGTCAGTCCCACCGCTCTCGCTCGGATTTCACGTACGAGGTAGCAACGCGGCCGGCTGGGAATAAGTTAGTATGCTTGTCGACCTCGAGACAGATCAACATCTATTGTAAATATTTTTGCGGTATAATGAAATAAAACCAACGTTTTTTAAACTTGTGTTTTCGGTTTTTAAAATTTCTTAATTTTTTTAAGTTTGTGCAAATTTGCCAGGTAACTTATGCCCGCCCCTGTACAAATCAAATCATTTATTTGTGTTAAATGTTACAATGTAACTTACACACGTCAAAATTGTATAATATACATCTAAAGGGCGGAATATATGCAAAATGCATATAAATGCATATTTTGCATATATTTGTCATTTTTATGACAAACTGCATATTTCGGTAAAAAACGCGTTTTTAGGCATATTTTTATATTTTTCCGTGTTCTTTTATGCAAAGATTAATAGCACATGCGGTCGATCCTTTGGCCAAAGGATATTTTAGGTCACAAGTTCAGGTAGTTTACCCAGATGGTGAACAATCTGGTATTTATATTTTTATTGTAGGTCAGGTATAGCGGTTTCAGGAATTCCCAACTATTATTAAGCAGACATGATACTTGAACCAATAAGGAATATGCACATTTTTTTTTATTGCTTAAATCGTTTAAGAAAGTCATTACAACCCCAAAACTGCTATTTTGAGGAAAATTACTGCGTTAATTTAGCTAAAAAAAATTTTTACTTTTCGGTATAATTTATTACAATTTCAAAAGGAGCCATTTGCCCAGCAAAAAAGTTACGTCACGAAACTTAAGTGGCAATCTACATTGAACGTGTTGGCGACTCAAATTAAAGTAACGACTTAAAAGGGGATACGGCAACACCGCCATGTCGATGCCTTCTGCTCCCCGCTCCCCTACCGGCCACTTCTGTAACTGTAAGTTGACGTTTTGTCTTTATTTATTTAAGAACTTTTTAGACATTTTAGAATTAAATAATAGGTAATTATTAGTTTAGACAATTGTAGCTAAATAATTGTATTTGGAAATATTTTGGTATGAATCTGGACTATTACAACATTTTTAAAGTGAAGTTTTATAACCTGATTACCTCAAGGACTGTCTTTATTCATCCAAGGTTATGTTGTGTTATTAAGCTGTGGTAATGTTTTTATAAGCGTAAAAAGATCGTCTGTTGGATATAATAAAAGTTAAATAAAACTTAAGAAAGTGTAAGTTCACATCGCTGCTTAAGAAAAGAGGCTGTAAAAATTGCGTGGTCTAATTAGATGAAACCCTATGAGAAGCTGAAGACACAAACATTTCATTTGATGCAGGTAGGTACATCTACACTTTTATTTTTAGCCATTTAAAAACTTTTAAATAACTTTTTCTCGTTTTGAAAGGCAACGTTGAGTTCAAAGTATTAAATGTTCTGTGTTTTATACACACATTACTTATTATAATTTAATAGGTTGGTATAAAATAATGTTAGGCAAACTTACAGTAGAATGATATTGCTATTGTTCATTTTTGGATGACATGGATGAAAGTATTGTTGTTATTATAATTATAGAGAATCCGATTTCTGCATTTTTTAAAGTTTCTGTTATGCAGGTACTTAGCCGATAGTACCTAGATACCTACTTTATAAACTGCTTTAATAATGTAAAAATGTCCCTACATAGGGGTTATTGATATTGGAGTTAGCTTATCAAGCTAACAATAATAACTAATAGGATATTGTAAAATTTGGGTAGTACGTGATATTTATTATTAAATAATTATATTTTTCTTTAATAAACTAAATTCATGTAGGTTTTTCTCGTGGCTATTTCGAATTTTTAAGGCTCCTAGTTTTACATGTAGAAACGTTTTGTAATATTTTCAAATTGTTTTGTATATTTTAGGTAATTATGCCAGGCATACAAGATTAAAAGGGTTCCTCCCAGAATTTGCTATTGTAATCTCAGCATGACCATAGCAGAACTTAAACATAAGTAAGTACCAAATTTGATTATGAAAAGTAACTACTTGGTAAATGTTAGGATGTGCTCAAGTTAATATGGGTTTTCCTCAAGCCTCGTGCACTCACAAAGTTGCACAGGAAAGAAAGAAATTTTTTGCAGCACATTTGCAACTCCTTTTTCACAAAATCATATTTGATCATGTCTGGTGTTTCACTCCCAATATAGCCAAGATGCTAAATTTA
The DNA here is from genome assembly GCA_963971165.1 of Philopedon plagiatum. Taxonomy (NCBI): domain Eukaryota; kingdom Metazoa; phylum Arthropoda; class Insecta; order Coleoptera; family Curculionidae; genus Philopedon; species Philopedon plagiatum. The sequence continues at coordinate 55,599,695 of OZ020192.1, read as the reverse complement.
TTAAAAATGAATGGAGTTTTCTATGAAGAGATCTAGAGTTCTTTTTACTTTCTATTAATAGTTCCGTTAAAATAAAAGTAAAAACAATATTTTAAAAATGGGGTGCTAACTTCAAGCAGCCCCCCATTATTGCAAAAACAAAAGTATGGCCACAGTCAGTGATGTGAAATGGCGGTCATTTATCATCCGTAACAAATGACCATCATGTGATGGTCATATAGGTCATTTATAAAAAATACCCTTAATTTACATTAGTAATAAAACTAAAAGTTTAAGAATACTTTGTAGTTAAAAAAGAATATTCTTACAAAATTTAAAAAAGAAAAGCATGTCCTTAAGTTTCATCATGTTCTTCTACGTCATGTGCAAATTCGTCAGTTATTTCGTTTTTGTCTCATTTTAGAATTAAGCCAGGAATATTCTAAAACGCGACAGAGCACGCGTGATGTCTTCATTTCTTTGTACAAGCCTAAGGTTTGTGCTTTTGTGATGCACCAAACTGCACTAACCTGCACATTTTTTATTCGTGGAAGAAGCCCATAAGCAAAAAGTCAGTGCAGATTAGTGCAGTTTCGTGCAACACACAAGAACAAACCGCTAGTGTGCAATGTCAACAGGTGATCTGCTTTAAGCTTTTTTTATTATTGTTAATAATATATCCTATTTATAAACGAATCAAAAAGTTTTTAGATAGTACGTAATTCGTTTTCTATTTTTCTTTAAATTTAGATTTTTTTGACTTCAGTAGGATACATGATAATTTTTGCAACCTAGTTTATTAGGATAGCCGAAAAAAAAACTTTTTCATTATTAGTTATTGTTTCTATTTTTAGTAATATTATTAGTATTACCAAACTTGGGCGTTTTAGCTGTTCTTGTGTTCCTGTTGATAAATAGGTGGTTTTAGTTCGTTGTTTTTTAAACATGTTTACTTATTGACAAATTTATTGCATATTATTTACTTTATCGTTACAAATGTAATCACATATGGATTTCTAATTATTTTCCTCTAAAACCTTGCATATTTGTCAGTTTGTGAAAAAAAAACGCCATTTTGAAGAAAAAAAAACAAGCTTTATGTTTTTTTTTCACAAAAAACACGGTTTTTAAAAAAAAACATTGCCGTTTTATTTCATTTACATCACTATTTCTATGACGCTCGTGGCTTTTTCTTGCTTAATTTTTACTCTTACGTCGAAGCATGAAATTTAAGAGGTTAAATGACCTGATGGTCATTTATTAATGTGATGTGACGGTCATGACGTCATGACCGCACAAAATGACGAGGTCATATGACAGACTCACATCACTGGCCAGAGTGCTTAATAGTTCTAAAGGAGGTCCACAGTTCTTGATGGTTTTCGAGGTCAGAACTCTTACAAAAAAAAAATATTACGTTTTGTGCTCTTTGGAAAGTAAAATATTCAACAACAAAATATCATTATCTTGATGCAGAACTGTAGAACTATGGAAACACTAACGGGAACTCATGAGTTGTAAACCAGAACTATTGTTAAAAAATATTTCGTGGGGGCCAACTTCACACTTTTTTAACACTCAAAAATGGAAGTTGTAAACAAAAAAATATCATTCTGATTCTGCAGAACTGTAGAACTATAGCAGCATTAACGGGAACTCATGAGTTTAAAGCAGAACTCTTGTTAAAAAGTATTTCATGGGGGGGGGGCAACTTCACACTTTTTAAAAAAGGGTTTACAACTTAAATTTTTGACTTAAAAAAGTGTAAGGTTGGTCCCCCGTGAAGTTAGCACCCCATTTTTAAAATATTATTTTTACGGAACTATTAATAAAAAGTAAAATATTCTGTTAAAAAGTAAATAATTTTAGGATAGCGGTTTTTTTTCTGGGAGTGTATAAATATATATATATATATATATATATATATATATATATATATATATATATATATATATATATATATATATATATATATATAATTGCTAGAAACTAGCGCGGATCGATACATAAAAAAAAAGAGGAGAATTATTGTGGGCATGTCCGCTGAATGAACAGAATGAAAAGTTAGAATGGTAACCCGTACGACACGTGTTTCTGCTCATTGGCTTCATCAGGCCCACGTATGTGACCGTGCCTCTCAACATAAGTCGAGACGCACAACGTCACAGAAACACGTGTCGTACGGGTTACCATTCTAACTTTTCATTCTGTTCATTCAGCGGACATGCCCACAATAATTCTCCTCTTTTTTTTTATGTATCGATCCGCGCTAGTTTCTAGCAATTTTTTTTCTTCTCTTGGGCTTATAGGATACCACGGCAGTTGGCTATAGTTGCCTCCGTCGGCGACGCTAATTGTTGCCCCCAAAAAAGGGGTCTTTTGGCTGAAGCCACAAATGGGTGTACTGGCTCCTGTTTGTGGTCCTCGTTAAAAAAAAATTTTCTCTTTTCTTAAGGTTACACCCGTAACTGCGTATGTGACGTTGTGCGTCTCGACTTATGTTGGGAGGCACGGTCACATACGTGGGCCTGATGAAGCCAATGAGCAGAAACACGTGTCGTACCTGTTACCATTCTAACTTTTCATTCTGTTCATTCAGCGGACATGCCCACAATAATTCTCCTCTTTATATATATATATATATATATATATATATATATATATATATATATATATATATATATATATATATATATATATAGTTTATGGTTTGATTTGTTTCTTGGATCCTTAATAAAAAAATAAAAAAAATATATATATATATATAAATATATATATATATATATATATATATATATATATATATATATATATATATATATATATATATATATATATATATATATATATGTTTTGTTTTGTAATTATTTACAGATTTGAAGAGTGCCTAGGACCAGAGGAGCTAACACCCACAGATTCGTAGTTCCTGAAACTGAAGACTGACAAATGTACAAAAGTGCCAGATGAAAGTGCCATGCCATGTATTCTTTAAAGCCCCCCAAACTTTTTTTTAACAAGATTAACTCACCTTACTAACTTTGTTTTTTTATAATCCCTTTTATTTCTTGTTCTCATATTCTCTCATTTTCTCTAATGTATGGTTCTTGCATATTCTTAGACATGCTGTTTTTATAAAAAACCAAATACTGAAATTCCATCAAATCATTTATTTTTGTAAATGCATTGTACAGCTGTTCAACAATATAAAAATATTTTGCGATAAAATAATGTTTTTATTCTACTTTATAAGATTAGTATAAATATGAAGCAGAAGCTAGCGGCTAGCGGCCGCAGCGATATTAAACGTACACAGTTTTTATGTTTCCCAAATAAGACCTAACCTAGAGTACTGCTTCCACATTTAGAAAGCTTCGACATGAAAGAACTAGACTCTGTCATTTCCCCGTTGACTATTCCTAATAAAACAACCCTGTGTTACCTATGCAGCCCTTTACAGTCTAGCTACAAAAACCTATGACATCCCACTTCTCTCACTCATTCACACTTAGGGTCTCCAGATTATAGAACAAGTTGCCCGCAGATGTTTCCCTTTCCCTCCAATCCTTAAATCCTGTGTCGATAGGTTACATTTTCCTTCTCTTCAGACGCCCACGATTCGTTAGTAGAATACTTAGGCCTGTGTGAAGAGTCCAGTGTGACTCTTAGAATGGCTTCAAGTCAAACAGCATACAGGACAGGCCAAAAAAATAAAAATCGTTCAGGAGTAAAGTATCCTTATTTCGAAAAACGTTATTAAGAAAAGGTGTTTAAAATTAAAAGATATTTCCAATGCCTTCTATATATTTTTTTTTAATTTTAAATTATCCCCTTATGATTTTTTTATATTTAGCTAGAATAAACTCAAACTCAAAAAAACCTTTATTGTCCAAGACTTGTGTAACATTTTCAAATTAACCACACTTAAATCATTTCTGCATAACTTTCATCAAGTTGAAGAAAATTTGTGAAATTTACATATATTTATATTTCTACTCAAGAAAATATTTTTTTTTTGAATAGAAGGTTATGACTTCGTACTTGGACATATTTTTTAATTCTAAACAACTTTTCTTAATAACGTTTTTCTGTGTTTTCGCAATAGGGATACTTTACTCTTGAACGATTTTTATATTTTTTAAACCCCTTAAATAGTCTACACAACCTGCCCTAGGATATATTATACAAAGTATTATAGGAAAGGTGATGGTGTTTGCGCTTATTTTTCAAGAATATGTGTAGTTTAAAATGATACAAAAATATCTGGGATCATCAAGAGCTTAATGTGCAAAATAAAATTTATATAGCTTAAAATTAGCACCTCTAGACCAATTTCCCATATTTTAATACAGAATTACTCCATTCCTTAGAGTATAATGTCAATGAAAGCAGCTATGCATAAAAAAAGAAATTATTCCATTATTTCTAAAAATGGCTATACTAAGGTGGTCATATGGCTTTACATTATAAATAATTGTCACAAGAAAAACTGTCGTAGTTACAGAAAAATAAATTAAATTTGTTACATTTTCTATGGTTTATTATCAATAGGCACTTTTTTTTACATATCACTGGTTACAAATACAAATATTTATTAATGATAGTGCATACAAAAGTACTTTCACACGTCAAGACTTTATGCTACAACTAAATAATGAGATAATGTTAAAATTTCTTAAATAGCTCATTAAAATATTAAAATTACAAATAAACATTTAAGTATAAAGTACAAACGGAAATGCTTAACGAAGCAAGACTAACATATTAGAACATATTTCAGAAAATTTTGAAGAATTTAAACAACCCAAATATCAGTCTTATGCTCCTCTTACACTTAGACGAGATCTGAAAAATCACCCTCCAAGAAATTCTCGATGCTATAAAAGGCTTTGTTCCTTAAATATTCTTACTTACATTGTAAAATAAGTTGCAAAGAAGAAATTATTCCTAGTGTAACACTCCTCAAAAATATTCTATTTATGACTACATCCTACATACACTGTGTCCAACATGTTAATACGTAAATATATCATTGACCATTCTAATTTCATTAATTTGATGGCTCTTTTTCTTCACAGCTTGGATATGAACTGCTAAAAACCTGAGTGAACTCTGTAGCTATGAAAACTTGTGGGTGTTAATGTGCTGGATAAACCCGTCATGGATAACAGTGCCTAAAAATTTAAAAAAAAAATGATTCTCTTTGTTAATGTCGGTAATTAATTTGAAAATATAAAACAGTGCTTAGAAGTGGTTAGAAAATAGGTAGTTTGCACACTTTTGTAATTCCACTCAATTTGAAGCCTACAGAAAAGCTTTTGATAAATTTACAATCATTATGCAACGTTCTTAGCTCTGGTTTTAAAGATTATTATTCTGTAAAATACTGTTTTTACTTATTAAATACATACTCGAGTGAAACTTGAACATTTCTCTATTAATTTTTAACAATCAAATTTAGTAAAAAATATTGGCATAAATTTATCACAGTGACACTTCACTGAATATTTCTTTAGCTATTTTTTTCAACCCAACAGGATATTTCATTGAAGTTATAGAAAAATAATTGGTTACAAGAACTGGCATTTAACCCCTTATAGGTTCCATTACTAAGGCTACGGAGACAGTTCAGTCATATATTGTCCCAATACATAAATTATTGTGAAAAAGCTACATACCTACTTAGCAAACAAGTAATGCCCCTATTTTGCAAAAATAAAACAAAGTTGTATATTTGGCATGAACTATACTTACAAATACGTACTTCAGCTTAACAGGAACCGCCGTTTCAGGATTCCTATTCCAGATTTTCTTCAGGTAAAATCTATGCTCTGATTACTGGTCTATATCTTCACATTTTATTTTAAGTGACTGAATGAATAACGGCTTCCCCTATTAGGATATCTAAAAAGTAATGTAATATTTGTTGTATAACTAAATACATTGTGGCAAATCCGAAAAAGTGCAATAGCTATCCCTCCAAAAGGTAAAACCAACACTACCAACAGCTTTTTAAAAATTTTTAATCATGGTGAAAACTATGTTTGGTATTTAGCCAGCTTCCCTTGTGCAAGAAACGCCAAACTTACCTTGAAATGATGGTCCTCCACCTTTTGTGTCGCATTTGGGACAAAGTATACATTTAATAATCATTAAATAACAGAAACACATATCGAACACGATATGTGAAGGTTTTAAAACACTTGAAAAGTGCAAAAACGCATTGAACTAAAGAAACACACGTGTGTTTGTTTACTTCAATTAAAAAACGGCGAAAGCAAATGACATGAATGACATGTGTCTAGCGAAACCACAGAACAAAAGTTTGTTAGGCGAGACTATTCGATTTATAACCCACGAATTACGTTGACATCAGGTGATAACTTATCTTTCTCTAGGAGTTGCAAATAAAAAAGGATAACCGGTTTCCGTTGGTCTTGGAGTTCACTTGATTACCGGCTTTGGGTTTATCGTTCCGTGGAGGACCAGTAAACAATACAAGTACACAACAAATATTGTTCACTAGCATTCTCCGTCCCTGGTCTGGACGTTTATTTTGTCTGTGTTACTTGTCTTGATATTAATTAAATCAAGAATGGCAGTGCAGAGATAAAATAGCATTGGAGTGACATAAAGTGATCCTGGTGATCCAATTTTTGTCAATCGAACACGCATCTGGATCATAAAATTGTTCAAGTGAGCCCTTCTTCTTTACCATTTGAAATCAGCTGTTTGCAGCGGTGGCAACGTTGGTTTTTCAGTGTGTCGGCCCCTTTATTTGGTCAGCTCTTGTCCTTAAGTTTGTTTACATTGTTTATCTTTGATTATATTCGTATTTTGTTAGTAATCCTTTTTATTAAACAGTAGGAAATATTAAAAAACCACCCTACAGATATTATATTGTCCCAGTATAAAAAAAATTCCATAGCGAATGGCTTCGAAAACTTCATTTTGTCGTGTCCAAAAGAGCCGGTGTTGGAAGAAACTAGGTAGTGGAAAATTAATCAAAAATTTTACATAAAGCGGTATCTATAAAGGTCAGTATCGCCAAATTCAAGTAATCATAATGTTGCTGTACATTTATTTTTATAGTATAATAAACAATAAGTGTTTTTAACTAAATTGTAAAGGCAAATCCACCAGCACTAACTTCCAGCCAATTTTCCGATTTTCTTTGCACAAATGCCGTTTTGGTCATTTATAACCAGTCTGTTTAATAAAATAAAAGGTTTTCTATCGACTAAATATCCTAGTCTTTGGGAAAAACTCAAGAAAATGGATTTACACTGAAATTTACATTACACTAGCCGTGACTAGCCATTATAAAACGTTGACGTCATAAAAAAAGTGACGTCACAAACAAAAGAAGTCCGTTTTACGAGATGTTGGATTTTGCAGGAAAATTTGCAAAATAAAACCTTTTTTTTTGTTAATAAAGCCCAAAAAAAATGGAAAACAGCAACTGTCATGAACATTTAATATATGTAGAGAATACAAAAAAAAAATATTTCAGAATTTTTTGGATTACATGCATATTCCCTATTATTATATTTATCCCTAATAAAACTAAATGGGCCCTAATATTGGTTAGTTTAGTTGTTCAGTAAATGTTGGTCTGTCAGTGTGTAAATATTATTTCAAAATGTCTAAAATGCTGAAAATTTCTTTGTGGATTAAAAATTTTCCGGAGTTTGAGTTTAGTGGAGATAAAGTATTTTGCAAAGCTTGTGCAAAAATTATCGTTTGTGAAAAGAAGTTTCAAATTAATCAACACTTGAAAACAGCAATGCATATAGCAAAGTCAGAAAAAATGAAAACTCGGCCTATTCAGCAATGTGTGAAAACCGCATTTCAAAATGTTGAGGACAAATCAAAATCTGAAAGGGTTGTGTTTCATCAAGACTTATGCAAAGCTTTAGTCGCAGCGAACATACCTTTGAAAAAACTTCAAAATACACAATTCAGAGAATTTTTGCAAAAATATTGTAAGCAGAACATCCCAGACGAATCTACGCTTAGAAAAAAGAATGTTAGTGCAGTATACGAGACCGTAATAGAAGAAATTAAGGTTTCACTTGGCGATGAATATTTTTATATAATTGTTGATGAAAGCACAGATGCTTGTGGTCGATATATTGCACATCTAATGATCGGAGCACTTCAAGAAGATGAGCCAAGTAGACCCTATTTAATATCTTCCAAACAATTAGACAAAACAAATAATGTGACCGTAACCCGATTTATTCAACAGTCTCTCTCAAGTTTTTTCTTGCCAAACGCGGTCCCAGTAGAAAAATTTTTAGTATTTTTGTCTGATGCAGCACCGTATATGGTTAAAGTAGGCCAAAACTTGAAATTATTTTACCCGCATATGACACACTTAACATGCGTTTTACACGGAATAAACAGAGTAGCAGAGACTATTAGAAATGGATATCCTTTAGTGAACAAGTTAATTTCAAATGTGAAAAAAGTGTTTTTGAAGGCACCTTTAAGAGTGCAGTTGTATAAGGACAGATTGCCAGGAGTTAGTTTGCCTCCAGAACCTGTAATTACTCGGTGGGGAACATGGATTAAGGCGGCAATATTCTATGCAGAACATTTCGAAGCTATTAAAGAAATAGTTTTAAGTTTAGAGGACAATAATTCTCAGTGTGTAGTTGAAAGCCAAACCATGTTTAAAAATGTAAGTGTAGCTAAAGATCTGGTTTTTATTAAAGTCAATTTTGGATTTATACCAAATTTAATAACTTCCTTAGAAAATAGAAATTTAACTTTAAGAGAATCTATAAATATTGTTGATACTTTTTGCGAGAAATGTAAGGAGGTTCCCGGAAATGTAGGGAGCATAGTTAAAAAAAAATTGAATGCCGTTGTAGAAAAGAATGAGGGCTTCAAATATTTACAAGCAGTGAAGAGCATTTATGATAGTAACCCATCAAACGAAGTTATGCCTTGGCCTTATACTTTAATACCTAAATTACAGTACTGCCCAATTACATCAGTAGATGTTGAAAGAAGTTTTTCTTTATATAAGCATATTTTTACAGACAGAAGGGAAAAATTTTTATTGGAAAATTTTGAGAAATATTTAGTTATTAACTCATTTTATACCATAAGTTAAAATGTTTTTTAGCATAGTTTTATTTTACCATATTTTATAGCGTTTTTTCATTTTTCTCAAAATAAAAAGTTTTTTAAAAATCCTTGTGTGTTTCTTTCACCATTTGACATATAAAAATTACGGCATATTTTTGCATATCTGACACAAAATTATGCATATTTCAAAAGAAAACGATGCATATATATGCGCATATTTTCATTGAATTTGAGTGCATATATTCCGCCCTTTATACATAACTATACACATATAACAGTATATTATAACATTAAGGCTGTGGACCGTTGTCAAACCTGGTTAACCGCATCGGTTTCTTCGGTGACATTAATGACAGATACGTTACAGGGACCGCATTACCAATCGTACCAACTTTTCAGATTACCGATACTTACGGGACACAAAACCGTAACCGAAGTTGACAACGGTACACGCCCTAAATAGGCACAATACTTTAGCAATACAATAGTAACTAACAAAACATTCGATCAGTAGATGTATGTTCTACCATTCAGAGTTTACAATGGTAGATTACCCTACCCCACATTCAGATTTTAGTTATAATTATAAGATTAAAAACAAATTAAAATTACCCAGACACACAAATGGCAACTCATCAAAGTCACCCTTATCGCCTTTAAAATTCAGGTACTGTAAAATGCATTTTTTAACAAAAAGGATTTAATTTTCATTTTAAACTTTATGAGGGGCGTTTGCCTAATATATAAAGGAAGTTTATTATACAGTTTAACTGCATAAAAGTCAGACCTACTGCTCTGACACCTTCTAATATATATATATATATATATATATATATATATATATATATATATATATATATATATATATATATATATATACGTGCATGGCTATCTAACTGGGCTCCATACGTTACACAGGCACCCAGGCCTCCACTGTAAAGAATAAAGCTTTGCGTGTATATTGTATTCAAATTGCATTAAATCGTAAATGTCTACGTGAGCAACGTGAGAGGGATAAGAAATAAGCATCCAAAAAAGATACAAATTTTTACTATACTTTTAAATGTAACACGCCTCCATACATTTTACGTCTAGTAAGCCTCCATTGTATAAGTTTTTATGCGCCCAGCGATCGCATACGCCTCCGACAAAGTTGCCAAATTTAAGTAGCGCCTTTAACAAGGTGACACATGGTAAATTTGTTGTTTACACATATTAACTTATAATAGTACTGTAAAATATAGTGAACAGCAATATTCCGTCGGTCTCTCTGCCTGTTAGCGAGAAACCTTAAAAACTAATTGACGGAAAACTAAAATATTTTAGAAATAGATTAGTCTGAGACCTAGCTTAAAACCCAATACATTCCCGATTAACTATGTACAGCATGAACACTTTAAAACATTAATTTCTAAAAATATGATTTTAGTGTCCATAATAAATAATGTAGTGAAATAAAAATATTTGGCGCATAACAGACAAGAAAGACAGTGTGTTCTACGCTTGTATTAAAGTATGTGACATCCAAAAACTAATGGAAAATCCCGGGCCAGGAGTACCGTAAGCTTTCACCTTGTTGGGGATCATCAGACTGACGTAACCCTCAGGCAGCAGGTATAGTTATGTTTTAGAAGTAATGTTGACTATGCGGGATTGCTATTGATAGTTACGTCAGTCTGATGATCCCCAACAAGGCTGAAAGCTTACTGTTTACCCGTCCCGGGGCTTTCCATTAGTTCTTGGATGCTCCCTACTTTATGAAAGAGTCACTGTCTTTTTGTCCGTTATGTCACATACAGTTCCATTAATTTCTAATTTGACTTTAACTTAAGAACTGTTTCTTAAAAGAGAATCTTTTGTAAATGACGAAGGGTTTTACTGTAGATATGAAGAAGAACACTTGATATAGAGCCAGAGGCGTATTAAGCCATCATAGGCGCCCTAAGTCCCCCCAAAATTTTGCGCCACATTCAGATTGTTGATCTTTTGACTTCTATCGCTAGAGAAAGAATTTTATTGGCGAAAAAAAATCTATCGAGATTTTTTCAAATCAGGTTTGGGGGTGTCCAGATCAGGAAAAACATGGTTTCCGATTGCCGTCTGTATGCTGGCGCGGAACTTAAAAACAGTGTGAGCGATCACCTTTTAATAAATAGTATCTATTTTTTGTTAAGAATGATTCATTTTACACAAATTATACTTTGTATATAGCTAAGGCTTATACCGTTGATATAATAGTATTTTTTGTTGTTTCTTTAATGCGAAAACATAAGTATTGTGATGAACCCTAAGCTTTTAGTTTCAATTTCGATTTTTCATACAACAGAATGTGAAAGAATCGAAAAATGTTTGTTTAGTTTTGTAATAAATCTAAAACATTAGCTTAAAAGAAATAAACACGTAAACGATGATTTTACGTAAAAAGTTGACTTGATAAAGTTTTTATACAGGGTGGGAACTTTAAAAAAATCTCTTTCAAATGTCTTTGGCCCCCACTGGGATTAAGCGTAGGTTCGTGACTTTTTCTTTTGAAAGCCAGATGCGCATTTTACCTTGTATACAGAACGAACAAATATTATCTTTTTCTTCTCTCGCTAGAGGGGTTATACTACATTTGGTTTTTGTCGTTTTAACTAAAATACGATTAATCTTACAAAAATTGTGTTTCGTCTATAGCTAAGGCTTTTATCGTTGATATAATTTAAGGTACTTTTGATGCCGTAGATACAGGGCGGGCAACTTAAAAAATTAAATTTTGTTGGTTTTTGCTCTAATTAAGGCACTGCATATTTACCTAAGACAATACTTATTCAGTAGTCACATTCTGCATTAGTAAGTTATTTTATAAACTTGCATGTGCAACAATTTGAGTTGTTATTATAGCTTACTAGTTAATGTAAGTTACGTGCTACTGTTGACTATTAAATACAAAATAGTTTGCATTTTGAAAGTTTATTATTATTTCACGACAGATAATCCATGTGAAGATATTTATAAATTTTCAGTACTGAACTAATGTACTGAAGTTATAAGAGAGTATAGGCACAGCCTTCTGTCTTTGCAACAGTACGGGTTTCAAGCATCGAAATGTACGAGCGATGCTATATCTTCGGGTTTCTGGAGCGCCTGTATGTTTCTTTAAACTCAGGGGTGGCGGCTGCAGCAGTGTTCTGTGATTTGTCAAAGGCATTTGACTGCGTGAATCACCGAATACTGACGTGGAAGTTGGCGATGTATGGGATCAGGGGAGCGGCCCCGGGGTGGCTTCGCTCGTATTTGGCGGGGCGTGTGCAGACAGTTGTATTGAATAATGACTGCTCTGAAGAGATGATTATTAAGTCTGGGGTTCCCCAGGGGTCCGTTCTGGGTCCTCTTCTTTTTTTAATCTATGTAAATGACCTGCCCATCGAGGGGGAGTTTACGTCTTTGCTGACGAAACCACCATTCTCTGGCACGGTGCAGACACGGTTAATTGATATTGGTTCTGACATCCATAAAATAAAAAAATGGTGTGATGCAAGTATGCTGTCTTTCAATGTTTCCAAATCTAATGTGTTAAGCTTTAAATGTGAAATAGGCAGTATCTCTTTGTAAAACGAAAGAATTGCATCGTCTAATTTGAGTAAGTTTTTGGGTTTGTCAATTGACAGCTCACTTAAATTTCAAAACCATGTCAGTAATCTCTGTAGCAGAATTTCGTCTAACTGTTATGCGCTCAGGGTTATTTCGAATAATTTAGATTTTTGCATAACAAAAAATTCTTACTATGCCCTTATAGAGTCCCATCTCCGTTATGGCATTAGTTTTTGGGGTTCTTGTTCTCATTATTTGTTCCATTCAGTGCTTCTACTACAGAAAAGGGCGGTGAGATACAGGTGTAGGGCCAGATTTCGTGATTCTTGTAGGTATCTTTTTTAAGGTATAAAATTTTGACACTCTGCTGCATATTTATTTTGGAATCTGTCTGTATTGTATACAGGAAGCATAAGGGCGAAATTCTCGCAACTTCCCAACACAATACGCGTCAGTCATAGTTTCTGGGCTTGCCTATTCCTCAATCGGGGCAAATAAAAAAATCTATAATTTATGGAGCCAAGAGGGTTTACAATCATTTTCCTCTTGGACTAAGAAGGCAGCAATGCGAGAAGAAGTTTAGGAGGGGTATAAGAAAGTTTTTGGTCGGAAAGGCATATTATACACTGGAGGAGTTTTTTGGGTATCCACTGCAGTGACCTTGCTATTGTGTTTAAATTGAGTTATTTATTTTAGATTTTCTGTTTTTTAGACTACAACCCTAACTGTGATAAATTGTTGACTTTTTATTATATTTGTTTGTTTGTTATAACTTACGTTTCTTGTATTTTTTACATATACCGTAAAATGGGGTGAATAGGGTCAATTTTCAACTTTAAACTTCGATAACTTTGAAACCGTTGTCCGGAAAAATTTGGACATAGGTTACTATTATGAGTCCCTACTTGTACAATAGAACTACCATATAAGTTTTAAGAAATTCAGTAGGAGTCAGCATATATATATATATATATATATATATATATATATATATATATATATATATATATATATATATATATATATATATATATATATATATATTTTTTATGCCCTGACCCTATTCACCCCAAAGTCGGGGTCAATAGGGTTACCCATTAAAAATTAATCTAAAATACGATTAAACCGCTACTGGGTTAAAAAGGGTCAGCTAAACTGTTTTAAAAAGATAATTTTTGGCTTTTTTTGCAAACATAGGTAACAAAAGTTATATATTAAACTTTACATAAAATGTCTGCTAAAAAAGCCAAAAATATTATTGTAAAAAATAGGTTAAATAGGTAAATAAAGTACAAATTGGTCTCTAAACGTACCTATATTACGAATCAAGTGTGTTACAATATAGTAATGGCCAATAAACTATATCAAATTTTCGCCCTAAAAAAAAAATTCGGCTTAACACAAACACCAGGTAACATAATAAAACACTAATTATATAACTTTGTTGCTGGGACACTTACCTTTAAGTTACACAAACACAAAAATCTTTGTCCGTTAATTTTAACAAAAAGACGGGACACGTTTACGGGATAACTTTTTTGCCGCTAAATATTATGAATATTATCGTGGCTAACACCACCGCTGCAGGTTGTTTAACAGCACACATAAATATCACGTCCGGTGTTGGCAAGTGTCAACATGTAAACGCCACGTTCGAAAATCGGCACCATTCGCGCATTTTATTTTTAAACTGGATTTAGGTAACGAACACACTTTCGACCCTATTCAACCTCGAGACCCTATTCACCCCATTTTACGGTACATATTTTTTAATACAATTTTATATAAAAAAAAACCCCAAAAATTATTTAAAAAAAAAATATCCAAAAAGAGTTAAGTACCTCTATATATTCAAATAATGGATTTCATTTAGTTACTTTTTATTTGTTCTTTTAATAATTATAAACATGCTTTGTCAATAAGATTTTCTTCTTTGGACAATAAAGCTTTATTGATTTTATTGATTTGATATATAAACTGAGGACCAAGTAGGAATTTATTCTTACCTTGACAGTAATTTTGAATTATTAAAACTGATTTATTTAATTTTTTAAATTTCCTATTAATTTTTAAAAATTGCATCGCTTGCACCCAACCCAACCCAACCCTTAAAAGATTTTTTATCAAGCCCGAGCTTTCTAGGCTTGTTGGATAATATGCTCCTGTATAGGGCGGACAACTCTAGAAAATTTAACTCAATATTTATAATATATTAATATTTTTCACATATAGCTCTGTCGCTGGCAAAACTATATGCACTTTTTATTTATTGTTTCATCAGAGTATCTTATTCAATTTTACAAAATAAATCTTACTTATTCTTGTCTGTTATCCTTTTTTAGTGTTCCGTGAAATCGAATCACTTCGGTGTCCATCCGTCCATTCGGTCCCCGTCCGTCCGTCTCTCAGAGGGAATTTTCTCTGAAACTATTCATCGTAATAATTTGAAATTTAGCACAGAGATAGAGTGTGGTGGCCCAATTATAGACGTGAAGTATAGGAAGTTAAATTTTGATTCTGGGGGTTAATTTCGGATGGAAAATTGGAAATTTTTTTTCAAGGGCATCGTGTGGGGAGTCAAATGAAAGCTTATTGAAGCACGAATTCAATAATATATATAATGTATTTTCTATGCATTTTTTAAGTATTTTTCGGAAAAAACGCTTACAAATTGCTGTCCCCCACAACACTTATCACCAGAAGGAGCGCTCAGAAAAATCTGAAAAAATCATGAACATTGAGAATTAGATGTACCTAGATTAAACCAAAATTATCCGGATTGAAAAATTCTATGGCGATCAATTGTTATAAATAATTTAATAGTTTATTTCCTTACAACTGCTGAATCATTGGTTTTAGAAAAAAAGTTTTTCGACAAAAAATATTTCTCGCGATGTAAGGAACAACTTTTGTGCTTACACGTTTCTCAAAATTTTTAATTTGGCACACTCAGATCCGCGCATACACGATGTGATACGGCGTTGGTGCTGTCGGCGGCGGATAGCGCAGCAGATGGGCGGAGATAGGGCGGCCGAGGTTTGCTCAGGTTAAGTGGGGGCTGATGGCACGAAACACTAATTGTGATAGTATAGCTTACACTTGTCCGATTTTTTTATACTTTTATTTCTGAATGAAAGTTCCACGAAAGGCAGATTTTTTGTATGATTTATAAGTTACACAATGCAAATATAATAATATATATAAAACAAATTTAAGCTTTATTCTTTTACATTTTGCCTATTATTTCTTACACCTGTCTCACCTGTAATTTTTTTCTAAATAACGTTTAAAATCTAGCCAACCCATTTGGGTTTAGATTACTAAGCTGTAGATCAGTAAAAGTTAAAGTTGATATATAATATATAATCTATTTAGAATTTTGTTAGCTTAAAAATCCACCATTACAGGTGTAAAGGGTAGAATTAAATTTTGATATTCAAATATTTTTTTAAGCAATGATTGTCGACTTTAAACCAATTTTTTAAGTATAAAAAGTGAAAATAAATATAATCTTAAAAAAGAACCAAATCTATTTGGGTGTCTTTATTAATTTTCATATTTTGCATGGATATTTTCTAGAAAGAATATTTTAATATTTTTTATTAGCTGCTATGCCATAGAAAATATAAGGTTCTAAAGTAAATTTGACCAATGCGTACCAATGTCTCACTTAAGGTGGACACAAGCTAATAGCTCGGTAAATTATGGAATTTCATTTTTGGCGTGTTGATGCAGCCACAACGCACATTTCCACTGTTTTAAAATTTTTTCTACCTCATAGACGTACCTTTTCATAGCAGTTAAAAGAAAATTATTTGAAGTGCTTTGGGGACCTTTTAATTTAGAAAAAAATGTTAGATATGAATTTTCTACCTCCGGAAACCCAGATACGACGCTTGACAGAGTTGCGTCAACATAGGCTTTAAGCTTTTTTTAACGTTATATTTTAACGTTGAAAGTTGTGTATTTTTCCATTGTTACCTAACGTAAAGAGTTTTTTACATCTTTTTGTTTTTCTATTGCGTTAAGTCTTTAACAACGCTAAGCAACACATGGACTTTAAGAGACATTATAAGTAAGTAATAAAAAAAGTATCAAAATTGGTAATAGATTTAAATATTAAAAATAAATAAATACGTTGTAGTATTTTAATAAATTCCTTCAATAAAGGAAAAAAATACAGTGGACTATTTAAACCAGGCAATTCGACACGTGTACGTTTCGAGTCGTCAGTACAGGTCTAAAAAACCTATTGTTGAAAATTAGCGACCAACATTATTTAATGCTAGTCGCCAACAAATGCTAACCGCTGAAATTTAACAATAGTGTTTTTAAAAAAGTGTGCAAATGGATTCGCCAGCGACTCGAAAAGTATACATTTGCAGGCCCTTGTTTCAATAAAATTGATCCCACATCGAAAAAATTACGCAAAATCTCATTTATTGTATGTATGTTACAGATAATTAGAATGTGTCGATTATATTACGCCGCTAAATATTACTATAAAAAGTTTTTGTCGCATTTTTCAGTGGCAGGTACATTTAAACAAAAGTAACATGGTAATTTTGATAACTAGAATAGAAGGGTTTTGATATGAACTTTTGATTGAAACACTCATTCGAACGCTTTTCAGACATTCCTTTAAGGTCCAAGAACTAGTTCTAGTTTTAGTGAACTTTTAACGATAGAAATTGTATTATGAGCAGTAAAGGTTACACCTTCAGTGGCGTGTATGTAAGTTTAGCTCAGAAACAGACGAAAACATGCTCTTTAAAGAGAAAATCAAGAATCTTAAAAGCTCCTAATATTATATTAAATTAAAGAAAACACTTTAATATTTGTTATATTACTCTTGTGCTTAATATTTACCACGCCTCTGTACAATATACGAACTTAAGCATAATCTCGACACCATTTGTGGACATCCCTCTAAATGTGGGCAATATCTTTTTTGTTTAGACTTGGTAATTTTTCGTGTTAGAGCGTGACAACAATTTAGCAAAAATAAATTTCAAAAAAGTTCTACTACTGCAACATACATTAGTAATAAGAGCACCTATTATCTATTTATATCCTTCTCTTATCATATAAAAAACTGTACAAATAAAGTTACAGACTCTTATATCAAAGCGTTCACCGATCTTATACGTACATTTTCGGAGCCCTAATCGTAATTTCAGCAACTACTTTAAAACATAAAATAATCATAAAACTAAATTATCTACACACGGTTAAATGTTCCGTATTAATGTTGCCATATTTCAGAGGCATAATAGTACGGAGAGCATGTGGAGGTAAATGCGTCAGTACCATTAATTAAAATGTATATGCGTATAAAACTGTGGCGCCCCGTAGGTAAAATATTGTGAACTGCATTGTATAACTGTACATGTATATCACCCCAAAGTGCCTCCAAACAAAAATTTGTGAAACTTCTTCTGCTGACTTAAATCCACAAATAAATCCATTATACACGCAAATTCGCTTTGGCCTCCGATTTTTCGAATGCGCCTCCGATTTTGGAGGCGTGTTCTATGAAAGCATATATATTTTGGAGGCGTATAAGACATTTTGCATATATATATATATATATATATATATATATATATATATATATATATATATATATATATATATATATATATATATATATATATATACAGGGTGTCCCGAAATTAGGGGGCCAACGTTAAACAGTGCATTCTGCATAGGAAAATAACACTAACTTGTTTAATAAACATGTATCGAAAAATGCCCCCTAACGGAGCTACGGCCCCCTAAAGAGGGGCCCATGATGATGGTGTTTTTCAAATTATTCCTACAGGGTTGAACATAAAAACATGAGTTTTTGGTATTTTGGTAATTTTAACATGCTGAATCTAGATCTAAAATCAAAACTATCAAAAGTTTATCATAGGCGTAACATTTGGGGGGATAAAGGTACAAAAACAGCCCTAACTTTTTTACAAGTTAGTGTTTTAATTTTTTTTTCTGAAATTATGAAAATCTAGAGCTTTTTACCAAAAAAAGGTACTCTTGATTTACATCGCTTAGATGCACCATTTGTGAGAAAAATGCCTTTAAAAGTAACACTGTTTAGCATAGACGCATCACGTAAAAATTAATTTTCCAATAAAACTTGGTGGCAGGCCATGAAATCGAATGTTTTTACCAAATTTACCGGGCCACCTCGACCTATCCACCTGTTTGGAAAATTTTCATTCAGCCAGATTCTCACCGGTTGGCCAAAGTGGGTTACCTAAATTTCTTTCAAAATGAGTTTGCAGAACTGCTAGAGGAAATTCTTATACGCACTCGGTTAGAGATGTCCTTCCAGTATGATGGGGCGCCAGCCCACTTTGGCTAACCGGTGAGAAACTGCCTGAATGAAAATTTTCCAAACAGGTGGATAGGTCGAGGTAGCCCGGTAAACTGGCCAGCTCGATCTCCTGATTGGGTTTGATTGGGTTTGATTATTATTTGTGGGGTAATATGTGCAATATTATTTATACCTCAGAGGTAAATAGCCTAGAAGAGCTTCTAAGACGAATTAATGCGGCTGGAAATCGAATTAAAGCAAACCGGTTCGAAATACTTCGTACTACGCAAAATATCAGGAAAAGGGCCAGACTATGCATTCAACAAAATGGAAATTTGTTTGAACATTTAATCAAAGTAAAGTAGTGTTCCTCTAGTGGCTAGTCTTTCAATGCATAATTACGCATAAAACTAATTTATCCTTATTGCTCAAATAATAATAATAATAATAGCCATTGTGCATGTTCGCGTGAAAGAATGCATCTCTAAAATTATGTATACAAAACAACATAAATGTTAATATGCTTATAAAAGTAACATTATTTTTTAGAAAAATTGGTAAAAACATTCGATTTCATGGCCTGCCACTAAGTTTTATTGGAAAATTAATTTTTACTTGATCCGTCTATGCTAAACAGTGTTACTTTTAAAGGCATTTTTCTCACAAATGGTGCATCTGAGCGATGTAAATCAAGAGTACCTTTTTTTGGTAAAAAGCTCTAGATTTTCATAATTTCAGAAAAAAAAAATTAAAACATTAACTCGTAAAAAGTTAGGGCTGTTTTTGTACCTTTACCCCCCCCCCCCCCCCAAATGTTACGCCTATGATAAACTTTTGAGAGTTTTGATTTTAGATCTAGATTCAGCATGTCAAAATTACCAAAATACCAAAAACTCATGTTTTTATGTTCAACCCTGTAGGAATAATTTGAAAAACACCATTATCATGGGCCCCTCTTTAGGGGGCCGTAGCTCCGGTAGGGGGCATTTTTCGATACATGTTTATTAAAGAAGTTAGTGCTATTTTCCTATGCAGAATGCACTGTTTAACTTTGGCCCCCTAATTTCGGGACACCCTGTATATATATATATATATATATATATATATATATATATATATATATATATATATATATATATATATATATCAGATTTTTGAGGATATATTCAGACGGGAGAGTGAGTATACCCAACCTGGAGAAGGCACCCCTGCAGTCATCTCGGTAGGCCAATCCAGCCATTATTCGAATCACCCTTCTCTGTAACGCAAAAGCTCTAGCAGAATGCGCTGAGCCCCCCCAGACTAGTGTGCCATAAGACATTGTGCTATGAAAGAGGGCAAAATAGGCTGTTCTGATTGTTTCGTATGAAACACAGTTCATTAGGTTTCACAACACATATACACTGATACTCAGTCTCTTGCACATCCCATCCATCTGTGCCCCCCACGTGAGCCCAGCATCGATGTGGACACCCAAGAACTTGACCGATGCCTCCTGGTCGCTGTGAATGGGCCTGGGAGAGAACAGCATGTTCTGCGTTTTATCCGCGTTAAGAAGCAACCGGTTGGCCAGGAACCAGCTCTCCACGTTGAATCGTGTCAGTTCCCGCCTTTCCTCGGCCTCCCGCTCGTTCATCCCTGTCACGGAGATAGTCGTGTCATCCGCAAACAAAACAAATTTGGCCTCCGGTGCGCTACTTGGTAAGTCATTAATATATATTAAAACAAAATAGGGCCCAGGATTGATCCCTGGGGTACTCCAACATTCATTGGTGATGCTGTGGATGACACGCCCATCAGTCGTACTATTTGTTTACGTTCGGCAAGATACGACTGCGTCAGTTGAATGCTGTTCGTGTTGAAGTTGTATAGTTTTAGTTTCTTTATTAGTATGTCATGAGAGACACAGTCGAACGCCTTACTTAAGTCGCAGAACATAGCCGAGAGATATTCATGCTTCTCAAAAGAGTCCATGATCCCCTCAAGCAGATCCAGAATTCCAAGTATGGTGCTTCTATCCTTCCTGAAGCCAAATTGCCTGTCAGTAAAAAGCCCCTGGCTTTCAAAAACCTCATTAATTTGTTGAGCCATGGCCTTCTCGAAGATCTTGGATATAACAGGCAGCAAAGAGATTGGCCGGTAGTTAGAAACCTCATCCCTATCACCTTTTTTGTAAATTGGTGTGATAAGAGCCATTTTCAGGGCTCGTGGAAATATGCCTTGTTCAATACAAAGATTTAGCAGTTTTGTAAGAGGGATATAAATTAAATTTTTGACAGACTTCATAAGCTCCACTGTCAATCCATAGATGTCAGCACTTTTTTGTTTTTTAAGTTAGTCAGGATATTCCTTGTTTCAATAAAAGTGCGTTTTCTAAAGGAGAATTCATCACATTAGATGTTTTTCTCCCGTAATATCTGTAGTGGGTCAGTTTTAGTCGATGTCATATTTTTGATTATGTTGTTGGCTATATTGGCGAAGAAATCATTAAATTCTGGTGCTGTTATTCTGCAGTCCCCCTTATTATTATGACCAAGGCCCCTGTTAGAGTTAATAATGTCCCACATTCATTTTGTGGGTTTTTTTTGCAGAAGCTATAGCTCTATCATTGGCCAATCTCTTAGCCTCCCGGATAGCTGTTCGGTATGTTTTTTTAAAATTCTCAAGCACTCTTTTATCATTCTCTCTTCCATACTGCTTGCATACATCCACAAGAAAACGCAGATGCTCTCTCATTGCCCTAAGGGTATCATTAAACCAGCTTACCTTATTTGGTTGACCAGAGCCAACCACATATAGGCCTTTTCAGGAAAAGCACGGTGGCATGCCTTCTCCAGTAGGTCCAGGAGCACTTCAAATTTGCCCTCAATATCGACATTGGTATTTTCAATGAAATCCCAAGACAAGTTTTCAATGATATTATAAAATTCAAGGAGGCCTTGTTGTGTTATAGGTCTAAATCTATGTTTCTCTGTAGTCACTCTCTTACCTGTCAATCTAAATCACACTACTTGACCATTGTGATATATTGAAATCAACCGAAAATTGAAATTATTTTTCGGTTGAAAAAATTCAAATGACTATAACTTTCTACTAACACATTTTGTTCTCTTAAAATTTAAGAATTGTCGACAGAATGATGTAAAATTTGTTTAGAAAAAATAATAAATAAAATATCTAACCGTGTTAATTTTTTACCCAGGTGGGTCAATTCAAAAAATCAACTTTTTTTCGCAAATTGCAAAATATTTCTTTTCTGTACCAAAACATTCCTAGTATACTCACTATTAAAAAATCTGATTTTGGTATGGGTCCCATAAGTAGCAACAGAGATATGCAACTTTGAAATTTCACGGGCCGCGCCTGGGTCACCTACAAGATTATTTTATAAAATTATTGGGAAAATGAATTTTACAGGTGTACAACTAACCCACAAAGACCTACGTTTGTATTTTATGGCTACTTTGTTTATTGATTGACAGATGGCGCTCGGCTCGTACATGCAAATTATTAAATTTGGGATCATATTATACCGTATACCAAATAAAATACGAGTGAGATTCAAGGTTTTCATTTACTATAAATAATAATATGATCAGAAATTAGTTTTAAGTGTACTTTTTCAACCAAGTCCTAATAATATTTTGGTAGGAATCGTTCATTTACTACTGACAGAGGCGTACCTCTGGGGGGGGGGGGGGGTTAACCCCCCCCCATTGATCTCTTATAGTAGTTATTATAAACATTATAAAGCACGGTAGTATATGAATATTTATATAAAAACAATGGTTTTGTCTACCAAACCCCCCCCCCCCCCCCCCCAAACCAAAAGTCACGGTCCGCCCCTGACTACTGATGATCTTTTTTTACGCATTATTTCTGAGATTTATTTCATTTCGTGCACGAAAAGAAATATACATTATGTAGGTGGGTATAAGGCATGATACAAAGATATACAAAGGGTTATTCCAAGCAAAACAATAAATTTTGTGTTGTGGGGTCATATAATCGGTTAATTTTGGCCGCCGTTAATTAAGCCGCCAAATAAATAATTTTTATATTTAGCAGAACTCATCACTAAAGTTTTGCAAATGGGGGTAATTCCAGAGACGGCTCTAACCTAGTTGGAAATAAAATTAGGATTCGATGTGAAAATAAAATACAAATATTTATTTACCCACATTGTGTTGAAAATACCATACAGGGTGTCTGAAATCTTAGCATGGGTAAATATCTTTACTATTAATAAAGATAGAGACACCAAATTTTCGTTGTATCTTATTGGTTAATAAATCTACTTTTTTATGTAATTTGACTTTTTCAACCCCCTTGGGGGGTTACGCTAGGGAGTTGACGTCAAAAATTTTGAATGCAAACCTATGCCGGGTGGCCTCTTCTGTTAAAAGTCTTCAAAAAAGAAACATTTTACCGCAACTCCCGTATTTTA
Organism: Philopedon plagiatum; assembly: GCA_963971165.1. Lineage (NCBI taxonomy): Eukaryota > Metazoa > Arthropoda > Insecta > Coleoptera > Curculionidae > Philopedon > Philopedon plagiatum. The sequence continues at coordinate 55,576,281 of OZ020192.1, read as the reverse complement.
ATTCATTTTTAAATGGCAAGCCTATAAAAAGACATGCGCACGGAATTTCAGGAGATGGACATTGGTGTCTACATTTGAACCCATTCACTTTTAAGAACATATTCCCAAAAGGCAAGGTACCACTACGCATGTAACTTGATAACTTTTTCCCCAGTTTATTTCGACTTTATTTTTCGTTATTTGCCATCTGCGCAGTGGACTAAAATGCGTACCACGCGCAAACTAAGAGGGTGAGACATGCGCACGAAATTTCAGGGGATGTACGTTGGTGTCTACATTAAAACCTACCCACTTTCAAGAATATATCTCCAATAGTAAAACTACAACTCCGTATTTAACATATTTTTACGATTTTATGACGGCTTACTTTTTTGAACATTCTTAACTATGTGACATTGTGACCAACCGTGCCAGCCTTACTAATCAGTTATATTACGCACTGACTTATTTCCGGCATGGCCGCCTCTTCTTATTTATTCAAGCATTAGCCTTACCATAGTTATTGAGACTTTTGCGTCCTGTGAGAAATTCACAATATTGTATGTCTCACGGAACCCTCTATGCGCGAGTCGAACTTGCACTCAACCATTTTTTCTATTTCACACAATCACGGCAACGCCCATGAATTAAATTAGTTCTGTCAAATACCGTACACTGAAAAACATCTTGATCTAATTTGAAAATTAGAGTATTCTTGGAAAAGTAGCCTTACATGAAGCGCTACTATTCTTGTGTCAAGCGAAAATTCTTAGTGCAAGTAAAGGCTAATCTTGAATCTACAAACGTTCTATTCTTGGCATCCAAGACAATAGTAATATTGGTTTAAGGACTGCTACTGTTCAGTCAAGAAGATGGGTTAGTTTAAGATGAAGAATAGGAGTACAGTTATTTTAATTAATAATTTACATTGTCTCAAGAATAACTAAAGTTATGGCAAACAGTTGACATATGTATTGACATACATATTGCTTACTCTTGAACAAAGAGATACACTTTTCTAGCAAAAGAACTTAGTCTTCGTGGAAATACGTAATCCACTGATATCTTAGCGATCCTTTGGCGAAAGCATTTTTTCTTTCGCCAACCCTTTTAAAATACTCCCCTCTACCCTAATCCACTAGTATTTTTAGTGCCCCTTTGACGAAAGCGCAAATATGCCTTTTGGACACTCACCCTTCTAATCCACCGATATCTTAGCGATCCTTTGGCGAAAGCGCGTTTTTCTTTCTCCATCCCTTTTAAAATACTCCCCTCTACCCTAATCCACTAGTATTTTTAGTGCCCCTTTGGCGAAAGCGCAAATATGCCTTTTGGACACTCACTCACCCTTATGCAATATAGGGGAAGAAGGCATTGACACTATATATGACCTTACACCACCTTACACAATTCCCCTAATACACACACACCCCATCAGTGCCTTTCTGACACCTTGACCACACTCAATATACGTCACTGATAAATAGTTCTACTTCTCCGTGTGTGTATTCACTTCAACACCGGAGTTAAGTTAAGAAAAAGTTGAAATAAGGATTACTATACTTGGGTTGAGGTTACCTACTTTTACATTACGACCGTATTGCAGTTCGTTTAAGATCTACTATACTGATTTCAAGTTTATTTGCTTTTCTCTCAAGCTAAGAAAGTTCTTGTTTCAAACATTACAATACTTAGTTTACTCGTATTTAGTATTGAAAGAAGTATAGATGTGCGTATTGTTTTAAGAATAACATACCTTTTGGGAGGACTATACTTGCTCTTGCGGATATACAATACTAAGCTATCCTTCACTGAAGACTATTACTCTTGACTCTGGTATAGCTTTTTTTCAGTGTATGTACTTATTTTCGGCATCGACGCCTCTGGTAACAGCCCAATAGTGACTGCCTTACTTATTACGTTAAAAGTTGTTTAGAATGGCCACCATGAACTTCTTGGCAGTAATAAAGTCCGATTTGGAACTCTGCCAAGAAGTAACATCTGAGAAAAGACCTATAAAATGAGGTACCTACCACACGGCATAGGGTTGCATTTAAAATTTTTGACCGCAACTCCCTAGCGTAACCCCCCAAGGGGATTGTACAAGTCAAATTACATAAACAACTAGATGTATTAACCAATAAGATAAAACTAAAATTTGGTGTCTCTATCTTTATTAATACTAAAGATATTTGCCCATGCTAAGACTTTTCAGACACCCTGTATAGTATTTTCGTATTTCGCACTTTCAAATAACACAATGTGGGTAAATAAATATTTGTATTTTATTTTCACACCGAATCCTAATTTTATTTCCAACTAGGTTAGAACCGTCTCTGGAATTACCCCCATTTGCAAAACTTTACTCATCACTGATGAGTTGGCAGCATAGAGAAAATAATAGAGAAATAATGTCATTTGCGAATGTGGCAAATTTACCAAGCTGAATCCGTAAACACAGACGGTCTTCTGCGGGCTTGCGCCTTGTCGAACGTTTGCCTTGTGATAGACAGGACCGTACTTCAAAATTTATTTCACATGACGTGAATCTTTTATCGAGTAATAAATGCTAAATATATTACTTGTAATTATTATTTTTATTAATGATAAAAATGTAACCATTAGTGAGATTTTAACAAAAATTGTATAGTTTGTTGGCTTAAATCTGAGTTTTCTTGCTATACAAAACTGTCGATAATTCGTCGAAAATAGCTCAGTTTATACATATACAGTGCGTCTCTTTAATGTCCCCCCTCTAAATTTTTTAAACGTTACATTTACAAAATTGAAAGTTGAAATACAATATAAACATAGTATTCTAAACAATAGAAATAAAATATGCAACTGTTTTAAGAAGTAAAATAGTAAATAAAAAAATTACCAAAACTATGTGTATATAGTATTGGATTGGCATCCCATCCTGTATAATTATTGAACAAATCAAGTTCTATGGTAAGATGTAAATATTTTTACACCTATTTACAGTGTGTGCACTTGATACTTTGGTGAAAGCGCTACTTACTTACGGCCCCATGTCAATCTAATCCACTGATATCTTAGCGATCCTTTGGCGAAAGCGCTTTTTTCTTTCACCATCCCTTTTAAAATTGCAGCGTTCTGGGGTTAAATTGATAAATTTAACTACCCAGAAGTGCTACAAGTGCGCGGCAGCTTTTCGCCAGGAGCATTTATGGGCCGTAGGTTTTTTAATTTTCCCTTGTCCTCTTCTTTGTTTAGGTTTTCCAAGGCACTAGGGCGCCACTGAGTTTTTGTTAAAGAAAAATACGCTTACAGCTTAATAAACTCAGAACTTAAGCTGATATTTGATTTTAAAAAAATGTTATAAAATTCTTTGCATGTGTTTTAGCAGGCAATAAAACAAACCATTCCCCAAAATAAAATATATTTATTCTTATTTTAGAAAAGCTTGTCGACAGCTAAAAGGATTTGGTCATTAATAAAATAATACCTATTTGAACATATGGGTAGTAGATACTTAAATTAAATTACAGTATGAAAGGTTATCAAATATTTTTAGTACCATTTTGGCAAGTACGGTTTAGTAAATATTAAATATACACCCTGCTACAAATAGTATAATAAAAATAGATAAGGTAAATCATCAGGTAACGCAACGAGGGTAGATACCAAAAAAAATCATGATTCTTTTCGCTACGCCCTAAAGAAAATGATACAAAACTTACCAAACCAGTTTTATACACTCTATAAGTCAATATTCACTTGATAAGCCGCATGGTACCAAAAAAATATATATACAATTTTATATTCATCAGTAATCAAAAACATAATACGGCAGATTTAAAATAGGGGTAATTACGTAATAATATTACCTCTAGATACTTATTTTTACAAAATTTACATTAGTCCACAGGAGACTTTATACTGCGATGCTTTAAATAAAAGGGATTATGTAATAATAATAAATTCATAAATTAACATTTTATATATGCAGTTATAACCAAAAATCGGCGTACAGGCCTTACCCAGAGACAAAATGGAGTACAATCCACCGTAGCACGCGGAACTGAGTGCTTAGGGTGACTATCCTGACGGAGGAGGAAAGCTTTGAAAAGCTACCTTTCTAGATGTGGATCGGCATGGTACCAAAGGTTGTATCGAGGTGATGCGGCTGGACCACCTGGAGTAGGTACCCCTTCAGACTCTATGGTGTTGACGATAGAAACTCATGAGAAGCCACATACATAGGGTTGCATCCACCATGAAACATCCTTTTAGTTGTCGAAAATTATTCCTCTACCCGGAAAAAACCCTGTAATACAACAGTACAAATCACTCCAAGAAATTCGGGGAGAATAAAAGCTTTGCTTACCTCATCCCCATTGGAGGGTCACCAAAACGAAAAAACCACCATCGGCCACATTGTGACTTTTGCCACAATCACAAACTAGTAGGTTCAACTTATAAAACGAGGGTTATAACTAACGGCCCTCTCTTGCCAAGACTGTTTGGCCAAGATTGTCCCTCACGACCACCTTGTCCTTCCTTAAATTCACCCCAAAAACCTCCCACGACATCAATTTCTTGCCCCTCACAATTGGAACTCCATGTGTCACATTGGACCAATCAAAGCATTCGACGTCAGCCCGAATGTGCGCCGTTCAAAACTCGGCCTCTACATAATTATATTTTGGTTGTTCCCAAAAGTAAACACGATGTTTTGAAATGGCAATCATATTAGGAAATAAGAAGAAAAGAAACGGAAGATTCTCTGGACGTGCAGACACTGTAGCCTTAGAAAAACAAAGTATTCACTTCGTTAATTAGAATTTGTAATCAATTATTAATTAGTATTTTATTTTAGTTTACAATTAATCAAAATATACTATATACAATTAAAATGGGAGAAACGTGCTACAAGAATAAGAATTTTTTTTTTTATCAGGGCCAGTCGTTACGTAGTTCTTAAAGTACACGCAATGATATAGGTAATATTCTTAGGAAATGCTAAATTAAACAATGAATACAATACTGTAAATTGATCTTTTAGGGTGAATCAACTCAAGTGCAGAAATAAAATTAAGACATTCTGGACTCGCACAACATAGTGGGGTTGAACTATATAGAATAAAAAAAGGATGCCAAATTGCATAACCTACATCCTTGTAAAACATAAATGCTTGTTATTTGTGTAAGAAATTAATAATTTAATAAAATAAGATTTTATGAGATATTTAGTGTTTGCCTTAAAGTAATGTCAAAATTTTCTACAAAATCATCTTCACCATCTTGTCAGGAAAACCAAATGCACTAAAACGTAATTTCAAAAACAATGTAGCATTTCAAATGCTACACTACCCCCTTCGAAAAAATAAAAATATGTTAACTACAGTTAACATATTTTTTATCTCGTACACCAAGTTCTGGGTTGATATCTCACGCGTATCAAAACGTCCTACTGGAGTCACAGTTTGATAAGTCATAATTCGGGTACAGTCACAATTCGGCTATAGTCTTAATCGGTAAAAGTCTACCAAAACTTTAGTGCACGGATAAAACAAAATTTCCAACAAGTTACTAGGTATTCAAAGATATTCGACAGTACTCTAGACATTTTTTTTTTAGAACTACATAAGATCTGCATTCCTGTTAATTTACAGAGACATCTGAATTAGAACCAAAATATGGTTTTAAATCTTTCACGTGCCAACGACCAGCGGGTGTGCCGTCTGCGTTGCGCAATTCATAGACTAAACGAGAGATTCTTTTTTCTACGGTACAAAGAACATATTTAGGGGCTAATTTACCGGAAAACTTATTTGCTGCGTCCGATAAAACTTTGTTGCGTCGCCAAACCCGTTCACCCTGTTCAAAACTAGCATCTCGCTTCCGGAGGTTATAAGACTTGGCATAGCGTCTATACGCATCGTGCAACCGTTTTCGAACTTCTTCGAAAATATCCGATAAATTTTTAACATCGCCGACGTACTCGTCGCGATCTCCGGCAGTAATCTCTATACCTTCGGTAGAAGTTATATCCCCGTAGTAACGACCAGAAATAGGTACATAACGACCGTAATTTAAAAACGCTGGTGAGTAACCAGTCACTTCGTGTTTGGCGGTATTAATGGCATGTCTAATTTTGGGTAATTCTTTATCCCAGTCTTTATGTTCTTCAATGTAACAACGGATTGCGGTTCCGACAGTTTTATTATTTCGCTCGACGAAATTACAGTGGGGAGAATATTTAGGGCTATACCAAATTTTTTGAACATTGTATTGCTGAGAAAGCTTTTTAAACTCCGAACCGGCAAATTGTGAACCATTGTCACACAATATAAATTGAGGAACGCCTCTCTCAAGAAAAACTTCTTCTTCGATAAATTTTATTACACTCTTAGCTGTAGCTTGTCTAATCGGATGAAGGAGAGTATATTTAGTAAACCAGTCTCCCACGACGAGTAAATAAGCATTACCCTTGGAAGACCGGGGAAAAGGTCCCATTAAATCTACGGCAATAATTTGCCAAGGAAATTGTACGGATTTCTCAGCACCCATAAAACCCATACGCGGACTGTTAGCTAATTTTTGTGAAGAACACACCTTACAAGCTTTAACATACCGCAAAATATCTTTTCTCATTCGCGGCCAATAATAATTATCTTGAACTCTACCTAAAGTTTTAAAGAAACCAAAATGTCCAGAAGTAGGTGGATCATGACAAGAACTAACTATTTTATTACGCAAGTACTTTGGAACTAAAGTTTTCCACTCGTTTATATTAGTCTTTACTTTAGATCTAGACAAAATAAGCTTATAAATTATATTATTTTCTACCTTAAAATGAGGGTAAGAATCGGGGCTTTTAACTATTTTTTCTTTCAACGTAATATACCACGGATCTAGCTGTTCTAAGGAAACGTCTATTAAGGATACTTGTGGAATCCTGCTTAAAGCATCAGGGACTACATTAAAACGTCCTTTTCTATGAATTAAATCAAAATTGTACTGGCGCAATTTCATCGCCCATCGTGCAAGTCTTCCCGTAGGATTTTTTAGGTTATTCAGATAAAGTAAAGAGTAATGATCGGTTATTACTGTAAACCTAACACCCTCTATCCACGGTCGAAAACGCTCTAAATTAAATAACAAGGCTAGACATTCCTTTTCGGTTACTGTATAATTACGCTCAGTTCTAGTAAGAGAACGACTCGCGTACGCGATAACCCGTTCTTCACCGTCTAAAATTTGGGTAAGCACACCGCCTAAACCCGTATCACTAGCGTCGCTTTGAACAGTAAAAGGCTTAGTAAAATCAGGTTGACATAAAACTGGAGCAGACACCAAGGCTTGCTTAATTCTCGTAAAAGCCTCCTCTGCTTCATTCGTCCACTTAATAGGCTCTCTTTTTTTCTTACCACGTAATAAATCGTTAATAGGAGAAGTCAAAGTAGAAAAATCTTTAATAAAACGACGGTACCACGAACATAGTCCAATAAATCGTTTAATTTCGGTACTATTCGTAGGACGCGGGTAATTTATCATACTAGAAATTTTCTCCGGATCGGTACGTAACCCGTTTGCGCCTACAACATAACCAAGAAATTTAAGGGTAGTTTTAAAAAATTCACATTTCTCTATACTAATAGTCAAGTTTGCGTCTTTAAGACGATTCTTTACTTCTTTTAACAAAGATAAATGCTCTTCAAAAGTAGACCCTAACACTATTATATCGTCAAGATAGGTAAATATTTTAGGCTCGAAACGTGGCCCAAAAATTTTGTCAACTAAACGTTGCTGTACTTGCGCAGCATTACAAAGTCCAAACGGAACAACTTTAAATTGAAAAAGACCTCGACCGGTGACACTAAATGCGGTTTTTTCGCGTGACTTTTCGTCTAACGGTATTTGCCAAAACGCCTTGCGTAAATCTATAGTCGATATAAATTTTGCGTCCCTTAACATATTCAAAATACGGTCGATACTAGGCAAAGGGTAGGAATCGTGACGCGTCTGCGCGTTAAGCATGCGCCCATCATAGCACAGTCTATGAGAACCATTTGATTTTTTCACAAGTAAAACCGGTGCACAATAAGGGCTATTTGAAGGTTCGACAACATCTAAATTTAACATCTCGTCTAGCTCCTTATTTAAAATTTCTGACATATAAGGTGACACTGTTTTTTCTTAAATGGCTTTGCGTCGCCAGTATCTATTGTCATAGTAATTTTATCTGTACGCCCCAAACGCGTTTCACTAGAAATTTCTTGAAAAGAATCGATACATTTTTGAGCGGCTGCTCTTTGCTCAAACTCTAGTTCATCTAAAGTCACCAAATAATTTAAATTAGTTTGATTCGTGCTTGATGTGCTAGTTAAATTATTCTGAGTATTCCATGTATTATTTCTAAAGTCCAATAATAGTGAAAATTGGCGTGCAAGATCGCTACCGAAAATAAACCCATGGCGTATTGAAGGTACAACTAATGCCCTAACTACACGACATTCATCGCTAATCACCACTGGTAAATCAACCAGGCCTATCACTTTTTGCGGCGAGCCGTCTGCAACGGAAATATTTTTTACACTCGCTGGGTTTATTTTAATTTTAAACTGATCTAAAATGTTTTGACCGCTAGCACCGATAATTGACGACGTTGCGCCGGAATCGAAAAGAGCAATTACTTCGGTATCAAATATTTTTACTGAAATATAAGGTCTATTGTCAAAATTTCTTTTTTCCAACATTGGAGAAATTTCATTCCTCACTACGGGAAATTTTAAGTTATGATAAAAGTTTTTAAAGAATTTTATATATTTAGTTTGTTCAACAGTAGGATAGCTTTTATTTTTAATTTTGGCCTGTTTATTTGCGACATAGTTTCGGCCGTAACGTATGCCGCTACGATTTAGTTTTTTGAACACCTGGTACAAGTTTTAATAGTAAAATTGGCAGCGCCACAACCAAAACAGAATTTATTTCTCTTGGCTTTGCAATTGGAGAAAACATGACCTAATTTATTACAATTCCAACATTTTACTTTACTGTTTCCTGAGGAGGAATTTTGTGTCGAAACGTGGCGTTCAAAAACACGAGACGGAAAATTTGAAATATTTTGTCTATTCCTATTGCCTGAATTATTCTTATTATTATCCGTATTAATTTCACAGAGTTGAGAGGAAGAACGAGAAACAGAACAACGATTTTTATTTTTTATGTAATTAGCCTCCTCTAAACGTTTAACTAAATTTACCAATTCTTGAACGGAATCAATAGTACATAAAGCTAGCTGAGTAATATGTTCGGCTAAAAGGTTTTGTTTTAAAATTTTAACTTTAGTTGTTTCACATGGGGTTCTGCTTAGTCTCGAAAAAAGATTTTCTAGCTGAGCTACAAAAATTATGACCGACTCATCTTTGCGTTGCTTGCGCGATTTTATTTGTTCCCAAATTTCGTCTTCTACACACGGCGATAGAAAGTCTCTTTTTATCCTTTCTAATAAATCGGGCCAATTTAAAACAGAGCTCTTTATGCTACGGTACCAAACAAAAGCATCGCCCACAAACAATTCAACAGCCGATTTAAATAAATCGTCTTCAGAAACACCCCGCGCGTCCGCGACTTCAGTTATGCGTTCAATAAAATTATACACGGCTTTTGGATCCCCGTTAAATTTAACATTCCAATCTGAAAGTAAAATCTGTTTATTTTGACACGTTATTATAGGGGGTGGAACATTTACTATTGATGGTCTAGGAAAACTTTGGTTACTTGTGTTCGCGGTATCGGTAATAATTATTCTAGCATGTACATCTGCATCTAATTGAAGGCATGTTGCGTACGTTTCTTCTTTATAAAGTTTTACGTCTTCGATATCATCCCCTTCGGTAGGAATTTTAAGTCTAAGAACGCGGTTCGTAACATGAGCAATTCGTGATTTTATTCTAGCTAGAAGCGTATCTTCGGGATTGCCTTCGAAATCTAAGATAAGACCGGTTATATCGACAACCGTCGCGTTAATGGCATCGCGTTCTGTGTCAAAATCACTTATATAATTATCTAAATCAATTTTATCAGCTCCTTGGCCTTCTTTCTGCAAGAGTCTAGCTAAAATTTTAATTTTTTCGGAACGTTCTTTTCTACTTCTAACACCACGAATATTCAATTCATAATCAATCTCAGGCAACAAAAGATGTCTAGGGGAAAATTGGTAATCCATTTCTATAAATATTTTCGGTACTATATTATTTGTATTCTAAATAAAATATTTCATAAATATCTAGTCAAAATCGCAAAGGAATGTATGTGTACCACAAAAAAAAGAATTTCATACAGTCTAAAAAGAGTAGGTAAAAATATCAAGAATTTTGTTATCATTCGTAGATAAGAATAAGTTTGTTTATGCTACCAAACACATGCAACTTGAGAAAATAAAATTTACTTAAACGCCTGGAATTAAAAAATAGTTTAATATTAAATAATTTTTAACGTTCTTAGTTTGGAAAATGGAAAATTCGGAGCCTCACGTTACTGGGCGCTATTTAACTTGCAGCGTTCTGGGGTTAAATTGATAAATTTAACTACCCAGAAGTGCTACAAGTGCGCGGCAGCTTTTCGCCAGGAGCATTTATGGGCCGTAGGTTTTTTAATTTTCCCTTGTCCTCTTCTTTGTTTAGGTTTTCCAAGGCACTAGGGCGCCACTGAGTTTTTGTTAAAGAAAAATACGCTTACAGCTTAATAAACTCAGAACTTAAGCTGATATTTGATTTTAAAAAAATGTTATAAAATTCTTTGCATGTGTTTTAGCAGGCAATAAAACAAACCATTCCCCAAAATAAAATATATTTATTCTTATTTTAGAAAAGCTTGTCGACAGCTAAAAGGATTTGGTCATTAATAAAATAATACCTATTTGAACATATGGGTAGTAGATACTTAAATTAAATTACAGTATGAAAGGTTATCAAATATTTTTAGTACCATTTTGGCAAGTACGGTTTAGTAAATATTAAATATACACCCTGCTACAAATAGTATAATAAAAATAGATAAGGTAAATCATCAGGTAACGCAACGAGGGTAGATACCAAAAAAAATCATGATTCTTTTCGCTACGCCCTAAAGAAAATGATACAAAACTTACCAAAACAGTTTTATACACTCTATAAGTCAATATTCACTTGATAAGCCGCATGGTACCAAAAAAATATATATACAATTTTATATTCATCAGTAATCAAAAACATAATACGGCAGATTTAAAATAGGGGTAATTACGTAATAATATTACCTCTAGATACTTATTTTTACAAAATTTACATTAGTCCACAGGAGACTTTATACTGCGATGCTTTAAATAAAAGGGATTATGTAATAATAATAAATTCATAAATTAACATTTTATATATGCAGTTATAACCAAAAATCGGCGTACAGGCCTTACCCAGAGACAAAATGGAGTACAATCCACCGTAGCACGCGGAACTGAGTGCTTAGGGTGACTATCCTGACGGAGGAGGAAAGCTTTGAAAAGCTACCTTTCTAGATGTGGATCGGCATGGTACCAAAGGTTGTATCGAGGTGATGCGGCTGGACCACCTGGAGTAGGTACCCCTTCAGACTCTATGGTGTTGACGATAGAAGCTCATGAGAAGCCACATACATAGGGTTGCATCCACCATGAAACATCCTTTTAGTTGTCGAAAATTATTCCTCTACCCGGAAAAAACCCTGTAATACAACAGTACAAATCACTCCAAGAAATTCGGGGAGAATAAAAGCTTTGCTTACCTCATCCCCATTGGAGGGTCACCAAAACGAAAAAACCACCATCGGCCACATTGTGACTTTTGCCACAATCACAAACTAGTAGGTTCAACTTATAAAACGAGGGTTATAACTAACGGCCCTCTCTTGCCAAGACTGTTTGGCCAAGATTGTCCCTCACGACCACCTTGTCCTTCCTTAAATTCACCCCAAAAACCTCCCACGACATCAATTTCTTGCCCCTCACAATTGGAACTCCATGTGTCACATTGGACCAATCAAAGCATTCGACGTCAGCCCGAATGTGCGCCGTTCAAAACTCGGCCTCTACATAATTATATTTTGGTTGTTCCCAAAAGTAAACACGATGTTTTGAAATGGCAATCATATTAGGAAATAAGAAGAAAAGAAACGGAAGATTCTCTGGACGTGCAGACACTGTAGCCTTAGAAAAACAAAGTATTCACTTCGTTAATTAGAATTTGTAATCAATTATTAATTAGTATTTTATTTTAGTTTACAATTAATCAAAATATACTATATACAATTAAAATGGGAGAAACGTGCTACAAGAATAAGAATTTTTTTTTTATCAGGGCCAGTCGTTACGTAGTTCTTAAAGTACACGCAATGATATAGGTAATATTCTTAGGAAATGCTAAATTAAACAATGAATACAATACTGTAAATTGATCTTTTAGGGTGAATCAACTCAAGTGCAGAAATAAAATTAAGACATTCTGGACTCGCACAACATAGTGGGGTTGAACTATATAGAATAAAAAAAGGATGCCAAATTGCATAACCTACATCCTTGTAAAACATAAATGCTTGTTATTTGTGTAAGAAATTAATAATTTAATAAAATAAGATTTTATGAGATATTTAGTGTTTGCCTTAAAGTAATGTCAAAATTTTCTACAAAATCATCTTCACCATCTTGTCAGGAAAACGAAATGCACTAAAAAGTAATTTCAAAAACAATGTAGCATTTCAAATGCTACAAAATACTCCCCTCTACCCCAATCCACTAGTATTTTTAGTACCCCTTTGGCAAAAGCCCAAATATGCCTTTTGGACACACCCTTCTAATCCACTGATATCTTAGCGATCCTTTGGCGAAAACGCATTTTTCTTTCGCCAACCCTTTTAAAATACTCCCCTCTACCCTAATCCACTAGCATTTTTAGGGCCCCTTTGGCGAAAGCGCAAATATGCCTTTTGGACACTCACCCTTATGCATATAGGGGAAGGAGGCATTGTCACTATATATATGACCTTCTTACACCACCTTACCCCTTATACAATGCCCCTAATACACACACACCCCATCAGTGCCTTTCTGACCCCTTGACCACACTCAATATACGTCACTGACAAATATTTCTACTTCTCCGTGTGTGTATTCACTTCAACACCGGAGTGCATTTAAGATAAATTATATTTTTTACCTACTATTCTTTCACATATTGATATAATTTAAATTTGGAATTAAACTATTTGTATTTGTGCACTAATTGTAAGAAATAGACTACGAAATAATTCCTTATATTTAAAAGTTGGATACATAATTGGCGAAACATATGAAATGTCTTTAACACTTTGTAAAGACTATTTTTGTATCGAAATAACAAGCTTCAGAGGTTCGCTATATTCGCCACCCCAACCAAAAATACCATAACATAAAAATGACTGAGATTTTTTCGGCCCGGTTCTGATCGCCGAGTTGCGTCATTGAGTTCAACAACCACTTTTGCGAGACGTCCCGAGTGCGCATGCCTCGAGAGGACCGTCGTTTAAAAACCTGACTGGCGCCATATGCGTACAAACGCACTTTTTCGCCCATACATTGGACGGATTCAGCTGGTGTCGCGAATACGTTGTGATGGTCTAATTTTGTCTATGGGTGCTCCTCAATTCCTCCTCCGAGCCACTCGATCATTTGTATCTCACTCTAAACAGTCTCTCTCATACACATTACACACGGTTGCTATGTACGTTTCGCTAGTTGCTAGGCAGCAGAGCACTGTTTACCGACATGACGTCATCCCATAAGAAATGCATGTAAATTTGAATTTCGCGGGCTGATAAAGTTGTTTACTATCGGTATGTCCGTTTTGTACGTCTGGCGTCTTTAACAATACATACAAATACTCCTAACCTAAAGAAGCACACCATTTTGCCGTAACATATTTCTAACAATGTGTTTTCCATTTTTTTCCAGTTACTTCTAACTTCTTCCATATATACCAAACGTACTACTGCCAGAAGGAATTATTTTTTCAGAAAATATATTATTCCCTTTAGATTCATAATTTATATGTGTTATCAAAAATTTTACTCCAATTTTATAAACTTTACCATCAGAAATCAGAAATTATTTTATTTGGTACACTGTATATTACTCATATTAAATATATTAAAGGTAAATACATCTTTCTCCCAAATCTTATAGAAAACTGTAAACAAACTATTGAGCTGCCCTCTTTATAACAGGTACAGAACTTTTGCCTGGTTCTTGTCTAACTAACCACCAGTCCGTGAAATTAAATATGGCGGAAAAATATAGACCATATGATATAATATTTAGTTTTGGAAGGATATTGGACGAATAAAGGCATTTTTTCGGTTTAAACTTTCTAAAAACAATTCTCGTAATTTAATCTCGGATCTAACCCATTTTTGTTAGATTCTGTGACACAAGTTTTTAAATTGTTATTATTTTTGTTTGTTGATTACGTGACAATGTGGCCAAAGTTTCTAATAAAAAATATGTTAGATCGGAGCTTAACATTTTAGCTTTCAATACATGCATGTCTCTAAATTGTTCTAAAATTGCGTAGTTTTTAAAAAGACCTTCTTGAAACGAAGCTCTGCAAGGCAGATTTTTTCGGATTCCACTCTTAAACAGTACATTGAAGTCACCTGCCAAGACGATATCCCTACCTTGACCGATCTTAACCAATAGCTCCTCCAGTGTAGACAAGAAGGTATCAAAGTTGCCACCAGGTGATCTGTAAATACAAACAACACTGACATTACCCATCCTTATGCAGGACAGTTCAATACATTTATCGATATTAAATACATTAAGACTTTCTATATTTAGAACGCTAAAATTTTTCTTAACTAATATCACCGTTCCTCCACCGAGAGCGTTTTCACGAGCTGAAAATGCTGCTACTATATAGTTTTGTATATTGATTGTTTGAACTTCATCTTTTTTTAACCAGTGTTTCGTAATACATATGATATCAAAGTCCTTATCAATTATCGCTGCTTCTATGTCGTGTATTTTGTTACGTAAGGAACGCACATTATAATGCAGTAGACTTATTTTCTCGGGATTTTGTTGGGTTGGTTCCCTGGCGTTTGTCCCTTCTGGGACATTATCCTATTTAAGTTTAAAAACTTGTTTATTCTAACCATTTTTGGCCAGAAGTTTGGATCCAGGAGGGTATCTTCATTTTCTGGGCATACTCCAACTTTAAAAGATGCATCTTAATTCCCGCTTTTGGTTTTCAGTTTTTCACAAACACTCTGTGATAAATAAATAAATGTCATTTTTCCTGAGATATAACTCAAGATGCTCCTCGGTCGTGGATGTTTCGAGCCCAGACACAAAAATCCATGCATAGCTGACAAAGTCCGCTACACGAAGTTCGGTGACGTTCTCTTTACTACCCTTTATTGGGGCTGGTCTCTGCCGTACATTCTGTTTGTATCTTCCCTTTCGCGAACGGGATATTTTCCATTCGTTATTTTCTGGTATCGAAGTTTCTGGGCCATGTTCATTATTGCTGTCATGTCATTTACGTTTTCGACGTCACTGTCAGGTTTATCTTTGACATCTGGCGGTTCTACAGAAACTTGTTCGAGGTTCAAGTTTATTCGACAATTTGGATTTTTGGGATTTTGGGAGTTTCTACTGGCGCCATCTGTTGTCGTTTTCAAGATCCTTTCAGACTGCACACTGCAGTGGTACTCTGTAAGAAAAATAGCTATAGCGACCGGCGTCTCTTTGCAAATTCTTCCTATGTATCACCGTTCGGTATGTTTCGAAGAGACCCCAGTCGCTATCGCTATTTTTCTTACAGAGTGCCACTGCTGGTGTCACCGGTTGGGGCCGTGGGCATAGGTTGGGGTCTCGGCTGATGGGGCGGAGCCCGTTGTCCTTTACCTTTTTTGTTGTGGTCTTTCCATAAACGTCTTAAAATAAAATAGACTACTAACGCCAATGGAGCTGTCATTTCAAAAGTGGCGCCTATGCTCGGCGCCATGTTGGGTGCACAGACTTATGGCAACAGTGAATTTCATTGTCCCCAATGCATAGGAAAATAAAAATTGCAGGCGGGATATTTAAATTTAAAAATTTTAATTGGTAGAAATAGAGAGGTTTTAAGCCAACAAAAATAACGTCAGTTTTGCCCGACTTTATGGTTATCTTTATTAAGCATACCGATAAGCGCCACACCAATAGCGACTTTTTGCACCTCTTAATTCGTCATTCTGTTATGGTTATCGTTATTCTGAGCATGCGTAGTATTAAAAAACTGATCCGCTATCGATTTTAACCATAACGGATTCCTTTAATTACGGAGGAATAAGGAAGAGGTTAACTTTAACGCTTTCGTTATGCTTAAGCTGCATGGTTGCCGGAATGTACAAAATTTAATAAGCATAAGTACAATGACTGAAAGCAATAATAAGAAATTAATTAAAAGTCGATGCAAATTTAAGCTTTACATGACAATAAACGATAATAGCAACAAAAGCGCAATATTTTAAATAAATAAAATGGACCTTGTATTTTTTAAAGAAATTTTATATTTGTACGGATTTATTTTCTTGAACAGTCTGGCACACCTGCTTTGATGACCTAACCTAACCTTACTTTTCTATGTTTGTTTATATTTTTTTGCACGTGCACTGTACTGCAACGAATCTGTACTGTTTCTCAATTTTATATTTTTTGAATTAAATTAATATTATTAGCACTTATTTTCTTATTTATTTGTATTGAGTGCATTCAAAGTATGGAGAATAAAAGTTAGTAACTACTTACATTTATAAATAAAATAAAATAGCTGTTTTGGTTAAGTTTTAGCCAAAATACTTAGAGTGTGAGGTGGTTCTTTGTTCTGTTTCAGGCTGTATTTTAAGAGTGTACATTTATTTTAAAGAATATTACCAGTTTTTTTATTATTTTTAGGTATGGACATACAAAGACCCCTAGTAATTCCTGTAAAAAAAAGATTGCGTTTTCGTGAAGAAGATGACTTAAATCTCCTTCGAGAAGTGGCTGGACAAAACCCTTTTGAAACCCCATCTGTTTGGGAAAATATAAAAGAAACTTTATATATTTTATCCAAAAAAGATTTTTCAGTCAGCTGAAAAAATAGTATAGGTCAGGTCAGCTAAATATTCCACAATATTCACAAAATTATAGTTTGTTTATTTTAGTAAATAATTACCACAATGGGAAAATATAAAAGAAACTTTATATATTTTATCCAAAAAAGATTTTTCAGTCAAAACACTAAAAGAGCATTTAATGATTTTGATAAAAGCCTGGCTCGAGAAAATAAAGACTTTAAAAGATAGGTAAGTTTGGGTTACAAGAATTGAACCGAAATTCATTCTTCACATAAATTTTCTTTATCTATGATAGGTCTTAGGTATAGAATTATTAATTTTAGATCAGGTATCGAAGAAGACTATAATGAAAAAGACCAGTTGTGCCAAAATATTCACGATTACATGATTCAATGCAGAGAGAAACCGAAAAAATTGAAAAATGCTTCACTGCAGGAAAAATTTCTTGGAAAATCTGCAAGAGATAAATGGGCCACTAATTTTACTAATCATAATGTGGAAAGTCCTAGTCCTGCCATTAATGATAATGAGAAATTCGTAGAAAATTTGTCATTACAAGATCACACATATTATGATAATTATTGTAAGTACTTAAATTAATTTAGGTTAAAAAACAGTTCTTTAGACCTTAAACTTCTAGGTACATAGTGACCTGTATATATGTAAAATTAACACATAAGAAAAAAGGTCCACCTTCTTTAAAGCTTTATTTTTAGAGCTTTAAACAACCTTAAATACAAAATTTGTAAGGCCCTTTGTTTATTATCTCAAAGACTTTAGAACCCTACAAATTTTGTATTTAAATATTATATAAAGCCTCTAGGGAGGTGTATAATTTTATGTATTAAATAGTATTAAGTCAGCCATTCTTATTTATTCATTAAGTACATATTTTTCCAGATATGGTAGGAAATGAGGAAATTGTGGAGATACAAAATACTCCTTCCTACTCGGATCTACCTGGTTGTAGTGGTAATTATTTACTAAAATAAACAAACTATAATTTTGTGAATATTGTGGAATATTTAGCTGACCTGACCTATACTATTTTTTCAGCTGCAGTAACACCAAAACGTTCTGATCAACCAATTGACCACAAAACCATTACAACATCAGTGCAGTCCAAAGTTTTAAGTAAGTTTATGTTTTTATAAACATTTAATTCTAGCCTGTACGTATTAGTCTTCAGAAACCTTTATGTTATTTTTTATTTCATCATAATATAGGTGTAATATAGTGATTTTGGTTTTAGAGCCTGTGAAAACAAGAAAAAGAAAAATAAATGTTCAGAGACAAGGGATCAATTATTTAGAGAAATATGATGAAGAACAGAAGGCCGTAAAACAATTTGAGTATAAATTAGAAGAACGAAGAATTGCGTTAGAAGAAAGGAAATGTGCTTTAGATGAAGCAAGACATACGTTAGAAGATAGAAGACTTGTCCTAGAAGAACAAAAGTTTGAGTTCGAAAAGGAAAAAGAAAAAATTAAATTAAACTTGGAAAAAGAAAAACAAATGTCAGAAATTGAAGAGAGAAGAAATATAAATGATAATATAAAGAAACAAACCGAACTTTTGGGAATACTTATTAATAAATTACCAATTTAATAAATTATTATTATTATTATTATTACATGTGATTTGATGTTAACATTACACAGTATATATAAAGACTGCCATTATTTTGTGGTTCTTCTTTTTTTTAAATTTAAATATATTACGGCCTGTTGCACAAACCTTTTAATCACGTAATAAATTTAATTGACGTTTATAACCATCTTTGACAATGCCATAAGCATGAGTGCTGGTACATTACAAGTGTCCAATTAGTCTCATTCTTGTTTAAATTGTTTGTGCAACTGGACGTTAGACTGTTTCCCAAGCCAAGCACTGGTAAATTATTTTTATTTTATTGGTAAATAAAAGTTTCCTTTCCTAGATAAGACTTTTTATTTTTGTTTTATTTATTTTTAAAGGTACCTATGTGTTGGGTTTTAATTAAAAACTGTCCAGTTATAATTTTTATATCAATAAATATTGATATAAATATTAATGTACTAACCCACTATATAAAAAAATGTTTTATTTCAACAAAAAATATATTATCCATTTAGATACTGTTCTAACAATATAGGCTGAACATTAAAAAATTGTGCAGTTTCACTGCTATACAAAGTTGTATGACAGTTACGTAAAATAACAGCTGTTTTAAACATATCTTCTATTTCTTGTAACAATTTCTGATTTTTCTTAAAATCTAAAAATGCAAATTGAGAAACAATTTTTTGAAATCCCCATTCAACGGCTTGTCGGACTACACTCATACTTAAATTAAAATTTTGCTGTTCCTCGTTAAGTCCTTGGCCTGGATAAGGACATAAAAGTAACTCCCGGATTCCATAAGCTTGGTCTCCATAAATAACATAATGGCAATCTGGAAATCTCCCTTTTTGTTCTAATTGAGCATACAAGCCACTCTGTCCAAAAATAAAGGCATCGTGTCTACGTCCTGGGTATGCTCCAAGAAGGCTTACAATAATTCCATCAGGACAAATTAGTGACTGGTACTTCACACAATGTACACGTTTGTGGCCTGAATAATACTCTTCTTGAAACTCGGTAGGTCTACATATTGATCTAGCCGTTCCATCAATAAACCCCCAACAATTTAGAACAGCAGCTCCCTTTGCTGCAATTGCCTAAAAACATATCATATTTGAAATATTAATAATTTGCCAAAATAGTAATTTATTTTACTTACTTCAGCATAAGTATTTAGTTTGTCCCTGTTTAGCCATGGTAAATGTCCCAAATCCTCCAACAGGTAACCATGATTATTGCAAATGTGCTCATTCACGAAATTACTAATTTCAGATAATGCTGTAGAAGACCTTTTAAAAATGTGTTCTAAATCACATAGCCTGCTAGGATATGATAATCTTCTAAGTAGAATACATAGTCCTTCGATGCCTACAAATAATATTAAAACCAAACTTTAAAATGTATATACGTAATTTATTGCATAAATTATATAACATACCTGCAGATGAATGCCTAGATCTTGTTCTTATTTGTTCAGGAATTCGCAAAGCCCCTGCCAACCTGGGAATATCTTCTCTGTGAAATCTGAAGTACAGCTTTACATATTTATCTTCAATATTATCCAAATCAAACCGCAAAACTGGATCTTGAACCGGATTTTCTACTGGATTGACCAAAATATCATTATCAACCTCTTACTAAATTATGGTCGATACCATTTGGCCCTCGGCCTCTTCTGATAAGGTTATCTAAGGCGTTTTCCATTTTTTTATGTTCAAAATTTAAATGATGAAAACAGATAATAAATACTTAGAGATCGAAATAAGACTATCAGGAACACAAAAAATAATAAGTGAAATAAGATAAAAACAGAAAATAGGTTAGGTTATGTTATTTTGTTTAGTTGCGCCGACGCAAGATAACCGATATAGCAGAATCGTAGGCGCTGCAAAATCTCTGTTTTTAAAGGTTGTGGTACTCGTTACCTTTAATTACGTTAACCATAACGGAGCTAAAAACTGATGTTAAATTAAGAGGTGCAAAAAGTCTCTATTATTAGAGACTTTTTGCACCTTACATTTTGAACCCCTAAATATTTTTAACTCGTTATTTGACAATGACTTGACAGTTGACAGATATTTGTGATTCTTGTGGATGTTATTTTATTTTTAATTAGAAACTTGTTAAGTAATGGAAGATTAGAAAATGTTATATTAAGGAGAGATCCTAACAGGATTGATTTAAGAAGAATTGTTGGCAATATTTAGGTTATGGATGGATATATGGACGTTGTCAAATTGTTCTGAACAAAATACAGACATGTTCGGTTAAACAACAAATTATATAGTCTCAAAAAAATTCGGCCTCTTACAAATTATTGATAAATATAATATAATATTTATAGCTCCCATAGGATTAAATTCAAACACCATTTTAAAGGAACATTAAACAAAAACTGGCTGATGACTTATAAAAACCGCGAAATGTTGCAACTTCTGGCAACGCCGAGATAAGAAAACTAACCATTACCATGAAAGGGGTCATCCGTAAATTGTCCGTAAATAACGGAATGAGTTATCGTTAATAAAGTTAAGGAGCTCATATTTTAGTATTGCGCATGCTCACAATAACGATAACCATAACGATATGTTAAAATAAGGGGCTTTTAAAAACTCTCTAATACTGATACCTCTAATTTCTTTTTTTTTCAGTGGTTGGCAACATTGTGCTTCCATGAACTTTGTCAGTTGTCGAGTTGTCACTTGTGGTGACTGTTTACTGTTGGTTTACTGTTTTATTAGTTTTATTATTATTTATTTGGATATTTTCGTATCAGCAACGTTTAGTTTTGTGTGTGCTTATAAGTTATAAGCCAAGAATAAACTATTTATTTTCAGACTTCATTTAAATTCCGTTATAAGATGCCTCACTATTTTGTATTGGGATGCCCTAATAACACAAGAGCAAGAGATGGGCTTTCTTATCATAGGTAGGTTTATAAAGCATTATTTACGATCGATACCTAATTATCAGTGGCGGCTCGTGACTTTTTTATTTGGGGGGGCACAATAATACAAATCAATAAATAATAACTACTTAAAAAATTGTAAAACAGTCTTTTGTAATAAATATTGCACTGAATTTATTTCTGATTAAATTTTTTGGAAACGGCGGATCGGGAAAACCCAAAAGTAAGAACAAAACAAAATACACAGTACCTACTAGAATTGCTAGTAATACTACGCACTAATGCGCTACTAATAATTAATAAACTAATTATAAAAAAA
The DNA here is from genome assembly GCA_963971165.1 of Philopedon plagiatum. NCBI lineage: Eukaryota > Metazoa > Arthropoda > Insecta > Coleoptera > Curculionidae > Philopedon > Philopedon plagiatum. Next base: position 55,554,352 of record OZ020192.1, on the reverse strand, counting down.
ATATCCCTCAACTAATCACAAAAAAAATTATTAGGCCTTCACGTGTTAATATATCAAGAAAACTAAACATAAAATTGTGCAATAATCTCTTCCGCCCGCCGCGCCAACGACAACGCCGCTCGAAATTCAAATCCAAACATTAAACAAGTGCCAGGGGACACGAAATATTGTGCCCATCGAGATGCCGATAGCACGCGATTTTAACCCTAATTCTCCACTGCATAGACCGGCGTCGCCACCAAAATTGATGATGAAATTGGGACAAATCTGCTGTGACCCCGGAGATAAGTTTTGATCGCCGGCGGTCGCGTTCGCCGTGGTGTGACACGCAAGGAAAGAGGTATTGAGGTGCGGCGGTGTATTATTTCTGTTTGAATTTTGATAAAAGATTTTTTATTTGTCGACAATCTAGGGTGGGCACGTGCCCTTGTGCCCTTTAGGACCAGCCGCCACTGCTAATTATGCTTGTAGGTTTTTAATATGCTAGAGCGTGATACAAGTTTGAATTAATTTTTTTTAGCTTGCCTAAAGACACCCAACTGCGATATCAATGGCTAAACCTTATTGGGCATGATCCAAAGTCTTTAATCATATATGAAAGAGTATGTTCAGATCATTTTTCTGAAGATGATATTGTACTACGTTTCAACAGAAGATATTTAAATCCTAACGTAGTACCAGAGCAAAATTACCAATATTGCAATGTGTTAGCGAAGATGGCGGAATTTTAAAATTTCCAGTTACAGGGAATATAACTGAAACTGAACTTACAATACAACCAATTAAGAAAAAAATTTGGTTCTTAGTTGATATTGTCAATAAAGAAATCAGTTCAGTTTCCAAGTGTGATAAACCTTTAGATGAACCTGTATCTAGTGGGTCAGAGAAATGTCAGAGAATTTTGTGTTAGCAAATCGCTGTAAATCCTGTACTCGGTATACTATTTTGTTTATTTTATTTTTTTGTGACTTATGTCTAATACAGTCCGATCCCTAACTGATTGTTAAGATTTGTTTGTTTATGTTGCACCAAACTACACTAGTTTTTTTGTATGAGTGTCTTCTACAACTTCCAAAATATTGTATGTGCAATTTGTGCAGCACAAACGACCAGACCATTATAGTATAAGGATTTTTTATTTGTATTTATTTTATTTTTGAAATAAAAAAAAAACATTAATTGTCTCTTTTCGTTTCGAAACGTTTCCAAGAGGAACAAAATGACTACTAAAACCAAGTTATTATTATAAAATGCTACCATATATTTATTTTCTAAGGGTGGGTGGGGGTATCTATCGCCCTAAGTTTGTTCTTGTGCCAAAGATCAGATTTATGAATACCTTTAACCGTTACAGGCAGGGAAGGAAAATGGACGCCCATACCCATATAGGGACTGATGTATCAAGATAAGATGTATACGTTTTTAAGTTTGGGTAGGTACATTGTGCCATTTTTAACAGAAATTCTGTGTTTGTAGTAATAGACATATTTTATGTGGTTTCTACACAAAATGATTTCCACACATTTAAAATATTTTAACGTCCATAACCGAGTTTAAATAATATGTACATACATTGTACACTATTTTTCATAGAATATTGAAATGCACAGTTGTTTCAAATGTACAGTGTCCCACGCGATTTAAAAATACATTAATTTTTTTCCAGAATTTAAACAATTTAATATTTATCTGTTGAAACGGAACTAATTTTGCTGGACTATAATAATCTCATTTTTCACCTTAGATACTTATTCATCTGCGCATATAAACTTTTTCAGCGACATACCGAATGTTTTGTGGGTACCCTAAAAACTAGCGGACTTTTTTATCGTACCTGAAACCAGTGTATTATCTGGTTTTTAATTCTACTTACTGGATTTCGCTGGCAGCTTTTCGATTGAAAACACTGCAATATAAATATATTACTTATGAAAATTCATAAGTATCATTTTGTCAGTGTCAGGTAAAGGGTGAAATGTTTTTAATCAAAAATTTGTATTAATTGTAACATGTATTTTTAGCGAAATTGTAACCACATACCTCCAGAAAACCTAAGACATTAAACTTGCTTCCGCCCACCAGTTTCTTAGTTTTCATTCCACCAACCTACCCCTAGAAATCAGGAGATCCGTCTCATCTGGCACTCAACGAGGGCGAAAATAAGAAACATGAATGGAGGAAGCGACCAGACCCCTAGGCCACCTTTTGTACCGGGGGCACAGAATTATGACCTACGTAGGAGGACAACACGTTTTAACAACATCGGGGAACGGATAGAGCATTTGAGAACGTAGCCACAGGTACCACCACCACCACCATCCACCCCGATTGAGTCAGGTAGGCAAATAAATGTTTCAAATCTTGCATATTCTGCTCCATTATTGGGGACTACAACACAGCAACCTAGTAGTGGAGAACTATCGATAGCTAGTGATGGGCGGATCGGACCTGAACCGGTTCAATGAGTCGGATCTTAAGAAGGATTCGGACTGATCCGACTCCTCAAATAAAACAGACGGTTCACGGATCTGAAATGGAATCTGTTTGATTTGACTGTCGATTGCGCTAAGTTTGTCGTAAGGTGATGAACGCGGCGATTGCTGGCGGCTCTCGGTTCAGTTTGAAGTAAAATTTGGCAAGGGATCCGATTGCCATTGCCCGACGGGCGGATCTACGTTAAAGCGATCGGTGATAACCTTTTATTTTCTTTGGAAGCGATATTCCATATTATGTGTGTACTGTATTGTGGGGTATTGTGTGTTGCGTTTGTCTATATATTTTTTTGCGTGTTAAATGATCTTAATAGTAATAATTGTGGGATTTCTTATAATAAAAACTAAAATAAATACACATTATAGATATTTTTAAAGATTAACATGTAAAAAAATAATTTCAGTAGTTTTTGAACTTCTCAGTCTACTTCTTTTTTCTGTGACTATTTGACCATTTTATTTTAATTATTAATTTTCTTTGGGAGGAGGGGGGCTCCAGTTGATTGTCTTGCCCTGGGGTCCCAGACGGTCTTACAACGCTACTCTGTGGATGTACTGACTGGGTGCAGTTCTCTGTTCAATAGGTACCCGTTTTCTCTCTTTTAATTTTATTTATAACTTTTTTTAATATGTCTTCTATAAATATCCTCTATTTTTTAAGCAACTGGCATAAAGTTAGCAAAAGATCAATTTTTAAACTGGTATGAAAAATACAAAACAAACTGTCTGGCGGGAACATTTAAACTTGTCACAACACAAAATAAGGTTAGATTATTTTAACTATTATTGGTCCGGCTCATTAGTTGCCGTGCGGCGGCTAGACACAAGTGTCAATTGGTCGCAACATTTTTGACGTTGATATCAACGGTGGCGCCCTCCGAAAGTACAAATGGCAGAAGCGGGACGCGGCGGGAAGTCACCATATGATCATTGATCAGATAAAGGTCAATGAATGTTTTGACATTTTATAACCTTGTTGTATTTACTGTTGAATACACGATACACTTACAACGGTATGCTATGCTATGACGCCACTTCGAGGGAAAATCCTAAATTGACTAGACGACTAGACGCTTGCTTGTGTTGAGAAGAAAAAATAAAACGCGATCTTGTTGAGTTTACTAGAATGACTAACTTTTTTTTATTAAACAACTTCCACGGTTGCTAGATACAAAACAACAATGAGTACAAGCACATTTTGAAATACCTACATCCAACACCCCCACTATATCAAAAATTTACTAAGCCTAAACTATTAACAAAATTACTATGCTTTACATTTGGCAAACTTTTTGTTAAAATATCAGCTGTCATTTCATCTGTTGGAAGGTACTTAACTTCTACTAAATTATTCGACACTGCTTCCCTGATAAATGATATCCTACATCGATGTTTCGATCTTTTGTGAAATACTAGGTTTAGGGATAATTTTTGAACACTCTTATTATCATTAAGGGCGTGTACCGTTGTCAACTTCGGTTACGGTTTTGTGTCCCGTAAGTATCGGTAATCTGAAAAGTTGACAGATTGTAAACGCAATATCTGTCATTAATGTCACCGAAGAAACCGATGCGGTTAACCAGGTTTGACAACGGTACACAGCCTAAATATAGTAATCCTCATATATTTATTACTACTCTAGCTGGGTTCGGCTATTAGGAACAGAGTTGGAGTGGATAAGGAATGGATTTTCGTCACGTGATTTTAGAGTAGAAAGTGTAAACTAATAATACCCGAACTACTGGAGCAGGAAGAGTCCCACTTTGCAGTTAGCTGATTTTGTACCCAACGATCCAAAATTAGGGTATGCGCAAAATTTCATGAAAAAATTCGATGCTTCCATTAATCCGAATAATTACCAAGTTCATTTAAAAACATATTACAAAATTTCGTGGAAAACGAAACTTATTTCCAAAAAAAATACTTACAGCTTCGATAACAAAGTAACAATGATCCATTCATGATAATGCATTTATTGTTTTCATCTGTTACAACAAAACAGGTTTCTTGGTTTATCTCCATTACTGTAATTTATTAAATTTAGAATGTTTTTAGTTTTAATTAAAATGACAAAGGATTAGAACAAACCTAACCACAACCATAATTTTGACAATGCGCAAGCTCACTCTACGGATCCTGCCTTCTCAGGATGGAACTTTTGGAGTGAGCTCGATTTACGCCACTCCTTAGTAGTCGAACGCAAACTGAGGGCGTGTACCGTTGTCAACTTCGGTTACGGTTTTGTGTCCCGTAAGTATCGGTAATCTGAAAAGTTGACAGATTGGAAACGCAATATCTGTCATTAATGTCACCGAAGAAACCGAGCGGTTAACCAGGTTTGACAACGGTACACAGCCTGAGTCACTCTATTTGCAGTATACCCGAACCATGCACTATACCCGAACGCCTGGAGTACGTACGGAGTGCACGGAGTGAACCGAGCTTGATAGACGAACCCAGCATATAATTGTTAGCATCCAATCTACCCTTTGTTAAAATTTGAAGCAAAGATAAATCTTTTGTTTTGTACCACGTGATGTCTTAGCACTTTGAAGTTTTGACGGAACTGTCTCTGTCAGTTCTGACAGCAGTTTAAAATGTGAGCTTGTCCGTTTCCTTTTCGTCTTTTTACCTTTCAAAAGTTAAGATTAATGTGTTTTTATTTGTGAAAAGTGGACTAAAAGTTAATTATTATCCTATTTCCGATATTGACATAGCTAATATACCGATAATGCCAGTGTTAAGCAGCAAGAAGTGAAGAAATTACTTGTAGTTTTTGGCGGCGGATATTCTTCACAAGAATGTATACTGAAGACTGAATCAGTGGCGGTCGCAGCTTTTTTCAAAGGGGGGGGGGCGGTTTAGTAGGTGTTGGGTTGGCCCAATCGTCGGGTTAGTGTGTTTTTTCAAAGGGGGGGGGGGGCGGTTTAGTAGGTGTTGGGTTGGCCCAATCGTCGGATTAGTGTGTTACAAAAAAAAATTGCCTATGTATATTCACAATTTCTGTTAAAAAAGCATGCATGCAATTTTATCTAGGCCACAATCAATTCTAGAGACGTGTACTGCCTGCACCTACGGTTTTAAATTTTTTGTTTTACCCGCATCGATCATTTATTATTTCTTCGTTAAAAATAGTGTCTTGGGTTAAGAGGGTAAGGGGGGGGGGCGATCGCACCCAACGCCCCCCCCCCCCCTGGGACCGCCACTGCTGAATACATAATTTTTAATTCTTAATTTGAGATTTTGGGGCAAAACGGGTAAGAACATTATGTAAATAAAGCGAGGCATCGTTTGGAAATCTAAAAAAAAAACACATTATTAATCTCGAATTAAAACTCAAAATACGTAAGTATAATTTATTGTAATCATTAATTTTTATATAATACATTATAATTAGAATCAAAATCTTCTTAAATAATTAATTACCTACCTATGCAAAATCACTTTGTCTTTCTCAACTGACCGTCGACATGCGAAACAAGATCTCATTTTCTATCTAAAATATTATTAACTCTGTTCCGATATTGTACTTTAAAGTATATAATAATTTATACTTACTGGTTTTTCTGATGTTTTATTGTAAATTAAAATAAATATTCACAAAATAACGCTACGGCGAAATCGAAGGCTTGTCAGATTCCAATTTGGACTTTTAAATATGACAGGCATGAGCGGCCATGTTGTCATCTTTGGTGTTTTGATTAGCGGACGGTACGTAGTATTGAGTTCACTTGTTTGGCACATCACGTGGTTATTTATGAGGGATGTTCAGGACGTCACGTGACTTTTTAGATATGGTTTCCAAAGGCTACGTCTTTGCTTCAACATTTTTTCGTTGTTCGCTATATAGTTAGTAATAAATATGGTAATGCTGCTACTATAACCTAGCAATTCAGACATAATGTTTCTTAAATATATCGCTTCTTTGGATGCTTCGCTTAGAGCCATGTACTCAGCCTCTGTGCTGGATAATGCCACTGTTTTTTGTTTATTACTCTCCCAAGCAACAGCTGCCCCAGAAAGCTTAAAAACAAACCCAGTATAGGATTTTCTATCCTTTTTGTTACTGGCCCAGTCGGCATCAACATAGCCCTCTAACTTACAAGCATCTTTAGAAAAACACAATTAGGGATGCACGATGTTTTTCGATACATCGAAAACATCGATATATCGGACCAAAACGTCGATGTTTTTACATCGATGGATTCTGACTAGATATTTATGACATCGATGGTAGGCTATCTCGATATATCGAAATATCGATATTTTTGAAAATACATCGATGAACATTTTTTGAAAGTTAATTAACTAGCCAAATTAGATTTTTAGTTTTAAAACAGTTTATATTTTTTTTAGAAATCTTTAAATATTTGAGGTTATACTATCTAATGTCAAACGCATCTGGTGCTGGATCACGATGCGTCAAACACATCTGGTGCTGGATGCGATTACGCTTAAAAACAGAAAATAAATTCTCCTTAAAGATTTGTATGTCTGGCAACGTTTCAACAAATTCAATTGTTTAAAGTTTTTCGCGCGTAATTTTATGTCAAACGCTATGTCGAGCCACGTGCTCGCTTAGCCAGATGCGTCGAAAATTGACGGGTTTTAGGGTATTTTTGAAAATTTTTAAAATGTTCGATTTAAGAAAAAAAAAAGTATAGGGTATGTCTGTAGACTACCCCACGAGTCACCCATTCAAATATGTGCAGCGAATTTCATCACACCCTGTATTTATATTGACTAAATTAAGAAATTAGTAAAAAACTATTAAAAATGGGACATCGTTGTTTTACTTTTAAACACAATACAGTTTTGTATTGCTTTTAAAGGTTAATTGATGTTTTGGCATTTTATGCTTTGTTGTATTTAAATATTTGTTTTAGCAAATAGCTGCTATTGACATTTTTTATATTTTCTCTGAAAATTCTTTTATAAAGTCCAATAAAATATTTTTTAACATCATGTAAATACAACAAGGTTATAAAATGTCACATAATTGACCTTTAACTGGTTAACGATCATATTGTGGAATCCCCCGCTTCCCGCTTTTTCGAGCTTACAACGGAGGGCGCCACCGTTGAAATCGACCTCACAACTGTTGCGACCAATTAGCACGCTCTTAACGTTTCTAACAGCCCCATGAAACTTCTTATGGGGACTTTTTTCGAATAAAGTTCGGACATACAAATTTTTCTTTGTCTCTTTTTAAATGTCTAACCAACGATACTACAAAGGGCGCGTTCCACTAGTCGATCGCAACGCTCGCGATGCCCACCGAGTCGTTCCAGAAGGCGACCGCGGGCTTTGTGATCGTGTTTGAAACGTCATGGATGACGTCATTGTTGAAGACTGCTTCGAGCCCACAACGCCTATGATTTTGCAGTGGGTTAATGCGGTCGTTTAATTATTTCGCGCCCTAATATGAAAGGAAAAATGGCCACTGAGGTTCTTTCCGTATAGAATTCCTAAACAGATTCGATTATTATTGAGACGGGTGTCGGTTGACGACGCTCAACGTGCACGGAACGGTACATATTAGTTTGGTTGGTTTTTTTATTTATATTTATTAGGGAATCCACACCACGTAATCCAATATGGTGGCCTGTGGGCAAACACAAATAATCTTGAAACGTTCCCCATAAGAAGACGTGCAAATTGACGGTGATTATCGATTTTATTTTTCATAGTTTTTGAGAGGTGTGGTTGCTAAAATTCGTGTTATTTGACTTTAACGTGACTGGTCAACCCGGAATTTTATTTATTTAGCAATGGCTAGGATTTATCTGCAGAATTTATTGGCAGACAATCCTGACGTTGGCGAGAGGTAAGTTGAGGTAATTTTTTATTTATTTTATTTAAAACTAGCTTAAAATGATGATCTATATATTTCTCTGAAAATAATCAACTGTTTTATGTTTTTAGGTAGCTACAGAAGTTAAAACTAATTGGTTCTTTAGATCCTTTTACTTTAAAAGATGAAGATTTAGACTTCTGTATTGATCGAGTTCCTCCAGTATGGGTATTGTTTCATATTTAATCCTGACACACAGTTATTACACCAAATGAAAGCAAAGTCTGCAGTGTTATAAATATTTTGAGACAGGATTTGTAACAAAAGTTGGAGTAAAGGTGGTTAAGGATGCGTATATTTTAGTCAACAAGGTATGTTTATTTAGTAATTTTCTAAACTTTGTACTTTGTTTAATTTTCAGTAACTTTAAAATAAAAATAGAAGGATACTGTTTACAGAGTGTTTTTTTTTTGTTCAGGTAAGACATTCTCAAAGGGCAAACTTAAGACCGTTAGATGTGTGGAGTATTATAGCACAAGACGAAAGCATATGTACAGTACATTGTTCATATATGGCCGTTGGCATACGATTTGTACAAATAAATAATCTATAATTTTTGTCATTTTGTATTATTTCTATATTATTGTTTGTATTGTAGTTTGGGAAATAAATAATGCATGTTTTATTTATATGTATGTATTTTTTATTTAATAATATCGTGGTATGCATAGCTACATTTGCTTGAACTAGAAAGACATTTCAGTTAAAAAATAAATTACATCGAGATCAATTTTCTAGTTATTACTAACTTAATAATTGAAATATTACAAAAACTAAAATAAATTCTCAATAGAATAAGCTGAAATTTTTACAAGGGGCCAGGGGGCACCACCAAAAAAATATCTTAAGGTTTAGTTTTCCGTTGACATTACCGAGCACTAAAAAACAATGCTCGGTTGTTGACATCGGGTGGCATATTAAAGTTAAAAGTTATTTGTTAAAAAAAGTTATTATTATTTTTAAACTTTTCTAGGTAGATAAAGTAAAGTTAACCGAGAAAATAACTTGGAAATGATTAATCTGTTATACAATGCTTGCTGCAAACTCTTTTGATTCTTTAACATATGCTCTGTAAGATTGTCCCTGTCGAGAGCAGCCAGCCATCGTTCCCTACGCCTTTTGGACAAATCATTTAAATTAGTTAAAAACCTATGCTTTAAGATGGTAGGCACACAATAAAAAATAATGTGGTCTCTGTGGGAGCGACTTCCACAACCGACTGCAAGACAAGTCATCGGCAAAAGAACGACACACGTCCACAGTCTAAAAAGACTGATACTATTTTATCGTTTAAATGATGAACCTATTCCCAAGAAACGCCCCAAAAAAATATATATTTAAAATGGTTCAAGAAGCATAAAAATTATAGATTGCAAGGGAGAAATTGCAAGGAGACCATGTGTGAAGTTGAGGGTTTACACGTCTATCTAGTGAGGACGTTAGCGACTCCCTTCTTGTTCTGCACAAATTGGTGTAGACAAGTTGGGCGAATTCGCGAAACGCGATTCTCAAAAGCTAGAGATGCCGGGTTCGCCCTTGGATTTCGCTTTTTACTTTTACTTTTTCAGTGTGTTCTGCTTTTTGCATTAAAGCTAGTACCCGCTAGGTGGCGTTACGGTATGTCAATTCCTGCTTGCGTTTTGCAAAATGGATTTAAAATACACTGGTGTCGATTGCCTCGGTGCGACTGGGTTGCGACTGTCTGAATGAGTCCCAACAAGGACGAAACAGCTGTCATAGTCTACCCGGCCCGGGGTTGTCCATCTTCTTGGACTCCCCGTACTTTAATGCAAAAAGAACGACACACTTCCACAGTCTAAAAAGACTGATACTATTTTATCGTTTAAATGATGAACCTATTCCCAAGAAACGCACCAAAAAAAAAAAAAAAAATATATATATACAGTGACCGGCAAAAAGTTCGCAACATATGGGAAAAATTTTTATTAGGAGAGTATTGGAAAAACTTTTCCGGGGGATCGGTTCTGCATGTCCGATAACCTAAAAATCAATTTTGACATACGTCACGTGACCACCGGTATAGCGTCAAATTAAAAAAAAAATTGTTAATTTACAAAAAGTGAGGTTAGTTGACGAGATATCAAAAAAAGTTATTTGAAAAAATTGCTTAGAATTAAATTCTAGGTCCTTGTGCAAAATTTTAAGATTTTATTTAAAAAAATTGGAAAACTCAATTTTTTTTAAATATTTTTTTAACGATTTACAAATTTCCAGTTTTTGCCGTTTAGATAGCTTGACTAATGTAAAGCCCATGTATCTGGATGAAAATAAACGAATGTAGTAGTTTTTTCTACAATTGACAGGACAAAATTAAAAAAAACAGGGTTTCGCCAGACGCTAGCTGTTGCAATGATTTGTATCTAGCAGCAGTGTCAAAATTTTAGAGACGTTTCAATGAGATTACATTGAGAAAACCTTAATCGTCTTAAATATATCTGAAGTTCGACTTTTTGTAAAGTTAAGGGGATTAAAATAGATAATAAACAAAAAAGTACCTGTTTATTTAATCGAAATTTCATAAACGAAAACCAATGTAAGAAAAACTTAAAAGTAGTCAAATTCTGTACTAACAACATAAAAAATCATTGTTTTTCCTTGGGTGCACAAAATTTAAAACTCAGTATGACCACCATTTCTCTCCATACATACTATTGTTCTCGAGCGCAACTCTCGATTAACATTTCGGAGCATTTTACGATTTATTTGCAATACACAATTTCTAATGACATTCTCTAAATTTTGTATATTCCTAAAGGGTCGATGTTTGTACACAGAGTTCTTTAGGTATCCCCACATAAAAAAATCTAACGGAGTCAGATCTGGTGATCTCGCAGGCCACGGATTTTCAGAAAACCGTCCTATCCACTGGTTTCCAAATTCTTGATCCAGCCATCTCTTCACCTCATTTGTGGAATGAATGCTAGCTCCGTCTTGTTGAAAGTATAAATTTCTTCTTTCGGCTAATGACAAATTGTCTAAAAAGTCAGATATCTCAGTTTGTAGAAATTCTAAATATCGTTCTGAATTTAAATTGTCTCTAAAGAAAAAAGGTCCCACTATTCTGAGGTTGAAAATTCCGCACCACACATTAACCTTAAAACTATATTGGTCTTTACTCTGAATTACAAAGTCTGGGTTTTCGGTGGCCCACCATCTACAGTTTTGTGAACTGACGGTTCCGTTAGAGGTAAATGTAGCTTCATCCGAGAAAAGAACGTTCTTTGGGAAATTAAAATCTTCCTCAATCATACCCTGGAACCAGGCACAAAAATCGAAGCGGGCGTCATAATCCCTATCTTTTAATACTTGTACAAATTTAGGTTTGTACGGATGAAATTTGTTTCTTTTTAATATCCTCCGCACAGATCTTTCGTGAATGTTAGTGATCTCCGATATTTGACTAACTGCTAATTGGGGTGTTTCTGTGATCGACAAACACACATCCAGAGAACCTTCGTCACCTGTTACCGGTTTTTCATGGGAAACTTTATACTGATTTTCTACCGATCCCGTTTCTTTAAATTTATTGACTAGACGAGATACTGTGGAATAATGGAGGGATTTATCGGGGTGCCTCTCATTAAAAATTGCTGCTGTTTCTCTATGGCTTTTGTAATTATCTCCAGAAATTAAAATAATTTCTATCTTTTCCTGAAGAAGTAGTGTGGGTGCCATTTTAAGGAATAAAATATTAATAAACTTATGTAAAATATCAAACTTAGTAAGATGCGAGACATAAACCAATGACATAGGTTGAAATCAAACAAATTATAATTTGTTTGACATTTTCTGTTGTTTTTAACCTACTAGATTATTTGGTTGTTTTAATTTCAGAGCCTGCTTTGGTAGTTTTAAGTACAACTAAATAGACCTGGTAGTTAAATTTATGTGCGAAAAATCTTAATAAAAACTTGATACAGTCATTTCATTAGATTCAAACCATTGCAACAGCGAGCGTCCGGCGAACACCTATTTTTTCGATTTTGTCCTGTCAATTGTAGAATTGTAGATCTGACTCCGTTAGATTTTTTTATGTGGGGATACCTAAAGAACCCTGTGTACAAACATCGACCCTTTAGGAATATACAAAATTTAGAGGATGTCATTATAAATTGTGTATTGCAAATAAATCGTAAAATGCTCCGAAATGTTAATCGAGAGTTGCGCTCGAGAACAACAGTATGTATGGAGAGAAATGGTGGTCATACTGAGTTTTAAATTTTGTGCACCCAAGGAAAAACAATGATTTTTTGTGTTGTTAGTACAGAATTTGACTACTTTTAAGTTTTTCTTACATTGGTTTTCGTTTATAAAATTTCGATTAAATAAACAGGTAATTTTTTGTTTATTATCTATTTTAATCCCCTTAACTTTACAAAAAGTCGAACTTCAGATATATTTAAGACGATTAAGGTTTTCTCAATGTAATCTCATTGAAATGTCTCTAAAATTTTGACACTGCTGCTAGATACAAATCATTGCAACAGCTAGCGTCCGGCGAAACCCTATTTTTTTAATTTTGTCCTGTCAATTGTAGAAAAAACTACTACATTCGTTTATTTTCATCCAGATACATGAGCTTTACATTAGGCAAGCTATCTAAACGGCAAAAACTGGAAATTTGTAAATCGTTAAAAAAATATTTAAAAAAAATTGAGTTTTCCAATTTTTTTAAATAAAATCTTAAAATTTTGCACAAGGACCTAGAATTTAATTCTAAGCAATTTTTTCAAATAACTTTTTTTGATATCTCGTCAACCAACCTCACTTTTTGTAAATTAACAATTTTTTTTTTAATTTGACGCTATACCAGTGGTCACGTGACGTATGTCAAAATCGATTTTTAGGTTATCGGACATGCAGAACCGATCCCCTGGGAAAGTTTTTCCGATACTCTCCTAATAAAAATTTTTCCCATATGTTGCGAACTTTTTGCCGGTCACTGTATATATATATATATAATAGTCATGCACTAATTAATTTTAGGTTTATTGTTAAATTGTGGGTAGGATCACAACAGGCAAACAAGTATATTGCATCAGAGACTATTATAGATTTTGTTTTTATCAAAACAAAGAATCGACCTACGAGGTCATGGTAATGTAGCTTTATTTCATATCTATAAGTTTTTCGGTGGTATATTTTACAGTGTCTAAGTATTCAGTGTTTGTGTTTCAGTTCTAGTGCATTAAAGTCTCGTCTAGGTTTTACAGCTTTCAATACCCTAAAAAATTATTGCAAATATTCTTTTGACAAAAATTCCAATTATAGTTTCATAGAAGAATATCAGACTGAGCAAACGTGACAAATATTGTAATGTGTTGCATTATAAAAACCTGAAATCCTTTTTTCTTTTTCATGTCGTACGAGGACTCCAAAAGCAACCCAATTGAAAACTAACTTTTTTGGTTTGACATTATCAAGACAAGTTACGTCTATTTTTTGACAGGATAGTGATTAAGGACTTTTTCTTAGGTATACTCAGTTTACATTGTCTAATTTCTTCTGTATGCCTTAAATTAATTTTGAGAAAATCGTGTTGTTGGTTTATGTTATTTTTAAAAAGAATTACCAGAATATAATATATATTGTTTAATTTTGATTTCTATAAATTTTGTTGTGGTAAAATTTAGGTATGGGTGAGTGTCTATAAAGTGTTGCATCGTTTTAAGCTATTTATGAAATGTTTATATTTGTGTTTCTTTTTGATAATAAAGTTACAGATCTTAACTTAATTAAGTTTGATTTTCCTTTTCATTTTCGTGCTAGACGTGCTAAAGTGGATTTAAAACATGAATTTATTTGGCATCAAACCGATTTGGTTTTGATTGCAAATAAGTTTTTAAGTTTTATTGGCTACTTTAAAATATTTAAAATAACCAAAAATATGAAGTTTTAAATTGCGCCTGCGCCACCTTTAGTTCCCAATCCCACCGTTCCCAAACGTCCAGACTAATTGTCGCTGTAATTTGACGTTTGATTGACATTTCATATGACCTTCGGCTCGACCCGTGCTGCGACAAATAACAACGCTAGTTGGTCTTCCTGTATTAGTATTCGTTGGTTTCTAACAGCCCCATGAAGCTCCTTATGGCAAGTATCGCAACACGCTTAGCTGCGACATACGTACCGGCCAGACTTTTTTCGAACAAAGTTCGGACATACAAATTTCTCTTTGTCTCTTTTTAAATGTCCAACCATCGATACTACAGAAAGAGATGGGTGCGTTAGGCGACCAATTCGACAATCAACAATTTCATTATTTTACCACCCTACTTCCCGGTCTGGCCGTCTGGAAGCTAAAGTGGACTCGCCCATAATCAAAGAAAATAAAAGGGTATGCCCATAATTTCTTTTAGATGCCAAAATGGCTGCTGGTCTTTTTTAGTGTCATCCTTTCACCCCAAGAAGGAGCTCCCGTACAGCTCCAGAGCAGCACACAGTTGTTCCATTCAATTTGTGCATCAAGCACCTGAACCGTTCGAGCCCTATCCCCCCCTGCCCTCTCGTGCATCACTTATGACTTGAGCTTAATGTCAAACTTGGCAATTGTCCCTTTCGGAACGGTGTCGAGTAGAGGTGGAAAACTATCGATAGTGTTGGAGTTTGATATATCGATAGTACAATTGCTAAACCATCGATATTATCGATAGTTCTACAAAATGATATATTAATTACTTGTATGTGTTCAATACATGTAAATAATAGGGAAAAAGACAAATACACATAACTAAATAATAAAAAACACCTTATTTATCCAAAACAACCCTATTTTTATATAACAGAAACAAAAAAAAAAGACTTTATTTTCAGATGTCTAATAATTCAACTATTTATTTTTATGGTAATTATTCGGATTACCGGAAAATGCGAATTTTTTCATGAAATTTTGCACAGACCCTAATTTTGGGCCGTAGAACACGAATCCGAAGTCAGTTTTTGGCGGTCTCGTATCGTTTTTCGAATTTTTTTTAACTTTTAGGGTAGCTTTTTCAATGAATTTCTTTAAATTTCGGCCCTTTTACTTAAACACATCTATACAAGTCATTACACACTATTTTTCTGAACCATATTTAGGCAAATTTATGTAAAAACACATTAAAAAAACAGAGAAAATATCAAAAAACTGAAAGAAAATAAACCTCGAAATTTCTGATGGAAAATTTACAAATCGTTTTTCCAACAAATTTTAACAATTTTAACCCAAGCAAACCTGAGCAAAAAGGTGGTCAGGTTTGCTCCGTTTTGATTGATATAGATACATATATATCTTGCGACGCTAATTTTACATTAAACCAAAGACTGATAAAAATAATTTTGAATTTTCAAAAATGATCCCTAGTACCAAACTAGGTCAAGCTTAATCACAGACTAACAACGAATTGTTCCAGGGGACAATGGTGGCCGCCAGCTTGTAAACAGCGAAATGGGTCGGAGTTAAGATGTTTTATTTTAGAGCGCCACGTGATTTTAAATGTTTTACAGCATGCCCCTGTATATAGATGTTGTATGAGGAAAGACAAAAATCACGAATTGTCAAGCCCCTGGCTGCAGTCTGCCTTCCACCAACACTCGTCTCGATACTAGTATCTAATGAAACAACAACGCTTAAAACAACAAATTGGTTATATTAATACCCGTTAAATATTTAGAACAAATTGGTGGTATTAATGTTTAATTAAAAATTATATTGTGTAATAAATGAAATTGGTCTCTAGGGGTATAACCGGCGCACGCTCAGTCCTCAAACGTGATCACGTCTAGTTTACAGCACTTTCGCATACCCTGTATTATAACCCCTGACTTAAATCTAACAATAATATGGGACACGATAGGATTCCCACTGGTTAATTACCAAAATAAAAGAAGCATTCAGTGACACTTATAACTGGTATCAATAAGTATTATATACAGTACACAGTAAATTCACATTAAAGGGGTAAAAAAAATTTAAAATTTAAGGGGGGACAGAAAAATAGTAACTTTTACATTTAGGGGGGACAGAATATTAGTCTCGTGTTGCTCTTCAAGGTAAAATTTACAAATAATATCCACAGTACTTATTATTATTATTCTTTTGTCGAGCAACGAAATAAAAGGTCAATATATAAAAATGAGCAAAAACTTGCGGTTTCCTTAGCTGGAAAGGGATCAGCCTCTTTTCTGCGGGAGAGGGTGGTGAGCCAGCAACAATCGCCTGAGGTCTGACAGGTGAAAATGAACAATCTTGGTGGTAGAAGTCCTGTAGAAATGACTGGGACAGCTATGAGTGATCTTAAAAATCAGGCCGGATGCAAGGAAGGGCCGCTCTATCCCAGGAGACGTTAAATCCAACTAACACATAAACATAAAAACCCCTGGAAAGAGAACATCAACCAGCATATCATTCTCTGTCCAGTAAACTGAATTATCAATATCTCTACACTATCTATGACACAATAAATGTACATTTACCTTAGATCTTAATCGGGGTTGATCAAAATAACACGTGGGCCTTGAGAATTTTGCTCCTTTCCATGAAAGTGTTGGCGGTCAAATTCCATACAAACTACCACAAAGTTCCAATATATGACCTAAGCCCACGATAAGTTTTTTAGAGATACTCCCTAACAAAAAAGGGTACCGTTAAATCACTTAAAACAGTAATAATTCCAAAAAAACTCAATTTTCTCGGGCCACACCCAAAATGTGTCGTGCTAGCACGAAGTCTAATTTTCGTCTGACGTGTCAATTCTCGAATTCTCTAGATCAGTTGTAAAGCAGACCAATCCGGATCGGTAATTTCGGAATCTGCGCATGCGCAGAAAGCAAGGGGTCTAGATTATTTTTTCGTTTTTCCAATCTAACGAGAACTTTATTGCAATTCCATTAGGAAAAGTTTCCTCAAGACAAAATAGGATTTTTAAAAACTTTCCGAATAAATTCCGCTTATCACTTTTGGAGATTTTCACCAAAACGTACAATCGAGTTTTGCTTCAGAGCTATCAGGCCTTGATAACAGCAGTTCCTCCAAGAAATGGGTGTGTCCGACTAAGTCACCGGCTGGCAACACTGTCTTGATAACGTCACTCTCAGATTGGCAGTCGGTTCTCGGATAACACCGACAGATGTCAGACAGACGTCAGAATCAGAAATAAATAAACAAAGGGCCTGCAAGGAAAAGATTGAAAATCGCTGTTCAAACAATACCAAAAACATGAATAACACTGAAAAATAACCACAGTAAGTACAGCAAATCATTCCTCAAACCCTGGTGTCCTGGTTGTGAAAATTAACCCAATGTTTACATCCACACACACATGACATTGTTCCAAATATTAATTATTCTAGGGAAATTGGAAAGAAACTGGTCTAAAACCATCTCCAGAACGCTCAATTAAGTGCTACACTTATCCACAATTAACAGTAGTCAATATAAACCAGAAATATTTAAGTGGACATAATGTAAATAAACCAGATCGAGCACAGTTAAGCAAGCAAGGGGGGCCCTCCAGAAGAAACTCGTAAAATACAATAAACTGTATGCAAATAATGCTTGAAATTAGGCCAACAGTTGTCACATATCCCAGAAATTCATCAATCGAAGACATCATTTGACTAATCAACTGGTTGAAGTTATCGAGCGAATATTAAGGTAACAACAGGAATAGCCAAACGATAGCCCTATACACATACCTTTTTACTTTTCGTTTTAGTGGGAAGAAAGCACTGATTCAGAGAAGCATACCTGAAATTGATCTAACTGTGACCTTACACTGAAGCGTACAAACAATAGTAAATTGATATATAATATTTTAATTTCAAAGAAAACTAGCCAAAAGACAATTAGAATAAGTGAATGTTACTTATAGTAAGTATATTGTATTGTTAAGTTGTGAAAGTGATTACTCTTGATGAATAAATAAATAAACCAAAAGGAAAGAAGGCATAGCCCTGTAGATTACATTAATTTAGCTTTTCTAATATTCCTTCCCTTCTTTAGTAACACAAAAGCTTACTGGTTACTTATTTATTTGCTTCTAAATTACTGAAACTAAAAGAGAAAATTATACCCACGCATTTGCCAAAATATAAAAACATAAAACTGAAATTTTAACACGATCAATGAAAACTGAGCAAACCTGACCACCTTTTTGCTCAGGTTTGCTTGGGTTGGGTATACACCTTTTTGTTCAGATATGGTTGCATGCATCAGCATGCATTTCCATAAAAAATAAGTAAATGTGACAACACCAGACACAAATATATTGTTGACAGGTATTTTACTAAAAATACTTTCTCTTGATAATTCATCAGTATTTTGTTCGAGTCTTTCTACTTTTTCACTTGCAAGGTTTAATGAATCGATATCTAAATTTTTGACAATGGGGCGTAAATGTAAGTTTTCCAGAGTCTTGTTTTTTATTTTATTTTTATTATAACAGTCCTCAAAATTAAAGTCAATAATAGGAATAATGGGTTTAAAAGTTGTTTCTGATATAACGGATTCTGCTAATAACATTGCAGAGCTAGTGTATGCTTTACAATTACTAGCTATTTTTAATATTCCTGTATTTTTTAATAAAAAGTTCTTTGGTTCTTCTGATTGACAACTTAATGTGACATCAGTAGATTTAGGTAAAATATAGATCCAAGAGTTGGGAGACATGAGTTTGTGCCAAATTTCATTATGATGAGATAGAATACGAGAGTCACATGACTTTGGTATGTCAGTAACCGTTGATAATAATTCTGTTTCGCAAATTGGACGAGAATTTATAAAATAAACAGGTTCGTTATTTTCGCAAATTAAGTTTAAATTATCTAAATCTTTGCAAGCTATTAAATTTTCTAAGGTCGTATAAGTATTTTTTATTTCGGATAAAATAAGAAATTTCGTAGAAGGTAAAACAAAAATTAACCCATTTAAGTTTTTACTAAATACGGGTAGAGGTACTAAATTAAAGAGAAAATACCTGGTTTGGCTAACCAAAGGTATTTTTATATTAAATATTATTTTATCATCAGTAAAATAGTATTGAATCTGAGATAATTCTAACAATAAATGACCATTTTTAATATCTAAGGATAGTGGGTAATTACAAGAACTAGGTAGGTGTGAAACAGTTTTAGATAATTCTTCGATGAATTGTCCTGGTGTAATTATGCGAGGGTGAATGAGATTAGATTTAGCAAACAAAACTGTGTTAATGATAGTTGAAATATCATTTTCTAATTCGTCAACTAGTAACGTCAAAAGAGAAAATTGTTCTTCAATATTTTGCTTTGCTTCTAGGAAGAATGTTTTCTTAGTTATATTTTTAGAAAATTTATTTAATTTTCCGAAATTATCATTGAATACTTCGCGATTTTTGTCAAGATTAGCTATAGTGTTATTAAAATTTTTTATTGTGCTTTGAACTACTTGAATCTGTTGTTTTAGAATCTCAGTCATTTGATTTTCTTTATGATCCAAATTGTTAATTATGTTATTATAATAATTACCATCATTTTATTAAATTAAACCATGCTCTTTTAGGTCGTGATCTACCTGCGAGGTTTTGGAGAATATTTTCTTTATCGAATAATTGCGGAATGCTTTGTTGTAAAATTTTTAAAGGTGTATCACAAACAAACAAGGTTTTAAAAGATTCTTCATTATGGCAAAATAATAAGGTTTTATCATATACACTTTCTATTAAAGATAACTCTTGTTTAATGGGGATAAGAGAAATATAACTGACTAACTTCCAATGGTTTTCAACCAACTTGACGTTTTTTATTTGTTCATAATAAATTCCTGTTGATCTGGTGATAGGAGTATCAGTGTACTGAGCTGAGGTTGTAGCATGATGTAGAAACCAAAAAATTATGTACCTGAAACAAAAGCTCGTTTCAGTCTGTTTGCATGGACTTTAATTTTTTTATTTTTATTAAGAATAGTGTAATTTACGGGTGAGTTTATATCAATAATTTTATAAGGACCAGTATAATTTTGAGATAACTTTTTAGATTTCCCGGAAGATAACTTTTCATTTAATAAATAGACTAGGTCTCCTATATTAAAATTTTGATCATTTACCTTTTTATCATAATATTTTTTATTAATTTCTTTCGTTTGTAACGCATTTGATTTTGCGACCTCGTGAGTGGTTTGTAATTTTAGTTTTAATTCGTCTAGGTAACTGTCATAAGTATATTTAAACTCAGGAGGTTTTATAATGGCACTGGGTAAGTTTGGCTTAATACCGAAAACTAGTTCGAAAGGAGTGAATTTTGTTGTGTGTGGCGTTGTATGAAAACATTGCACAATCTAACCAAGTATCCCAGTCGGTTTGTTCTTTGTTTATGTAATGTTTTAGGTAATCTGCAAGAGCAGCATGGCTACGCTCAAGAGCGCCATTGCGTTGGGGGTGATAAGCTGTGCAATTAATTTGTTTTATTTTAAAAAGTTTAGCCATTTGATTTAATAATTTTGACGTAAAGTCGCGACCTTGAGCAGTGACTATAGATTGGGGTATGCCAAATCTACAAATGAATTCATGTACAAATTTTTGAGCTATAGTGACAGCTTCATGATTTGGAATACTATAGGCTTGAGAAAATTTTGTTAAATCATCTTGTAGGGTTAAAATAAATTTGTTTCCATTTTCTGTTAAAGGTAAAGGGCCTACAATATCGAGGAAAATTTTTTCAAATGGATTTGAACTGGTGGAAGTTATTTCCATAGGTTTTATAGTTTTGTGTTGAACTAATTTATTTTTTTGACAAGATTCGCAAGTTTTTATAAAAAATTTTATATCTATTTTCATGTTTGGCCAACGATAAGTTTGTTTTATTTTGTTATAGGTTCTGTGGAAACCTGGATGTCCTGATATAGGGCTAGAATGATATTCTTCTGAGATAGTAGGAATTTCATCTCTATCGGGTGTTTTTGGAATGTCGTGATATTAATTTTTATATTTGATTCTTTAAAAATATATCTAAACATCATTCGAATTTTATTCCAACTAAGTTTATTAAAAGAGAAGGTTATTCGCGGTATTGAAATATTTTTGATTTTTTTGTCTTCAAGTTTTACTTTTAATTTTGATAACAGGTTAAAGATATCTTCATGAGTAATATTTTCCCAATAGTGTTGAGATATAAAACAATAGAAAATAAATATTTCGTTTTCTTTTAAAAATAAAATTTCATTTGGCTTAGGATTTAATCTTTTTAAATGACTGCTGTGATTGTATTTATTGCAAATTTCGGTTTGATAAGGCTCGTGAAATACTAAGTCACATGAGACAAATATGCAAATATTGTCGGATGCGTTTGATATTTTTTCACCTTTTTCTTCAATGTTATTATTTAAAATGAGAGTAGATTGGGCTTTATTTTTAAATTCTTGATATGAATTATTTTTGTGAGTAATGTGACAAATTGAAGTGCTAGGTAAGTCTGAAAGTTCATTGTCACAATAAAAAGGGTTAACAAGGGGAGATCTGCTAAGGCAATCTGCATTTTGATTTGTTTTTCCCGGTTTATATTCAATTGTAAAATTGTATTCCGAGAGTGCTAATTTCCACCTAAATAATCGCGAATTTGGATCTTGAATATTTTTTAACCAAATTAGGGGTTTATGATCAGTAAAAATTGCAAATTCGTGACCGTATATATATGGCCTAAAATGTTTTATACTCCAAATTATAGCGAGTAGCTCTCTTTCGGTTGTGCTGTAGTTTGACTCGGCTCTATTAAGAGTTCGACTTGTGTAAGCTACTGGAAGATCATTCGGCGGTTGCCCTTGAGATAGGACAGCACCAATTACGAAATTACTAGCATCCGTGGTAAGATAAAAACGTTCAGAAAAATTAGGATATTGAAGAAGAGGTTCAGAGCAAAGTAATTGTTTTAATGTATTAAAAGCTTCTTGTTGTTGATCATTCCAATAAAAATTAATGTCTTTTCTTAAAAGTTTAGTAAGGGGTTGAGTTATTTTGCTAAAATTTGGTATGAATCTACGATAATATCCTGCTAATCCTAGGAATGACTTTATATCTTTAGGAGATTGTGGATTTGGAAATTCGGAAACAGCTTTTATTTTATTAGGGTCAGGTTTTACACCATTTTCTGTGATTATGTGTCCGAGATACATAACTTCTTTTCTTAGGAATTCGCATTTATCTGGTTGAATTTTAAGATTGAATTTTGATAGTCGTTCGAATACTTCGATTAATCTTTTATTATGATTTTCAAGAGTATCTGCGTGAATAACAATGTCATCTAAATAGACAAAACACCTATAATTTTGAATACCCGATAATATATTATTCATTAATCTTTGGAAAGTTGCTGGGGCATTCTTAAGACCGAATGGCATACGATTAAATTGATAGTGACCAGAGGGTGTTGAAAAAGCTGTTTTAGGGTGCATGTTCGCATGACATTTTTATTTGGTGAAATCCGGACGTTAAATCGATTGTAGAAAAATATTTTGAGTGACCTAATTGATCTAGAATGTCATTTATGTTTGGGAGAGGGAATGAATCACCAATTGTGACGTCATTTAATTTTCGGTAATCAATAACAATCCGCCATTTCTTTTTTCCGGAGGCGTCTAGTTTTTCAGGTACTACCCAGACCGGTGAGTTCCAGGGTGACGTAGAAGGTTCGATTATGTTATCTTTTAACATTTTATCTATTTGTCGGTCGACTTCTTCCTTATAAATTTGAGGATAACGGTAAGATTTTGTATTGATGGGAGTTTGAGATGTAGTTTGAATTTCGTGAGTAATTGCGTCAGTATGTGTAAGTTGATCTCCTTCTAGATAAAAAATATGATTAAAATCTTTGCAAATTTTATTTAAGCTTTCTTTTTCCTCTTTATTCATGTGAGAAGTTCTTAAAAGATTTTTTATTTTTTCAAATCGATTTAAGTTTGAATTAGTGGAAGGGTGAGATATTTGCATAATTTGAGCATCGTCAATTTTTGGTAATTCATCTAAATAAATTTGAATTTTTTTATTTTTACTTTCGATTCTGTAGTATTTAATATAGAAGTAAGAGCATATTTTTCCTCTACTACTTTAACTATAATAGGACATATGTAAACACCGTCTAAAATAGTAAGATCTGGACAAATTCCTTCTGATATTTCCGGGTTTAAAATTTGAATTTTAACTATACTTTCGCATCGAGGTTCTAAGAAATAGTAATTCTCTTCGAAATTTTGGTTTTTTGATTTCTCTAATGAAATATGATTTTGATTTAAGATTTCTTTTGATTTTAAGTCGCTTTTAAAATCTGAGTTTGATTTATTATAGAAAATAGGAATTAAGTCATTGTCGAGTGTTAATGTGTTTCGATTGTAGTCTAATAACGAATTAAAATGTAATAAAAGGTCATTACCTATAATACCATCAAAGTTAATTGGAAAATTATCGTCAACTGCATGAAAAATATATTGAAAGGTATTATTTCCTGTGCAAAAATTTATTTTAGTATAAAATAATGTTTTATTTGGCTCTATTATGTTAGAATCTATGCCTTTTAGGGTAACTATATGATCAGCATTCTTTTGACAGTTTTTATTTAATTTGGAAACTTTTATTAAAGAAATGTCTGCGCCAGTGTCGATAAGAAATTTGCATGGATTAATTTTTGATTCGTTTATTTCTAACAAGACGTATGTGGTGTTTGAAAGGTTAATTGTTGCAATTCGGCCTCTAGTACGTGTACGCCCCTCGATTGAGCCGAAGTTGGTCGAGGGTTGTTCGAGTTTAAATGTTGATTTTGAGATGTTGAGTTAGGTTGATTGCTACTCGGATTGCTTATCTTATTAAAATTATTTCGATTTCGATTATTAAATTCTCTTTTCCGACACTTGTTACGGGAATAATAAGGTGGTAAGGGTGGCCAGATTTGTTACCTCTCAAAAAAAGGGGTCTGATGTTATGACCGGAAAACAAAACGGTAACTGATAACTATATCTCAGTCCATACGAGGCGAGGGAAATTTTCTGCAACTCAATTCGTATGCTTTTCTACCGGAGAAACGTAGTCACTGACTTTTTCAAGGCTAGCTCATTGCCGGTGAGTGGGCTGGGTAAAACTACCAAATAAAAGCGCCACCTGTTTTAATATGCCCTTTATGGATAAAGGCAGTGACTGCAGATGACCGCAAAAACAGGAAAACCCTTAGGGACTCCTAAAGAAAACAACCGAATTTCATAAATATTTTCCCATTTATTAAAATATTAAGATGTATTAAATAACTCGGCCCAGGATGGGCATAAACAATGACTTAAAAAGGGGGTGACGTTCCCACTTACTAATATTTATAAAATTAATTAAACATTCTTTTCAAATGAATTAGCTCATTCTTAACGCGAGAAAGGGGAACCGCGGCTAACGCCTAGAACATCTCTACTCGATTTGATAACAATCAGCTGCTTTTGAAAGCTGAAAGATGTATAAAAAGTGCAGGTTAGATTAGAGAAGTTTTCAAAGTGTGAATTCACTATTAAACTGAATAATTGGAGTCACAGCAGTTTAACCTGCTAATTATTAGTTTGTATACGTGTTAAAAATCATGCCAAGAATAATGCCAAAAAGAAAAGACAGTAATTTACTAGTATGCCTTGCATAAACATAAATAGATCGGTGTGAACTGTGAAGTTTTTAGAATTATATTTTGTTTCCATGCCAAATTAATAAAGTGAAGGTATACACCGAGTGTTAGAGCCGAGTCGCAGGGTAAAACAAGGCGCAAACCCTATAAGGGTGGCATCGGCTAAGCAAAAGTGAAGGGGGCACTTGTAATGTATGGCTCAATGACTGTGAAACTGTGTCTTGATTATTGAGTTAACACACATAACTTAAGTCTATCAAACCTGTGCCCTATGGGGATCGTCTGAGGTCCGCTGTGGCTGCCTTACTCCAAGGAGTGGTGTCTGTCGGAGCCCTGCATGTCAATTCTGGGAACCTCTCGGAGCCTGCCAAGACGAAGATGATAGGACATGGACCAGGATGGAAGCTTTCCAAATGAAGTGCTCCAGGAAGTGGTTCTTCAACAACCAGGACACAATAGGAGGAGAGATAAGATGTAAAATAAAAAGGCCTATAAGGAAACCAAGTTTCAGATCTATGACATTTGCACAATCAAGGTATGTATACATTATATCAACGTAAGTTAGGAATAGACAGCTTTAATGTTTAGAAATAGTGAGGAAAACTTACCTGAGATGTTAGGTGGCCTTTTTCAAACAGAAATGTGGGGGGGTTTTTTCCCATATAACGAGAAAAAAAACTGAAACACTACAGATTCTCTGGTGCAAAAAAAGAGGATTTTGCCACCAAATTCAAGTTAGGGACCCCCACAAAGAAATCGGCAAAATTGCCAGGACTTGCCTCAATACACCACGGCAGGAGGTTTTTGTCCAAATGACACGTTTCTTACGAAAAAGGCGGCAAGCTTCCTTGTCAAAAACCTTAGGGATTTTTGTTCTCAACTGACTGAACTGACTGACATGACACTTGACAAATGTCCAATTAAAATAAGCAAAAAAAGGTAAACAAGAAATTAATTAAACAAATACCTATTAAACAAATATCAGGTCCCAAACAAATTCAGATAACCAACCTGTCCAAAAACAACCCCTATTTATTATATAGATTGGAGCAAGGGCTAACTAGAACTTTTATAACCTCAACTTCTAGGACCAACTTTTAGTCAGTCGGTGACTATGAACTAATGCTGTATTTTCTTATTTTTAGGTGAACCGAAGATGGCTGTAAGTACTTGGGAGATTTATGTGACTACTAGATGTTTCTGTTTGATGTATTACAGTTACTGAATTTTACCATTGATTTATATCAGAAAATAAAGATCGAAATAGGAAATTGGTACTTTTATTATTAATTAAGCAATAGCAAACCGCAGCTGGTAAGTTTTAAATTAATATTTTACAAAATTACAGGGTGGGAAAAATAAGACCGTAACACGCCTCCCCTTCCTCGGAGAAAAATTTTTTTCCTCAGAGAAAAATTTTTCTATACAGACCTTAAAACTACTAAATGTATATTTACAAAAACACAATACTATATGCCGCACCAAAAAAAAATTACCATAGGTTAAGCAGGATTACTGCATCTGTACATAATCTTCAATATGTTCAGCCAAGAACAATCAAATATCTCTAGATGAACAATAAGTGCAAATTAACTTTTAATATTATTATTTGTTCTGGGGGGGTATATGTACAAGGGATATTTACAAGTAAGGCAATGTTCAGGATGAGTCATCTGGAGGATGGGCTTTGAGGTCCTTGGCATGCCATACCCCAAGGTTTCGGCCGTCGTTGTCGACCAATTCATACGACCAGGGTGACGCAACTTTAGCAATCGTGTAGGGTCCGACAAACCTAGGCGCCAGTTTGGAAGTAAAATGCTTAGAGGCATCCGAAAGCGTGTAATTTCGCTTCCAAACTTTTTGCCGCAGTTGAAATTTTTCGTCGCGTCGCCGCAAATCGTATACGCGTTTACTTTTTTCGCACGCTTGAAACAGTCGCTTTTGAACATCGCTGAATACCTTCTCCAGCGCCAGCGACTTAGCTACGGGATCTAAAGGCGTATCATCGGCTGATGCAGAATCAGGATGAACCGGCTGGTCGTTATGAAAATGTATTTGACGACCAAACATTATGAAGTTAGGGGTCATACCGGTAGCTTCGTGCTTTGCGGATCTCATAGCCGCTCCGACTTTAGGAAGTATTTTGTCCCATTGTTTGTGGTCTTTGTCGATATAACTGGACAACATGGTTTTGAGGACACGATGTACCCGCTCTACAGGGTTTGCTTGTGGATGATAATTAGCAACATATTTGAGGGTTATCCCATAGCGCTCCATGCACTCTTTAAAAATTTTACTACGAAACTGAGTCCCATTATCAGCAATGATCTTTTTCGGAGCACCATGGATCAAAATAAAGTGATCTTCCAACCACTTGACGATGCCTGAGGCAGTAGCCGAACGCAAAGGGAAGAAGAGGACGAATTTGCTGAATATGTCGCAAATGGACAATATATATGCATATCCAGACGAGGATCTAGGTAAGGGTCCAACCAGGTCAATACTGGCGATCTGCCAAGGTTTAGAAACTGTTGGCTGAACGCTTAAAAGTTGACCAGCAGGGGGCTTTTGTTCAGGTTTAGTTTGCAGGCAGATTCTACAGTGACGAACATACCGAGCAATGTCACGGCGCATGTTTGGCCAATAGTACTTTTGAGCAACCCTTGAAAATGTCTTGAAGACACCAAGATGCCCACAGGTCGGTGGATCGTGATGTGCCTTAATAATAGCGGACCGCTCTTCACGGGGTACTACCTTTAACCAAGCCTCGCCCGTTTCCAATGCCGGGTAGAGAAGCCTAGCGCGCTTGTAGAGGAGTCCGGAATCAAGCCACCAAAGTGGATATTTTTGAGGATATTTAGCGACTCGTCTACACATACCCAAATACCAAGCATCAGATGGTTCGGTAGGCGGATCATCAGTAGCAGGGTCATCTGACTCGTCTTGCACCAAATCAATGGCGGGCACAGAGCGCGAGAGAGCATCGGGAAGCACGTGCTCCTTACCTTTCCGATGGACGATCTCAAAGTCATACTGTTGCAACCGGAGTGACCATCTAGCAATCCTTCCAACGGGGTCTTTTATGGAATAAAGCCATTTAAGGCTATAGTGGTCAGTAATAATCGTGAATTTAGAACCCTCCAAATAAGGTCTCAGTTTTTCTACGGCGAACAGGACGGCTAAGCACTCCTTTTCGGTAGTGCTGTATTTCCTTTCCGCTTTGGTCAAGGAACGACTGAGGTAGCAAATGACGTGCTCATCGCCGTCCTGCACTTGGGATAAGACAGCGCCCAAACCATAATCACTGGCGTCGGTCTGGACTGTAAAGGGTAAACTAAAATTCGGGCATGAGAGCACCGGAGCTTTTACCAAATTTTGCTTAATAGCCTGGAACGCTTCCTCGCACGTTGAACTCCACACGAACTTAACATTCTTACGGGTAAGAGAGGTGAGAGGTGCTATCACGGTTGAAAAATTTGGCACGAAACGCCTATACCAGGAAGCCATGCCGACAATTCTTCTCACTTCGGCCACATTTTTGGGAGTTGGTATCCGCAGAATGGCCTCCACTTTTTCTGGGTCAACTAATAGACCAGATGCGTTGACAACATAGCCGAGGTATTTTAGTTCCGACTTACAGAACTGGCATTTTTCACGGTTTAAAGTGAGTCCCGCTTTTAAAAGTCGCCTAACAATCTCCTTTAGAACGCGTACGTGATCATCGAAAGTAGGAGTACAAACAACTACATCATCTAAGTACACAAACACGTACTGCTCCAAATCTACCCCGACGACACGATCGATAAGTCTTTGCCATACGGCCGGGGCATTAGTGAGCCCGAAAGGCATACGTTTAAATTGAAATAGGCCTCGATTTGGCACTGTAAAAGCCGTTAAAGGACGTGATTCCTTGGCAACAGGGATCTGCCAGAAGGCCGATTTAATGTCAAGCGAAGTTAGATACTTAGCGTCACGAAGCTTATCAAGGGTAGCGCTGATATAGGGGATGGGATAAGCATCGGGGACGCTTACCTGATTCAGAGCACGGTAATTAACACAAAACCTCCAACCACCAGATTTCTTTTTGATCATCACAATGGGCGACGACCAAGGCGACTCGGAAGGCTCAACTATTCCATCAGCAAGCATCTGCTCCAGCTCGGCGTTCACCTCCTTCTGCAACGCAGGTGAGAGAGGATAGTAGCGTTGCTTGATTGGGGCTGCATCCGTCCTAATTACGAGTTCCACCAGGCCCGTGCATCCCAGTTTGTCTCCCATAGCGGAAAAAGTTTCCTCGATAAGGGATTCCAATGTCTTACGTTGGTCAAGAGAAAGAGAATCGAAGGAATGAATGGCGGAAATCAGCGGATTGCGGTCTACTTCGGTACCAAAAGACCACTCGCCAGCATGGAGATCGGGTACAAGATTCATTTTCGACCAGAAATCCACTCCTAAGATGAGGCTATGAGGAATGGAGGGTATAACCAAGGTTTCTACAAGGACAATGCGATCCCGCAGTCGAAATGGCAGTTGAACAGCACCCAAAGATTGACAAGTTTGTCCATTCGCCACCGTACAACTTAGCTTTACGTTTTTATCTAAGTCGCTGAGGGGCCGAATAATTTCCCATCCGGCTCTGCCGATGATAGTTCGTGATGAACCGCTATCAAGCAAACCCCGGAAGGTCTTACCAAAAATTGACACCTCCAAATAAGGACGATTGTCTCCCTTAGCATGCGATAAGATATAATCAAGAATTATTTTATTTTTGCTTAGTTCTGCTTGCTTTGGATAAAGGGAAGACTGCGAAATTAGGACAGCCCTCCCGGATTCACGTTTTTTGTGCAGTTATTACATGTTCTTGCGGTAACGTCAGGCTTACCGCAGCGATAACAGAACCGACCACGAGGTTTGTTACATTGCTTGAATCCGTGACCAGATTCTCGGCAATTCCAACACAAAAGAGTGGACGAGATTGCGTCTAGGTTAGGAGAAGTGGTAGGACTATTAGCAAATTGATTCTGTGGGGGGTCATCCGAAAAAGTGGGCGGAACATCAATGGCGGCTGAATAAGACGGCTTATGGTATGCTAGTCCAGGTTCCACAAGACAACGATAATTAGTGGGTGGAGGAGCAAATCGACGAACTCTCGCTTCAGTCTCCTCGATTGCACGACTATACCCAACAAGTTCTTGTAGTGAGGAAATGGGTAGCGTTGCTAGACGCGATTGTATATAGGGTAACAAGTTACGATGAATAATTTGGAGACGGTTAGACTCCGAAGGCATAGTGGGCAGCTTTCTAAATAGATTCTCCATAGCTACCACGAAGCTCATAACTTTCTCTTGGACACCTTGGGTTCTGTGCCTGATTTCGTCCCACAATGCGAATTCGTAATCGAATGGTTGAAAGGACTCTCTCAATTGACACACCAGGTCGTCCCAACTGGTAAAACGACGAGTACGATACCACAAAAGAGCATCCCTCGCAAAAAGCTCTGGCGCCGAACGCAGCAACTGCTCTTTCGAAACGCCACGGGATAATCGAATCTCTTCTACACGCTCTAGAAAGTCATTCACACTAGACTGTCCGTCGTATGTAAGATTCCAGCGGCTAATATCATAATAGTGGGGTGCGGGACTGTGCCGTAGTGACGGTTCGCGACAGGAACCGCGCAGAGGGGAATACTGAAAATTTTGTAGACGCTCTGCCATATCTACAAAGGGATCTGGGTAACTCAGTGTCGGGTCGCGATAAGTCGAGTTGGCATTAGCTGCCAAAGAATCGGGAACATCGTCAGAAAATCGGACATGAGAACCCATTGATCGGGAAGCCGAGTTCAATCTGGATGTGGCTATAGAAGGAACAGGTCTAACCTGGTCGACAAGAAATGGACGTCTGGTTGATTCAAGGTATTCAGACCTTGTGAGAAATTGAGGATCAGAGCTCTCAAAAGTGAGACGAGACGGTACGGGAATAACACGTCTGCGAGTGGGATTCGGTGGGGGTTCTGGAGCGTTATCAAAACTAGGAAAATGTTCTGAATTATTATTAGCAGAAGAAATTAAAGGATTCACGTTAGCTAGGTTTTGAGCATTTCCGATCGGATCGAAAATTTGTTGATCTACATTTAAATTAGGATCGGCGATGACCTGGTTCTCGTGATCTCCAGGACCGTCGTCCAACAGCAACAAGGCATCTGAATCCCCCCTATGCCCCGACACAGGAGGTGGAAGTATTTCGGGAGCTAAAACATTATTGCCGTGATTAGGGTTGTCTGTATCTAGCAGACTTGCATTACGGGATTGCAATCCGGAGGTCTGATTAACTATCGGCGGAGTAACTGAAGTCCCATTTACCAACTGAAGTTGGGTCACGAGTTGATCACATTTATCCAAAAGCATCTTTTTCCGTTGATGCTCTGACGTTTCAACTGTTTGTATGCGACTTATTCTTAATTTAACGTGCGTCAAAAGTGTACGAATTCGTTTAAATTCATTCTCGCGATTCTGTGTATCGAAATGCGTAATATCGCGAGATAAAGTATATAGTTTGGCCTGGCAAACGCACAATTCGCTGGTCGTATCAAAACACGTTGTTTGGGGTGGAACACCACGCCCTTCACGCTCACAACGCAGTGCCTCTCTTAGGGTCGCGCGTTTTTGCGGAAAAGTCCCCATTACAGGAAGACCTCGGATTTCTAGTTCATACCGAATTTCCTCCGAACCCAACAGATTGACTTCCATCCTAAACTTTACCCAAAACGTTTAATTTAAAAAAAAAATCGGTAGCGATGCTCTAATATGGTGACAGGAAAGGAGAGATAAAGAAAATTGAAAGTTGTAGCGTTATATCTTTGATATACCAAACCCTTCCCCAATATAATATGTTGACAGGAAAGGAGAGATAAAAAAAATTGAAAGTTGCAGCGGTATATCTTTGATATACCAAACCCTTCCCCAACCAACAAAAGAAAGAAAAAAATCTAGCACCCCTAGAAAGAAGAAAAAAAATTAGACCGAAACGCTATTAGTGCGCCAGGCAGCAAACAGTGAAAAACAAAATGCATATATTATGCCAATAATATAAACTTAAACATTAAGTTAGTGGTTATGCTAGATACTTCAAAAAAAAATATACTTGCGTATTATACCAAATTACTGCTACAAAAAAAAACGTTAAAGTCAAATACTATCAAAGTATACTAGCATAGCGATACTAAAAAAAAAATCTAATAGCATTAATATCTACACTATATATAATATATACCTAATATATAATGTATATATCCATACACCTTCAAATTAAAGGGCCACCAAAAAAGGAAAACTCAAAAACAGCGTAAAATATGACATAAAAAACTACCATAAGGCAAAGCATAAAAAATCTACCATTGAAAGTTACAACAGCACAAAAAATACATCAGGTGTTTTAGCGTACAATTATTCAGATGTTTACTAGGCTGTTGAAAAAAAATAATAAAACAAAGCAGTTGAAATGGTACGCATCAAGTTAATAAATAAAGCACTACAAAAACAATGTCATGCTAAAAAAAAAAATTTACAAAATATTCTAACCTACCAAATGCTTTACAAATGCGGGAAAAGTTAGTGTACATATACTAGCGACAGCAAACTAAGGTAAACACTTTATAGCAAAAAAAACATAGGCATTATGGATTAAAAATTACAACAATCGAATTAAAAGGCACGGAACAAACCTACTTATAATCAGTGAAACTGCATACAAAATACGATTGTGTAGCTATCCAAATCAAAAGCGATTAGGCTATAATATTTTTTTTTCCAAAAACAGCTGTTTATTACTATCAATTAACATCACCGAAAAAAGCAATTATACTTAATTACTGTAAAACCTTAGATTTCGGTTTTACACGGCAAGCAAAAACAATTAACCCGTTGAAAGGCGCCATTTGTTACGGGAATAATAAGGTGGTAAGGGTGGCCAGATTTGTTACCTCTCAAAAAAAGGGGTCTGATGTTATGACCGGAAAACAAAACGGTAACTGATAACTATATCTCAGTCCATACGAGGCGAGGGAAATTTTCTGCAACTCAATTCGTATGCTTTTCTACCGGAGAAACGTAGTCACTGACTTTTTCAAGGCTAGCTCATTGCCGGTGAGTGGGCTGGGTAAAACTACCAAATAAAAGCGCCACCTGTTTTAATATGCCCTTTATGGATAAAGGCAGTGACTGCAGATGACCGCAAAAACAGGAAAACCCTTAGGGACTCCTAAAGAAAACAACCGAATTTCATAAATATTTTCCCATTTATTAAAATATTAAGATGTATTAAATAACTCGGCCCAGGATGGGCATAAACAATGACTTAAAAAGGGGGTGACGTTCCCACTTACTAATATTTATAAAATTAATTAAACATTCTTTTCAAATGAATTAGCTCATTCTTAACGCGAGAAAGGGGAACCGCGGCTAACGCCTAGAACATCTCTACTCGATTTGATAACAATCAGCTGCTTTTGAAAGCTGAAAGATGTATAAAAAGTGCAGGTTAGATTAGAGAAGTTTTCAAAGTGTGAATTCACTATTAAACTGAATAATTGGAGTCACAGCAGTTTAACCTGCTAATTATTAGTTTGTATACGTGTTAAAAATCATGCCAAGAATAATGCCAAAAAGAAAAGACAGTAATTTACTAGTATGCCTTGCATAAACATAAATAGATCGGTGTGAACTGTGAAGTTTTTAGAATTATATTTTGTTTCCATGCCAAATTAATAAAGTGAAGGTATACACCGAGTGTTAGAGCCGAGTCGCAGGGTAAAACAAGGCGCAAACCCTATAAGGGTGGCATCGGCTAAGCAAAAGTGAAGGGGGCACTTGTAATGTATGGCTCAATGACTGTGAAACTGTGTCTTGATTATTGAGTTAACACACATAACTTAAGTCTATCAAACCTGTGCCCTATGGGGATCGTCTGAGGTCCGCTGTGGCTGCCTTACTCCAAGGAGTGGTGTCTGTCGGAGCCCTGCATGTCAATTCTGGGAACCTCTCGGAGCCTGCCAAGACGAAGATGATAGGACATGGACCAGGATGGAAGCTTTCCAAATGAAGTGCTCCAGGAAGTTGTTCTTCAACAACCAGGACACAATAGGAGGAGAGATAAGATGTAAAATAAAAAGGCCTATAAGGAAACCAAGTTTCAGATCTATGACATTTGCACAATCAAGGTATGTATACATTATATCAACGTAAGTTAGGAATAGACAGCTTTAATGTTTAGAAATAGTGAGGAAAACTTACCTGAGATGTTAGGTGGCCTTTTTCAAACAGAAATGTGGGGGGGTTTTTTCCCATATAACGAGAAAAAAAACTGAAACACTACAGATTCTCTGGTGCAAAAAAAGAGGATTTTGCCACCAAATTCAAGTTAGGGACCCCCACAAAGAAATCGGCAAAATTGCCAGGACTTGCCTCAATACACCACGGCAGGAGGTTTTTGTCCAAATGACACGTTTCTTACGAAAAAGGCGGCAAGCTTCCTTGTCAAAAACCTTAGGGATTTTTGTTCTCAACTGACTGACATGACACTTGACAAATGTCCAATTAAAATAAGCAAAAAAAGGTAAACAAGAAATTAATTAAACAAATACCTATTAAACAAATATCAGGTCCCAAACAAATTCAGATAACCAACCTGTCCAAAAACAACCCCTATTTATTATATAGATTGGAGCAAGGGCTAACTAGAACTTTTATAACCTCAACTTCTAGGACCAACTTTTAGTCAGTCGGTGACTATGAACTAATGCTGTATTTTCTTATTTTTAGGTGAACCGAAGATGGCTGTAAGTACTTGGGAGATTTATGTGACTACTAGATGTTTCTGTTTGATGTATTACAGTTACTGAATTTTACCATTGATTTATATCAGAAAATAAAGATCGAAATAGGAAATTGGTACTTTTATTATTAATTAAGCAATAGCAAACCGCAGCTGGTAAGTTTTAAATTAATATTTTACAAAATTACAGGGTGGGAAAAATAAGACCGTAACACACTCTTCAATAAGGTGACCATTCTTCTTGCAATATCGACAGAATTTAGAATTTGAGGGATTATTTTGAAAGTTATAATTTTGGTTGGTTGGGTTATTTTTTGCAATATGTCTTATATTATTTTGATTGGGAGCTTTTTTATGATAATTATTATTAGAATTATATCTGCAATTATATGTTGAATGACCAGGTTTATTACAATTTTGACAAAAGCGAACTGATGAATTATTAAGATTTTGATATTTATAAATTTCTTTCTTAGCTTTTAATTCTTGTTCTTCATTTAGGTAGGGCTAGAGCAATGGCTTTTTCTAAAGAGTCGGGTTTTTGTGATTTAACTAATATTTCGAGTTCTTTATTTAATCCACTTATAAAAACATCACGAGCTTCATTTTTTAATAAATTGGCACATGCTTCCCGTGCATCTCTAGAAAGACCACTGTCTAAACTATTAATTAACCTTACATAGCAAGTTTCAATTTTATTTGCAAAACTAATGACATTTTCACCAATATTTTGTTTGCAGGAGTTTAATTCTAATTGCCACTGACTTATGGTTCTTTTTTCTGAATAAGCGTCTAGCAAAAATGTTTTTAATTCTGACCAATCACTAAATTGGCGGTTTCTTGAAATAGCACGAGCATTTTCTGTTAATTTTGTTTGAACTATTGCAAATAAAATTGTTTTTTGGTTTGGATTAATATGAGCAAAAGCGGTATCACAGTTATCTATAAACTCATACAGTTTAGATTTATTACCATCAAATCTGGTTAACATTTTGTCTGCGATTTCTAAAGATATGTATGACATATTTGCAGAATTGAATATAGAATTAGAGTTAGAGCTAGAATTTGAATTTGTAGTAGAACTTTCGTTTGAATTTGAATTTGAGCTTGAACTTGAGTTTGATCTTGAATTTGAGGTTGAATTTGAAGTTGAATTTGAAGTTAAATTTGAATTTACACTTTGTTCAGTACTATCCGCTAAGGACATGTCACTTACATCAAAACGATGAATGTTCCATAAGGTCATCTTATCAGGTCCCAGGATACCTTTTGTGGGTGACTTCGGAATTTTCCACTGGTGGTTCCCGAAAACTGTAAGTTTCTTCGTCGGGCTGCACTTGGGTGAGTATTTTCCGAAAATCCCTTTACTTCTGACACCAATTTTTGTAATGGGCTTCTGATAAGTAATGAAGAACACTCGTAGATTTTAAAATGACTTCTATTAAGTACCAAAAACAAAGTATAAAAGTTGAACAGTAGTGATATTTGACAATAATTGTATACTGGATAATTGAATAATAATAATAATAAATCTATACTTTACAGAACTAAGGGTATTTATGCAAGAACTTATCTTAGGGTAATTAGAAAAGTACAAAGAAGACATTTTGGTCATGTTTAAGACGAGTAAACAGTAAATATCATTATTAAATAGTTAATTGAACATTAAGTACGATAAAGGGAAGTTAAGTATGTTTATTAAGAAAACGTCTTCTTCGCATTATAATTATAAACAACGACAACAAATGGATTACTTAACTAAATAACAATTATGTATATTTTCCTAAAATATATTATACAGGGCGGTTTATCGTTAAGGTACATTACACCCTGATGATTCAGCCCTATGATAGAGACTGGTGTTGCCAATAAGACAGCGGATTCTCTGTCATAGCGTTGTTTGAGAAAACTCAAATAACGATCATTGGCGCACTAGTGATTCTAAATATTGGCGTACTAAAATAATCGAATCCGATCTTGGCGTTGCCTTTGTACTATCCAAAGATATTTGATCCTTTAGGAACTTAAATAAAGTGCTTTTGCTCCGTAGGTACTTTTTATATGGGTCTAGTGGAGTACATTCTTATAGGAAATATTAAAAATAATTAAAGTTGTATAAAATGTGAGTCCTCTACTTGTCGGTGGCTCATTGCACTTTTCAAAGGATTATTTAGGACGGGAATTACTATCGATAGTACGATAATTACTATCGATAGTTCGGTAGCGATAATTTTTATAGAAATATCGATAATATCGATAGTCACTATCGATAGTTTTCCACCTCTAGTGTCGAGTTACTCCGGGGCGAGTCGCTCCGGGGCGTCAGACACCTGGGTGCGAATTCTCGAGCCGAGGAGTAGCGCTCCTCGAGAGAAGATTGGGTGTGGTTCTCCTAAAAATGTTCAGCAGTGGGACTCCGCGATGTCGTAGGATTCTATTTGTAGAAACAAAGCGATCGTTTCGTACTCCGCGTAGGTTTCGAAGTCGATTATGTGGCAGCCATATTGTCGTCTTGAAACGAAAGCGACATCGCTAACGCTGCAGTGGGACTCCACGATGTCATAGAATTCTATTTGTAGAAATGGAACGATCGTTTCGTACTCTGCGTATGGTTCGAAGTCGATTATGTGACAGCCATCTTGTCGTCTTGAAACGACATCGCCAATGCTGTAGTTATCGGTTTTGTGAGGTTATGGATCAAGTTGTTTACATGTTTTTGGATCAGAGCACTGCCGGTTCGGTGTTCGGTGAACGAAGGCTTTAGAGGTCATGTGTTTGAACTATTGCATTTTCTGTTTAAGATTATTCCTAATGAGTCTGAGTCTCAAAATTTTGTGCATTTTCACTCTGGCATTAGGTATAACCACAAATTGTCCTAAGTGCAGAGCTTATAAAAAATAAAAAGGACCAGTAAAAGCTCCTTACTTTGCTTTTATGCACTTTGCTTATAATTTGGATACAAATTACTCAGTTGAAAGGTTTGAGATCGAAATACATACATTTTTTACTAAATAGTTTTAAATAAGCAACAAACAAAAAGTATATTTGTAGTAAAATACGCGTAAGAAGTGAACACTGGCTTTATTTGATCAACTTCGCTGAATCTCATCCAGAAATAAAAATATCCAAATAAATAGCCAAAGATGCTAGAACTAGTAACGCCGTAAAAGTGGGTCCTCACGGGCGGAGGAAGCGGAACAGCGGAGAGGCGCTTCGTTATATGATTATTTGAATTCTGCCATGTTTAACAAACGAAGTTCCTGTCCGCTGTTCCGCTTCTTCTGCCCGTGAGGTGAGGACCTTCTTTAAGTTACAACACCGCAACGTCACCAGTCGACAGCGGCAGTAAGTTCTCGGCTGATGACGTTGCGACTTGCGTTGCGGTGTTTAACTTCAGCGGCGTACCCAGGGGGGGGGGGGGGTGGCAGTTCCCCCTACACTAACATCCTAGACACACAAAAATTAAAAAAGTGCACTAATAATTGAAAAAATCCACCAAATCGCGTGATCCCTGAAACACTCCTACAAACTACTACTGAGACAAAATCCTGGGTGCGCTAGTGTTGTAAATATCCGTATTCATTAGATATCCGAATCATAAGTACGGAATCGGAATCAGCTAATATCCGTATCCATTATCCGAATACGAATCCATTTCTTGACCCGCGCGAAAGCGGTTACAGATCATGTATACGTATGCATGCAACAGACTAAAACATTTTCTATCCGGATACACGGCTAGGTAGGTCGATGCGGTATCGGTATCATACCATTCGAAGTCGAAGTTTAGGGATAAGGAGGCACCGCGTCGCGCCGTTCTCGTTTGAATTCGGTTCGGGTGAGGCGGGACTAGTTTAACCAATGGGTCTCATCCCATATGATACCCGTTACCCCGATAACTATGCTGTCTTTTTTTAGGAAAGGTCATTAGAAAGAGAAAGCATAAGATCAAATATGCCACATCGCAGACCGTGTTGTTCGCTTACAGTCGATTCCGATTCCGTTTTCTCTTTGCACTTTGCATTACTAACCAGCCGATGCGAATTTATTTTGATTCCGAATCAAGTTCTCGGTCGGTTCCGGATAATCCGGATTCTTTTAATATTCGGATCCAACGGATTTTTGGATACGTATCCTTACATCACTAGGGTGTGCCCCTGTTTAACTTACTTAGGTAGCTGTGTTATTGTATAAGCTATACTTAGGTGTTACTAGTTCTAGAAGGGCTTTGGATGACACATGGAAAAAATGAAAAAATTAAACTTAGGTAAAGGGTAAAATACTTTTGAACATGAACCTTGAACATTAAATATAACCAAACTTTTCTTTCTATCCAAAACTTCTAGTTATAAAATTTAAAATCCCTAGAATTTTCGCAAATGTTTTTAGCTCCGATAGTTATCCCTTTGGCGAGTTCCGAAGATACCCGATCATTAGTCTACCATTAAATAGAGTTGCAAATTTTCTTTAGTAGAAAACGCGAATAGATTTCTATAGTAGAAAGCAATAGTAGTTTTCTATAACGACGCAGAGTCCCACTGCAGGACACAGCTAGATATAAAAGGGAATGTTTTTTTTTTATTATATTTTCTGATACTATTGTTTATAATTCTTTTGTTATTTATGTTGTGAGTTATTAAGTATTTTATAATCTCCTTTAGACTCAGTGTGTCCTCAATTTTAAGCTATTAAATGGGATTTTTTTTGCAGTTTTAGATGGTTAATTTCAAATCTGAAAAGTATCTAAGAGATTATAATTTTATTAATTTATTGTCGCATTTAAATTCAGCGTCATAAAACCATTTTCAGGTATACCTATACTCAAAATTACCAAAAGCATTATAATTCTAATTTCGGAAAAATGTAATATTTTTAACTTAATCGAGCGCAAAAATCAAGAATGAAGGCCATTTTCGATTAATATTCGCTATGCTTCTGGCACTGGGCGTTTCGAAAAAATACTATTTTTACCCTAATAACTCACTAACCAAATCAACTTATAATTTTACTTCAAATTGTAGGTGCATTATTCAATATTTTTATCGAATATCAGTCTTGTAAAAGCAACTATGCTGCTCCTTTTCGCCTTAAAAATAAAAATCGCTGTAGTGAAAAATCACCGTTAAAAATAACGGCTATTCTTAAATCACCATCTCTGTTCTAACAGATATCGAAAAATCACTATATCTCCCAACTCTACTATGCTTTTGAACATAAATATAAGCAAACTTTTTCTTCTGTCCAAAACTTCTAGTTATAAAATTAAAAATCCCTAGAATTTCCGCAATGTTTTTAGCTCAGACAGTTACCCTTTGGCGAGATCCGAAGATACCCGATCATTGTCTACAACTAAACAGAGTTGCATATTTGACGATAGTAGAAAACGCTAATAGATTTCTATAGTAGAAAGCTATAGTAGATTACTATAACGACGCAGAGTCCCACTGCAGTGTTGTATTCTCGAAAATAGTGATCAAACTGTTCTCCTAACTTTTAATAGAATAACGTTCTCTTGCTGTGGAGCAGTAGAACCGGTGAAAGTTGAGAGAACTAACAGCTGATTGTGCGCAGATTATGTCGGTTAGGTTATGTTTTATATTTTAACCTTACGGTAGGGATGTTGATATCGGAAAAAAAATATCGATATTTATTATATCGTTATTTTAAAAATATATTATATCGG
Organism: Philopedon plagiatum; assembly: GCA_963971165.1. Taxonomy (NCBI): domain Eukaryota; kingdom Metazoa; phylum Arthropoda; class Insecta; order Coleoptera; family Curculionidae; genus Philopedon; species Philopedon plagiatum. The sequence continues at coordinate 55,513,878 of OZ020192.1, read as the reverse complement.
GTATTCGATATATCGGTAAAAAATATCGATATTTCGTTCTCACAAAAACTGTCCATTTTAGATACACTAAAACTGTATCAAATTTTTAACTAAATTATCATAAAGTTTTCAATGAGGCGGTATATAACGGCAAATCCAAACAATAAAAAAAATTGTAAACAATTTTAATTGCAAAAATTTAGTCAAAATATTGTATATTTAGCATATTACGGCATGATAGAACTTTACCAAAAATGGTTTATTTCTAATAAACGCACATATAGACTTAATAATTATGAAAAATTTATTTTATTGAAAAAAAATTTAAAGCTACGTTCCAAAACCCAAACTCAAATATTTTTAGATGCTACTTATTTTCGTTTGGTAGGTATCCAAAAAGTCCGAAATAGTCCGAATTTCTTCAAGGTCCGAAAAAAATCCATAGCTTCAAAAAAAGTCCGAAAGTCGGACTAAAGTCCGCCGATTGGCAACCCTGCAGTGGGACTCCGCGATGTCGTAGAATTCTATTTGTAGAAACAAAGCGATCGTTTCGTACTCCGCGTAGGTTTCGAAGTCGATTATGTGGCAGCCATATTGTCGTCTTGAAACGAAAGCGACATCGCTAACGCTGCAGTGGGACTCCACGATGTCATAGAATTCTATTTGTAGAAACGGAACGATCGTTTCGTACTCTGCGTATGGTTCGAAGTCGATTATGTGACAGCCATCTTGTCGTCTTGAAACGACATCGCCAATGCTGTAGTTATCGGTTTTGTGAGGTTATGGATCAAGTTGTTTACATGTTTTTGGATCAGAGCACTGCCGGTTCGGTGTTCGGTGAACGAAGGCTTTAGAGGTCATATGTTTGAACTATTGCTTTTTCTGTTTAAGATTATTCCTAATGAGCCTGAGTCTCAAAATTTTGTGCATTTTCACTCTGGCATTAGGTATAACCACAAATTGTCCTAAGTGCAGAGCTTATAAAAAATAAAAAGGACCAGTAAAAGCTCCTTACTTTGCTTTTATGCACTTTGCTTATAATTTGGATACAAATTACTCAGTTGAAAATTTTGAGATCGAAATACATACATTTTTTACTAAATAGTTTTAAATAAGCAACAAACAAAAAGTATCTTTGTCGTAAAATGCGCGTAAGAAGTGAACACTGGCTTTATTTGATCAACTTCGCTGAATCTCATCCAGAAATAAAAATATCCAAATAAATAGCCAAAGATGCTACAACTAGTAACGCCGTAAAAGTGGGTCCTCACGGGCGGAAGAAGCGGAACAGCGGAGAGGCGCTTCGTTATATGATTAGTTGAATTCTGCCATGTTTAACAAACGAAGTTCCTGTCCGCTGTTCCGCTTCTTCTGCCCGTGAGGTGAGGACCTTCTTTAAGTTACAACACCGCAACGTCACCAGTCGACAGCGGCAGTAAGTTCTCGGCTGATGACGTTGCGACTTGCGTTGCGGTGTTTAACTTCAGCGACGTACCCAGGGGGGGGGGGGGGGGGCAGTTCCCCCTACACTAACAATCTAGACACACAAAAATTAAAAAAGTGCACTAATAATTGAAAAAATCCACCAAATCGCGTGATCCCTGAAACACTCCTATACAAACTACTACTGAGACAAAATCCTGGGTGCGCCCCTGTTTAACTTACTTAGGTAGCTGTGTTATTGTATAAGCTATACTTAGGTGTTACTAGTTCTAGAAGGGCTTTGGATGGCACATGGAAAAAATGAAAAAATTGAACTTAGGTAAAGGGTAAAATACTTTTGAACATGAACCTTGAACATTAAATATAACCAAACTTTTCTTTCTATCCAAAACTTCTAGTTATAAAATTTAAAATCCCTAGAATTTTCGCAAATGTTTTTAGCTCCGGTAGTTATCCCTTTGGCGAGTTCCGAAGATACCCGATCATTAGTCTACAATTAAATAGAGTTGCAAATTTTCTTTAGTAGAAAACGCGAATAGATTTCTATAGTAGAAAGCAATAGTAGTTTTCTATAACGACGCAGAGTCCCACTGCAGGACATAGCTAGATATAAAAGGGAATGTTTTTTTTATTATATTTTCTGATACTATTGTTTATAATTCTTTTGTTATTTATGTTGTGAGTTATTAAGTATTTCATAATCTCCTTTAGACTCAGTGTGTCCTCAATTTTAAGCTATTAAATGGGATTTTTTTTTGCAGTTTTAGATGGTTAATTTCAAATCTGAAAAGTATCTAAGAGATTATAATTTTATTAATTTATTGTCGTATTTAAATTCAGCGTCATAAAAACATTTTCAGGTATACCTATACTCAAAATTACCAAAAGCATTATAATTCTAATTTCGGAAAAAATGTAATATTTTTAACTTAATCGAGCGCAAAAATCAAGAATAAAGGCCATTTTCGATTAATATTCGCTATGCTTCTGGCACTGGGCGTTTCGAAAAAATACTATTTTTACCCTAATAACTCACTAACCAAATCAACTTATAATTTTACTTCAAATTGTAGGTGCATTATTCAATATTTTTATCGAATATCAGTCTTGTAAAAGCAACTATGCTGCTCCTTTTCGCCTTAAAAATAAAAATCGCTGTAGTGAAAAATCACCGTTAAAAATAACGGCTATTCTTAAATCACCATCTCTGTTCTAACAGATATCGAAAAATCACTATATCTCCCAACTCTACTATGCTTTTGAACATTTATTTATTTATTTATTTATTTATTGAACAAGTATCAACAGCACAGGTGCCAATTACAGATACAATTATAGGTACATTCCACTTAAACTATGCAGTATATAACCAGAAAAAAGTCCAACAGAAAATCAACATTAAAACACAGATACACAGAAATACGTCAATACAATAAAAACCCACTCAGACAAATACGTGTTTACATATGTAAATCATTAGTTAACTGTCTTTCAACTTATTTTCGATTAAAATTCTGAATTGGGTAAGACTAGTCATATCCACATCAATATCAGACGCATACAGATTAAAATAGTAGCACATCTTATAGATTGGGGAATTCTTGTACAGATTTGTTCGAGGATGAGTCAGATAAAAACCATTAGAGGCTCGCGAATTAATTCTATTGATGGCAAATGGCAGCTTACCAAGAATGTCAGGGCAGTCAATTTTACCTTTCAAAATTTTGAACAAAGTGCATAGTAATATTATAATTCTTCTTTTTCTCAACGAAAGCCTCTCAAAGATACTTAACAGGTATTCATTGTCATACCCCTTCTGCGGATATATACCAAATTTCCTATAATACATGCACTTCGAAAACCTTCTTTGCACTTTCTCAACAAGTGATACCCACACATTATATTGGGGGGACCATATTACGCTACCATATTCCAATACTGGCAGCACAAGGCTATCAAAAAGATGCCAGCTAACATCTATGCTGAAATTTTTGGTATTTCTTACTATAAAACCTGCTATTTTTTTGTGCACTATCGATTTTAGATACTATATGGTTAGAAAAAGATAATGTTGGGTCAAAGATTACACCAAGATCCTTATGGTGATTCACACGCTGTAAATTGACCCCGTTTAGAGAATAGTCATAGCCAATAATATTGCGATTTAATGTGAAAGACATACACGCACATTTACCTACATTTAACTTAAAGCTGTTTGCCTTACACCAATTCGCCACAGTGGAAAAATCATTCTGTAAGGTCTCACAATCCTCAACAGAATTTACCTGGTAGTAGCATTTAAAATCATCCGCAAATATCAATCCCAGAGTATTACTTGTATTACCGGATATTCCATTTATAGCTGCCAAAAACAACATAAATATAACCAAACTTTTTCTTCTGTCCAAAACTTCTAGTTATAAAATTAAAAATCCCTAGAATTTCCGCAATGTTTTTAGCTCAGACAGTTACCCTTTGGCGAGTTCCGAAGATACTCGATCATTGTCTACAACTAAACAGAGTTGCACATTAGACGATAGTAGAAAACGCTAATAGATTTCTATAGTAGAAAGCTATAGTAGATTACTATAACGACGCAGAGTCCCACTGCTGGATTGGAGCATTGCAAAATGGCGTCCAACAAACACTCGAAACGAACCGAAATTCGTAAATCTTCTCTTCTAAAATACAATGGCGTCTCGTCGGCTAGCAACGTCCAGCCAGAAATTCGTATTGTAAATTGTCCGAATTGCCAGTAAATTTCTTCTTATCTTGCGATGGCCTCTTGCTTTTCACCATCTAGCTACTAAAGCTGGCGAAAAATATCGGATCCGATAGTAAGATTTTAATATCGATATTCCGATATATCGGTATAAAAAATATCGTCTAAAAATATCGATATATCAAACAAAAAATATCATTTATTTGATATATCGATATTTTTTCAGCATCCCTACCTTACGGTTTTGGGATTATTACAAATTACAACCAATCTGTTTGTGTGTGTTTAAAAACTTGAAAGATGGAAGATTTTGAAGAAATATATCTTGCTAACGAAGTGGTAGGGCACTTGGAGGTATTAGAGGAATTAAGTAATCATCCAAGAAGACTTTATCTTCAGCGGGAAGAAGCTTTTGGGGGACTGTCGGAGGCACAATTTATAAAAATAAAGATCTGTTTTTTAAATTTAATATAATAGTATATTTATTATTTTTTAATATTATGCTGTTTAAGAAAATAATAACACACAAAATATAAATAAGAACTTTTGTGTTTACTATAAACAAACGTATTTTTTTAGTCAGTCTCACCTTCAGTCATATCCTGATTATACTACTTTTGAGATCTTTTTTCTAGGTATAGGTGCAGCATCATGTAAGTACTTCAGTCTAAGCTCACGCCTATTTTAAAAAGTTTGTTTAGACCCTGTCCTTTTTTCTAAGGTAACATTGTATCATAAACATAAACAGCCAGATTCTCCAACGCTAGTCGGGTCTGATTTGACAACCAAAACTTTTAAACTGACAAGTGTAAGAATAAGACAACTAAGTTTTATAATGTGAATTTATTTCCGAGCTTTTTCGCAAATTTAGACAGAAAAGGGCAATTTTAGTACATACTTTCGACAATAATAGAACTAGGTTCATTACAGCAAATCATTCCAAGATGAAAATCATTTGGAAATCAAGCCAATCGCTGAAATATTAGAATAATTCATAAGTTTTTAATGACGACTTATTAACAATGTCAGGACAAAAACCTGTCAAAACATAACTGATCAACTATAAGATCTTAATTTAAACCAGCACTAAATTTTAAACATTCTTAGTGAATCTGAACGAAAATATTTAAATAATAAAAAAGAGTAACTCTAGTTACAACAACTAGTAAACAAACAGTCAACAATTAAAACAATGAAACATTTTAAACAGTATAAGAACAAAATTAGGAATTCTTATCACCCATAAGCAGTGTTTTAAGACCTTTTAATTCAGTCAATATTTCATTGGTCATTTGCTTTGTGTTTTCTAAGAGTTCAATTTTTTGTTGATGGTACTTTTGCATATGCTCAAAATATGATTTTTTTGTTTTATAATAATCTTACATTACCGCATTTCTTCCCTCCATATTTTTTAGCATTAGTGTATTTATTTTCTGTGAAGTTTCTAAGCGTCTTTTAACTGCCAAACGTTTGTTTTTACCCCCTAATATTTTTTCCGGATTTATGTTATACGAATGGTCACTGGGATTTTCTTGGTCTTTTGCCGAAGATGTTGATGGTTTTGGGTTTAAATATATATCATTTGAAACCATGCTACCTTCTATCTCAATTTCTTTGCAAACTTCAGGAAGTTCATTTAAATTACACTGAAAATATAAAAGAAATTAATCTAATATAAGTATTAAAAGTCTACTTCAAATGGCAAGCTTGTTCTCACCACATGAACCATTTTATTTTTTTAAAGTAATATTGTGGTTATTATAAGTAGTTTCTAAAATCTAAACAAATGACGTCATTGACGACCCAACAACCCATTATTTTGTAAAAAGTAAACGATCATTTCTAAATCGATAAATTCTACAAACGAACCATATTATGAAATAAATTTCTGGTCCTGACGTTTGCAATTAATTTAGAAGCAACTGTTTGCTCTCTACAAGATAATGGGTGGTAGGCTCATACTTGAGGATATCTGCATGGAATTTTAGAACTATTTATAATAACCATATTATTCCAAAAAAAATTGGTGTGCTAATATTTGGGTGAAACGTTTGAAGTTAACCTTTTAACGTAGACCTATAACTTACCTTTAAAAACAATAAGTACCTGCCAGCCACAAAATATCTAAGTACCATCAAATTCAACGAATACTAATTACAGGATCAAAACGGGAACTTTTTTTTGCTAAATTCTACACAATCACAATAGGTTAGAGAGACGAATTCCTCTTCGTTTTTGCAATTTTATGTGGTAAAATGCACGTAATAAAGTTGGCAACATCGCAAGAGCTTCTTCTACACGGAACCACTTTCGCATTTTTCAGGAATAGGCAGGAGGAGGAACTGGTAAATAGCGAGGGATGGAAGAATCTTATCCTCTCTCAAGAAATCGCTCCCTTCTATCATGCTTGAGAATCGGCCCCTGTTAACGTATCTGAAAATTTCAAATTTCTCGCGCTGCCTGACTCTGCTGTTGGCAGCCCTGTCGATTCCTTGGTTCTCTCTCTTAGAGCATGGCGGTGAATACTAGAAGAGCTGAATTGTAAGTAGCCCTAAATTAACCGATTTATGGGGGTTTTTACTGTGTTAATCCATAACAAACCAATTAAAAGTAACCGCTGGCAACTCTAGTTTAAACCAACACTATAAACGGCGCGATATCTAAAGGATATCTCCCCAGAAGTCAATTTACACCAAGAAACCAAAACAGAGAAAATAAAATAGCATGGCGCCCAATGTGGGGCCAAACAAAGAAAACCAATAACATGGCGCCCAACGTGGGGCCAAACAAAGAAAACCAATAACATGGCGCCCGAACGTGGGGCAAAATGATGTTGTCCAAGGCAGACATTTATCCGATTTTATGATCGACATTTCATATAGCTTTGCATGAAAAGTGGCTTCTAGAAATATAATTTTAATATAACTGATTGACATTTTATCTCAATTGAGTAAATTAAATCATTGGCAACCAGAAATACACGAAAAATTTTCTATGGGTCATTCTCCAAGAAATGAAAAAAACCTGTCCACAGTGAAAAAATTTCTATGGGTCGTTCTCCGGGAAATTAAAAACATCTGTCTTCATAGGAAATGTTAAATTATAAACAATTTCGCGAAAACAGACTGGTTAAAGTGTTTTTATCATAATATTTCAACTTGGGATAAACCGATTTTGTACGATCCTTTTTATGTAGCCAAACTTTTACAATTTCTTTTATATAACAAAAGTTTAAATAATTTTATAGTAATTTGATTTAATTATATTAAGACTTTGTTTAATTTAGTTTGTATATTGAGGTATAATATTAACACCAGTGTTTTTACTATGGATCACTATAAAGTAATAGATCAAACACCAAACTTACAACAATCAACAAGACTTTTTACGTATCCTAACTTGGACAGCATTGTTTCTAGCCCAGTGGAGCAGACTGACTTACGCCCTTACAAAACCAGTAACAATACAAACCCATTTTCGCCGTATTATACAATGCACGCATCAAAAACTCCTCTTTTTAAACCCCAAATTTCAAATGATACTTTTGATTCTTCCAGTTATTCTGCCCTAGAACCCCTGAATAAACTGAATTCTGACAATCCCAATTATAATTTCAGTTCCCCAAAGTTAAACACAACTCAGAATAACCAGACAAACAAAGCAGTGCCTGCAGAATCTTGTTTCGAAAAAGCTCTATTAAATATTACTAATGCTTTTACCGAGACATTAAAAGCTTTTTCAGATAACGTTCCAAAACCTGCCAAGAACTCATTATTATGCAATTTTCACGGGTTTGAACATGAAAATCCTGTCTATTTTCTTGAAAATCTTGAAAAATATTTCTATGAAAACGCAGTCCATAGTGATTCCGATAAAGTTGGCTATGCGGTGTCTAGATTAAAGGGAGAAGCAGCAGCTTGGTATGAACCGTATACATATCTAAGCATATCTTGGGGATATTTTCGAGAAAGATTTTTAGAAAAATTTAATGAAGTTTCGCTTTTGGCTTCCTCAACTTCACGTCTTTATGGAGAAAAGCAAGCTTTGGCAGAACCCGTAAGTTTGTTTATTACTCGAAAAATGTCACTTTTTGCTCGTCTAGAACCAAATAGACCAGAAACTCTTAAGACGGCAGTCATTATTGAACTCTTAAAACCAGAGATTCGTTCAAGGATCCGACAATTTGGCGTACCAACTACATGCGAAGATCTCGTAAGAATAGCATCATTTATCGAAAAAGACTTAAAAGAAGAACTGACATATTTTAAACAAAACAGACTACCAACTATGCGTACAGATAGCATGCCAATTAACGAAAAATACACAACTAATCGCCCTCAGCAACAACAAAATAAAATTCACAAAGACTCACAACCACCTTCAGCATGTAAATTCTGCAAAGAATGGCATTTTCATCGCGACTGTCCACAAAATCCGTACAACCAGAAAAACGTGAACAAGGTCGGCAATGTTCAACCTCAAACGATTCCGACCTCACTAGAACAATGTTTGAGGCCAACTACCGAAAATTGGAGGACTGGAATGAGGTCTGTCTAGGGTTGCCAAGTGTCCTGGATTTCGCAGGATGTCCTGGATTCAGGACAAAATATGAGCGTCCTGCGGAAGGCGTCCGCAGGACGCTAAAAGTCCTGCATTTTTCGAAAATACATTTTTAGTAGCTGAAAATTTTTAAAGCGTAGTATTATTGTAATAAATTTGTTTTACGTAGTGCGACGCACTTTGTTCAATAAAAAGTGTTTGATTAAAAACCGTCAAAGATACTATGATGAGTATCATTGACCAAGTACTTACCGCTTAACTTGAAAACATTAAAATCACTCTTAAAGCTACTCTAGAGAAAAACACAGGAACAACAGGGTGTCCTGAGGGAAGCAGGTGTAGTAGAGCGCGTTGCAAATTAGCCCTCAGCTCAGTTAGGCTGGGTAGGTTCTATTGGACGCCACCAGTTTTTACACCGACACAAACTGGAAGTCGCCTAGTTGGTCTAGGGACCTGCTTCTCACACAACAATCCCGCTATTCATAATTAAAAATTAAACAGAGGGCGCAGTGAGCTGGATAAAAACAACTTAATAAGTTTACCCTATATACATTTATTTGTACACTGGTTAAAAAAAAAAAAAAAAGGTTACAAGTGGTGACAAATAAGGTTGGGCGATTTTGCCCTCGCAAAAATAAATAAATTAAATTAAACCAAAATAAAACTTCCTGAGGTCTGTCCCCAGGTACAGGTAAATTCATAGGGTGGCTCCTTAGCACCCGCCAAAAATTAATAGGGATGGTTTTCAGCCCCTACGGAGGAAGTAGGGAGGTTCGTGGCCCCTACCAAGGACCCTAGGAATAAAACAATTCCCAGTAATTACAGTAATTCAAATGTAATCAATAAAAAAAATATATTTGAAGTTACGTTAATAAAAAAGTTAATATTTGGAGAGAAACAATTTACTGGAATTAAACCGCAAAATTTAAGAATATTAAATAAAGTGTCAATAATAAAAGAGAAAGACGGTGGCTTGAAATCAAATGCAAAATTTAGGTAAGTAGAAAAATATTTAAAAATAAGAAGCTACGTTAATATCAAAAAAAAAGGTTAGTAAAAAGAGAAAGCAAGGATTAAAACCCACTTGCAAAATTTAAGCAAGCTTAGGATAATATTAAACAAAAAGGTTATGTCAATAAACAAAATAAATTATTATTACCTAAAGGGCATCGATAACTAAATTTTAAAGTTCATTTACTTTACGGATAAACGTTAATATTTACAAAAACTAAGTGTTCACTAAATGACCAGTTTAACACTATATTATGTTATCTTACATTACCAATAAAAATAACAAAAGTACAACAAAAGCAAAAATAATTGATAACTAAATTACAAGTTCACGCAAGATTACAGCTATAAACAAAGCAAAAGGCTTGAGCGAAGACAGTAAAAATAACTAAAAATGAAACCCCAGTTAGCTTGACTTAAAACATTTAAGTAATATTCAAAGTAAAAGAGCCAAAAAAGGTAAATTAATTAAAACCTCAAACCCCTATAGTAGCTTGACTCAAAAGCTAAGCGTTAACACTACTCATGTAAATAAAGTGGATCAATGTAAGATAACACAAGAATAATAATTGACTTCCCAAAAATTTTAATCATTTAAATTAAGAGAAAGCACCCTGTATAGGGAGAAACCGTTCGAATATAAACAATGAAAATACACACCGTTTATGTACATTTATAAAAGCACAAATATTAAATTAAAAGCAAAATATACCGCTAATGTACCTCTATCACAAATTTAAATTTAATTAGTGTGTAACTTTTGTGTTTATGACCGTAAATGAATAAATTAATAAATAAATAAAGACACAAAGCTTAAATCACAAGCGAATAATACGAGATACCAAAAGTATAAGCATATATATATATATATATACAAAGCATCTACGTAACTACCTTACGTTCCCAGAAGCAAACAATACGATATAATAGAAAGGTTGTAAAACGTGTACGAGCATAAGTTTCTAAGCACACCAAAATATTTGCCAAATGGCAAATTTAAAATAAAATAATAGGTTAATGAACCTCTGAAAACAAAAATATTATTATATAACCCCCCCGTTATAAACAAACGCAAAAATAAATTTAAATTTTCCAGCTTCCTAGAAATAAAACCCGTAATACCTCAAGCCCGTACACGTCTTAGCTTATAAAAAAAAACAGGAAAATAAAGGATTTGGTGGTATTCTTGACAACCTGGCGACCGAACCTTAATAATAACAAAGAAATTAGTATAAAAAAAAACACTTACTATAAAGCTTAATTTTCAACTTGGCGTTTACGATAACCAACCATACTGACACAGTACCAGTACCACCAACTCCTTTATATCTACATAAATTACGGTTTGAAACTTAGCGCTACAGATAGCAACCCACTGCAAATGATTTGCGACAGCATAAAGCCGATAAAAGAAACTTGATAAAAACAATCTACATTCTACGCAGGTGACCGACTATTTTAATTCAAATAAACCCAGGCCCGTAAGCTGGTATAAAGAGCCCTTAACATAACTTATAGATTGTACGAGCAAGCTTTACAGCCAACAATCAAGACTCAAAAGGTTAATTGCAAATTAGTTAAAGTGATATTAATATTTAAGAAATTGAAGGCTTGACTACTATAACTCAAAATATGGTGTAGCAATAAGAACCACCCGAGAAAACTAGAGTCTTACTTAAAACATAGTACCGTAAAGCAGAACGATAATTATGGTTCGTTAAAATTTTAAATTATAATTTTATGGGCTTAAATTGGCGATTGATAAGTACCTGAGAAACACGGAGCAAAAAAAAACTTCAAGGTCTAACTCACCTCCTAACAACGAGGGTTCGAATTCCAACTTCCACAGGCAGCAAAAGGGCACCACACAGCAAGGTTACCACAGGGTTTGGACCTCCAAACTGTTGCCGATGTTCGTGGCTTGATAGAAATAAAGAAAGGAATCCTTAGTCATTGAAAAATTTTACCATGCACGTGGCAGACTAGCAAAAAAACCATCTATATAAAAAAGCACTCACCTATCATCGAAGTCGCCCAAAAATATCCTGCGTCTTGCAGAAACAAATTCTTCAAGAATTTAAACGCGGTCCCTGACTTTTTAATCCAAAAAAAAACTAGAATTTCCAAATTGAAATTTTCAGATAGGGACCATGGAACAATTGCTTCGAAGGATAGAGTGGAAGTGACCCGCCTATGCCTCGTGTCGGAAGCATCATATGACACTTCCTCCCACCACAGACACATGACAAAATGGTTCTTACATTAGCTTTTGCGCCAGCGCCAAAAAGGTCCCACAGAACTCGGAAGATGATCGGGGGCGAAAGCAACTACACTGACCGGAATGACAGTAATTGATAGTCTAAAGATGGCGCCACGGCATACCGGCAAGAACTACGAAATCCAAACCAATTTCAAGCATGGGTTAGAAGCTGCTCCCTCAAATGACCACGAAGGCAGAATTGCACAAGTCTTAAACCCCATACTGAGTAACAAACGCAAAAAAAAAACACCGAAACTTAGAACTCCAATCGTCGCCGCGCCACCAAACAAGGGTACTGAAATCATACAGAGGCCTCTTGCGTGAAACAATAAAGTTACGGAAATACAGAAAGTTATACCTACGCCGGCACTGATCGAGACGCACTATTTCAGTACGATGCATCCAAATACTAACAGCTGAAACCCCGAATGTCGAAACTACAGAAAGGAAGACGATGACGTAGTGCTACTAACTTCCAACCTTCCCACACTCGAAAATGCTACTGCACCAGCCGTGTTCATAAATCGACGGCTCCCAAAAGCGCTTTGGGGCTGTGCGTGTATGCGAACAGGTCAGTCGGTTCCCACCCCGAAGCACCATCTCTACACGCCTTAAAGTTCCGTCCGACGAAAACCCACACACCCCATTCACAACTCAATTAAATGTTTACAAAATTCAAAAAAAAGATCTTGGAAAGGAAAAGAGAAGGAAATCTCGGACTTTAATTAATAGGGAACGGTAGATTCAGAAATCCAGGACAGTGAAGGCAGTGGAAAACACCGGGATTAAATCTCATTCAAAATGTAGGTAGTCTTTTAAAATTTATTCTCTAAAAATATGTTATGATAAATAGACTAAAGGCGACTGTCTGTACACACAGGAAGGCCTTAAGCAAGGCGAAAATTCAGGCCCAAGCCAGAAAGAAAGATTTTAAAGCAGACTACAACAGATGGACAAGCTCAGGTTAAGCCGATTTGGACCAGATAAAAGGGCAATCAACACCCCCAGGGGGTAGCCTGGACAGCAAGGGAAGGGGGCCACATAGCGGAAGAACGAAAATAGATCTTCTGAATCAAGGTAAATAACTAAGAAAACAGGCGTTCGTGAATAAACTAATTATTAGAACAAATCTAATTCGGTGACAAAAATGACCTGTCACAACTCCCCCTCTCCTACGAAAGGAGGGAAATTTTCCAATGAAAATTAACCGACGATAAGGATCAGAGGCTCTCTGTAGATACAGGAAAAATTGAAAAAGAAAATGAATTACCTGTGCTATGCTGGCACCAATAAAAAACATAAGTGAAGATACGTGGGAACCCAAGGTAGTACCATATAACTAATACTAACTAACAAGACTGATAACTCAATCTTAAAATAACTAAATACTCAAAGCAATCCTTGGTTCCTTTGCCACTAGTCACCCAGCGACCTCCTCCAGGAAGATTCGGTGTGGAACGTAAACCCTAAGTTGATAAGGGAGCTAGCATTGCGTTACACCCTAAAATATTGTGGGGAACCTCGTTTACTAGCCTCACACCGTAGAATCGTCCCGAATTAAATCACCAATTGACATGCGTCAAACCAACCAAAGGGTGGACAACTAAAAAGGAAAAGATAAATATAATACAACATAAGTAAAATGATAAGAAAAGAGGGATAGCCCAGATGATCCACCATACAAAAGGGAGTGGATTGTAGCACCCACCAAGCTAAAAGATGTACCAAATGGGAAGCACATCGGTCCCTGTATACAACAAAAAAAAATTAATCAGGGTGTTCTGAGCGGTGGCACTGCCACCGGCCTGTCGCAACCTAATAGGCCGACTTGAGCTCAGGCCGAACAAAGTAGCTTGGTCCTCCCCTGGCCCGCCGAACAAGTTCGATGGGCAAACTGTTACCCCAGGGGTCAGACTTCCGCCCCCCCTGAACAGCCCTTCCAGTCGGTCTGCTCTCCGAAGGATCCATGATCTAACAAAGAGCGTCGAAGCGACATCCGGTAGCACCCAACACCGTGCAGCCTGTAAAACGAGATAGGGACAAATGTCTAAATCGATATAAAGTCAAGATAAAGTAACGTCGCAATCGGGATAGTTTTATTTCGTCTAAAAGGTGAATAGACGAAATATATCAATAAGGACCTAGGCGCAAAACCAGTAAAACTGAGATGGCCGGAGACTAACATATAGTCCTACCAAAACCTAGACCTAAGACAAATCCAAATAATAGAGGAAAAAAACCCAAAGGTATCAAAGCAAATTAAAGCCTATCAAAGGCCAATCACGGTAAGGTAAGTAAATCAAAATAAAGGTAAGTAAATCAAAATACAAGGTAATCCAAATAAACCAAAGTAAATGTATTCAAAATTCCGCAAAGGTAAGCAAATTGTCGCAAAGGTAAGAAAATTTATCGCAAAAGTAAGCAAATTTATCGCAAAGGTAAGTAAATTATCGCAAAGACAAACGCAAATATAAAAAAAAGGTAATTAACCAAAAGTAAATGAAACAAGTACATCAAACTAAAGGTTCGCAAATCGAGATAAAGAAAATTGGGTTACTTGCCAACAACAGCAGTGAATCCCACCATAAGTGGTATTCTCAACTTCACAAAATCAGCAAAAGGAGAGAAAGAAAATTGTGTTTCTACTCTAAATCCCCAAAGGAAAGACAAAGTCGTACTCGAGCAAAAACACATACTAGTTCAAGTAACCGAAATTTCCAGACACAAGTAGGGAATAATAATAAAATCACGTCAAGGTAGAGAAAATTAAGCCAAATCAAAGTAAAAGGTCACATCAAGGTAAATACGTCAAATCAAGGGGAAAAAAAAAGGTCCAATTAAGATAATAAATAAAGACTTTTGGCCCTAGTCTTTAGTAAAAAAAAAAAAACCCTTAATAGTGAATGCAGATAAAAAAAACGATAAAGAAAATTAGGTCCAAAATTAATTAATCACCGCCTTCTAACCAAGTAATCAAACTTAAATTACCATGTGACACACCGACCCCCATCTCGTCTCGCGCCGAGATGGGTATCTGCGTGAGACTGATAAACGCAAAAAGGTAAGCTACAGTAAATGACCATAAACGTTACTATACGTTACAGTACTATAAACCAAGTGACGATAAGGTAAAGATAATCAGGTAATGACAGATAAAAGATAACGAGGCGTAAGGCGGTGTTGGCAAGTGAAAGTAGTAAGGCAGCTGAGGGCTTACCTACTACAAACAATAGAAGCAAGGCAGCTGAAGGCTTACCTTGCCACGGCTTTCAGGGGACTCCTACCCCACCTAGTAAACCCAGTGCAGCGCTATTCTAAGTGACAGTGTCCAAATCCATCAAGTCTCGCGCCCAGATGGATCCAAACACAATCACGCCCACACTGCAGAGCATGAAAATTGCTCACGACTGAGCAAGGAAAGTAAAAAAACAAGAATTTAAACTGGGCCAAAAGTCAAAATTAACGCAACGATAAAAGAAAACTCACTAAAGCCATTATTACCGAAAGAAGAAGGGAAAAAAAATTAAATGTAATTAACCAAATTGAAGCTATGGACTCGAAAGTTAATAAATTCAGAAATCAATAGATTGATAAATAAATTGAAGCAAAATGACACGTAAAACGTAATATTAAATTAATGACAGTAAAATCAACGGAATGTAATAAAGTAAATAATGACTTTGAGTTGCCTAACAATTTATTCACTCCTACGGACCACCAAATGCAGTTTCGGCATATACCGGTTTAAGGTCTTGTACATGCCAAATGCCCTTACTAACACCGTGTTCATCTTCAAGCTCATAAGTACACGTGCCGGTCTTTTCTACGATCTTGAACGGACCTACAAATTCCGGAGCCAACTTTGCGCTATAATACTTCGCTGCATCGGATATACTTTTATTCTTACGCCAGACTTCTTGACCAGGAACAAAGCTTACTGGGCGTCGGCGCAAATTATAGTTATGTCGATTTTTAACACGAGAAGCTTCGATTTTAGTGTGAACTTTTCTAAATAATTGTTTGAAAGCTTCTATTCGTTCCCGAATGTAATTTTGACGCTCAGTTTCTGCTTGAGGAACACCCTCAGCATAGTCCGAACCGAATAGCTTGTGTTCCCTGCCAAAATTAACTCAGTATGGGGTGAAGCCCGTAGTTTCGTGTCGCGAAGTGCGAATGGCGCAACCGATAGCAGTTAAATTATCTTCCCAAGTTCGATGGTTATTTTGTTGAACGTAAGAGCGCAACATCGTTTTAATAACTCTATTAACGCGTTCAGTATGATCTGCTCTAGGATAATAATTGGCAGTGTAAAATATTCTAACCTTATATTTATCGCAAAGGGCTTGAAATTCTTTGGATTTCATTTGAGTTCCGTTGTCGCACGTTAAGAATTGAGGGGCTCCGTAAACTAAGAAGATGCCGTCTTCGACACACTTTACCAACGATTTTGCTGTTGCCGATCGACACGGGAATAACACGACGTACTTGCTAAAATAATCGGTGACCACCAAAATATGAGTGTTACCTTGTTTAGAACGAGGTAAAGGACCTATGTAGTCTAGGCTGATGGCTTGCCAAGGCTCTTTTATGTCTGGGCGGTTACCCATTAGACCAGCTGGACGTTTCTGCTCTACTTTGTTCTGAGCACAAGTTCTACAAGCACGGACATAACTAGCAACGTCAGATCTCATTTTCGGCCAATAATATCTCTCGGCGACCTTCCAAAATGTTTTAAAAACACCCACGTGCCCTGCTGCTGGATTATCATGGCATCGAAGTAGTATCTCTTTTCGTTTATCCTTCGGCACTACTATTTTCCAGTAGGTAGAATGATCTGGAAAACTAGGATTGTTGGTCTTAACATATTTAAAGAGATTGCCATTCTCGACTCGCCAGCAAGGATATTTATCAGGACGTTCTTCTAGTTTCTGCATCATGCCTTTGTACCATTTGTCTGAGGTGTCAGAAAATGATGACGGTGGTTCGTCAACAGCTGCGACAGAATCAGTAGTCACTGGCACTGACCTAGAAAGAAAATCTGGCACGACGTGATCTCGGCCTTTACGGTGGATCAATTCAAGGTCGTAAGGTTGTAAACGGAGAGCCCATCGAGCGAGGCGTCCTTGTGGATCTTTCAAATTATGCAGCCATAACAAGGAATGGTGGTCTGTTATAACTTTAAAGTGTACACCCTCCAGGTAGTGACGAAGCTTTTCTACACTCCAAATTACGGCAAGGCACTCTTTTTCGGTGACGGTTAATTTCATCTCCTGTTTGGTGAGAGATAGGAAATAACCTTTTCTCCATCATCAAATTGCTGAGTCAGAACTGCTGCTAAGCCATAAAATGACGCATCAGTCTGCAAAGTAAATGTGCGGTTGAAATCTGGACATGTAAGCACGGGAGCTGTGATAAGAGCTTCTTTGATCAAGTTGAATGACTGATGGCACTCTGAAGTCCATTCCCATTTGATATTTTTCCTGGTAAGCCGAGTAATTGGGGCTATAATAGCTGAAAAGTTCGGCACAAAACGCCGGTACCAAGAAGCGGTGCCAATAAAACGTCGAATTTCGGTGATATTTCGTGGAGGTGCTATATTCACAATGGCCTGCACTTTCTCAGGATCAGGTCTTAAACCTTGAGCGTCTACGATGTAGCCAAGGTATCGTAATTCAGGCTTACAAAAGTGACATTTCTCCTCGGAAACTATGAGTCCTGCATCTCTCAAACGGTCAAAAACTAGGCCCAGAATTCTGAGGTGTTCAGGAAAGGTTCTAGAGATGATAATTATATCATCAAGATACACCATCACGTGATTTTCCAAATCAACGCCTAATACACGGTCCACTATACGTTGCCAGGTGGCTGGCGCATTGGTCAAGCCAAAGGGCATGCGCAGAAAATGATAAAGATTCCTACCTGGAACAGTGAAAGCAGTTAATTCACGTGAGGACTCACTAAGAGGTACCTGCCAGAACGCTGATTTTATGTCGATGGAGCTAATGTAGCGGGCGTCTCTGAGGCGATCCAAAATGGCGGAGATATAAGGTATAGGATATGCGTCTTTCTTAGTTTTTGTATTAAGCTTTCTAAAATCTATGCAAAACCTATAGCTGTCATCTTTCTTGCGTACCAAACACACTGGACTGGACCAAGGACTTTTAGAAGGTTCAATCACGCCAAGTTTCAACATCTCGTCGATTTCCTCGTCCATAATCCTTTGCTTGTATGGAGAAACTGGGTAGTAACGCTGTTTAATTGGCCTAGTGCCGGGTTCAAGCTCAATGACGTGTTCTGCTACCTTGCAGCAGCCAAGACCAGTACCCATTTCCGATATTTTCTCCTTAACTAGTGCATTTAAACACGCTCGGTCGGTTTCAGATAAAGAGTTGCCATCTATCACGCTACAAATTTCCGTAGGATGATCATCAGTGGAAAAATGCCAGACGTCCTGCTTCAAGTCGGGGATCACTTCCATGGTTCTCCAAAAGTCAATGCCTAATATTAATTGGTGGGACAGTTCGGGAAGGACTAAAATATCTATCACCCGAGTTTTATTTAATAAAGTTACAGGAGCCTGAAAATAGCCCAAACTGGAGCAAGTTTGGCCATTCGCGACAGTACAATCAGTCTGTTGCCTAATAAGTTTTAATCCCAGACTTTCCAAAATTCGGAAACCGGGTTGACCTACAATAGTGCGTGATGCTCCAGAATCTAATAAGCCTAATATTTTGTAACCTAAAATCGAAATTTCTAAATAGGGGCGCTGGTCGCCATGCGCATGAGCTATGATAAAATCTAAAAGGTTTTTATTGGGAAAAGAACTGTTAGCATGTGAATGATTCTGGTTGGAAGGAGAGCTATTGGTCGGTGAAAGGCTTTCATCAGAAATCAAGTTGTTGGTCGGCAAAATGTTTTTACAGTGAACAGAATTGTTAGGGGGTGGATGATTTTTGCTGAAAAGAGAGTTATTGGTTGGCAATAAGTTTTCATCGGGAGGAAAGCTGTTGGTTGGCAAAATTTTTTCATTGAAAAGAAAGTGGTTGGTTGGCGAAAGGTTTTCACTGGGCACAGAATTGTCAGGGGGTGAATGACTTGTGTTGAAAAGCGAGTTGTTGGTGGGCAAAAGGTTCTCATCGGAAAGAAAGCGGTTGGTTGGTGAAATATTTCCATTGGAAAGAAAGTGGTTGGTCGGCAAAAGTTTTTCATTGGACAGAGGATGGTTAGAGGCTGAATGATGTTTGTGAAGAAGAGAATTATTGGTTGGCAAAAGGTTTTCCCTAGGAAGAGAGCTGTTGGTCGGCAGAATGGTATTGTTGGGAGGAAAGTTGTTGGTCGGTGAAATAAAAGGGAGGGGAGTAGTCCTACGACCTATCGACTCTCCCGAGAATCGTTTCCCGAAGAACATTTAGGGCAGTTTTTACTGGTCACATTTGGGGCACCACAGCGGAAACAGTGGATTCTACGCTGTTCAGTGCACTGGCTATTTCGATGACCTGGCTTATTACAGTTCCAGCACAAGAATGGCCCAGAGTTTCTGGGTGTTGTTGGACGTGGCTCTCTTGGTGACTGTCTATCGTCCCGAGAGGTTGATTGTGCCGGACGAGATTCTCTTACTTCGTCGATCGGTTCGTTCCTCGAACATGATGCTTCAGACGCTATAAAAGCGAAGTCCGGTTCCACAAAGTTATGCCTTTTCCGAGAAGGTGGGACATAGGTTTCGGCACGATATTTCTTTGCCTCCAGTTTGAGACATTCTTCTTCTAGATCTTCCAACTTGTTAACTACCGGAAGTTGGGTAGTGTAAAAAGGAGATAAATTCCGGGTAATGATATCCAGTTGAACGTCCTCTGAGAGGGAGCCATGTCGTCTAAACAGCGCGCTCATACTTGAGAGGTAATCGACGATACTTTCACTCGAATCCTGAGTCCTGTCCAGAATTTCCTTAAATAGCCGATGACGATAGTCTGGCGGCTCGAAATGTTTGCACAGAAGGTCAGACAAACTAGACCAGTCCGAAAATCGATGACGATTTGCGCGAAACCAATTTAGGGCTCTACCAGTAAATAGGTCGATAGCGGATTCAAACAACTCGCGTTCTGAAATACCACGAGCTTCGCGTAGTTCCGATACTCGCTCCAAGAAATTATGCACCGTCATCTGTTTAGCCTCGCCGGTAAATCTAATTCCCCATTTTTCGACACGCTGCGCCTTGCTACATGAAGGATGGCTAGCGGAGGTGGCAGCAGCTGTTACATTGGGACTAAACTAACCACGGGTGGAGTGACTTTGGGCGACGAGCGCGTGTGACGCGGTCGACTGTTGGACGCATTGCTAACTACAGACGAATCCGAATCCGAGTCGTTGAGATGAGTTTGATCAAGTAAGGCGCTTAGATTCGGATCTTGTTTTAAGAGATCATCCAAACTGTTTAATTTGCTCAAAGTTTGAAGTAGCAAATTAGACCGAGTTTGCGATTCCTCGGCACTAAGGTTCTCAACCGGAATTCGGTCAACACGAGTGAATAAATGGACAAGTTGCGACTGCAAACGCACGAACTTCGCTCTGGCTGAGTCACCAGAAATATTCTTGATCGCGTTTTCGATATCGTGTAAAGTCTTGGTTATGTAGTCACATTCGTCGTCAAAAACAAAGTTATAGGCCGGACGAGTAAAAATTTTGCCTTTTCTTTCCATTTTTAAAATAGGACGTAACGATGATACAAGTTCTTTTGCGGTATTAGCATTGCTAGCCGGAATTCCACGAATCGTGAGCTCGTAAATAAGCATTTCTTTCCGAAGGCAATGAACTTGCATATTATAATCCATTTTGGAGCGGATAAAAACAACAGCAACTCAAGTCAATAAAAAAAAATCAAATCTAGGTATAATCGCGTAAATCGAATAAATTTACCAAAACTACACCAATGGTGTAGTCAAATACAGCAAATAAAGGTAATTAAATCAGCGAAAATAGCAAGAAATAATAAAAAGGTAAATCAAGTAAACCAGCAATCATAATTCAGTACGCAAAGATAATCAAAGTCACGTGAATGAATAAAATAAAATCGATAAGAAATCGCAATATCAAAAAAATCAAAGTTACGTAATAGGTAAAATAAAATCGGTAATAAACCACAAATTCAAAGACAATCAAAGTTACGTAATACGCAAAATAAAATCGGTAATATACCACGAATTCAAAGACAATCAAAGTTACGCAAACAAGTCAATTAAAATCGGTAATAAATCGCCAAAATCAAAGAAAATCAAAGTTACGTAATAAGCAAAATAAAATCGATAATAAATCGCCAAAATCAAATGCAGTAATACAGGGCTAGTACAGTTTGAGTTAAAATTGATGGAAATCTTCAAAGTTCCATCCAGCTCACTAGACGCACAAGAGTAAAATTAGGGAAAAAAAAGCGGTAATTTTTTTAAATAGGCCCCACGTTGGGCGCCAAAAATTTGCGACGCACTTTGTTCAATAAAAAGTGTTTGATTAAAAACCGTCAAAGATACTATGATGAGTATCATTGACCAAGTACTTACCGCTTAACTTGAAAACATTAAAATCACTCTTAAAGCTACTCTAGAGAAAAACACAGGAACAACAGGGTGTCCTGAGGGAAGCAGGTGTAGTAGAGCGCGTTGCAAATTAGCCCTCAGCTCAGTTAGGCTGGGTAGGTTCTATTGGACGCCACCAGTTTTTACACCGACACAAACTGGAAGTCGCCTAGTTGGTCTAGGGACCTGCTTCTCACACAACAATCCCGCTATTCATAATTAAAAATTAAACAGAGGGCGCAGTGAGCTGGATAAAAACAACTTAATAAGTTTACCCTATATACATTTATTTGTACACTGGTTAAAAAAAAAAAAAAAGGTTACAAGTGGTGACAAATAAGGTTGGGCGATTTTGCCCTCGCAAAAATAAATAAATTAAATTAAACCAAAATAAAACTTCCTGAGGTCTGTCCCCAGGTACAGGTAAATTCATAGGGTGGCTCCTTAGCACCCGCCAAAAATTAATAGGGATGGTTTTCAGCCCCTACGGAGGAAGTAGGGAGGTTCGTGGCCCCTACCAAGGACCCTAGGAATAAAACAATTCCCAGTAATTACAGTAATTCAAATGTAATCAATAAAAAAAATATATTTGAAGTTACGTTAATAAAAAAGTTAATATTTGGAGAGAAACAATTTACTGGAATTAAACCGCAAAATTTAAGAATATTAAATAAAGTGTCAATAATAAAAGAGAAAGACGGTGGCTTGAAATCAAATGCAAAATTTAGGTAAGTAGAAAAATATTTAAAAATAAGAAGCTACGTTAATATAAAAAAAAAGGTTAGTAAAAAGAGAAAGCAAGGATTAAAACCCACTTGCAAAATTTAAGCAAGCTTAGGATAATATTAAACAAAAAGGTTATGTCAATAAACAAAATAAATTATTATTACCTAAAGGGCATCGATAACTAAATTTTAAAGTTCATTTACTTTACGGATAAACGTTAATATTTACAAAAACTAAGTGTTCACTAAATGACCAGTTTAACACTATATTATGTTATCTTACATTACCAATAAAAATAACAAAAGTACAACAAAAGCAAAAATAATTGATAACTAAATTACAAGTTCACGCAAGATTACAGCTATAAACAAAGCAAAAGGCTTGAGCGAAGACAGTAAAAATAACTAAAAATGAAACCCCAGTTAGCTTGACTTAAAACATTTAAGTAATATTCAAAGTAAAAGAGCCAAAAAAGGTAAATTAATTAAAACCTCAAACCCCTATAGTAGCTTGACTCAAAAGCTAAGCGTTAACACTACTCATGTAAATAAAGTGGATCAATGTAAGATAACACAAGAATAATAATTGACTTCCCAAAAATTTTAATCATTTAAATTAAGAGAAAGCACCCTGTATAGGGAGAAACCGTTCGAATATAAACAATGAAAATACACACCGTTTATGTACATTTATAAAAGCACAAATATTAAATTAAAAGCAAAATATACCGCTAATGTACCTCTATCACAAATTTAAATTTAATTAGTGTGTAACTTTTGTGTTTATGACCGTAAATGAATAAATTAATAAATAAATAAAGACACAAAGCTTAAATCACAAGCGAATAATACGAGATACCAAAAGTATAAGCATATATATATATATACAAAGCATCTACGTAACTACCTTACGTTCCCAGAAGCAAACAATACGATATAATAGAAAGGTTGTAAAACGTGTACGAGCATAAGTTTCTAAGCACACCAAAATATTTGCCAAATGGCAAATTTAAAATAAAATAATAGGTTAATGAACCTCTGAAAACAAAAATATTATTATATAACCCCCCCATTATAAACAAACGCAAAAATAAATTTAAATTTTCCAGCTTCCTAGAAATAAAACCCGTAATACCTCAAGCCCGTACACGTCTTAGCTTATAAAAAAAAAACAGGAAAATAAAGGATTTGGTGGTATTCTTGACAACCTGGCGACCGAACCTTAATAATAACAAAGAAATTAGTATAAAAAAAAAACACTTACTATAAAGCTTAATTTTCAACTTGGCGTTTACGATAACCAACCATACTGACACAGTACCAGTACCACCAACTCCTTTATATCTACATAAATTACGGTTTGAAACTTAGCGCTACAGATAGCAACCCACTGCAAATGATTTGCGACAGCATAAAGCCGATAAAAGAAACTTGATAAAAACAATCTACATTCTACGCAGGTGACCGACTATTTTAATTCAAATAAACCCAGGCCCGTAAGCTGGTATAAAGAGCCCTTAACATAACTTATAGATTGTACGAGCAAGCTTTACAGCCAACAATCAAGACTCAAAAGGTTAATTGCAAATTAGTTAAAGTGATATTAATATTTAAGAAATTGAAGGCTTGACTACTATAACTCAAAATATGGTGTAGCAATAAGAACCACCCGAGAAAACTAGAGTCTTACTTAAAACATAGTACCGTAAAGCAGAACGATAATTATGGTTCGTTAAAATTTTAAATTATAATTTTATGGGCTTAAATTGGCGATTGATAAGTACCTGAGAAACACGGAGCAAAAAAAAACTTCAAGGTCTAACTCACCTCCTAACAACGAGGGTTCGAATTCCAACTTCCACAGGCAGCAAAAGGGCACCACACAGCAAGGTTACCACAGGGTTTGGACCTCCAAACTGTTGCCGATGTTCGTGGCTTGATAGAAATAAAGAAAGGAATCCTTAGTCATTGAAAAATTTTACCATGCACGTGGCAGACTAGCAAAAAAACCATCTATATAAAAAAGCACTCACCTATCATCGAAGTCGCCCAAAAATATCCTGCGTCTTGCAGAAACAAATTCTTCAAGAATTTAAACGCGGTCCCTGACTTTTTAATCCAAAAAAAAACTAGAATTTCCAAATTGAAATTTTCAGATAGGGACCATGGAACAATTGCTTCGAAGGATAGAGTGGAAGTGACCCGCCTATGCCTCGTGTCGGAAGCATCATATGACACTTCCTCCCACCACAGACACATGACAAAATGGTTCTTACATTAGCTTTTGCGCCAGCGCCAAAAAGGTCCCACAGAACTCGGAAGATGATCGGGGGCGAAAGCAACTACACTGACCGGAATGACAGTAATTGATAGTCTAAAGATGGCGCCACGGCATACCGGCAAGAACTACGAAATCCAAACCAATTTCAAGCATGGGTTAGAAGCTGCTCCCTCAAATGACCACGAAGGCAGAATTGCACAAGTCTTAAACCCCATACTGAGTAACAAACGCAAAAAAAAAAACACCGAAACTTAGAACTCCAATCGTCGCCGCGCCACCAAACAAGGGTACTGAAATCATACAGAGGCCTCTTGCGTGAAACAATAAAGTTACGGAAATACAGAAAGTTATACCTACGCCGGCACTGATCGAGACGCACTATTTCAGTACGATGCATCCAAATACTAACAGCTGAAACCCCGAATGTCGAAACTACAGAAAGGAAGACGATGACGTAGTGCTACTAACTTCCAACCTTCCCACACTCGAAAATGCTACTGCACCAGCCGTGTTCATAAATCGACGGCTCCCAAAAGCGCTTTGGGGCTGTGCGTGTATGCGAACAGGTCAGTCGGTTCCCACCCCGAAGCACCATCTCTACACGCCTTAAAGTTCCGTCCGACGAAAACCCACACACCCCATTCACAACTCAATTAAATGTTTACAAAATTCAAAAAAAAGATCTTGGAAAGGAAAAGAGAAGGAAATCTCGGACTTTAATTAATAGGGAACGGTAGATTCAGAAATCCAGGACAGTGAAGGCAGTGGAAAACACCGGGATTAAATCTCATTCAAAATGTAGGTAGTCTTTTAAAATTTATTCTCTAAAAATATGTTATCATAAATAGACTAAAGGCGACTGTCTGTACACACAGGAAGGCCTTAAGCAAGGCGAAAATTCAGGCCCAAGCCAGAAAGAAAGATTTTAAAGCAGACTACAACAGATGGACAAGCTCAGGTTAAGCCGATTTGGACCAGATAAAAGGGCAATCAACACCCCCAGGGGGTAGCCTGGACAGCAAGGGAAGGGGGCCACATAGCGGAAGAACGAAAATAGATCTTCTGAATCAAGGTAAATAACTAAGAAAACAGGCGTTCGTGAATAAACTAATTATTAGAACAAATCTAATTCGGTGACAAAAATGACCTGTCACAGTAGTTGTGGAAAGACTTTAAACAATTTATTTTCATTTTAACCATTTGTTATACACAATACAAAAATATTTTCCACGCCACTGCTTGCTGTTTGTAGTGGGAAGTACAGAGTCCTCTGTGTTCTGTGGTGGGAGCGCAGGCGAGTCGCGACTCGCGACGTGCCCGCCGTTTCTTTGTTGGCCGCAGTCCGCTGTAAACAACGTAATAAGTAATAACAATAACATAACGCGAATAAAAAATCGGGTAAGTTTATTTAAATTAAATTTAAATG
The DNA here is from genome assembly GCA_963971165.1 of Philopedon plagiatum. Classification (NCBI taxonomy): domain Eukaryota; kingdom Metazoa; phylum Arthropoda; class Insecta; order Coleoptera; family Curculionidae; genus Philopedon; species Philopedon plagiatum. Next base: position 55,487,905 of record OZ020192.1, on the reverse strand, counting down.
GGTAGATAATAATAATTTACTATTTTCAGTTACTATGGATGAGGATAATCCAACAACTCCAGCAAAAAAACTAAAAAGACTAAACAAATATAGAAAAGAGTGGGAAACTAACTTTTCTTGGCTTCGAGAAGAAAATGTAACAAAGGCGTACTGTACTTTGTGTAAAAAAATCCTTTTCATTTGCCTACGGGGGGCTGGGAGAAGTAAAGCGGCATGCTGGAGGAGCTGAACATAAAAGGCACGAAGTCACGGTGAAGCAAAACACGACTTTACAAACATTTTTATCGCGCGATGTTTTAAACTCTCAAAAAGAAAAAGTATTGGCAGAAGAAATTACAGAAGTGTACCATGCAGTAAAGCACTCCCAATCATACAATTCGTTAGACTGCACAACAAAATTAGCGTCTACATTATATGCAGATTCTAAAATTGCTACAAAAATACATCTAGGTCGTACAAAGGCTAGTTCAATCGCCTTTAATGTTCTTGGTCCTCTTTCCATAGAGTGTACTTTAGAAGAACTTTCCAAAGGCACATATTTTGGAATCTCAACAGATGCTTCCAATCATGGAAGTGCTAAACTTTTCCCTATTTTGCTTCGATACTACGTGCCTACAGAAGGTGTCAAATTATGTCTGCTCGATTTTTTCGAGGACCCGAATGAGACGGCCAATGCAATTTTTTCAAATTTAAAAAATTAAATCGAGAGCTCAGGACAGTCTTTAAAAAATATTAGTTGTTATTCAGCACATAATGCCAGCGTGAACTTCGGTCGTTTTCATTCGGCTTATCAATTACTTCTTAAAGAAAATGCCTGTATTATTGCAGTGGGATGTCCCGCGCATATGATTAATAATGCCACACAACATGCATTGGAAATATGCACTTTTGATATTGAAACTCTGATTTTAAAAACCTATAGTTATTTTTCTTCTCAAGCCAAACGTGTAAAGGAATTAAAAGATTTCTTTGATTTTGTAGACTTACAATTTAAATCTATTTTACGACATGTGCCAACAAGATGGCTATCATTATATCCTGCTATAGAAAGAATTCTTGGTATCTTCCCTGCTGTTCGAAGTTACTTATTATCGCTAGGAGAAGAAGCTCCTGTAGCAATTCGGAACTACTTTTCTGAAGATACGGATACTACAGATAAAACTGAATGTTACTTGGGTTTTTTCCATAACATTTTAAAAATTATTCATGAAACAGAACAAAAACTTGAGAAAACAGATCTTCTTTGCTTTGAAGTTTTCAAAATTTTAAAATCCCTTAGAGACAAAATTGATCAAAGAATTGAGGATAATTTTTTTGGGTTTTCTGCTACAAACAATTTAAAAAAGTTTTCACTAAATGATCAAACGAGAATTAAAGAATCATTTTTAAAATTCTATCGAGATTTTGCTTCATACTTATACACCAAATTTGATTTTTCTGAAACCAACTTCTTGTCAAAACTTAAAATATTCTCTTTAGAAAACACATTTACATACATATGATTCAGTTATGGAAATAGCTACCGAGTTGTCTATCCAAGTTGATTTTGACACTCTTCATGAAGAGTTTTGTATTTTAAAACCGGTAATGGAATTAGCATGCACTACTGATGGTTCTGTTATAGAAAAATGGAATAAAATGTTCGCGGCCAACACCGAACTTAAATTTTTTAAAAAAATAATTCAATTTATATTTTCTATTTACGGCTCAAATGCTGATTCAGAACGAGTGTTTTCTTTGTGTACAGCATCTTGGACAGATGCTCGCAACAAGTTGTTTGTGGAAAACATAAAATCTGAACTGCAGATAAAAACTAATTTTAATTTTTCCTGCAAAGACTTCTATAATTTTGCACTTAAAAACAAAAGATTATTGGAGGCTGCAAAATCTCAGAACAAATACACATTTTTAAAAAATAAAGATATGTTTTTAGTAGATAGGTACCTAATACCTAAGTTTTATTTACTGTGTCTAGTGTCTAGCGTTTATTTTATGTTTGTATCGAATTTATACAAATAAAAAGTTTTGCAGTAAGTAAAAAGAAGTCCTGCATTTGAGGCATTTGTCCTGCATTTTTTAAACCCTTGTCCTGTAAATTCGATTTTTAAACTTGGCAACCCTAGGTCTGTCCCCCAAAATCAATAAATGACATTTCAACAAAAAATACAAAAAATGATTTACCCCGTATTTACATCATAATAAATTCTCAAAAAATTCCAGCACTCTTAGATTCGGGGGCCAGTGTCAATATAATTCATTCCAGTATTCTTGCAGAAAAGCAGCGTTGTCAGGATTCCCCTGAACGCTTTACTTTAGCTTGTGGTGATAATTCATTCCTTTCGTCTGGACAAACCAGTATAACCTTCACTATTGACTCTTTAACGCTGGAGTCGAATTTTCATATTCTCGATAATCTTCAAGAAAAATGTATTCTGGGAGAACCTTTTCTAAGGCAATATCAAGTTATCTTAGATTTTCATCGCAATTGCGCTTATGTTGGCTCTGCGCAACGAAAAACCATATATTGGCATGGTTCACAAAATAGTCAGCATATAAATGACGAGATTCTAGATGATCTAGCTTCTAAGGTTCAAAATCAACCGAAACTTTTAAATCTTCTCACAGAATTCAAAGATATTTTTAATTATGGGTTGCATCAACCAACAACAAGGTCTACAGAGCATAATATTATACTTACAGATCCCAATAAAAGGATAGTCCTGAAACCTTACCCAATGAATCCCAGTGTCAAAGAAATTATGTATAGTCAAGTAGAAGAAATGCTTTCAGCTGGCGTAATTGAACCATCCTCATCTTCGTACAGTTCACCCGTTGTTATTGTGAATAGAGAAAATAAAAAACCTAGATTTTGTGTTGATTTCCGTCAACTTAATAAAATTACCGCTGAAGAACCATCAATCTTGCCAAAGATTTCTGACACACTAAAAGAATTAGGAAATTCTACTGTTTTCACTGTCTTAGACCTTAAAGCAGGCTACTGGCAAGTACCTCTCAACCCTTCTTCAAAACCATACACAGCTTTTTCTATGCCTAATGGAGCACACTATCAGTTTACTGTCATGCCATTTGGGTTAAAAACGCTCCTGGAACGTTTCAGAGACTTATGACTAACGAAGTTCTGTCAGGATTTTTGAATGTCTTTTGCAAAGTGTACCTAGATGATATAATTATCTTTTCACCAGATATGAATTCACATCTTAAGCATCTTCGTTTAGTCTTTGAGCGATTAAAGATTCATAATTTGCGAATTTCTCATGAAAAATGTCAGTTTGCCGCTTCTGAGCTTAATTATCTAGGTCATCGTATTTCCAATAATATCATAACCCCTCAAGAGAAACATATTCTGGCCATACAAGGTTTCCCTTCCCCACAATCTAAGAAACAGTTGCAAAGCTTTCTAGGAACATGTAATTGGATTCGTGAGTATGTCCCAAATATGTCAGAAATCACTGCTCCATTAAATGACCTTCTGAAAAAAGGTGTCAAATTTCACTGGACTCCTCGACACGAACAAAATTTTCAAAAAATCAAAGAATGCGTTTCTTGTCCCCTTAAATTGCACAGGCCGGATTTCACTAAACAGTTTTTTGTTCAAACCGATGCCGCCTCTTTAGGAATGGGCGTTGTTTTGTACCAGCTTGGACCGAATAAGGAGCGACAAATAATTTCATACTCCAGTGCTCGCTTTACCGACGCAGAATCCAAATATCATTGTAACGAACAAGAATGTCTCGCAGTTATTTGGGCTATAAAAAAGTATCGCCATTTTCTTGAAAATAAAAAATTTACTCTCCTTACTGATTCGAGATCTCTTCTTTGGCTTGACAAGTACAAAGATACAAAGTCTAAACTAACCCGATGGTCACTACTCTTACAAGAGTATAATTTTGAATTAATTCATTGTGCAGGACGAAACAATGAGCTTGCCGATTTTCTCAGCAGAAATCCGAATAATGAGACATTTAATACAAAAGATATAAGTAACGAACGTTTATTTCCCCCTTTATCCGACTCAAAAACTCTTGAAGTTTGTATAAACTATATATCTCACTATGACCTTTACGAAAAAATATCAATTAGACAAAGACGGTCCCTACCAATGGGAAAAAAGATTGCTAAATGGCAGAGAATTAATGCTTATGGTGCCAGGAATGCTTCTGAAAGGCATTTCCACCGTACGTATTTAGTCAAAGATGGTATTTTGTTTAGAAATGGAAAAACCGAACAACTTATTGTCCCCCGCCAGTTAGTCAAAAATGTGATACATTTTCATCACGACAATCCTGAAACAGCTCATCCCGGTAGGGATGAGACAATTCGAAAAATTTTACAAAAATACTTTTTTAAAAATATTCATAAAATTGTAGGCAACTATATTGGTAATTGTATCGTTTGTGCCGCCATTAAGAAAAGACAGGTTCAGAAAGAGGCACCTTTAAGAGCTCATACGCCTCGCTACCCTTTTGAGATACTCTCTATTGATATCCTTGGCCCATATAATGAAAGTTTGAGAGGAAGAAAATACATACTTTGCATTGAAGATGTTTTTACTAAATGGATGGAAGCAGAAGCGTATGGACAAGTGGATTCCAAAACAGTGACTAATTTCCTTAAAAAGATTTTTTCTAGATATGGTTGTCCAAAAAGTATTATATCAGACAATGGGCCACAATTTAGTGGGAAAACATACAGGCAGTTTTGCGAAAAAAATAAAATAAAGAGGTTCTTTACCCCTATATACCACCAACAAAGTAACCCAGTGGAGAGAAGAAATCAAGAACTTAAGAAAGTATTACGAACATTATTATTAGGTAAGTCTGACAATAGGTGGGACACTTACTTGGATGATGCCTTAAAAATATTAAGGACACGGAAGAATGAAGCTACCGATATGACACCTGCTAGGGCATTACTGGGTTATGAACTGGCAGAATCGGGCGAATGGACAACCCCTATGTATAACGCAGATCGTCAGAAAGAAACTCACATCACCACTGAAAGCAGACACACCCAGATAGAAACCAATCAAAACAGGTATCATCAACGATACGTGAAGGAAAATCAAAAGCCTTCGGTGATATTTAAAACTGGTGATCAGGTAATGATTCGTGAATTTCGACAACTTAAAGACCCTTTTGGCCCAGTGTGGTCCGGTCCCTTCGAAATTTTAGAGAAAGACAGCGACTTAGTATACAGGGTGTTAAGAAATAGTAGGCCGGTTAAAATGCATATAAATGACCTCAGACCTGCTCCTCTTGGCAACCAAGACCCTCGGTATGACTCCGATTCAGGGTCTAGTGTAACGAACCACGCAGATATGGACTTATCTGAGGTGGACACTAATTCCAGTGCTGAAGCACTACATCTTTCACATCATTCGGATGAATGCAATACAGAACAAACCTGTTCAAATCCTACATTACAATCATCTATCCCCCTAATTCTTAGTCACACTTTGGACAAAGGTGACACCAAAGCAAGTTTGCTTTCTCAAAGTGTAAGTTCTTGCACGAACCTTCCTTTTGCCGACACTCAGAAAAATTTAATTGATCACCGAACTACTTTTTCAGTAACCGACGGTCCTGTTTCTTCTAGACTGAGACGAAATATTAAACCCAAAATGTGTACTTTTCATGACTGTGACTGTAGAAACTCCATAGACAAAAAAACCTCCCAACCAATGAGTAGTATATTCCTTGCTTAGATAACTAAGATTATTTTCTCCCCGATACAGTTTAATATTGTACTCGAGTAAAAAATTGTTAGATTGCTAAACAATCAGAAATTATTTTGTTATAGTATACAGATTTACATTTATTTTACATTCTTTGTAACATTAGGTTAGTAAAGTGTTCCGTAACATTTTCCTTGTAAACGTCTTGTGTATCCATTTATGCTATGTATATTCCTTAGTATATTGCGTCTCTTGTCTTGTATACAATATAAGATTTAACTTCTATTTTCTTTAAGATTTTCTTTAGTATTTTTATGTATAGAATAGCTTTACTTGTCGAATTTCACCTTTCATATGTCCTTACCTACCTTTTGTCGGTTAATAGATAGCCCATGGCTGGTTATCAGTAAATTGTAAACCTTCAATAATGAATTAGTGGTACAGACATTGTAAGGGCATGAAATTGTTGATCTTTTTAGTTGTAGGCATGTGACTATATTACTGTGTAGATATTAATAGAATTAGACTTTGGAATGTAATTACCTTCAATTATATTTTTAATAAATGGCGAGGTACACTTACAAATTCAGCTCTCCAAAAGCGGGGGGTGTTAACGTATCTGAAAATTTCAAATTTCGCGGGCTGCCTGACTCTGCTGTTGGCAGCCCTGTCGATTCCTTGGTTCTCTCTCTTAGAGCATGGCGGTGAATACTAGAAGAGCTGAATTGTAAGTAGCCCTAAATTAACCGATTTATGGGGGTTTTTACTGTGTTAATCCATAACAAACCAATTAAAAGTAACCGCTGGCAACTCTAGTTTAAACCAACACTATAAACGGCGCGATATCTAAAGGATATCTCCCCAGAAATCAATTTACACCAAGAAACCAAAACAGAGAAAATAAAATAGCATGGCGCCCAATGTGGGGCCAAACAAAGAAAACCAATAACATGGCGTCCAACGTGGGGCCAAACAAAGAAAACCAATAACACCCCCTGAAAGTAGAGTTGATACAAAACAGTATTTTCCGGTAACAGGTACGTTACGCTCCAGTTCCAAGTTAATACCTGTTATTTTTTACCTAGTACAGTAAAAAGTACAATTCAAAATACATTTCAAAAAACATGAGTTTAATTACATCAGAAAATATATATCATGCAACTAACGTAATTATTAGGTAATAAAATATTATTTATTGCTCTTAAATAATCAAACTAATTTATTTCGTGCTCTTTTCCGGCTATATACAGGGTGAGACGAGAGGAACGCACCAAATTTTAGGAGTATATTTTACACGTAAATTTAAGTCAACAAAACTCAAAAGTTGTAATCCGGTTTTCGTTTGGGGTCCGAAACGCTTTCCGGGCACCCGAATTATGAATTTTTCACATGTCACCAAAAAATAAGTATTTCCAATAGTATTTCTTGCAAAAAAATTTGAAGAATATTCAATACTTTTCTTTAAAAAATTATTGAAATTTGAAAAATTGCATAATAAAATGTCTGTTGTATGCGGTGTTACCAAAATTGCATACCAACACGAATCGCGCAATCGCAGTAAAAAACTTAAAAAAGATACTGATGAAACCTAAGAAGAAATTATATTATTTCTAACAACAGCTTTAATGCCTAAATTTCACAAAAACGAATTAAAACACCAAAAAAATAATAAATGTGGCAACACTGTGTTCCCATAATCCCAAACGTCATCTAAAATTGATATTTACCTTCGCAAATATGTTGCAAAACCATAAAATGGTTCTTAAAAATCATGTTTTTTTTACTAGTACAGTAATTTCTGAGTTAAAATATTGTGTTTTCCACATTAAAGGTAAGTAATATCAATATCAATAAAAAAAAATGTGTTAAAATTCCAAAATTAAGGGTGTCCGGATAGTGCTATGAAACCCTCATTTGTTTTCAAATTACGTTTTGAAAAAACACCTTACATATTTTTTTTTAATTAAAATTTGTTTAATAAAAAATGTCCAAAGACCCCCTTTACAAGTACAACGGCATGATTATCATCTATACACCGACAAAAAAAACAAAAATAAAAATAAAGCATCGTTATTATATTTTTGAAACTTTGTAATTGGAAAAAAAATCTGATTCAAACTTTTGAGATTTTTCGACTTGTATTTGCGTGTACTCCTAGAATTTGGTGCGTTCTTCCCAACTCACCCTGTATAATATAAATAATAAAATAATTTAATCTGTACTAGATATATCTTGTGTGCAGGAACGCGCTTTCGGGGAAAATATCGAAATTAACAGCTGAACGGCGCCGTCGTGACAGAGAAATACGTATCCATAATATAATTCCTTTCACCCCAAGGAGGAGCTCCCGTATAGCTCCAGAGCAGCACACAGTTGTTCCATTCAATTTGTGCATCAAGCACCTGAACCGTTCGAGCCTTAGACAAGGAAAGAGAGGGGACTGGTAACACTCATTTAAGCTAACGCATGGCAAGTGTGACCAAAATTCGAGACGACGCCATTTTTTGGTGCCAAACATTGCCGGTGACATCAAAGATATTTTGTGGTGTTTCGAACAGAATTTTGATTAAAGACGACTACATTTTAGTAATTTATGATGGTGGGTTGTACTGCTTATGGCTGCAAAAGCCGAAACGAGAGAAATGAGCCTGGAATTACCTTTCACAGGTAAAAAGTTAAATGTTACATAGTTGCAAGACAAACAATTTTCGAAATATTTTTGTTATGAGATAATTTATCAACGCAATTCGAATATGATGATTTAGGCATTTTCAAAACAGACTATGTATGTTTATTTGAACAATATGCTTGAATGTTTTCATTCATTATCAACTCATTAAAGATATAAATTATGATAATGGCAAGATTTTTTCCAGTGGCGGGTATGTTTTTATTCGGAAAAAATATTATAATATTTCATTAACTTTGTGTGCGTAAATTAGTCAGTACAGCAGGTTTTTTTTTAAATATATAATTTATTTGTTTTGCTGTAGATTCCTCATGAACGATCCCAGAAGACTTGCTCTTTGGGTTAAAAAAATGCATGTTGCAGACTGGAGTCCTAGAAAAATGATAAAATTTCTTCAAAGTACTTTGACTGGAATTTATTTTATAGTGTTGGTGAAAAAACTTGTCTATTAGATGATGCAGTACCTACAGTATTTGAGGAACTGCCTAAATATCTCCAGGAAATGTCACAAACAAAGCAAGTAAGTCAGACTTTACACAACATTTTGTAATATTATTTTGTAATATTAGTAATATAGGTACCTATAAGTGTAGGTATCATATGCTAGAAATAAGCTAATTAAATGTATTGTTGTAGGCAAGAAATTGGAGGCGTTCCTGTTCTGTTTCTGTTGTGCCACCAGGGATAGTAAGGCCGGTAATGTGGAACAAAACTTAGATGAAACACCATGAAAAAAACAGCTTAGAAGACGGTTTTTCCAAGCAGTACAACTACCTTCCAAGCAATATAAAGTATTTGAATAGTTAGACATTTGCTGACTGACAGGGCTTCTTATTCTGTTGCTGAATTTTATGATGACTCATTTTAATTTTTTTACACCTATATGATTATATCGAGTTTTAAAATTATGTGTATTGTTTGTATACCTTGTTGAGTTTGTCTTTTATTAGTGTTGGTCTGCTTATATACTTTATTTAGATATTTTTTTATATATATTTATTTGTAATGAAATACTAGTATGTAGGATCATGTATCATATAGGAACTACCTTCTTGCTTTGTCTATAAGATGTAAGTCTTCTGGCAATAAAGCTTATTTCAATTTGAATTTGAAAAGCAGAATAACTTTACACAACTTTTGTATTATGTAAATATTTATTTTTGTATCAGTTTATTAGGCGTACTTAATATTTATTGTTTCTAAATTTGTTTGCCTATGTACCTATATAGTTAGTTTTAATAACTTTTCAGAATTGTTATTATTATTATATTACATATATATTTTTAAATATACTTGAGAACAATTAAAATTGAAGGAGTACATTGGATCTATTGATTTTCTCCACATTTAACAAACCAAAAATAAATTATTACTATAAGTCGTTTTATTCGTTTTGGTAAAAGTCTACAATCGCCTCTCATGATACGCCGCCGTAGCCTGGTGCTGGATCACGATGCATTGAGTTCTACGCGATTTTGACACTAATGACAGTGGCCATGTGATGGATTGTTTGTTTTGTTTGAGTAGTCATGTGACTTTGACACGTAGAATAGAATTCTATGTGGCGTGATCCGGGGTCTGGTGTCAGATGGCTTCATATCCGTAGCATGTATTACCCGTCCTCTCTCTTTCCTCGTCTAAGCTAATAATAATATGTAAGTGTATTTCGATTTTTTCTTTGGTACATCAGTATGGTTTTTGTTATGAAATTACAAAAATAAATGCATAATTTTAAAAAAATCCAGTATAACATTGTTTTATTTTATAGCACTATTTTAAATATTCTATTTCATACAGTTTTTGCAGCAAGAAGGAAAAAAAATAAATTAATTTACAAAACCTCTAGTTACGCCATTGAGCGGATCGGTCTGGTGTCGGATGGTCACACTTCATGTCAAATAGTTACGCGTCCCCTCTCTTTCCTTGTCTAAGGTTCGAGCCCTATCCCCCCTGCCCTCTCGTGCATCACTTATGACTGCAGCTTAATGTCAAACTTGTCAAGTGTTCCTTTCGGAACGGTGTCGAGTTACTCCGGGGCGTCAGACACCTGAAAGTAATATTATAATCGTACCTATTACTTCGTATCAAATATCAAAATACTGAAAATACTCCCAACACCGCCGCAGATATCGGGACCGGCGGCGCCAAAGCGTATTTTAGGTAAATAATACTACACGTATTTCGTGTGCTGAACGGCCGAGGCGTGACTCCGACCCGTTATTCCATCGAGGCCAAATATCGCGTTCGCGTATATGAGTATTTAAATACGCATCTAGTATTTTTGGTACATGAGTATTTAAATAACGCATCTAGTATTTTTGGTAAAATCGATACCTGTTACCTGTAACTACCCGTTATGACAGGCGGCTAGCGACCAAAACCTCCACTTTAACATCCGCTTGGCGCGCATGAGCCAACTGTCAAACTCGAATAGTTGTCGCGCGGATATTTGAATATAGATCTGTGACATTCTGATTATAATTATTATTGTAATAATTAATATCCATTGATTTATTAGGACTGGATACGGGATGAGTTCACATTCTTTGAAGCCAAAACAAGCCATTCTAAACGACACTGTAAACACAATTTGTAAACATTGGCCACATCTTATTTTACCTTGTATACGTTAGAAGCATCACAAGATTTACTAAAAGTAATAAAAGCCCTAAAATATTTTATTTTTCTGCTAAATAATAATAAATTTAAGTTAAAAAGGTTTTATTATTTATAAGTTATGTTAATTCTTCTTTCTTTCTTTCTTCACCTGTTATTGGCCCTCATCCATGGGACAGGTTGGCCAGCTCTCCACCCGGTCCGGCGCTTAACCAGAGCCCTAGCTACCCTTAGGGATGGCTTACACGTTACCCAGTTTGGGTGGTAATTCCCTTAGAATCTCCGATTTGTCGGGTATGTACCCTCGGAGATTCCGAATACAAACAATAACAATTAAAGGTGTTTAAAGTCGCTCCGAGTCATTTATAAATCTATATAAATCTATACGTCGCACTTTTTCTTTTCTAGTTCATTAGACAAAGACGTACGTGTAACCGAGTGTTCAGACCGAGGTTCAGCCGTGTTCCTAAACAACCATAACAGACATAGAAATAGGAGGGGACCCTCTATTTTCTCTGATAACAGACAGCAACACTTCTGAGCTCCAACACTCCAATGCTATTTTATCTCTTTCTACTACCATTCTTGATTCAATTACGTAGTAATTCGTAGTCTTGTCTATGTTCGTAGTTCATAAACTGCTCCCCCAAGAGAATAACAAAAACAAAATATAAGGCTTCACGTTCGATACGCTCACAGTATACAGATATCGAATCCTTATAATAAATCCATGTTAATATCAGTGGCGCACCAGGATTCTGTCTTGGGGGGGGGGGGGGGGGGTTGACAATCTGCGGCGTCAGGTAAGGAATCACAATTTGATGGATTTTTTCAATTAGTAGTGCACTTTTTTGTGTCTAGGCTGTAGGTTTCGGGGTGGGGGCTGCTGCCCCGGCCTCCCTTGGTGCGTCACTGAATGATATTTTTTTGATAAAGATATACTTTTACTTTATAAAATTCGTTTTTGTAATATAAACCAATAACTGTTTTACTTACACCGGACTTTTAATTACCTATTACCTAAATGTTTTTTGTGAAAAAAAAATCGTATAAAAACAAAAGGACTTTATTTTCTAAATAAGCATATTTAAGGCAATATCATTTACTTCTTGACTATCTGGCTTCGATAACTGGTCCTTTCTCCTAGTTACTGTTTTTTGGTTTTAAAAAGTCGTCTTTGTTGTGAGAATTTTTTATTATGGGGAATATTTTTAGCTGGTTTCGTGCACACGTTTTTCCTGTTAAAATTCCTAAAAGCTGTTAGGGTAGGTATGAGATGAGCTACTGTTTTTTTTGCTATGTCTAACTCCTCAACATATGTCAGGCTGCCAATAAGTTGTCCTACTTCAAGCCTGAATTTTTCTTTTTCATTCATAAAGTTATCATTACTTCTATGTAATTTTTGTGACAGTGCATTAACAATTGGTATTTTTTTTTGGGAATCCATATTTTCCTCAATTATTAAACACGGTTGATCAACTAGAAAAAATTTTAATGTTAGGTCAAACTAATAAAATAAGAATATTACTTTGTACAATGTACACAGTAATTACTATAAGATATGAAAAACCTCTCACCATAATAAAATAATAAGGAAACCTCTCACCATAATACAATAATTAACATAAACATATAAAAATATTACATACAGTTTATGTACAACTATTCTCAAGGTTCTTTGATTAAATTTAAGTCTATTGAGCGTACATTTGGAATTGCCTCATTTTCGAGATATATGATCGAGATTTTGTTATGTTGTCATAATATGGAGTATGGTATTGTTTTATTACAAAGGTTTTTAAATGTTTTTTCCCAAACAATGATAGCTATACAACAAGACTCAAACTCAAGTTTCAAACAAAACCATTGAACAAATTCCCAAAATACAAACCACAACCATAAGAACATACAAATTTTTACCTTACATTTCTTGTCATAGGACCTCACATTTTGCCTTCAATAAAAATATTAAGTCATTATTATTTTTACACATGCTTGTATGTTAAAAATAAGTATAAAAAAAGCAAATAAAAAATCAATAAAAGTATGCACCCATCTGATGAATTCTGGGCAGGTTGCTTGTGGCTTTTGCTCCTATTAACATATTCAGTTTTTAAAAATTTGCATAGCAGGTGGATGTGCTTACACATGTTCCATTTAATTGAGGAGTCAAGGCATGAACATGAATAGCTGTGAATGCACTTTTCACAGTAAGTGCATATCAACTTACAATTACAATTTGCCATTCCTTCTTCTATTTGGTATAATTCTTGTGTGGATGAAGATGGTACTATCCAACCTGTTTCATTAACTACTACTGATCTAATATCTAAAGTGTCTGCAAATTTATGCCTTGCTCTTAATGCTTTTAATTTTGTGGACACCTTTCCCTTGTTTAAAACTATCAGGCGACTAAATAATTTATCCCTGACAAATTTTATTAAAACGTGTATTGCCTGATCAAGTCGTTTATTAACCTTTCCATTTAAATAAATATATTTGATGCTGTGGTGCATGTTTTCTATGTGCATATTGGTGTTAACTCCATTATTTATACGGTAGCAGTAGGCCCATGAATCTACATTTTTGGCAAAGTATTTCTGAAAATAATGACCAAATTCTGTGGTGTCCGGATCTTTTAACAGATTCTCCAAAAAATTTCTTATCATTTGAGAAAATGCATTGCTATCCCTTTCTTGGAGTAACGTTCTGAGTTGTTTGTAGACAACTACCTATTAGAAAATACATATAATTATAAAGTAATATCCTAAGATCTAAAACTACTGAATCTTATTTTTAAAATGATTACAATATTAATATTTGCAACTAAGTACTAATAAATAAATCTTCAAATCCATTTTTTTTTGGACAATAAGAATACATCTCAGAATAAATGCAGCAAGTAAAAATCAAATATTTGCTCTTGAATATCAATTTAATTTGATTCTTAAAAATTAGTTTTAATGAGTGTGTTTTTTTTTTAAATTGAGCTGTTGTATGTCTGAAAATATTTTTTTTTGCCAAAAATGATTTATTGATTCACAATATAAGTAAGTAGTATAATTTTTATAAACCTGTTTCTCCCTAGAAATAATTTTACATAAATTATTGCGCCATGCTTTATCCACACGCCATATACAATATAGTCTATGTAGGGGCAAATCCATCACTTGTATCCAAGCGTTGTAAAACACAGGTGCCATATCTGTCATAAAAACCTTTGATTTCAGGGACCTGCCCAAATTATTTCTAATAGAGTTGAAAAAAATGTACATGATATCTTCATCTGATCGATTTGGAATGAGGAATGCACATGGGAAACCCTCACGCATGTCATCCAAAATCAAAACTGTGGTGAGACTGAACTGATACATGTTTAAACCATGAGTTTCATCAACACATATGCAGTCATCCCCGTATTTTTGTAACATTTCTGTTTGACCTTGATTCATGATTATCAAGGCAAAGTCGTCATTTTTTAACTAGTACGGGTAGACCGCCTAATCGCCCCCTGAGGGGGCTCTACAAGGTCGGTAATATCATCATTGTCATGCCCTGAAAATTTCGTGTTTCTAGGCCATGTATTAAGGAAGATATCACACTCCTACGGACTGATGATGCAGAATAGACCGTCCTTCGTAACCATGTCGCTACACACATACAAACACCACACATAGAATCTACTTTTGCCAAAAAAACTTTTCGGATGCCCTGTATACATACATACAAACATAAACACATATTAATACAAATGTATTCGATTTGCGTGAAATCCGACCCAATAAAGTTCATCTAAGTAATAATAGGAGTATTTGCCCATACCAAGACTTTTTGGACACCCTCTATACATTGAAACTAACACCCAAACGTTTAAATAGGAATATAGTCGATTTACTTAAAATCTGAATTAAGTAGGTTTATCTCGGTACTAGTAGAAGTATTTGCCCATACCAAGACTTTTCGGATACCCTGTATACATACATAGAAACATAAACACATATTAATACAAATATATTCGATTTGTTTGAAATTCGACCTAATAAAGTTTATCTATATAATAATAGGAGTATTTGCTCATACAAGACTTTTTGGACACCCTGTATACATTCAAACTAACACCCACACGTTTAAATAGGAATATAGTCGATTTACTTAAAATCCGAATTAATTAGGTTTATCTCGGTTGTAGTAGAAGTATTTGCCCATACCAAGACTTTTCGGACACCCTGTATTCGTATATACAACACATATAAAAACAAATATAATCGATTTGCATGAAATCCGGTTTCATTACATTTATCCTGGTACTACTAGGAGTATTTGCTCAAACCAACACTTATTGGACAGCCTGTATACAGACATATATTTCCGTACACATAGAAATGCAAATATATACGATTTGCTTTAAATCCGACAATTAAGTTTATAGTTGTACAAATAGCAAAGGAATTTGTCCATACAAAGACTTTTCGGACATCCTGTACTGTACATACATACAAACACAACAAACACGACACAGTAATTTAAATAGTTTATATTTTTATATTTTTGCGATTGAAAACCGGCTCAATTACGTTTATATTCGTACTAGTTGCAAAGATGTTTGCGCATACAAAGACATTTTGAACATTCTGTATACATACCAACATATAAACAGCCACACAAAGGAATAAAAAATTTACGTTTTCCTTGAAATAAGACTCATTTAAGTTTTTTTTCGTTCTAATGACAAAGATATTTGCGCATACAAAGACTTTTTGGACATTCTGTATACATACAAACATAAACAACCACACAAAGGAATAAAAAATTTACGATTTCGTTGAAATAAGGCTCAATTATTCTTCTCTTCTTGCTAATGACAAAGATATTTGCGCATACAAATACTTTTCGGACACCCTGTAGACATATGTACAACCATTCACATGCCCGAAAGGTATAAAATGTGTTTTCGAATCGTTCTGGTTACTTTAAAACGATCCGAATCAAGTCATTTCCCTAAAATTAAATTAAAATGATTCAATAATAATTAATATATTGTCCCAAAGGTATACACGCTCATGGTTAGAAAATAAAATGCATATTTCGGGATTTTTTCGAAGCCACTGAGCTCCATATTAGAATCTTCAATGATGCTTTGTAGCGTCATAGGAAAATCGATTAAAATGGTATTTAATCGGTATATTATGAAATGAAATGTCTTTCTACTGAAAGTATAAGGTCCCTAATTCCCTTGCCCGGTAAATTTCAAGCCGAAGTTGGTCCAGACTGTTTCCAATCTCCAAAGAAAAACTGGCATTTTTGCGACATTTAGACACATATTTTAATACGTTTTTCCGTATAAAACTGATTTTGACATGCATTTGCATGGTCTGAGAAAAATTAAAAAAATCGTATTTAATGCTTAAATCGTCCAATGAAATGTATTGTAACTAAAAATATAAAGTCCGTTTTACCTTTGCCATGTATATTTGAAGCCGAAATCGGTCCAGGAAGCTTATAATATCGCTACAAAAACTGTTATTTTCATGACATTTTGACAGGTCATATTTTAATTTCGATGTAAAGAGGGTCAGTTTCTGTAGTTTGTTCTAATGCATGTTTTCCTTGCAAATTTATCTGTGTTGTTTTAGAGTTAAGATCCAAAAATGATTCGCAAACTTGTTCTCGAAACTCCACTATGCCCATACTGATATGAGGATGAATAGTCTTAAAAATTATATATGCATTAACCATAGCAGTACCCAATAGTATTTCTGTGGCAACTTTGTGGTACCACCGTAGTGATTTGCGTACCGGAGATGAATAGCTTGAGAGCTGGTCTGATAGGTCAATACCACTTTTTCCTTTATTGAAGTCAACTATAAGCTTTGGCTTGATTGGGCCAAAAATATTTTTTTTTGTTATTTTTACTAAAAACCCAATTTAAAGCATAACTTACCTTGCCAAAATCGTAAGTTTATCAAATTTGCACAATAATTTTATTACTACTAAGCCACGTGGGACGCAAATGACCCACGAAGTGATTCGTACGGGTGGCTTGACAAGACTAAACTCTTATAAAGCAGCTGGCGCTAGAAGAGCGCAACGGCGTGGGTCAACCGCTCACCACGTGGCAGTTAACGTGATAATTAAATTTGTCTTTTGAGAGGAGCGAGTTAAATAGTGATTGGTGGCGAGCCTTTCAGACACGCCACTGTTACTTTGGATTGTATAGGTTGCTATTTATTTTTGATTTGCTTGAAACGTCATTTAATTAGTTTGTCTTTGGAGAGGAGCGAATTAAATTGTTTTTTAATATAGATTATATAAGTTGTTATTTATAAAAAATAATAAAAGAATTAAAAATGTAGTTTTTTTAAGAATTCTTTGCCACTTTTTCGTTTCTTCTTATAATTTTAACTTAGGAAATCGTAATATGTCATTTTTTTAATTTTTGAAAAAATAAAATTTTTTAAAATTTACATAGGGATTTACCCATAAAATTTTCAATTCTGCCATTTCATCGGTCGTATCTCGAGAACGGTTAGATTTATTGGAAAAATAGTTATTAGTAAAAAGTTGCAGTTTACTAAGATGTATAATTTTTTCCATATGATTTTCCTTTATACCTGATAGTTTCGGATATATTTTAAAAAAATGACGTATAATAATTACCAAGTTTATACCTCTATATTTCGAAAACTATAAGTCCTATCGAAAGATTGTCTATTACAGAAAAGTTTGACAATTTTATTGTCTATCTACTTTGTCGGATACGTTTTTTTGTGAAAGTCTTTAATAACCGAAATAAAAATAAAAGTATAAAACAGTGTCAAATTTTGTTCTTTTTTTGCGTTTTTTTTTGTGAAAAATTTAAAAATATAGTTTATTTTAAGAATTCCTTGCCTTTTTCTCGTTTCCTCTCGTAATTTTAACATAGGAAACCGTAATATGTCACTATTTTTTAATTTTTGGAAAAATAAAATTTTTTTAAAATTTCATAAGGGTTTACCCATAAAATTTTGAATTCTGCTATTAAATCGGTCGTATCTCGAGAACGGTTAGATTTATTGAAAAAATGGTTATTAGTAAAAAGTGACAGTTTGTTAAGGTCTATAATTTTTTCTATTTGATTTTCTTTTAAACCTGATATTCCCGGAGATATTTTTAATATATTTTTAATAAATGATGTATAAAGATTACCAAGTTTAAACCCATATATTTCGAAAACTATAAGTCCTATCGAAAAATTGTTTATTATAGAAAAGTTTGACAATTTTATTGTCTATCTAATTTGTTGCATTTTGACCCCTAAAAAAATTAAAAACCGTCATGCAAATTTTTCCAATTTCCTTAGATCAAGGAAATCCTAAAGTTTTTATTCCTTTGTGTGGTTCTTTATGTTTTTATGTATACAGAATGTCCAAAAAGACTTTGTATGCGCAAATATCTTTGCCATTAATACGAATATAAACTTCATTCAGTCGGCTTTCAAGAAAATCGAAGATATTTAAATTATTGTGTCGTGCTGGTTGTGTTTGTATGTATGTATACAGGGTGTCCGAAAAGTCCTTGTATGGGCAAATACCTTTGGTATTTGTACCAAAGATAAACTTAATTGTCGGATTTAAAGCAAATCGTATATATTTGCATTTCGAGGTGAACGGATTTATATGTTTGTATACAGGTTGTCCAAATAGTATTTGTTTGAGCAAATACTCCTACTAGTACCGACATAAACCCAATTAATTCGGATTCTAAGTAAATAGACTTTATTCCTATTTAAACGTGTGGGTGTTAGTGTGAATGTATACAGGGTGTCCAAAAAGTCTTGGTATGGCCAAAAACTCCTATTAGTACTTAGATAAACTTTATTAGGTCGGATTTCACGCAGATCGAATATATTTGTATTAATATGTGTTTATGTTTGTATGTATGTATACAGGGTGTCCGAAAAGTCTTTGTATGCGCAAGTATCTTTGTCATTAGCACGAAGATAAACATAACTGAGTCTTATTTCAAGAAAATCGAAAATATTTAAATTATGGCAGAATTGAAAATTTTATGGGTAAACCCCTATGTAAATTTTCAAAAATTTTATTTTTTCAAAAATTAAAAAAAAAATGGCATATTACGATTTCCTAAGTTAAAATTATAAGAAGAAACGAAAAAATGGCAAAGAATTCTTAAAATAAATTACATTTTTAATTCTTTTATTATTTTTTATAAATAACAACTTATATAATCTATATTAAAAAACAATTTAATTCGTTCCTCTCCAAAGACAAACTTAATTAAATGACGTTTCAAGCAAATCAAAAATAAATAGCAACCTATACAATCCAAAGTATCAGTGGCGTGCCTAAAGGGCTCGCCACCAATCACTATTTAACTCGCTTCTCTCAAAAGACAAATTTAATTAAATAATGTTTTAAGCAAATAAGAAATAAATAATAAATATATAATATAAATTATAATAATAATAATAAATAATAATAATAAATATAAATAATAAATTATACAATCAAAATTAAATAAAAATTTAATTCGCTCCTCTCAAAAGACAAACTTAATTAAATGACGTTTCAAGCAAATCAAAAATAAATAACAACTTAATTCGCTCCTCTCCAAAGACGATCTTAATTAAATGACGTTTCAAGCAAATCAAAAATAAATAGCAACCTATACAATCAAAATTAAATAACAGATTACTATTTAACTCGCTCCTCTTAAAAACAGAATTATTTAATTGAATGGCGTTCCTAGCAAATCGAAGATAAAAATTAAAATTTTACACTCGCAACATAATAACGATTTCATTTTAAGGCCTGATTATATCCCCAAGGGATAGCGTTGAAAAAGTTGGAAGAAATTAGATAGGAAAAGATACAGAGTGATTCGAATGTAGAGACGTCATGAAAAAAAATTGTCAAAAACCGAAATTTAATTATCAATTGCTCCTTTCCTATTAGGAATAAAGGAACTAAAAAATACGTTCGTAACATATTTCGGCGAGCTCTTTCCGGTAGGGCACATGGAATTTCGATTTGAATCCATTTTGACCCCCAAAAAATTAAATTCCGTCAAAAAATTTCATGAAAAAACGTAATTGTCAGTTTTTCCCAAATTTTTCCAATTTCCAGTCGTTTTAGGTATAGGTAAATGTATTGCAAAAAGAAAGTATTTGAGATTCTTTAGTTTTATGTTCAAATACGTGTTTCTGTCCGAAGTTCTGGTTTCGACTTATTCAGTGCCAAAGTGGGGTCTACAAAGGGCATTTTTCGACATAAAAGAATTCAAAAGAATTACTTCCCATTTTCCGAATACCGCCAATTTCAACAGGGTTCGGAACACCCCGGTCTTCTACAACCTCTGAAAATTTAAATCGATTTAATTTACTTTTGCGACCTGTAATCGATTTCAACGGAAATCGCTGAAATTTCGACTTTGACATTTAATAACTCCGAAACGGAACACCCTGTAAAACTGAATTTTTTACCGAAGCTAGCTGCACTATCCCTATATTAACCCAGAAAATTTGATTGCCCCCCCTCTAACCGTTTTCGAGAAAAAAAATTGAAAAGGTGAAAATGTCGAAACGGACGACAACATACGCACATACATCCGCACATACATACACACAACTTTTTTCCAAGCAGGGGGTATATAGACCGCTCGGCGGGCGGTCTATAACTAGTATGCGTAGACCGCCTAATCGCCCCCCGAGGGGGCTCTATAAAGTAGGTAATATCATCATTGTCATACCCTGAAAGTTTCGTGTTTCTAGAGCATGTATTAAGGAAGATATCACACTCCTTCGGACTTATGATGCAGAATAGACTGCCCCTCATAACCGTGTCGCTACACACATACAAATACCACACGTAGAAACTATTTTGCCAACAAAACACTTTTGGGACACCCTGTATACATACATACAAACATAAACACATATTATTCAAATGTATTCGATTTGCGTGAAATCCGACCTAATAAAGTTTATCTAAGTAATAATAGGAGAATTTGCCCATACCAAGACTTTTTGGACACCCTGTATACATTCACACTAACACCCACACGTTTAAATAGGAATATAGTCGATTTACTGAAAATCCGAATTAAGTAGGTTTATCTCGGTACTAGTAGAAGTATTTGCCCATACCAAGACTTTTCGGACACCCTGTATACATACATACAAAGATAAACACATATTAATACAAATATATTCGATTTGCCTAAAATCCGACCTAATAAAGTTTATCTAAGTAATAATAGGAGTATTTGCCCATACCAAGACTTTTCGGACACCCTGTATACATTCAAACTAACACCCACACGTTTAAATAGGAATATAGTCGATTTACTTAAAATCCGAATTAAGTAGGTTTATCTCGGTACTACAGAAGTATTTGCCCATACCACGACTTTTCGGACACCCTGTATACATACATACAAAGATGAACACATTAATACAAATATATTCGATTTGCGTGAAATCCAACCTAATAAAGTTTATCTAAGTAATAATAGGAGTATTTGCCCATACCAAGACTTTTTGGACACCCTGTATACATTCAAACTAACACCCACACGTTTAAAGAGGAATATAGTCGATTTACTTAAAGTCCGAATTAAGTAGGTTTATCTCGGTACTAGTAGAAGTATTTGCCCATACCAAGTCTTTTCGGACACCCTGTATACATACATACAAACATAAACACATATTAATACAAATATGATATTCGATTTGCGTGAAATCCGACCTAATAAAGTTTATCTAAGTAATAATTGGAGTATTTGCCCATACCAAGACTTTTCGGACACCCTGTATACATTCAAACTAACACCCACACGTTTAAATAGGAATATAGTCGATTTACTTAAAATCCGAATTAAGTAAGTTTATCTCGGTACTACTAGAAGTATTTGCCCATACCAAGTCCTTTCGGACACCCTATATACACACACAAACATAAACACATATTAATACAAATATATTCGATTTGCGTGAAATCCGACCTAATAAAGTTTATCTAAGTACTAATAGGAGTATTTGCCCATACCAAGATTTTTGGACACCCTGTATACATTGACACTAAGACCCACACGTTTAAATAGGAATATAGTCGTTTTACGTAAAATCCCACCTAATTAAATTTATCTTGGTACCTACTAGTAGAAGTATTTGCCCACACTAAGACTTTTCGGACACCCTGTATACGTATATACAACACAAATAAAAACAAATATAGTCGATGTACTTAAAATATTAATTAGTTAAGTTTATCTTGGCACTAGTGGAAGTATTTGCCCATACTAAGACTTTTAGGACACACTGTATACAAACGTATAAATCCGTACACATAGAAATGCAAATATATACCTACGATTTGCTTTAAATCCGACAATTGAGTTACTATTTGTACAAAAGGCAAAGGTATTTGCCCATTCAAAGACCATACCAAGATTTTTGGACACCCTGTATACATTCACACTAAGACCCACACGTTTAAATAGGAATATAGTCGTTTTACGTAAAATCCCACCTAATTAAATTTATCTTGGTACCTACTAGTAGAAGTATTTGCCCTTACTAAGACTTTTGGGACACCCTGTATACGTATATACAACACAAATAAAAACAAATATAATCGGTTTGCCTGAAATTCGGTTTAATTACATTTATCCTGGACTACTAGGAGTATTTGCTCCAACCAAGACTTTTTGGGCAGCCTGTATACAGACATATATGTAAATCCGTACACATATAAATGGAAATAAATACGATTTGCTTTAAATCCGAAAATTAAGTTTATATTTGTACAAATAGCAAAGGTATTTGCCAATACAAACTTTTGTACTTTTCGGACACCCTGTAGACATATATACAATCACGCACATGCTGGAAGATATAAAATGTATTTTCGAATTGTTCTGGTTACTTTAAAACGATCCGAATCAATTCTTTTCCCTAAAATTAAATTAAAATGATTTAATAATAATTAATATATTGCCCCAAAGGTATACACGCTTATGCTTCGGAATAAATGCATATTTTTGGATATTATTAACTTTATAACAAATATTTCGATGCCACTGAGCGCAATATTAGAATCTTCAATGATGTCTTGTAGCGTCATCGGAAAATCGATAAAATTTGCATTTAAAGCCAAATTTATCCAATGCAATGTCTTTCTACCGAAAGTATAAGGTCCCTAATTCCCTTGCCCGGTAAATTTCAAGCCGAAATTGGTCCAGACTGCTTCCAATCTCCCAAGGAAAACTGGCATTTTTGCGACATTTTGACAGCTCATATTTAACTTCGATATAAAGCGTCATAATTCAATTGTTTTTTTCCATGGCATGGTTTAAAATTCGCAGTTTTTAAAATTTTTCCTTCACCGAATGAAGAAAACCTATTTATTTATAACTTTAACGCAAAAATATGGAGTTTTAATTAGTTAGCAGTGTTCTCAGATGATGACGGAAGAAAATAAACCAAAAAAGAGCTGTTAAATAAGAGAAATAATACATAATAATGCCATTTAAAGATGAATTTTGATGGAAAAAAACAGAAAAAATGTGTTTTTACCCCCTAAGGATCACCCATTCGGGAATCATTTTAAAGCCTGATTATATCCCCAAGGGATAGCGTTGAAAAAGTTGGAAGAAATTAGATAGGAAAAGATACAGAGTGATTCGAATGTAGAAATGTCATGAAAAAAAATGGTCAAAAACCGAAATTTAATTATCAATTGCTCCTTTCCTATTAGGAATAAAGGAACCAAAAAATACGTTTCTAACGTATTTCGGCGAGCTCTTTCCGATAGGGCACATGGAATTTCGATTTGAACCCATTTTGACCCCCAAAAAATTAAATTCCGTCAAAAAATTTCATGAAAAAACGTAATTTCCAGTTTTTCCCAAATTTTTCCAATTTCCAGTCGTTTTAGGTATAGGTAAATGTATTGCAAAAAGAAAGAATTTGAGATTCTTTAGTTTTATGTTCAAATATGTTTTTCTGCCCGAGGCTCCGGCTTCGACTTATTCAGTGCCAAAGTGGGGTCTACAAACAGCATTTTTCGACATAAAAAAATTCAAAAAAATTACTTCCCATTTTCCGAATACCGCCAGTTTCAATAGGGTTCTGAAGCTGCCGGTCCTCTACAACCACAAAAAATTTAAATCGATTTAGTTAAGTTTTGCGACCTGTAATCGATTTCAACGGAAATCGCTGAAATTTCGACTTTGACGTTTAATAACTCCGAAACGGAACACGCTGTATAACTGAATTTTTTACCGAAGCTAGCCGCACTATCCCTCTATTAACCCAGAAAATTTGGTTGCCCCCCCTCTAACCGTTTTCGAGAAAAAAAATTGAAAAGGTGAAAATATCGAAACGGACGACAACATACGTCCGCACATACATCCGCACATACATACACACATTTTCCTGACCAACGGCTCGGTATATAGACCGCTCGGCGGGCGGTCTATAACTAGGGTGCATAGACCGCCTAATCGCCCCCGAGGGGGATAAGGTCGGTAATATCATCATTGTCACGCCCTGAAAATTTCGTGTTGCTAGGCCTTGTATTAAGGAAGATATCACACTCCTTCGGACTGATGATGGAGAATAGACCGCCCTTCGTAACCGCATCGCTACATACATACAAACACCTACACGTAGAAACTATTTTTGCCAACAAAACGAATTTTCGGACACCCTGTATACATACATACAAACATAAACACATATTAATACAAATATATTCGATTTGCGCAAAATCCGACCTAATAAAGTTTATCTAAGTACTAATAGGAGTCTTTGGCCATACCAAGACTTTTTCGACACCCTGTATACATTCACACTAACACCCACACGTTTAAATAGGAATAAAGTCTATTTACTTAAAATCCAAATTAATTGGGTTTATCTCGGTACTAGTAGAAGTATTTTCTCAAACAAATACTATTTGGACAACCTGTATACAAGCATATAAATCCGTACACCTCGAAATGCAAATATATTCGATTTGCTTTAAATCCGACAATTAAGTTTATCTTTGGTACATATAGCAAAGGTATTTGCCCATACAAGGACTTTTCGGACACCCTGTATACATACATACAAACACAACCAGCACGACACATAATAATTTAAATATCTTAGATTTTCTTGAAAGCCGACTGAATGAAGTTTATATTCGTATTAATGGCAAAGATATTTGCGCATACAAAGTCTTTTTGGACATTCTGGATACATAAAAACATATAAAGAACCACACAAAGGAATAAAAACTTTAGGATTTCCTTGATCTAAGGAAATTGGAAAAGTTTGCATGACGGTTTTTAATTTTTTTAGGGGTCAAAATGCAACAAATTAGATAGACAATAAAATTGTCAAACTTTTCTATAATAAACAATTTTTCGATAGGACTTATAGTTTTCGAAATATATAGGTTTAAACATGGTAATTTTTATACATCATTTATTAAAAATATCTCCGGGAATATCAGGTTTAAAAGAAAATCAAATAGAAAAAATTATAGACCTTAACAAACTGTCTCTTTTTACTAATTACCATTTTTTCAATAAATCCATCCGTTCTCGAGATACGACCGATTTAATAGCAGAACTCAAAATTTTATGGGTAGACCCTTATGAAAATTTTCAAAAATTTTATTTTTCCAAAAATTAAAAAATAGTGACATATTACGGTTTCCTATGTTAAAATTACGAGAGGAAACGAAAAAAAGGCAATTCTTAAAATAAACTATATTTTTAATTTTTAAATTTTTCACAAAAAACCGCAAAAAAACGAAAAAAATTTGACACTGTTTTATACTTTTATTTTTATTTCGGTTATTAAAGGCTTTCACAAAAAAATGTATCCGACAAATTAGATAGACAATAAAATTGTCAAAATTTTCTGTAATAGACAATTTTTCGATAGGACTTATAGTTTTCGAAATATAGAGGTATAAACTTGGTAATTATTATACGTCATTTTTTAAAAATATATCCGAAACTATCAGGTATAAAGGAAAATCATATGGAAAAAATTATACATCTTAGTAAACTGCAACTTTTTACTAATAACTATTTTTCCAATAAATCTAACCGTTCTCGAGATACGACCGATGAAATGGCAGAATTGAAAATTTTATGGGTAATTTTATTTTTTCAAAAATTAGAAAAAATGACATATTACGATTTCCTAAGTTAAAATTATAAGAAGAAACGAAAAAATGGCAAAGAATTCTTAAAATAAATTACATTTTTAATTCTTTTATTATTTTTTATAGATAACAACTTATATAATCTATATTAAAAAACAATTTAATTCGTTCCTCTCCAAAGACAAAGTTAATTAAATGACGTTTCAAGCAAATCAAAAATAAATAGCAACCATACAATCCAAAGTATCAGTGGCGTGCCTAAAGGGCTCGCCACCAATCACTATTTAACTCGCTCCTCTCAAAAGACAAATTTAATTAAATAGTGTTTTAAGCAAATAATAAATAAATAATAAATTATATAATCAAAATTAAATAAAAATTTAATTCGCTCCTCTCAAAAGACAAACTTAATTAAATGACGTTTCAAGCAAATCAAAAATAAATAGCAACCTATACAATCAAAATTAAATAACAGATTACTATTTAACTCGCTCCTCTTAAAAACAGAATTATTTAATTGAATGGCGTTCCTAGCAAATCGAAGATAAAAATTAAAATTTTACACTCTCGCAACATAATAACGATTTTCGCCACTCCGATCTTTTCTAGCGTAAAAATCACGATATTATCGATTAAAAAAAATAAAAATCGATTCCTGAAGAAATAGTCGAGAGGGACGAAAATGTATGTGCTTTTGTGGAAGCAAATGAGCCATGCTCTAGCATCCAAATTTCTCAATAAATTGGCATTCCAGACCGCACAGTTAGACATGTTTTAAAAAAGCATGGGTATAAATCCTACAAAATTAAAACTACCCTATTGAAACTGGCGGTATTCGGAAAATGGGAAGTAAATCTTTTGAATTCTTTATGTCGAAAAATGCCGTTTGCAGACCCCTCTTTGGCGCTAAAGAACGTGATGCCGGAACGTCGGACAGAAAAACGGATTTGAACATAAAACTAAAGAATCTCAAATATTCTTTTTACAATATATTTACCTATACCTAAAATAAATTTCAACTCTCCAACTCAATAAATAACGGAAATCGCAAATTATTCGTCGTCACGGCAACGGAAAATCAAAATTATTTTCACTTAAAAAAGTAGCTTACTTCCTTCCCTTTCGATTGCCACTTCAGTCGTTTCAATCAGATAAGCCGTGCGTGAGTTAGAAATTGGCAACTTTATCCTTAATCGTTGCTATAGAAACCATGGGAATCGATATTTACAGATATATTTTTGAATGATTGACCGAATTCTTCCCAGATATTAAATTTCAACTCTCCAACTCAATAAATAACGGAAATCGCAAATTAGTCGTCGTCACGGCAACGAAATATCAAAATTATTTTCACATAACAAAGTGGCTTACTCCATTCCATTTCGATTGCCACTTCAGTCGTTTCAATCAGATAGGCCGTGCGTGAGTTAGAAATTGTCAACTTTATTCTCAATCGTTGCTATGCCAACCATGGAAATCGATGTTTACAGATATATATTTGAATGAGTTCCCGAATTCTTCCCAGATATCAAATTTCAATTATCCAACTCAATACATTACGGAAGTAGCAAATTATTCGTCGTCACGGCAACGGAAAATCAAAATTATTTTCACATAACAAAGTAGCTTACTTCCTTCCCTTTCGATTGCCACTTCAGTCGTTTCAATCAGATAAGCCGTGCGTGAGTTAGAAATTGTCAACTTTATCCTTAATCGTTGCTATAGAAACCAAGGGAATCGAGTCTTACAGATATATTTTTGAATGATTGACCGAATTATTCCCAGACATCAAATTTCAACTCTCCAACTCAATCAATAACGGAAATCGCAAATTATTCGTCGTCACGGCAACGGAAAATCAAAATAATTTTCACATAAAAAAGTAGCTTACTTCCTTCCCTTTCGATTGCCACTTCAGTCGTTTCAATCAGATAAGCCGAGCGTGAGTTAGAAATTGTCAACTTTATCCTCAATCGTTGCTATGCCAACCATGGGAATCGATTTTTACAGATATATTTTTGAATGATTTACCGAATTCTTCCCAGATATCAAATTTCAACTATCCAACTCAATACACTACGGAAATAGCAAATTATTCGTCGTCACGGCAACGGAAAATCAAAATTATTTTCACATAAAAAGTAGCTTACTCCCTTCCCCTTCGAATGCACTCGTTTCAATCAGATAAGCCGTGCGTGAGTTAGAAATTGGCAACTTTATCCCTAATCGTTGCTATAGAAACCACGCGAATCAAAATTTTACACATATAATTTTAAATGATTGACCCGTCATTGTGATTTACCCCATATACTACCTAATGGGATAAAACCATTCTGTGATGCCTTGCAGCGTCACCTATATATTGTTAAAAATGGTACTGAATGCCCAATTTTTCAAGTTATATGTTCCGGAATTCACACGGGAAGGTCTATAGGGGCCTTGCCCTGTATTTTTCAAGCCCAAAACGGTCCAGATACCCTAAAATTCTCGCAAGAAAAACTTGCATTTTGGCGACATTTAGACCCTTAATATAAGAATACATTTCTCCGTATAAAACAGATTTTGAAATCCATTTGCAGGGTCTCAGAAAGATAAAAAAATTGGTATTTAATGCTTAAATCGTCCAATGAAATGCACCGTAATTAAAAATATAAAGTCCATTCTGTCTTTTCCATGTATATTCCAAGCCGAAATGGGCCCAGGATCTTTCCAAAATCACTACAAATACTGACATTTTTGCATAATTCTGACAGGTCATATTTTTTAATTTCGACGTAAAGATAGGCTGCTTCAACTGATTTTCCAAGGCAGACTATTAGAATATGCATTGTTTAAAATTTTTCCTGCACCGATGCTAAAATTGCTATTTATTTATAACTTTAACGAAAAAATTTGGAATTTTAATTAGTTAGGAGTGTTCTCAGATGATGGGGTAGGAAATAATCCAAAAAAGAGCTGTTGAATAAGCGAGATAATATACAGGGTGACGCGGATCTAAATGTACATACGATACCATAAGATAGAGACCACCTTGGGGGTTCTAAATCACCCACATTTAGTAGTCCAATCTCTAACCTTTACCGAGATACAGGGAGTTTTATAAGTTTTGCCTAAAATTTATTTTTGTAATATTTCTGTAAGCACTTGAAATAAAAAATTCATAATGGGTAAGAATATTTTGAACAATTTGTGGGTTTAAAATGCCATATGCAAAAGTTCTAAAATCCAGGTCCGTACTTAAAATAAAATTAGTTTTTATTTTTTTTTAAATTCAACACCCTGTATATCGGATTTTTGAAACTTGTAATTTCTACTCCAAACAAGCATAAACATATGATTCTATTGACATGGTTTTCAAAGTTGCCGCACTTACCACGAAGTCATAAAAATAGGCGTTTTTGAGAAATCAATGAGAAAGTACATTTCAAATAAACAAAATCTGCTAAAAAATAGTTGGTAGCCTTAGAAAAGTGTCCATATTGACTAGAAATATTATGCACTACTTGTCGGATTAAAATGACATACGAAAGTGATAGAATCCAGGTCCTCACTTAAATAATAGGCCCATTTGTAATGTCCGAAATTTGACACACTGTACATCAAATTTTGAAAAACAAATGCATTTGGAACGAGCATAAAAACTGAAATTATTGACATGATATTCAAAGTTGCCACACTTATTACTTTATCGTAGAAAAGAGTAATTTTGAAAATCTACATTTAGGTAAATTGTTTTATTAACAGTATTAATGGTTAAAAACAATAAGGATTGAATTCAAAAAATTGGGAATAAATATTAATACCTAGAAGTGTGAAGAAGTCAATGGCGGTCATTTTGAAAATCTTCTAAAATAATTTATTTTATTGTTAAATTATGTGTTTTTGAGGAACAGTATGCCTTGTACTATGTATGATTATCTTTGTGTTATTTTAATTAATTGTTGTTGATTTAAGTTTATTTTAAGTTGTTCTAGGTATTAATATTTATTCCCAATTTTTCGAATTCAATCCTTATTGTTTTTAACCATTAATACTGTTAATAAAACAATTTACCTAAATGTAGATTTGCAAAAGTCCTATTTTCTACGATAAAGTAATAAGTGTGGCAACTTCGAACATCATGTCAATAATTTCAGTTTTTATGCTCGTTCCAACTGCATCTTTTTTTCAAAATTTGATGTACAGGGTGTCAAATTTCGAAAATTACAAATGGGCCTATTATTTAAGTGAGGACCTGGATTCTATCACTTTCGTATGCCATTTTAATCCGACAAGTAGTGCATAATATTTCTAGTCAATATGGACACTTTTCTAAGGCTACCAACTATTTTTTAGCAGATTTTGTTTATTTGAAATGTACTTTCTCATTGATTTCTTAAAAAGGCCTATTTTTTATGACTTCGTGGTAAGTGCGGCAAGTTTGAAAACCATGTCAATAGAATCATATGTTTATGCTTGTTTGGAGTAGAAATTACAAGTTTCAAAAATCCGATATACAGGGTGTTGAATTAAAAAAAAAAAAAAAACTAATTTTATTTTAAGTACGGACCTTGATTTTAGAACTTTTGCATATGGCATTTTAAACCCACAAATTGTACAAAATATTCTTACCCATTATGAATTTTTTATTTCAAGTGTTTACAGAAATATTACAAAAATAAATTTTAGGCAAAACTTATAAAACACCCTGTATCTCGGTAAAGGTTAGAGATTGGACTACTAAATGCGGGCGATTTAGAACCCCCAAGGTGGTCTCTATCTTATGGTATCGTATGTACATTTAGATCCGCGTCACCCTGTATAATAATGCGATGAATTTTGGTTGAAAAAATTAGAAAAAATGAGTTTTTACCCCCTAAATGCGGTCCTGGATCATCCATTCGGGATTCATTTTAAAGCCTGATTATATCCCCAAGGGATAGGGTTGAAAAAGTTGTAAGAAATTAGATAGGAAAAGATACAGAGTGATTCAAATGTAGAGATGCCATGAAAAGAAATGGTTAAAAACCGAAATTTAATTATCGATAGCTCCGTTCCTATTGAGAATTAAGGAACCAAAAAATACGTTTACAACGTAGTTCGGCGAGGTCTTTCCGATGAGGTACATGGGATTTCGATTTGAATCCATTTTAACCCCGAAATAATTAAAAACCGTCAACAATTTGTACGAAAAAACGTAATTTCCACTTTTTCCCAAATTTTTCCAATTTCCAGTGGTTTTAGGTATAGGTAAATGTATTGCAAAAAGAAAGTATTTGAGATTCTTTAGTTTTATGTTCAAATACGTTTTTCTGTCCGAGGTTCCGGCTTCACGTTATTTAGGGCCAAAAAGGGGTCTACAAAGGGCATTTTTCGACATAAAAAAATTTAAAAGAATTACTTACCATTTTCCGAATACCGCTAATTTCAATAGGGTTCGGAAGACCCCGGTCCTCTACAACCTTCGAAAATTTAAATCGATTTAATTAACTTTTGCGACCTGTATCGTGTATCATACGAAATCGCGGAAATTTCGACTTTAACGTTTAATAACTCCGAAATGCGACACCCTGTATAACTGAATTTTTTATCGAATCTAGATGCACTATCCCTCTATTAACCCAGAAAATTTGATCGTTCCCCTCTAACCGTCTTCGAGAAAAAATTTGATAATGTGAAAATATCGGATTCTACAGCAACCGACACACATTTTTCACGGACGGGGCGTTATAGAGACCGGCCTGAAAGGCGGTCTCAACTAGCATGCGTAGAGCGCCTAATCGCCCCCCGATGGTGCTCTATAAGGTCGGTAATATCATCATTGTCATGCCCTGAAATTTTCGTGTTTCTAGGCCATGTATTAAGGAAGATATCACACTCCTACGGACTGATGATGCAGAATAGAGCGCCCTTCGTAACCGTATCGCTATATACATACAAACACCTATTACATATAAATACAGTATATACGATTTCGCTGAAACCCTACTAAATTAAGCTTGTCACCTTTCGATCGGCTTGGAACCATACATTAGATAACATCATCTTCCTGAAATGGTCGAGCTGGATGAAGATTGGTGGCGAGCCCTTCGGGCACGCCACTGATGTCTCAATGGAAAAAAATTGTGCATACATATTATGAACGTCGCTTCTTTCAATCTAAGAAGCCGTTTGCGAGTTGTAAGTTGTTAACTTTACCCCTAATCGTTGCTATGGCAATCATTAAAATTGAAAATTGCAAAAATATTTTTCAATGATTGACCGAATTCTACTTAGATGCGAAATTTCTACTCTGCAACTCAATAAATAACGGAGAAATCAAATTGATCGTCGTCATGACTACCAAAAATCGAAATTATTTTCAAATAAAAAAGTAGTTTACTTCCATCCCTTTCGATAGCCACCTCACTCGTTCCAATCGCAGAAGGCGTCCGCGAGTTATAAATTGTCAACTTTATCCTTAATCGTTGCTATGCCAACCATGGGAATCGATTTTTCCAGATATATTTTTGAATGATTGACCGAATTCTTCAGAGATATCAGTTTTCAACTTTCCAAGTCAAAATTATTTTCACATAAAAAAGTACTGTACTTTCTAACATGTCGATCGTCACTTTACTCGTTTCAATCAGATAAGCCGTTCGCGAGTTAAAAATGATCAACTTTATACTCAATCGTTGCTATGGTAATCATCGGAATCAAAATTTTTAAAAATATTTTTGAATGATTGGCCGAATTCTACCCAGATATCAAATTTCAACTCTTCAACTCAATAAATAATGGAAATAGCAAACTGTTCGTCTTCATGGCAACGAAATGTCATAATTATTTTCACATAAAGAAGTAGCTTACTTCGTTCCCTTTCGATTGCCACCTCACTCGTTTCAATCAGATCAGCCGTACGTGAGTTAGAAATTGTCAACTTTATCCTTAATCGTTGCTATAGAAACCATGCTAATCAAAATTTACACATATAATTTTGAATGATTGACCGAATTCTTCCCATATATCAAATTTCAACTCTCTAACTCAATCAATATCGGAAATAGCAAATTTTTCGTCGTCATGCCAACGAAATGTCGAAATTATTTTCAAATACAATAGCTTACTTCCTCCCCTTTCGATTGCCACATCACTCTTTTCAATCGAATAAGCCATTCCCAATTAATAACAAATCTACGCAAAATTTAAATCAGACCCGTCATTGTGATTTACCCCGTATATTACCTAATGGAATAAAGCCTTTCTATGATGCTTTGCCGCGTCATCGAAAAATTGTTAAAATTGGTATTTAATGACTAATTGTTCAAATTATTTGTTCCGGAATCCACACGGGAAGGTCTACAGAGGCATTGCCCGGTATTTGTCAAGTCGGAAACGGTTCAGAAACCATAAAATCTCGCAAGAGAAACTGACATTTTTGCGACATTTCGACCCTTCATATTTTAATACATTTCTCCGTATGAAAGTGATTTTGACATGCATTTGCAGCGCCTCAGAAAGATAAAAAAATTGGTTTTTAATGCTTACATCGTCCAATGAAATGTATTGTAATTAAAAATATAAAGTCCGTTTTACCTTTGCCATGTATATTTCAAGCCGAAATCGGTCCAGGAAGCTTCCAATATCGCTACAAAAACTGTTATTTTCATGACATTTTGACAGGTCATATTTTAATTTCGATGTTCAATTGTTTTTTCAAGGCACTGTTTTAATATATGTACTTTTTAAAATTTTTCCTGCAGCGATGCGAAAAAAGGTATTTATTTATAACTTTAACGAAAAAATATGGAATTTTAATTAGTTAGAAGTGTTCTCAGATGATAAGGGATGAAAATAAATCAAAAAAGAGCTGGTAAATATGAGAAATAATACATAATAATGCCATTTAAAGATGAATTTTGATGCAAAAAAACAGAAAAAATTAGTTTTTACCCCCTAAATCCGGTCCTGAATCACCCATTCGGGAATCATTTTAAAGCCTGATTATATCCCCAAGAGATAGCGTTGAAAAAGTTGGCAGAAATTAGATAGGAAAAGATACAGAGTGATTTAAATGTAGAGATGTCATGAAAAAAAATGGTTAAAAACCAAAATTTAATTATCGATTGCTCCTTTCCTATTAAGAATTAAGGAACCAAAAAATATGTTTATAACGTAGTTCGGCGAGGTCTTTCCGATAAGGTACATGAGATTTCGATTTGGATTCATTTTGACCCCTGAAAAAATTGACAACCGTCAAAAATTTGCTTGAAAAATCGAAATTTCCACTTTTTCCCAAATTTTTCCAATTTCCAGTAGTTTTAGGTATAGGTAAATGTATTGCAAAAAGAAAGTATTTGAGATTATTTAGATTTATGTTCAAATACGTTTTTCTGTCCGATGTTCCGGCTTCAACTTATTAAGCGCCAAAAAGTGCTCTACAAAGAGCATTTTTCGACATAAAAAAATTCAAAAGAATTACTTCCCATTTTCCGAATACCGCCAATTTCAATAGGGTTCGGAAGACCCCGGTCTTCTACAACCTCCGAAAATTTAAATCGATTGAATTAACTTTTGCGGCCTGTATCGTGTATCATACGAAATCGCGGAAATTTCGACTTTGACGTTTAATAGCTCCGAAACGCGACACCCTGTATAACTGAATTTTTTATCGAAGCTAGATGCACTATCCCTCTATTAACCCAGAAAATTTGATTGCGCCAGCTATAACCGTTTTCGAGAAAAAAAATCGAAAAAGTACAAATGTCAAAACCAACGACAAAACACGGCCATACATACATACACACATACACACATTTTCCTGACCAAAGGCTCGGTATATAGACCGCTCGGCGGGCGGTCTATAATAGGGTGCATAGAGCGCCTAATCGCCCCTGAGGGGGCTCTATAATGTCGGTAATATCATCATTGTCATGCCCTGAATGTTTCGTGTTTCTAGGCCATGTATTAAGGAAGATATCACACTCCTACGGACTGATGATGCAGAATAGAGCGCCCTTCGTAACCGTATCGCTATATACATACTAGGGTGCATAGACCGCCTAATCGCCCTTGAGGGGGCTCTATAACGTCGGTAATATCATCATTGTCATGCCCTGAAAATTTCGTCTTCCTACGCCATGTATTAAGGAAGATATCACACTCCTACGGACTGATGATGCAGAATAGAGCGCCCCTCGTAACCGTATCGCTATATACTTACAAACACCTATTATATATAAATACAATATATACGATTTCGCTGAAACCCTACTAAATTAAGCTTGTCATCTTTCGATCGGCTTGGAACCCTAAATTAGATAACATCATCTTCCTGAAATGGTCGAGCTGGATGAAGATTGGTGGCGAGCCCTTCGGGCACGCCACTGATGTCTCAATGGAAAAAAATTGTGCATACATATTATGAACGTCGCTTCTTTCAATCTAAGAAGCCGTTCGCGAGTTGTAAGTTGTTAACTTTACCCCTAATCGTTGCCATGGCAATCATTAAAATTGAAAATTGCAAAAATATTTTTCAATGATTGACCGAATTCTACTTAGATGCGAAATTTCTACTCTGCAACTCAATAAATAACGGAGAAATCAAATTGATCGCCGTCATGACTACCAAAAATCGAAATTATTTTCAAATAAAAAAGCAGTTTACTTTCATCCCTTTCGATAGCCACCTCACTCGTTCCAATCGCAGAAGGCGTCCGCGAGTTATAAATTGTCAACTTTACCCTTAATCGTTGCTATGCCAACCATGAGAATCGATTTTTCCAGATATATTTTTGAATGATTGACCGAATTCTTCCGAGATATCAGTTTTCAACTTTCCAACTCAATAAACAACGAAAATAGCAAATTGTTCATCGTCCCGGCAACGAAATGTCAAAATTATTTTCACATAAAAAAGTAGTGTACTTTCTAACATTTCGATCGTCACTTTACTCGTTTCAATCAGATAAGCCGTTCGCGAGTTAAAAATGGTCAACTTTATACTCAATCGTTGCTATGGTAATCATCGGAATCAAAATTTATAAAAATATTTTTGAATGATTGACCGAATTCTACCCAGATATCAAATTTCAACTCTCCAACTCAATAAATAATGGAAATAGCAAACTGTTCGTCGTCATGGCAACGAAATGTCAAAATTATTTTCACATAAAAAAGTAGCTTACTTCGTTCCCTTTCGATTGCCACCTCACTCGTTTCATTCAGATCAGCCGTACGTGAGTTAGAAATTGTCAACTTTATCCTTAATCGTTGCTATAGAAACCATGCGAATCAAAATTTACACATATAATTTTGAATGATTGACCCAATTCTTCCCATACGTCAAATTTCAACTCTCTAACTCAATAAATATCGGAAATAGCAAATTTTTCGTCGTCATGCCAACGAAATGTCGAAATTATTTTCAAATAAAATAGCTTACTTCCTCCCCTTTCGATTGCCACATCACTCTTTTCAATCGAATAAGGCGTTCTCAATTAATAACAAATCTAAGCAAAATTTAAATCAGATCCGTCATTGTGATTTACCCCGTATAGTACCTAATGGAATAACTTTTCTATGATGCTTCGCCGCGTCATCGAAAAATTGTTAAAATTGGTATTTAATGACTAATTCTTCAAATTATATGTTCCGAAATCCACACGGGAAGGTCTATAGAGGCGTTGCCGGTATTATTCAAGCCGAAAACGGTTCAGGAACCCTAAAAACTTGCAAGAAAAACGGACATTTTTGCGACATTTTGACACTTCATATTTTACTACATTTCTCCGTATAAACCTGATTTTGCAATGCATTTGCAGGGCCTTAGCAATATCAATGAAATTGGTATTTAATGCTTAAATCGTCCAATGAAATGTACCCTAATTAAAAATATAAAGTCCGTTTTACCTTTGCCATGTATATTCCAAGCCGAAATCGGTCCAGGAACCTTCCAAAATTGCAACAAAAACTGGTATTTTCATGACATTTTGACAGGTCATATTTTAATTTCGATGTAAAGATAGTCCGTTCAATTGTTTTTTCAAGGCAAGGCCTTTAATATATGTACTTTTTAAAATTTTTCCTGCACCGACATAAAAAAATCTATTTATTTATAACTTTAACGTAAAAGATGCAATTTTACTTAGTGTGAAGTGTTCTCGGATGATGAGGGAAAAAAATAAACCAAAAAAGAACTCTTAGATAATAGAAATAATATATAATAATGCCTTTTAAAGATGAGTTTTGGTTGAAAAAAATAGAAAAAATGAGTTTTTACCCCCTAAATCCGGTCCTACATCACCCGTTCGGGATTTATTTTAAAGCCTGATTATATCCCCAAGGGATAGCGTTGAAAAAGTTGGAAGAAATTAGATAGGAAAAGATACAGAGTGATTCGAATGTAGAGATGTCATGAAAAAAAACGGTTAAAAATCGAAATTTAATGATCGATTGCTCCTTTCCTATTAAGAATAAAGGAACCAAAAAATATGTTTAATACGTAGTTCGGCGAGGTCTTTCCGATAAGGTGCATGGGATTTCGATTTGAATCCATTTTGACCCCCAAAAAAATTGACAACCGTCAAAAATTTGCATGAAAAATCGTAATTTCCGGATTTTCCCAAATTTTTCCAATTTCCAGTCGTTTTAGGTATAGGTGAATGTATTTCAAAAAGAAAGTATTTGAGATTCTTTAATTTTTTGTTCAAATCCGTTTTTCTGTCCGACGCTTCGTTTTCGAGCAATGTAGAATTGAATATGGGTCTGCAAGTGCCATTTTTCGACCTAAAAAAATTCAAAAGAATTACTTCCCATTTTCCGAATACCGCCAATTTCAATAGGGTTCTGAAGCTCCCGGTCCTCTACAACCTATAAAAATTTAAATCGATTTAATTAAGTTTTGCGACCTGTATCGTGTATCATACGAAATCGCGGAAATTTCGACTTTGACGTTTAATAACTCCGAAACGCGACACCCTGTATAACTGAATTTTTTATCGAAGCTAGATGCACTATTCCTCTATTAACCCAGAAAATTTGATCGCTCCCCCTCTAACGGTTTTCGAGAAAAAAAATTGAGATTGTGAAAATGTCGAAAATGACGGCAACCGACACACACTTTTCACTCACGGGGCGTTATATAGAGCGCCTTTGGCACTCTATAATAAGGGGTATTCATTGGAGCATTCACCCTGAGATTTGTAAAACAAAACACATCCTGTACTCTCCATTTCTTTCACCCACGCATCCACACTCACTGCATCATTACTGTGTCTATGTGCTTCACTGTTAAGGTTTAACGGTTTAAACTTCTTTCGATGTTGCACAGATCTTTCTTTGTTAAAAGATGACTTCTCTCTAGGGTACCATTAATAGATTCTCTGACTTCATCTAAAATATTTTCGAATGGAATTTTTGCTGTAATTTGTACCGCTAATTTCTGTCGTTCTACTTCACTTAAATTTAGGTGCCCCAAATCATTACTGTGTCCTACATGGGTACTAACATACTACACTTCACATTTTCCATTAAATACCTTGACAGAAATTGCTGCAGGGCAGTGACCATCAATTTTTTTTGATCCCTGAGTTTTTAAATGCCTTATATTATTGCCTTTACTTTTGTAAAATGCAGTCCGATGGCAAATGTAGTTGGTCTTGATAAATGTTTTGTTTTCGTATGTTCCATAAGCATTTACAAATAGCTCATTTGTTTTGATCTCTTCTTGTGTTTTCCAAGTCGAAAATTCGTCTAAACTAGAAAAATGAAGCACTTTCGTAACAATATTTATATCGTGCTTTGTCATGAAATGTTCAAACAAATCGGATTTTGTAAAACCGAATGTATCTGAATTATTTTTACACAAGATGCAGTTTATCAGAGTTTGTTTCTTCATGACTTATCTTTTTGTGATAATTAAAATGTCGTAAATGTGTAAATTGTTTTTGACATTTCTCACATGTATAAGTGTATTGCTTTAGCTTGGCAAGTTCATTTACTTTATCTGAAACATGATTAACAGGACATTAAAAATTTTAGTTCTACAAAAGGACTACGAATTTTTTACCTTTATGATACTTCCTAACATGTTGTGTTAGGCTGGAATATCTTGTAAAAGTTTTATTGCAATCATTACATATTGCAGAAGATTTAAAAGTTTTGAGGGGAGCCAGCTCTTCTAATTTACCTAAAATAGTTAGTCCGTTAAATGCCTATCTTTTTTAATGTGCCTAGAAATAAAATTATTTCTTACCTGGGTGATTTTTTTTATATGGGCTCGTAGAGTATATCGTTCACTAAAGGTCTTATTGCAAATCTTGCAAGTTGTAGTGGTGTCCATTTCTGAATGAAAAGGTTTACCTTTACTGATGTAAATATACCTTTTTACACTCACAAAATATGAAAAAAAGTTTAATAAAACACAAATGAAAATTTACCATAACCATAAAACAGAACTCTATAATTTCTAGGTTAGGTTACATAGCGCGAAAAATACGTATATGGCGCGAAACGACCTCATACGCGAGCAACGACTGGCGAGCTTGAGTTGGCGCCTGCGCGACATTATAGCATTTTAACAAGATGGATTATTTTTTCTCTTCCAGGTAAGTAATTAAAATATTTTGTTTGTAGTATGGGTTACTTTGATTACAATACCATTGTTTTTCAAGAGAAATGCTCCGAGATGTATACCTAATCATAGTGAACTTTAGAAGGAAAGGAAGTGATGAAATTTTTCATTTATAAGCTAATAGTTAGGACACCTTATTTACTCTTTGCTGTTAAGCTTCAAAAACAAACAATTCGAATATTACACCAATGATTTCATGTGTTGCATTGAGTGCTGGACAAGACTGCCAGTAGAATTTTTAAAGTAGTGTTTCAGTGAAATCTTTTAAATAAAATACTCACAATCAGTCGTTTAAATAAAATACCTATCTTGTATTATTATGATGGCATATAACTTGTTTTCTTTAAAGCAAAAATAAGGTAAGCTACTAAAAGGTTTGGTTGGTATATATATTCCGGCAGCAATTTTCTTTTGTATCTTCATATTACGTGAAAAAAAGTTGATATGCAATTGATCAGCCTTGTACGAAAACTGTGCAATGAACATAACTTTTTTCTTGGCAATAGTAGTAATAGATCAATTGTAGCCATCATGTATTTAGTGAATTTTTCTTTTATTATACAGATAAAATTGTTGTAAAAGTAACCTTCCAGTACCTATCTTTCCTAAATAAGTTGTGTGTTATAATTTAGGTACTTAAAGTGTTAATAGTCATGTACTCATTAATTTTAGGTTTCTTGTTGAATTGTGGGTAGGATCACAACAGGCAAACAAGTATATTGCAGCAATGACTATTATGGATTTTTTTTAACAAAACAAAGAATCGAGGTACGAACCATGGTAATGTAGCTTTATTTCATATCTATAAATTTCTCAGTGGTATATTTTACAATGTCTAAGTATTAAGTGTTTGTGTTTCAGTTCTAGCGCATTAACGTCACGTCTAGGTTTTACAGCTTTCAAAACTCTAAAAAATTATTGAAAATATTCTTTTGACAAAAATTCCAATTACAGTTTCACAGAAGAATATCAGACTGTTTGAACAAACGTGACAAATATTGTAATGTATTGTATTATAAAAGCCTGAAATCCTTTTTTCTTTTTCATGTCATATGAGGAGTCCAAAAGCACAGACGAAGACTAACTTATTTGGTTTGACATTATCAAGACAAGTGACGTCTATTTTTTGATAGGATTGTGATTAAGGACTTTTTCTTAGGTATACTCAGTTTACATTGTCTTATTTCTTCTGTATGCCTTAAATTAATTTTGAGAAAATCGTGTTCTTGGTTTATGTTATATACCGGGTGTCAATGAGATCACTTTCTGGCTGCCATTTATTTAGATTTTAATCGAACAAGATGAAACTTGGCAGGAGTCACAGGCTAATAAAAAGTCACTTTTCGAGGTACTTGTCAAATTTCGACGACTTCCGGTTTAGCCAGAAGTGACTCCAACTTTGAATTTTCAAATGAGAGACCCTATATACTTCTTGATTTTTGGAATCTAGAGATCATTTTACGTACAACTGTATTATAGTTATTACTTTTTGTGTCAATTTAACATTTTTAAATCAAATTTTGTGTTTTAATCTAGAGTGCCATGACCCACCTTAAATCGTTCTAATAGACGTTTACATCTGCACAAAAATACCTACAAAATTTTATCACCTTTCATTTGTCTTACCAGAGCGTTCAAAGTTGACGAAATCACTTTTTTGATAATAACTTAAAAAAATTAAATACAACTATAACACTTTCATAGTATAATTAGATGTAGTTTTTTTATTACGAATCCAACGGTGCATCACAACATCAAAATTCTCTTGGATTTTCTAAAGAAAACTGCATTTTATTGCCATAGCCATTTGTTATGGTTTGATCAAACATGTAACTGCACGACGATCAAATATTATATCCAGTTAGCAATGACAAACAATTAAATTATAGCTGTTTAAAAAATATCGGAATAAAGCCTCAAAATATTGTTACTTTCAAACATCATTTATTTCTTCCTCATTAATATTTATAATACTTCTTTACATCTATTTACTTAAATATATTTACAGTTACATAACAATATATGTACATTTCTATACAATTGCCAGAGGGAAGCAGCCAGGCTGTGGCTGGGGCTGGTGTTGGCCAAGGGTAAGGAATTGTATTATGTTATTTACGTCGTCGGCCCCATCCGATAGCAATCTCTTGGAGCCATGTAATTTATTTTTATTTATCGAGTAATTTTTAATTTAAATGAGTTAGGCTTAAATTTTTTGTTTTATTATTACTGGAAAAAATCACCTCGAAAAAACCAGCTTGAAGAATTCAAAATATTGTTAAGTTTGCCATGGAAAACAACTGAATTCAGGATAAATTGTCTTGGATGAAATCATATCTGTCTGAGAGAATTCAGCAGGTTAGGATTGATGGACATCTATTAACCCCATTTCTTACAACTTCTGGAGTTCCACAGGGATCCCATCTAGGGCCCCTTCTATTTACTTTGTTCATTAATGATCTGTTTTCACAGCTGTCCTCTCATTCCCTGCTTTTTGCTGATGAGATGAAGGTGTTTACCCAGGTTGATTCTATGCAGGATATGGCTGACCTCCAGAATGACCTCAATTCAGTCTATGACTGGTGTCTAACTAATGAGATGTCCTTGAATATTAGTAAATGTAACTTCATGCGATTTAGTAGACGTAAAAGTGAAATTGGTCCTGTCCGATACTTTATAAATAATGTACGTGTCAAAGAAGGGAATGTTGTTAAAGATCTAGGTGTATATCTAGACACGAAGTTAAATTTCTGTGGCCATTTTGAGATAATTATAGCCAGGGCGAACAAAATGTTAGGTTTTATAAAAAGGATAAGTAAAGACTTTACATCTTTAGATGCCCTTAAGGTATTGTTTACTTCATTTGTGAGATCTATTTTGGAATTTTCTAACATAGTCTGGTCACCATATTACTCTGTTCATATAGCCAGACTAGAGAACGTACAGCGAAAATTTATTAAATACCTACGCGCGTTTTAAACTCTCTGTCAATGGAATTTATCTGAATGACGATCAGACTATGGTATACTTGGGACTTGTTCCCCTGGAGCGCAGAAGAGAATACTATGACATTTGTTTTGCGTATAAGACGTTTAATAATCACATAAATAGTCCTGAATGTTTACAGCACTTTCAAATTCATGTTCCTCTTCGTCAAACTCGTAGTATAACTCTTCTGCACCTGCCCCTTTGTCGTACTTGGTATTTATTGTATAATCCTGCCAATAGGATATCAGCAAGTGTAAATGAGTACTGTGATAGATTGGACTTCTTTAATGATGTATCATGTAGTAATTTCAAGAATCTGGCCAAAAGGACAATTTTACAATAGGTATTTGTTACTTGTAGTATGTATTTTGTATTGTCAACTTGTAAAGTGGTACGTTAATAAATAAATAAATAAATAAATGATAGAATTTTACAAATTTGCAAACAATTATTTTTTCTGGTGTTTAATATTATGTCTCTGGTTTGTGGTGAATTGTTTACAGCCACCCATTATTATTATTCAGTTTTGTCATGGCTAAGTGGATATAATATTTGATCGTCGTGCAGTTGCATATTTGATCAAACCATATAAAA
Organism: Philopedon plagiatum; assembly: GCA_963971165.1. NCBI lineage: Eukaryota > Metazoa > Arthropoda > Insecta > Coleoptera > Curculionidae > Philopedon > Philopedon plagiatum. The sequence goes on along the minus strand of OZ020192.1, from coordinate 55,444,568 downwards.
TGGATATTGCCATAAAATGTAGTTTTCTTTAGAAAGTCCAAGAGAATTTTGATGTTGTGATGCACCGCTGGATTCGTAATAAAAAACAAAAAATTTGTTTTAAAAATGGTAAATTGACACAAAAAGTAATAAAAATAATACAGTTGTACGTAAAATGATCTCTAGATTCCAAAAATCAAGAAATATACAGAGTGTCTCATTTGAAAATCTAAAGTTGGTGTCACTTCTGGCTAAACCGGAAGTCGTTGAAATTTTACAAGTACCTCGAAAAGTGTCTTTATTATAGACCGCCCGCCGAGCGGTCTATATACCGAGCCGTTGGTCAGAAAAATGTGTAGGTATGTATGTATGGCCGTATGTTGTCGTTGGTTTTGACATTTGCACTTTTTCGATTTTTTTTCTCGAAAACGGTTAGAGGTGGAGCAATCAAATTTTTTGGGTTAATAGAGAGATAGTGCATCTAGCTTCGATAAAAAATTCAGTTGTACAGGGTGTACCGTTTCGGAGTTATTAAACGTCAAAGTCGAAATTTCCGCGATTTCGTATGATACACGACACAGGTCGCAAAAGTTAATTAAATCGATTTAAATTTTCGGAGGTTGTGGAGGACCGGGAGCTTCAGAACCGTATTGAAACTGGCGGTATTCGGAAAATGGGAAGTAATTCTTTTGAATTTTTTTATGTCGAAAAATGCCGTTTGCAGACCCCACTTTGGCACTGAATAACTCGAAAACGAAACGTGGTACAGAAAAACGTATTTGAACATGAAACTAAAGAATCTCAAATACTTTCTTTTTGAAATACATTTTCCTATACCTAAAACGACTGGAAATTGGAAAAATTGGGGAAAAACTGGAAATTACAATTTTTCATGCAAATTTTTGACGGTTTTTAATTTTTTTGGGGGTCAAAATGGATTCAAATCGAAATCCCATGTGCCTTATCGGAAAGAGCTCGCCGAAAAACGTGTTTTTCATATTTTTTGGTTCCTTCATTCTTAATAGGAAAGGAGCAATCGACGATTAAATTTCGATTTTTTACGATTTTTTTTCATGACATCTCTACATTCGAATCACTCTGTATCTTTTCCTATCTAATGTTTTCCAACTTTTTCAACGCTATCCCTTGGGGATATAATCAGGCTTTAAAATGAATCCCGAACGGGTGATCCAGGACCGGATTTAGGGGGTAAAAACTCATTTTTCTGTTTTTTTCATCAAAAATCATCTTTAAAAGGCATTATTATATATTATTTCTCTTATTTAACGATTCTTTTTTGGTTTATTTTCATCCCTTATCATCTGAAAACACTTCTAACTGATTAAAATTCCATATTTTTTCGTTAAAGTTATAAATAAATACCTTTTTTCGCATCGCTGCAGGAAAAATTTTAAAAAGTACATATATTAAAAGCCTTGCCTTGAAAAATCAAATGAACGGACCCTCTTTACATCGAAATTAAAATATGACCTGTCAAAATGTCGCAAAAATGCCAGTTTTTCTTGGGAGATTGGAAGCAGTCTGTACCAACTTCGGCTTGAAATTTACCGGGCAAGGAAATTAGGGACCTTATACTTTCGGTAGAAAGACATTTCATTTGATAAATTTGACTTTAAATACAAATTTCATCGATTTTCCGATGACGCTACAAGACATCATTGAAGATTCTAATATGGAGCTCAGTGGCATCGAAATATTTGTTATAAAGTTATAATATCCAAAAATATGCATTTTAATTCCTAAGCATGAGCGTGTATAGGTATTTTGGGCCAATTTATTAATTGTTATTAAATGCTTTTAATTTAATTTTAGGGAAATGAATTGATTCGGATCGTTTTAAAGCAACCAGAACGATTCGAAAATACATTTTATATCTTCCAGCATGTGCGTGATTGTATATATGTCTACAGGGTGTCCGAAAAGTCTTTGTATGCGCAAATATCTTTGTCACTAGCACGCAGATAAACTTAACTGGGTCTTATTTAAAGGAAATCGTAAATTTTTTATTCCTTTGCGTGATTGTTTATATGTGTGTATGTATACAGAATGTCCAAAAAGTCTTTGTTTGCTCCGTATCTTTGCCATTAGAACGAAGATAAACTTAATAGAGTTTTCAAGAAAATCGAAAATATTTAAATTATTATGTGTCGTGTTGTGTTGTGTTGGTATGTATGTATACAGGGTCTCCGAAAAGCCTTTGCATGGGCAAATACCTTTGCTATTTGTACAAATATAAACTTAATTGTCGGATTTAAAGCAAATCGTATATATTTGCATTTCTATGTGTGCGGAGATATATGTCTGTATACAGGCTGTCCAAAAAGTCTTGGTTGGAGCAAATACTCCTAGTAGTACCAGGATAAATGTAATTAAACCGAATTTCAGGCAAATCCATTATATTTGTTTTTATTTGTGTTGTATATACGTATACAGGGTGTCCGAAAAGTCTTAGTATGTGCAAATACTTCTACTAGTAGGTACCAAGATAAATTTAATTAAGTGGGATTTTACGTAAATCGACTATATTCCTATTTAAACGTGTGGGTCTTAGTCTTAGTGTGAATGTATACAGGGCGTCCAAAAATCTTGGTATGGGCAAATACTCCTATTAGTACTTAGATAAACTTTATTAGGTCGGATTTCACGCAAATCGAATATATTTGTATTAATATGTGTTTATGTTTGTATGTATGTATACAGCAGGCGCGGCCCGTGAGTTTTTTTACAGGTGGGTCAACATTTTGTGGCCAACTAGTGATATCAACGCAACAAGCAAAATACACTTTTTTAATTAAGAAAGGTTTTTTAATAATGTGCCAAGAAATTATTTACCTACAAATAAACACTGCAAAAGTCATAACAGAATATTGAACATTACTACTCTTGATGTTTATGAGTTTTAGTATCACTTTTTTGTTTATGGCTTTTTTCTATGTGTTTTAATACTCTAAAATAGTAGATTTTAGCGGGTTCCGTTGTGATAAGTTTAGCGTCTCTGCAATAGATGTCGCGCCTTGTACTAAAATCCCAGAATATACACAGAACAAAATTCTGAGATAAAAGCATAATTATTTGTAAAATAAAATTAGGAACGCTGCCGAAACTCCGTTTTCTTTAATAAATACAATGCTGGCGACTAGACATAGTAATACGATATTTGTCTACGCACGTGCAGGCTGTAAGCTGTAGTAAATATGAGATTGCCAACAATCTAACAATTTTAAAAATATTTTATCGAGGAACAACTTGTTGCCAATACACCTTTTAGAGCCGATCTAATTTTTTAAATAACAAAAAATTAAAAAAAAAGTTCTTGCCCCAGCACGGATTCGAAACCGCGACCGTGAGATTAACTCGCTGCGGTTATAACGCTGCACTACGCTCGTTATATAAGAAAATCGGTCCGATATCGTTAAATAAGATGCCTAGCGCTGGCCTGACAGAAATCGTATTTATTTTATGTTTAACCACTAATAATTAATATTATTAATACGATGCAAATACAATTCGCATGTTAGGTACTAATTAGTTTTTCTTTTTCCGAACCAAATGTTTTGAAATAGTATATTTTAGGGGGCGGTTTGAGAGTATTTCCATGGTGGGAGTGGCCAGATATTATGGGTGCTCCGTCGACCAATTGTGTCTCTTTTTAACTTCCTAAAGGGCGTATGTCTGTTTCTCTCTTACTTTTAATGAATTTATATCGTCCATATAAACCTATAAGATCAATTTAAAATATGACCCAGCCCGGAGCAAGCTTGGATATCCTTTGACGATGTCTTGGCTTGATTCTTTCTTGGGGACTTTTCGCATGGAACTTTGAAACAAAAGATTATTTTTTGGTTTTAAAAAATTAAAAAATAAATTATTAGGTAGATCACTGAAAATTTTAGGTAGGTCATTGACCAAGTGACCTTATGGACGGGCCGCGCCTGGTATACAGGGTATCCGAAAAGACTTGGTATGGGCAAATACTTCTACTAGTACCGAGATAAACCTACTTAATTCGGACTTTAAGTAAATCGACTATATTCCTATTTAAACGTGTAGGTGTTAGTTTCAATGTATACAGGGTGTCCAAAAAAAGTCTTGGTATGGGCAACTACTCCTATTATCACTAAGATAAACTTTATTAGGTCGGATTTCACGCAAATCGAATATACTTGTATTAATATGTGTTTATCTTTGTATGTATGTATACAGGGTATCCGAAAAGTCTTGGTATGGGCAAATACTTCTAGTAGTACCGAGATAAACCTACTTAATTAGGATTTTAAGTAAATCGACTATATTCCTATTTAAACGTGTGGGTGTTAGTTTGAATGTATATACAGGGTGTCCGAAAAGTCTTGGTATGGGCTAATACTCCTATTATTCCCTAGATAAACTTTATTAGGTCGGATTTCACGCAAATCGAATATTATATTTGTATTAATATGTGTTTATGTTTGTATGTATGTATACAGGGTGTCCGAAAAGTCTTGGTATGGCAAATACTTCTACTAGTACCGAGATAAACCTACTTAATTCGGATTTTCAGTAAATCGACTATATTCCTATTTAAACGTGTGGGTGTTAGTGTGGTATGGGCAAATACTCCTATTATTACTTAGATAAACTTTATTAGGTCGGATTTCACGCAAATCGAATACATTTGTATTAATATGTGTTTATGTTTGTATGTATGTATACAGCAGGCGCGGCCCGTGAGTTTTTTTACAGGTGGGTCAACATTTTGTGGCCAACTAGTGATATCAACGCAACAAGCAAAATACACTTTTTTAATTAAGAAAGGTTTTTTAATAATGTGCCAAGAAATTATTTACCTACAAATAAACACTGCAAAAATCATAACAGAATATTGAACATTACTACTCTTGATGTTTATGAGTTTTAGTATCACTTTTTTGTTTATGGCTTTTTTCTATGTGTTTTAATACTCTAAAATAGTAGATTTTAGCGGGTTCCGTTGTGATAAGTTTAGCGTCTCTGCAATAGATGTCGCGCCTTGTACTAAAATCCCAGAATATAAACAGAACAAAATTCTGAGATAAAAGCATGATTATTTGTAAAATAAAATTAGGAACGCTGCCGAAACTCCGTTTTCTTTAATAAATACAATGCTGGCGACTAGACATAGTAATACGATATTTGTCTACGCACGTGCAGGCTGTAAGCTGTAGTAAATATGAGATTGCCAACAATCTAACAATTTTAAAAATATTTTATCGAGGAACAACTTGTTGCCAATACACCTTTTAGAGCCGATCTAATTTTTTAAATAACAAAAAATTAAAAAAAAAGTTCTTGCCCCAGCACGGATTCGAACCCGCGACCGTGAGATTAACTCGCTGCGGTTATAACGCTGCACTACGCTCGTTATATAAGAAAATCGGTCCGATATCGTTAAATAAGATGCCTAGCGCTGGCCTGACAGAAATCGTATTTATTTTATGTTTAACCACTAAATAATTAATATTATTAATACGATGCAAATACAATTCGCATGTTAGGTACCTAATTAGTTTTTCTTTTTCCGAACCAAATGTTTTGAAATAGTATATTTTAGGGGGCGGTTTGAGAGTATTTCCATGGTGGGAGTGGCCAGATATTATGGGTGGGCCGTCGACCAATTGTGTCTCTTTTTAACTTCCTAAAGGGCGTATGTCTGTTTCTCTCTTACTTTTAATGAATTTATATCGTCCATATAAACCTATAAGATCAATTTAAAATATGACCCAGCCCGGAGCAAGCTTGGATATCCTTTGACGATGTCTTGGCTTGATTCTTTCTTTTCGCATGGAACTTTGAAACAAAAGATTATTTTTTGGTTTTAAAAAATTAAAAAATAAATTATTAGGTAGATCACTGAAAATTTTAGGTAGGTCATTGACCAAGTGACCTTATGGACGGGCCGCGCCTGGTATACAGGGTATCCGAAAAGACTTGGTATGGGCAAATACTTCTACTAGTACCGAGATAAACCTACTTAATTCGGATTTTAAGTAAATCGACTATATTCCTATTTAAACGTGTAGGTGTTAGTTTCAATGTATACAGGGTGTCCAAAAAAAGTCCTGGTATGGGCAAATACTCCTATTATTACTTAGATAAACTTTATTAGGTCGGATTTCACGCAAATCGAATATACTTGTATTAATATGTGTTTATCTTTGTATGTATGTATACAGGGTATCCGAAAAGTCTTGGTATGGGCAAATACTCCTAGTAGTACCGAGATAAACCTACTTAATTCGGATTTTAAGTAAATCGACTATATTCCTATTTAAACGTGTGGGTGTTAGTTTGAATGTATATACAGGGTGTCCGAAAAGTCTTGGTATGGGCTAATACTCCTATTATTCCCTAGATAAACTTTATTAGGTCGGATTTCACGCAAATCGAATATTATATTTGTATTAATATGTGTTTGTTTGTATGTATGTATACAGGGTGTCCGAAAAGTCTTGGTATGGCAAATACTTCTACTAGTACCGAGATAAACCTACTTAATTCGGATTTTCAGTAAATCGACTATATTCCTATTTAAACGTGTGGGTGTTAGTGTGGTATGGGCAAATACTCCTATTATTACTTAGATAAACTTTATTAGGTCGGATTTCACGCAAATCGAATACATTTGTATTAATATGTGTTTATGTTTGTATGTATGTATACAGGGTGTCCGAAAAGTTTTTTGTTGGCAAAAATAGTTTACACGGTTACGAAGGGCGGTCTATTCTGCATCATCAGTCCGAAGGAGTGTGATATCTTCCTTAATACATGCTCTAGAAACACGAAACTTTCAGGGCATGACAATGATGATATTACCGACTTTATGGAGCCCCCTCGGGGGCGATTAGGCGGTCTACGCATCCTAGTTATAGACCGCCTTTCAGACCGGTCTATATACCGAGCCGTTGGTCAGAAAAATGTGTGTATGTATGTATGTGCGGCCGTATGTTGTCGTTGGTTTTGACATTTGCACCGTTTCGATTTTTTTTTTCTCGAAAACGGTTAGAGGTGCCGCAAAGAAATTTTTTGGGTTAATAGAGGGATAGTGTATCTAGCTTCGATAAAAAAATTCAGTTATACAGGGTGTACCGTTTCGGAGTTATTAAACGTCAAAGTCGAAATTTCCGCGATTTCGTATGATACACCATACAGGTCGCAAAAGTAAATTAAATCGATTTAAATTTTCGAAGGTTGTAGAAGACCGGGATGTTCCGAACCCTATTGAAATTGGCGGTATTCGGAAAATGGGAAGTAATTCTTTTGAAGTTTTTTAGGTCGAAAAATGGCACTTGCAAACCCATATTCAATTCTACATTGCTCGAAAACGAAGCGTCGGACAGAAAAACGGATTGGAACATAAAACTAAAGAATCTCAAATACCTTCTTTTTTCAATACATGTACCTATACCTAAAACGACTGGAAATTGGAAAAATTTGGGAAAAACTGGAAATTACCATTTTGTATGCAAATTTTTGACGGTTTTTAATTTTTTGGGGGTCAAAATGGATTCAAATCGCAATCCCATGTACCTTATCGGAAAGAGCTCGCCGAAATACATAATTTTCATATTTTTTGGTTCCTTCATTCTTAATAGGAAATCGACGATTAGATTTCGATTTTTTACGATTTTTTTCATGACATCTCTACATTCAAATCCTATCTAATTTATACAACTTTTTCAACGCTATCTCTTGGGAATATAATCAGGCTTTAAAATGATTCCCAAATGGGTGATCCAGAACCGGATTTAGGGGGTAAAAACACATTTTTTCTGTTTTTTTCCATCAAAGTTCATCTTTAAAAGGCATTATTATGTATTATTTCTCTTATTTAACAGCTCTTTTTTGGTTTATTTTCTTCCCTCATCATCTGAGAACACTGCTAACTAATTAAAACTCCATATTTTTGCGTTAAAGTTATAAATAAATAGGTTTTCTTCCCTCGGTGCAGGAAGAATTTTAAAAACTGCGAATGTTAAACCATGCCTTGAAAAAAAAACAATTGAACTGGTGACGCTTTACATCGAAGTTAAATATGAGCTGTCAAAATATCTAGTTTTTCTGGCGATATTTTAAAGATCCTGAGCCAGTTTCGGCTTGGAATATACATGGAATTGATAGAATGGACGTTTTTTATCTATTCCTGACCATTTCGTAGCACGAGATGGGCATTAAATATCATTTTTTTGAAATTTTTGTAGGCCCTACATTGCATTATAAAAATCAATTTCTATACGGGAAAATGTATTAATTTAATTATAATGTATGAAATGTCACAATTTGGCTAAAATGTCAGCATTTTGATGCGAAATAGGAAGGACTCTGGACCAACTTCGGCTTCAAATTTACCGGGCAAGGGATTTAGGGACCTTATACTTTCGGTAGAAAGACATTTCATTTGATAAATTTGGCTTTAAAAACCAATTTTATCGACTTTCCGATGACGCTACAAGACATCATTGATGATTCTAATATTACGCTCAGTGGCATCGAAAAAATCCAAAAATATGCATTTTATTTTCTAACCATGAGCGTGTATACCTTTGGGGCAATATATTAATTATTATTGAATAATTTTAATTTAATTTTAGGGAAATGACTTGATTCGGATCGCTTTAAAGTAACCAGAACGATTCGAAAATACATTTTATACCTTGCGGCATGTGCATGATTGTATATATGTCTACAGGGTATCCAAAAAGTATTTGTATGCGGAAATATCTTTGCCATTAGTACGAAGATAAAATTAATTGAGCCGGTTTTCAAGAAAATCGAAAATATTTAAATTAATATGTGTCGTGTTCTGTTGTGTTTTTATGTATGTATACAGGGTGTCCGAAAACTCTTTGAATGGGCAAATACCTTTGGCTTTTGTACAAATAGTAACTGAATTGTCGGATTTAAAGCAAATCGTAGGTATATATGTATTTGCATTTCTATGTGTACGGATTTATATGTTTGTATACAGGATGTCCTAAAAGTCTTAGTATGGGCAAATACTTCTACTAGTACCAAGATACACTTAACTAATTAAGATTTTAAGTACATCGACTATATTCCTATTTAAACGTGTTAGTGTTAGTGTGAATGTATACTGGGTGTCCGAAAAGTCTTGGAATGTTCTAATACTCCTATTAGTACTTAGATAAACTTTATTAGGTCGAATTTCAAGTAAATCTAATATATTTGTATTAATATCTGTTTATGTTTTTATGTATGTATACAGGGTGTCCGAAAAGTCTTGGTATGGGCAAATACTTCTACTAGTACCGAGATAAACCTACTTAATTCGGATTTGAAGTAAATCGACTATATTCCTATTTAAAAGTGTGGGTGTTAGTTTGAATGTATACAGGGTGTCCAAAAAGTCTTGGTATGGGCAAATACTCCTATTATTACTTAGATAAACTTTATTAGGTCGGATTTCACGCAAATCGAATACATTTGTATTAATATGTGTTTATGTTTGTATGTATGTATGTATACAGGGTGTCCGAAAAGCTTTTGTTGTCAAAAATAGTTTCTACGTGTGGTGTTTGTATGTGTGTGTAGCTACACGGTTACGAAGGGCGGTCTATTCTACATTATCAGTCCGAAGGAGTGTGATATCTTCCTTAATACATGCTCTAGAAACACGAAACTTTCAGTGCATGACAATGATCATATTACCGACATTATAGAGCCCCCTCGGAGGGGGCGATAGGGCGGTCTACCCGTACTAGTTATAGAGCGCCTTTCAGGCCGCTCTATATAACGCCCAGTGAGTCAAAAAATGTGCGTTGGTTCGCGTCGAATTCGGTATTTTCCCATTCTCAATTTTTTTCTCGAAAACGGTTAGAGGGGGAGCACTCAAATTTTCTGGGTTAATAGAGGGATAGTGCATCTAGCTTCGATAAAAAATTCAGTTTTACAGGGTGTTTCGTTTCGGAGGTATTAAACGTCAAAGTCGAAATTTCCGCGATTTCGTATGATACACGATACAGGTCGCAAAACTTCATTAAATCGATTTAAATTTTCGGAGGTTGTTGAGGACCGGGTCTTCCGAACCCTATTGAAATTGGTGGTATTCGGATGGGAAGTAATTCTTTTGAATTTTTTTAGGTCGAAAAATGGCACTTGCAGACCCATATTCAATTCTACATTGCTCGAAAACGAAGCGTCCGGACAGAAAAACGGATTTGAACATAAAACTAAAGAATCTCAAATACTTTCTTTTTGCAATACATTTACCTATACCTAAAACGACTGGAAATAGGAAAAATTTGGGAAAAACTGGAAATTACGATTTTTCATGCAAATTTTTGACGGTTGTCAATTTTTTTGTGGGTCAAAATGGATTCAAATCGAAATCCCATGTACCTTATCGGAAAGACCTCGCCGAACTACGTAATAAACATATTTTTTTGTTCCTTCATTCTTAATAGGAAAGGAGCAATCGATAATTAAATTTCAGTTTTTAACCATTTTTTTTCATGACATCTCTACATTCGAATCACTCTGTATCTTTTCCTATCTAATTTCTTCCAACTTTTTCAACGCTGTCCCTTGAGGATATAATCAGGCTTTCAAATAAATCCCGAACGGGTGATCCAGGACCGGATTTAGGGGGTAAAAACTCATTTTTTTTTCAACCAAAATTCATCTTTAAAATGCATTATTATATATTATTTCTCTTATTTAACGATTCTTTTTTGGTTTATTTTCATCCCTTATCATCTGAGAACACTTCTAACTAATTAAAATTTCGTTAAAGTTATAAATAAATACCTTTTTTCGCATCGCTGCAGGAAAATTTTTAAAAAGTACATATTTTAAATGCCTTGCCTTGGAGAAACAAATGAAACTGACTGTCTTTACATCGAAATTAAAATATGACCTGTCAAAATGTCACGAAAATACCAGTTTTTGTAGCGATATTGGAAGCTTCCTGAACCGATTTCGGCTTGAAATATACATGGCAAAGGTAAAACGGACTTTATATTTTTAATTACGGCACATTTCATTGGACGATTTAAGCATTAAATACCAAATTTATTAATTTTGCTGAGGCCATGCAAATGCTTTTCAAAATCAGTTTCATACGGAGAAATGTATTAAAATATGAAGGGTCAAAATGTCGCAAAAATGCCAGTTTTCCTTGAGAGATTTTAGGGTTTCTGAACCGTTTTCGACTTGAAAAATACTGGGCAAGGCCTCTATAGACCTTCCCGTGTGGATTTCGGAACATATAATTTGAAGAATTAGTCATTAAATACCAATTTTAACAATTTTTCGATGACGCGGCGAAGCATCATAGAAAGGCTATTCCATTAGGTAGTATACGGGGTAAGTCACAATGACGGGTAGGATTTAAATTTTGCTTAGATTTGTTATTAATTGAGAACGGATTATTCGATTGAAAAGAGTGATGTGGCAATCGAAAGGGGAGGAGGTAAGCAATTTTCTTATTTGAAACTAATTCGACATTTCGTTGGCATGACGACGAAAAATTTGCTATTTCCGATATTTATTGAGTTAGAGAGTTGAAATTTGATATATGGGAAGAATTCGGTCAATCATTTAAAATTATATGTGTAAATTTTGATTCGCATGGTTTCTATAGCAACGATTAAGGATAAAGTTGACAATTTCTAACTCACATACGGCTGATCTGATTGAAACGAGTGAGGTGGCAATCGAAAGGGAACGAAGTGAGCTACTTTTTTATGTGAAAATAATTTTGACATTTCGTTGCCATGACGACGAACAGTTTGCTATTTCCATTATTTATTGAGTTTTAGAGTTGAAATTTGATATCTGGGTAGAATTCGGTCAATCATTCAAAAATATTTTTATAAATTTTGATTCCGATGATTACCATAGCAACGATTGAGTTTAAAGTTGATCATTTTTAACTCGCGAACGGCTTATCTGATTGAAACGAGTAAAGTGACGATCGAAATGTTAGAAAGTACACTACTTTTTTATGTGATAATAATTTTGACATTTCGTTGCCGAGACCATGAACAATTTGCTATTTTCGTTATGTATTGAGTTGGAAAGTTGAAAACTGATATCTCGGAAGAATTCGGTCAATCATTCAAAAATATATCTGGAAAAATCGATTCCCATGGTTGGCATAGTAATGATTAAGGATAAAGTTGACAACTTATAACTCGCGGACGCCTTCTGCGATTGGAACGAGTGAGGTGGCTATCGAAAGGGATGGAAGTAAACTACTTATTTTATTTGAAAATAATTTCAATTTTTGGTAGTCATGACGACGATCAATTTGATTTCTCCGTTATTTATTGAGTTGCAGAGTAGAAATTTCGCATCTAAGTAGAATTCGGTCAATCATTGAAAAATATTTTTGCAATTTTCAATTTTAATGATTGCCATAGCAACGATTAGGGGTAAAGATAACAACTTACAACTCGCGAACGGCTTCTTAGATTGAAAGAAGCGACGTTCATAATATGTATGCACAATTTTTTTCCATAGAGACATCAGTGGCGTGCCCGAAGGGCTCGCCACCAATCTTCATCCAGCTCGACCATTTCAGGAAGATGATGTTATCTAATGTATGGTTCAAAGCCGATCGAAAGATGACAAGCTTAATTTAGTAGGGTTTCAGCGAAATTGTACATATTGTATTTATATGTAATAGGAGTTTGTATGTATATAGCGATACGGTTACGAAGGGCGCTCTATTCTGCATCATCAGTCCGTAGGAGTGTGATATCTTCCTTAATACATGGCCTAGAAACACGAAACTTTCAGGGCATGACAATGATGATATTACCGACCTTATAGAGCCCCCTCGGGGGGCGATTAGGCGCTCTACGCAATCTAGCTATAGACCGCCCGCCGAGCGGTCTATATACCGAGCCGTTGGTCAGAAAAATGTGTGTATGTGCGGATGTATGTGCGGACGTATGTATGTTGTCGTCCGTTTCGACATTTCCACCTTTTCAATTTTTTTTCTCGAAAACGGTTAGAGGGGGTGCAATCAAATTTTCTGGGTTAATAGAGGGATAGTGCGACTAACTTCGGTAAAAAATTCAGTTATACAGGGTGTTCCGTTTCGGAGCTATAAAACGTCAAAGTCGAAATTTCAGCGATTTCCGTTGAAATCGGGTACAGGTCGCAAAAGTGAATTAAATCGATTTAAATTTTTGGAGGTTGTGGAGGACCGGGAGCTTCAGAACCCTATTGAAACTGGCGGTATTCGGAAAATGGGAAGTAATTTTTTTGAATTTTTTTATGTCGAAAAATGCTGTTTGTAGACCCCATTTTGGCACTGAATAAGTCGAAGCCGGAGCCTCGGACAGAAAAACGTATTTGAACATAAAACTAAAGAATCTCAAATACTTTCTTTTTGCAATACATTTACCTATACCTAAAACGACTGGAAATTGGAAAAATTTGGGAAAAACTGGAAATTACGTTTTTTCATGAAATTTTTTGACGGAATTTAATTTTTTGGGGGTCAAAATGGATTCAAATCGAAATTCCACGCCGAAATACGTTAGAAACGTATTTTTTAGTTCCTTTATTCCTAATAGGAAAGGAGCAATCGATAATTAAATTTCGATTTTTTACGATTTTTTTTCATGACATCTCTACATTCGAATCACTCTGTATCTTTTCCTATCTAATTTCTTCCAACTTTTTCAACGCTATCCCTTGGGGATATAATCAGGCTTTAAAATGAATCCCGAATGGGTGATCCAGGGTCTGATTTAGGGGGTAAAAACACATTTTTCTGTTTTTTTCCATCAAAATTCATCTTTAAATGGCGTTATTATGTATTATTTCTCTTATTTAACAGCTCTTTTTTGGTTTATTTTCTTCCGTCATCATCTGAGAACACTGCTAACTAATTAAAACTCCATATTTTTGTGTTAAAGTTATAAATAAATAGGTTTTCTTCCTTCGGCGCAGGAAAAATTTTAAAAACCGCGAATGTTAAACCATGCCATGAAAAAAAAACAATTGAACTGGTGACGCTTTAGATCGAAGTTAAATATGAGCTGTCAAAATATCCAGTTTTCCTAGCGATATTTTAAAGATCCTGAGCCAGTTTCGGTTTGGAATATACATGGAATTGATAGAATGGACGTTTTTTTATCTATTCCTGACCATTTCGTAGCACGAGATGGGCATTAAATATCATTTTTTTGAAATTTTTGTTGACCCTACATTGCATTATAAAAATCAATTTCTATACGGGAAAATGTATTAATTTAATTATTATAATGTATGAAATGTCACAATTTGGCTAAAACGTCAGTATTTTGAAGCGAAATAGGAACGACTCTGGACCAACTCCGGCTTAAAATTTACCGGGGCAAAGGAATTAGGGACCTTATACTTTCGGTAGAAAGACATTTCATTTGATAAATTTGACTTTAAATACAAATTCTATCGATTTTCCGATGACGCTACAAGACATCATTGAAGATTCTAATATGGACCTCAGTGGCATCGAAATATTTGTTATAAAGTTATAATATCCAAAAATATGCATTTTAAGCATGAGCGTGTATACCTTAGGGCCAATATATTAATTATTATTAAATCATTTTAATTTAATTTTAGGGAAATGATTTGATTCGGATCGTTTTAAAGTAACCAGAACAATTCGAAAATACATTTTATATCTTCCAGCATGTGCGTGATTGTATATATGTCTACAGGGTGTCCGAAAAGTACAAAAGTTTGTATGGGCAAATACCTTTGCTATTTGTACAAATATAAACTTAATTTTCGGATTTAAAGCAAATCGTATATAAACTGCTGGCCAATTCAAGCGGGACAAACTAAATTTTTGATAAAATTTAGAGTGGAATATTTTCGAAACGAAAAAAAATTTTGATTTAACTTTTTCAGTATGTAATTGAATAGTTCTTCTAGTTTTTATACTTTAAGGCACTATTGCTAGCAGTCGCTGCAACTCTATTTTACAGGGTGTTAAGTGAAACCCTGACTTTTTTGGAAAAGTTTTCCAGTTCCGAGAATCTAGGAAGAATTTTTTTTGAATTTTCTTTTCATACTAAAATGATCCATGGTCAAATACAAAAAAACAATTTCTCCGGATTTTCTCTATTTTCATTTGTTTTCCGTATACAGGGGTTAGTCGAAATTATCGACTTCTTCTTACAAAGGAACCCCTAATTTGGCCGTTTATTCACAAAAAGCGAAAGACCAAGTAAATTTGTAGTTTGAAGTAGTCCAGCTAACAAAATTAATACAAATTTTTGTACAGGGTGTAGCAAGTTTGGATCACGGGCTAGTAAATTATTATTTTTTAATTTCTACTACTTTTTCCTAAGTTAACTATTAATTATCACGTGCTACGTTAAAGGGTTAAAATTTGTTAGGTCCGATAACAGTACTGGATAGAAAGATCCTTTTTGCCCAAACGGGTTTTTCATTTTTTGTCTAGTCCCATTTTTAGTGATTAAACGGCTCGCATTTTGAACCTAACTTTTTGCAATTGCATCCATGAACGATTGAAGTGAGAGTGCTTTTTTGGTGGTACATAATGAATGTTTTATCCAACCAAAAAACATGTAGTGGCCAAACAGCTAATGATGCTTATTCGAAGAATTTTTTAGCATTATACAGGGTTGCAAAAAATATACCACCTATACTTTGCAGGTGGATTTCTGTTAATTTAGCGGCGTTTCTATTTCTTAGTCAAAAGATCTAGTAGGCCAAAAAATAAAACATTTTCTTTGCTATTGACAGTTACCAAGGCAACAAAGTATTCTTCTTTGAATTGGTGCGTTATTATCCTTTATAATGGCTCGATTAAGTGCAAAAGAACAAGCTAATTGTTTGCGTTTACTACAAGATGGGGTAAAAATTAGTATTATTGCGGATATGTACGGGGTTGGGCGAAGTACAATATCTCGACTGCGTCAACGCTTCCACGAAACGGGAAGTGCAAACTATCGTTATGGGGGAGGTCGCCAAAAGAAAGTCGGCATTGCAGATGAAAGATGGTTGGTTAGAGAGGCTCGTCGAAGGCGAAAAATTCCATCAGAGAAAATTAACCAGGAGTTCAGAGCAAGAACACACATTCGTGTGAGCAATAGGACCATTAGAAGAACTTTAAACAATAATAACTTAAGGTGAGTTACTTCAAATGAGATCTTATTTTTTGTACCAATATTTTTAGTGTTTCATTTTAGTAAGTCGGCTATTATAATATCGACGTCAGCTGAGGCGTGAATCTTGGATTTTGCGCACCGATATTATAAATGTAAACTTGAACTAAGTTGTTCATAAATTAAAGTTTTGATAGGCGACCCTAAACACATTATTTGTGCTTGCAGCGTAATGTTCCTTAGTTCTTCCCTAGAACTAACGTTATGAAAATTGACCTAATTTTGCATTTTAGTATAATAAAAGCTACTGTTGGCTTATTTATTGGTTCATTCCCTACACCTATACTACAGATTTTTAAGCCAAAATTTTAATTTTAGAGCTCGGCGACGTGCTAAATGTGTGCGACTTCTACCACAGCATAGGCGAAGACGTCTCCAGTGGGCATATGAACATCGCAATTGGCCATTAGATAACTGGGAAAACTGCATGTTTGTAGACGAGTCAAGATTTAATTTAATTCACTCGGACGGCAGAATATTAGTTTGGCGTGAACGTGGCGAACGGTATATGGAGGAGAATATGGCTCCTCAGGAACCTTTTGGTGGTGGAGGCGTTACTGTTTGGGGTGGTGTAATGTTTAATGGCAAAACGGAACTTTTTTTAACATTGGAGCCCATTAACGGTCAGGTATATAGGGACGAAATTTTAAGCAATATCGTTCTACCATTTGCAAACAATTTTGGGAACGATTTTGTGCTAATTGACGATAACGCCAGACCTCATAGAGCACGCATTGTGCAAGAGTTTTTGGAAGCTAATAATATTACCAGGATGGTCTGGCCTGCAAAATCACCAGACATGAATATTATCGAACACGTCTGGTCTAAATTGAAATTATTGGTAAGTTCTAGGGAAGATCCTCCTCAGACTCTAGAACAACTTGCAGACGCCATTGTTCAGGAGTGGGAAAATATTCAGCAAGAATTTGTCAATAATTTGGTAATAAGCATGCCTCGAAGATGCCAAGAGATAATAAATGTAAGGGGAGGTCCTACTAGGTATTAAGATTTGTTTTGTTTTCGTTAGTTGCAAGTTTTTATAATACCTTCAAGTAAAAAAAATGTTCTATAATTTAAAACGTTTTCTGTTTACCTATAAAAGTAACAACCAAAATTTACATTTTGGATCTCCTAAAGTAATGCCGGGAAAAATAACTACTAAATTTGAAAATTACGTATCTTTTCGAGTACTTTCAAAAGTAATTAAATCTTCTGAAATTTCTATACCTTCTAAAAACTACGCTATACAGAATTTTATAACTTGTTCAGTTGAATTCACTATCCATCTCCAATTTTTGACGAGAAAAATGTACTCCGTGACTATTAATTTAAGACACTTCTTATTAATTAAAATTTCTCAATGCCATGTACTGACTTTTTAGAGCAGTGGTAAAATATTTTTCTTTTATAATGAATAATCGAAGTTTACGAAAATCCAAAGATATCGAGAAACACGTGGCTTCTATTATAAGTAGTAACTTCTGCACAATCCTGTATAATGTGAAAAAGTTCCGAATGAATATTATTCTTTTTATCTGTATCGTTACTAGATTTTATTAATAATAAGTAGGACATTTTCTTTAATAATTATTAATATAGCAAAAAGGAACTTTATGAATACCTAAAGGACTCTAAAATCACATGATTTTCATATAAAATGTAGGTGATATGTTTTGGGCAAACGCGGACAAAAGCAGCGAATAAGCATCTTTAGCTCTATGGCCACGACACTTTTTTATTGGTTGGTTAAACCAATAAACGATGTCCACTTCAATAGTTCATGAATGCAATCGCAAAAAGTTAAGTTTTAAACGCAAGCCATTTGTATCACTAAAAATGGGACCAGACAAAAAAATTCAAAAACAGTTTCGGCAAAAAGTTCCAAGAAAATTGGGACTATATTCAATTAATTTGAAAATCACATGACTTCCATATAAAGTATAGGTGGTATATTTTTTGCAACCCTGTATAATGCTAAAAAATTCTTCGAATAAGCATCATTAGCTGTTTGGCCACTACATGTTTTTTGGTTGGATAAAACATTCATTATGTACCACCAAAAAAGCACTCTCACTTCAATCGTTCATGGATGCAATTGCAAAAAGTTAGGTTCAAAATGCGAGCCGTTTAATCACTAAAAATGGGACTAGACAAAAAATGAAAAACCCGTTTGGGCAAAAAGGATCTTTCTAACCAGTACTGTTATCGGACCTAACAAATTTTAACCCTTTAACGTAGCACGTGATAATTAATAGTTAACTTAGGAAAAAGTAGTAGAAATTAAAAAATAATAATTTACTAGCCCGTGATCCAAACTTGCTACACCCTGTACAAAAATTTGTATTAATTTTGTTAGCTGGACTACTTCAAACTACAAATTTACTTGGTCTTTCGCTTTTTGTGAATAAACGGCCAAATTAGGGGTTCCTTTGTAAGAAGAAGTCGATAATTTCGACTAACCCCTGTATACGGAAAACAAATGAAAATAGAGAAAATCCGGAGAAATTGTTTTTTTGTATTTGACCATGGATCATTTTAGTATGAAAAGAAAATTCAAAAAAAATTCTTCCTAGATTCTCGGAACTGGAAAACTTTTCCAAAAAAATCAGGGTTTCACTTAACACCCTGTAAAATAGAGTTGCAGCGACTGCTAGCAATAGTGCCTTGAAGTATAAAAACTAGAAGAACTATTCAATTACATACTGAAAAAGTTAAATCAAAATCTTTTTTCGTTTCGAAAATATTCCACTCTAAATTTTATCAAAAATTTAGTTTGTCCCGCTTGAATTGGCCAGCAGTTTATTTCCATTTATATGTGTACGGATTTACATATATGTCTGTATACAGGCTACCCAAAAAGTCTTGGTTGGAGCAAATACTCCTAGTAGTCCAGGATAAATGTAATTAAACCGAATTTCAGGCAAACCGATTATATTTGTTTTTATTTGTGTTGTATATACGTATACAGGGTGTCCGAAAAGTCTTAGTAAGGGCAAATACGTATGCTAGTAGGTACCAAGATAAATTTAATTAGGTGGGATTTTACGTAAAACGACTATATTCCTATTTAAACGTGTGGGTCTTAGTGTGAATGTATACAGGGTGTCCAAAAATCTTGGTATGGTCTTTGAATGGGCAAATACCTTTGCCTTTTGTACAAATAGTAACTCAATTGTCGGATTTAAAGCAAATCGTAGGTATATATTTGCATTTCTATGTGTACGGATTTATATGTTTGTATACAGGGTGTCCTAAAAGTCTTAGTATGGGCAAATACTTCTACTAGTGCCAAGATAAACTTAACTAATTAATATTTTAAGTACATCGACTATATTTGTTTTTATTTGTGTTGTATATACGTATACAGGGTGTCGGAAAAGTCTTAGTATGGGCAAATACTTCTACTAGCAGGTACCAAGATAAATTTAATTAGGTGGGATTTTACGTAAAACGACTATATTCCTATTTAAACGTGTGGGTCTTAGTGTGAATGTATACAGGGTGTCCAAAAATCTTGGTATGGGCAAATACTCCTATTAGTACTTAGATAAACTTTATTAGGTCGGATTTCACGCAAATCGAATATATTTGTATTAATATGTGTTTATGTTTGTGTGTGTATACAGGGTGTCCGAAAAGACTTGGTATGGGCAAATACTTCTACTAGTACCGAGATAAACCTAATTCGGATTTTAAGTAAATCGACTATATTCCTATTTAAACGTGTGGGTGTTAGTTTGAATGTATACAGGGTGTCCAAAAAGTCTTGGAATGGGCAAATACTCCTATTATTACTTAGATAAACTTTATTATGTCGGATTTCACGCTAATCGAATATGTTTGTATTAATATGTGTTTATCTTTGTGTGTATGTATACAGGGTGTCCGAAAAGTCTTGGTAGGGGCAAATACTTCTAGTAGTACCGAGATAAACCTACTTAATTCGGATTTTAAGTAAATCGACTATATTCCTATTTAAACGTGTGGGTGTTAGTTTGAATGTATACAGGGTGTCCGAAAAGTCTTGGTATGGGCAAATACTAATATTATTACTTAGATGAACTTTATTAGGTCGGATTTCACGCAAATCGAATATTATATTTGTATTAATATGTGTTTATGTTTGTATGTGACTATACAGGGTGTCCGAAAAGACTTGGTATGGGCAAATACTTCTACTAGTACCGAGATAAACCTACTTAATTCGGATTTTTAGTAAATCGACTATATTCCTCTTTAAACGTGTGGGTGTTAGTTTGAATGTATACAGGGTGTCCAAAAAGTCTTGGTATGGGCAAATACTCCTATTATTACTTAAGATAAACTTTATTAGGTTGGATTTCACCCAAATCGAATATATTTGTATTAATATTATCTTTGTATGTATGTATACAGGGTGTCCGAAAAGTCGTGGTATGGGCAAATACTTCTAGTAGTACCGAGATAAACCTACTTAATTCGGATTTTAACTAAATCGACTATATTCCTATTTAAACGTGTGGGTGTTAGTTTGAATGTATACAGGGTGTCCGAAAAGTCTTGGTATGGGCAAATACTCCTATTATTACTTAGATAAACTTTATTAGGTCGGATTTTACGCAAATCGAATATATTTGAATTAATATGTGTTTATCTTTGTATGTATGTATACAGGGTATCCGAAAAGTCTTGGTATGGGCAAATACTTCTACTAGTACCGAGATAAACCTACTTAATTAGGATTTTCAGTAAATCGACTATATTCCTATTTAAACGTGTGGGTGTTAGTGTGAATGTCTACAGGGTGTCCAAAAAGTCTTGTCATGGGCAAATACTCCTATTATTACTTAGATAAACTTTATTAGGTCGGACTTCACGCAAATCGAATACATTTGTATTAATATGTGTTTATGTTTGTATGTATACAGGGTGTCCGAAAAGTTTTTTGTTGGCAAAAATAGTTTCTACGTGTGGTGTTTGTATGTGTGTAGCGACACGGTTACGAAGGACGGTCTATTCTGCATCATCAGTCCGAAGGAGTGTGATATCTTCCTTAATACATGCTCTAGAAACACGAAACTTTCAGGGCATGACAATGATGATATTACCGACATTATGGAGCCCCTTTCAGTGCATGACAATGACATTACCGACATTATAGAGCCCCCTCGGGGGCGATTAGTCGGTCTATGCACCCTAGTTAGAGACCGCCTTTCAGGCCGGTCTCTATACCGAGCCGTCCTTCAGAAAAATGTATGTTTCTTGTCAGATTCTGTTTTTCGACGATCTCAATTTTTTTTCTCCGAGATGGTTGCAAGTGAAACGTTCAAATTTTCTGGATTAATAGAGGGATAGTGCATCTAGCTTCAGTAAAAAATTCAGTTAGACAGGGTGTTCCGTTTCGGAGTTATTAAACGTCAAAGTCGAAATTTCCGCGATATCGTATGAAATCGATTACAGGTCGCAAAACTTAATTAAATCGATTTAAATTTTCGGAGGTTGTAGAGGACCGGGAGCTTCAGAACCCTATTGAAACCGGCGGTATTCGGAAAATGGGAAGTAATTCTTTTGAATTTTTTTTGTCGAAAAATGCCGTTTGCAGACTCCTATTTGGCGCTTAATAAGTTGGTCGCCGGAACATGATACAGAAAAACGTATTTGAACATAAAACTAAAGAATCTCAAATACTTTCTTTTTGCAATACATTTACCTATACCTAAAACCACTGGAAATTGGAAAAATTTGGGAAAAACTGGAAATTACGAATTTTCATGCAAATTTTTGACGGTTTTTAATTTTTTTCGGGGTGAAAATGGATTCAAATCGAAATCCCATGTGCCTTATCGGAAAGACCTCACCGAACTACGTTATAAATGTATTTTTTGGTCCCTTCATTCTTAATAGGAAAAGAGCAATCGATAATTAAATTTAGATTTTTTACGATTTTTTTTCATGACATCTCTACATTTGAATCACTCTGTATCTTTTCCTATCTAATTTCTTCCAACTTTTTCATCGCGATCCCTTGGGGATATAATCAGGCTTTAAAATAAATCCCGAACGGGTGATCCAGGACCCGATCTAGGAGGTAAAAACTCATTTTTTCTATTTTTTTCAACCAAAATTCATCTTTAAATGGCATTATTATATATTATTTCTGTTATTTAACAGTTCTTTTTTGGATTATTTCCTTCCCCCATCATCTGAGGATACTCCACACTAATTAAAATTACATATTTTTTCGTTAAAGTTATAAATAAAAAGGTTTTTCTGCTTCGCTGCAGGAAAAATTTTAAAAAATGCATATATTAATAGTCTGCCTTGGAAAATCAGTTGAAGCAGCCTATCTTTACGTCGAAATTAAAAAATATGACCTGTCAGAATTATGCAAAAATGTCAGTATTTTTAGTGATTTTGGAGAGATCCTGGGCCCATTTCGGCTTGGAATATACATGGAAAAGACAGAATGGACTTTATATTTTTAATTATGGTGCATTTCATTGGGCGATTTAAGCACTAAATACCAATTTTTTTTTAATCTTTCTGAGACCCTGCAAATAGATTTAAAAATCAGTTTATACGGAGAAATGTATTATAATATGAAGGGTCTAAATGTCGCCAAAATGCCAGTTCTTCTTGCGAGAATTTTAGGGTTTCTGGACCGTTTTGGGCTTGAAAAGTACCGGGCAACGCGTCTATAGAACTTCCCGTGTGGATTACGGAACATATAACTTGAAGAATTGGGCATTCAGAACCATTTTTAACTATTTTTCGATGACGGTGCAAAGCTTCATAGAATGGTTTTATTCCATTAGTTAGTGTACGGGGTAAATCACAATGACTGGTCTGATTTAAAATTTGCTTAGGTTTGTTATTATTTGAGAACGGCTTATCTGATTAAATCGAGTGAGGTGGCAATCGAAAGGGAAGGAATTAAGCAATTTTCTTATTTCAAAATAATTTCGACATTTCGTTGGCATGACGACGAACAACTAGCTATTTTCGTTAATGTTTGAGTTGGACAGTTGAAAGTTGATATATGGGAAGAATTCGGTCAATTATTCAAAATTCTATATGTAAAATTTTGATTCGCATGGTTTCTATAGCAACGATTAAGGATAAAGTTGCCAATTTCTAACTCACGCACGGCTGATCTGATTGAAACGAGTGAGGTGGCAATCGATTGGCAAGGAAGTAAGCTACTTTTTTATGTGAAAATAATTTTGACATTTCGTTGCCGTGACGACGAGCAATTTGCTATTCCCGGTATTTATTGAGTTGGAGATTGGAAATTTGATATATGGGAAGAATTCGGTCAATCATTTAAAATTATATGTGTAAATTTTGATTCGCGTGGTTTCTATAGCAACAATTAATGATAAAGTTGACAATTTCTAACTCACGCACGGCTTATCTGATTGAAACGAGTGAGGTGGCAATCGAAAGGGAAGGGAGTAAGCTACTTTGTTATGTGAAAATAATTTTGATTTTCCGTTGCCGTGACGACGAATAATTTGCTATTTCCGTAATGTATTGAGTTGGATAGTTGAAATTTGATGTCTGGGAAGAATTCGGGCACTCATTCAACAATATATCAGTAAAAATCGATTCCCATGGTTGGCATAGCAACGATTAAGGATAAAGTTAACAATTTCTAACTCACGCACGGCTTATCTGATTGAAACGTCTGAAGTGGCAATCGAAAGGGAAGGAAGTAAGCTACTTTTTTATGTGAAAATAATTTTGATTTTCCGTTGCCGTGACGACGAATAATTTGCGATTTCCGTAATGTATTGAGTTGGATAGTTGAAATTTGATATCTGGGAATAATTCGGGCACTCATTCAAAAATATATCTGTAAAAATCGATTCCCATGGTTGGCATAGCAACGATTAAGGATAAAGTTGACAATTCTTAACTCACGCACGGCTTATCTGATTGAAACGACTGAAGTGGCAATCGAAAGGTAAGGAAGTAAGCTACTTTTTTATGTGAAAATAATTTTGATTTTCCGTTGCCGAGACGACGAATAATTTGCGATTTCCGTAAAGTATTGAGTTGGATATTTGAAATTTGTTATCTGGGAAGAATTCGGCAATCATTTAAAAATATATCTGTAAAAATCGATTCCCATGGTTTCTATAGCAACGATTAAGGATAAAGTTGACAATTTCTAACTCACGCACGGCTTATCTGATTGAAACGACTGAAGTGGCAATCGAAAGGGAAGGAAGTAAGCTACTTTTTTATGTGAAAATAATTTTGATTTTTCGTTGCCGTGACGACTAACAATTTGCTATTTCCTATTAAGAATGAAGGGACCAAAAAATTCGTTTATCACGTATGTCGGCGAGCTCTTTCCGATAAGGCACATGGGATTTCGATTTTGATCCATTTTGACACCGAAAAAAATTAAAAACGGTCAAAAATTTGCATGAAAAATCGTAATTTTCAGTTTTTCCCAAATTTTTCCAATTTCCGGTTATTTTAGGCATATGTAAGTGTATTGCAAAAAGAAAGTATTTGAGATTCTTTAGTTTCATGTTCAAATCAGTTTTTCATGTCTAACTGTGCGGTCTGGAATGCCAATTTCTTGAGAAATTTGGATGCACAAAAGCACATACATTTTCGTCCCTTTCGACTCTTTCTTCAGGAATCGATTTTTGTTTTTTTTATTCGATAATATCGTGATTTTTACGCTAGAAAAGATCGGAGTGGCGAAAATCGTTATTATTTTGCGAGAGTGTGGAAAATTTTAATTTTTATCTTCGATTTGCTAGGAACGCCATTCAATTAAATAATTCTGTTTTTAAGAGGAGCGAGTTAAATAGTAATTTGTTATTTAATTTTGATTGTATGGGTTGCTGTTTATTTTTGATTTGCTTGAAATGTCATTTAATTAAGCTTGTCTTTTGAGAGGAGCGAATTAAATTCTTATTTAATTTTAATTACATAATTTATTATTTATTTCTTATTTGCTTAAAATATTATTTAATTAAGTTTGTCTTTTGAGAGGAGCGAGTTAAATAGTGATTGGTGGCGAGCCCTTAAGGGACGGCACTGTTATTTAATTTGGATTGTATAGGTTGCTATTTATTTTTGATTTGCATGATAGGTCATTTAATTAAATTTGTCTTTGGAGAGGAGCGAATTAAATTGTTTTTTAATATAGATTATAAAGTTGTTATTTATAACAAAATAATAAAATAATTAAAAACGTAGTTTATTTTAAGAATTCTTCGCCATTTTTTCGTTTCCTCTTATAATTTTAACATAGGAAATCGTAATATGTCATTTTTTTTAATTTTTGAAAAAATAAAATTTTTGAAAATTTACATAGGGGTTTACCCATAAAATTTTTAAATCTGCAATTTCATCGGTCGTATCTCGAGAACGGTTAGATTTATTGGAAAAATAGTTATTAGTAAAAAGTTGCAGTTTACTAAGATGTATAATTTTTTCTATATGATTTTCCTTTATACCTGATAGTTGCGGATATATTTTAAAAAAATGACGTATAAAAATTACCAAGTTTAAACCTCTATATTTCGAAAACTATAAGTCCTATCAAAAAATTGTCTATTACAGAAAAGTTTGACAATTGTATTGTCTAATTTGTCGGATACATTTTCTTGTGAAAGTCTTTAATAACCGAAATAAAAATAAAAGTATAAAACAGTGTCAAATTTTGTTCGTTTTTTTGCGTTTTTTTGTGAAAAATTTAAAAATTAAAAATATAGTTTATTTTAAGAATTCCTTGCCTTTTCTCATTTCCTCTCGTAATTTTAACATAGGAAACCGTAATATGTCACTATTTTTTAATTTTTGGAAAAATAGAATTTTTGAAAATTTTCATAAGGGTTTACCCATAAAATTTTGAATTCTGCTATTAAATCTGTCGTATCTCGAGAACGGTTAGATTTATTGAAAAAATGGTTATTAATAAAAAGTGACAGTTTGTTAAGGTCTATAATTTTTTCTATTTGATTTTCTTTTAAACCTGATATTCCCGGAGATATTTTTAATAAATGATGTATAAAAATTACCAAGTTTAAACCCATATATTTCGAAAACTATAACTCCAATCGAAAAATTGTTTTTATAGAAAAGTTTGACAATTTTATTGTCTATCTAATTTGTTGCATTTTGACCCCTAAAAAAAATTAAAAACAGTCATGCAAAGTTTTCCAGTTTCCTTAGATCAAGGAAATCCTAAAGTTTTTATTCCTTTCTGTGGTTCTTTATATGTTTTTATGTATACAGAATGTCCAAAAAGACTTTGTATGCGCAAATATCTTTGCCATTAATACGAATATAAACTTCATTCAGTCGGCTTTCAAGAAAATCGAAGATATTTAAATTATTATGAATGTGTCGTGCTGGTTGTGTTTTTATGTATGTATACAGGGTGTCCGGAAAGTCCTTGTATGGGCAAATACCTTTGCTATTTGTACCAAAGATAAACTTAATTGTCGGATTTAAAGCAAATCGTATATATTTGCATTTCGAGGTGTACGGATTTATATGTTTGTATACAGGTTGTCCAAATCGTTTTTGTTTGAGCAAATACTGCTACTAGTACCGAGATAAACCCAATTAATTCGGATTCTAAGTAAATCGACTTTATTCCTATTTAAACGTGTGGGTGTTAGTGTCAATGTATACAGGGTGTCCAAAAAGTCTTGGTATTGCCAAATACTCCTATTAGTACTTATATAAACTTTATTAGGTCGGATTTTGCGCAAATCGAATATATTTGTATTAATATGTGTTTATGTTTCTATGTATGTATACAGTGTGTCCGAAAATTCATTTTGTTGGCAAAATAGTTTCTACGTGTAGGTGTTTGTATGTATGTAGCGATGCGGTTACGAAGGGCGGTCTATTCTCCATCATCAGTCCGAAGGAGTGTGATATCTTCCTTAATACAAGGCCTAGCAACACGAGATTTTCAGGGCATGACAATGACGATATTACCGACATTCTAGAGCCCCCTCGGGGGGCGATTAGGCGGTCTATGCACCCTAGTTATAGACCGCCCGCCGAGCGGTCTATATACCGAGCCGTTGGTCAGAAAAATGTGTGTATGTATGTATGTATGTATGTATGGCCGTATGTCGGTTGTCCGTGTCGACATTTTCACATTTTCAATTTTTTTTCTCGAAAATGGTTAGAGGGGCAGCAACCAAATTTTCTGGGTTAATAGAGGGATAGTGCGACTAGCTTCGGTAAAAAATTCAGTTATACCGGGTGTTCCGTTTCGGAGTTATAAAACGCCAAAGTCGAAATTTCAGCGATTTCCTATGGGATCGATTACAGGTCGCAAAACTTAATTAAATCGATTTAAATTTTTATAGGTTGTAGAGGTCAGGGAGCTTCAGAACCCTATTGAAACTGGCGGTATTCCGAAAATGGGAAGTAATTGTTTTGAATTTTTTTATGTCGAGAAATGCCCTTTGTAGACCCCACTTTGGCACTGAATAAGTCGAAGCCGGAGCCTCGGACAGAAAAACGTATTTGAACATAAAACTAAAGAATCTCAAATACTTTCTTTTTGCAATACATTTACCTATACCTAAAACGACTGGAAATTGGAAAAATTTGGGAAAAAGTGGAAATTACGATTTTTCATGCAAATTTTTGACGGTTGTCAATTTTTTTGGGGGTCAAAATGGATTCAAATCGAAATCCCATGTACCTTATCGGAAAGACCTCGCCGAACTACGTTATAAACGTATTTTTTGGTTCCTTTATTCCTAATAAGAAAGGAGCAATTGATAATTAAATTTCGATTTTTGACCATTTTTTTTCATGACATCTCTACATTCGAATCACTCTGTATCTTTGCCTATCTAATTTCTTCCAACTTTTTCAACGCTATCCCTTGGGGATATAATCAGGCTTTAAAATGAATCCCGAATGGGTGATCCAGGGCCTGATTTAGGGGGTAAAAACACATTTTTTCTGTTTTTTTCCATCAAAATTCATCTTTAAATGGCGTTATTATGTATTATTTCTCTTATTTAACAGCTCTTTTTTGGTTTATTTTCTTCCGTCATCATCTGAGAACACTTCTAACTAATTAAAACTCCATATTTTTGTGTTAAAGTTATAAATAAATAGGTTTTCTTCCTTCGGCGCAGGAAAAATTTTAAAAACCGCGAATGTTAAACCATGCCATGAAAAAAAACAATTGAACTGGTGACGCTTAATTATTATAATGTATGAAATGTCAAAATTTGCCTAAAATGTCAGCATTTTGATGCGAAATAGGAACGACTCTGGACCAACTTCGGATCCAAATTTACCGGGCAAGGGATTTAGGGACCTTATACTTTATGTAGAAAGACATTTCATTTGATAAATTTGGCTTTAAAAACCAATTTTATCGATTTTCCGATGACGCTACAAGACATCATTGAAGATTCTAATATTGCCCTCAGTGGCATCGAAATATTTGTTATAAAGTTATAATATCCAAAAATATGCATTTTAATTCATAAGCGTGTATACCTTTGGGGCAATATATTAATATTATTAAATCATTTTAATTTAATTTTAGGGAAATGAATTGATTCGGATCGTTTTAAAGTAACCAGAACAATTCGAAAATACATTTTATATCTTCCAGCATGTGCGTGATTGTATATATGTCTACAGGGTGTCCGAAAAGTACAAAAGTTTGTATGGGCAAATACCTTTGCTATTTGTACAAATATAAACTTAATTTTCGGATCTAAAGCAAATCGTATATATTTCCATTTATATGTGTACGAATTTACATATATGTCTGTATACAGGCTGCCCAAAAAGTCTTGGTGGGAGCAAATACTCCTAGTAGTCCAGGATAAATGTAATTAAACCGAATTTCAGGCAAACCGATTATATTTGTTTTTATTTGTGTTGTATATACGTATACAGGGTGTCCGAAAAGTCTTAGTAAGGGCAAATACTTCTACTAGTAGGTAGGTACCAAGATAAATTTAATTAGGTGGGATTTTACGTAAAACGACTATATTCCTATTTAAACGTGTGGGTCTTAGTGTGAATGTATACAGGGTGTCCAAAAATCTTGGTATGGTCTTTGAATGGGCAAATACCTTTGCCTTTTGTACAAATAGTAACTCAATTGTCGTATTTAAAGCAAATCGTAGGTATATATTTGCATTTCTATGTGTACGGATTTATATGTTTGTATACAGGGTGTCCTAAAAGTCTTAGTATGGGCAAATACTTCTACTAGTGCCAAGATAAACTTAACTAATTAATATTTTAAGTACATCGACCATATTTGTTTTTATTTGTGTTGTATATACGTATACAGGGTGTCCGAAAAGTCTTAGTATGGGCAAATACTTCTACTAATAGGTACCAATAAATTTAATTAGGTGGGATTTTACGTAAAACGACTATATTCCTATTTAAACGTGCGGGTCTTAGTGTGAACGTATACAGGGTGTACAAAAATCTTGGTATGGGCAAATACTCCTATTAGTACTTAGATAAACTTTATTAGGTCGGATTTCACGCAAATCGAATATATTTGTATTAATATGTGTTTATGTTTGTGTGTGTATACAGGGTGTCCGAAAAGACTTGGTATGGGCAAATACTTCTACTAGTACCGAGATAAACCTACTTAATTCGGAGTTTAAGTAAATCGACTATATTCCTATTTAAACGTGTGGGTGTTAGTTTGAATGTATACAGGGTGTCCAAAAAGTCTTGGTATGGGCAAATACTCCTATTATTAATTAGATAAACTTTATTAGGTCGGATTTCACGCAAATCGGATATATTTGTATTAATATGTGTTTATCTTTGTATGTATGTATACAGGGTGTCCGAAAAGTCTTGGTATGGGCAAATACTTCTAGTAGTACCGAGATAAACCTACTTAATTCGGATTTTAAGTAAATCGACTATATTCCTATTTAAACGTGTGGGTGTTAGTTTGATTGTATACAGGGTGTCCGAAAAGTCTTGGTATGGGCAAATTCTCCTATTATTACTTAGATAAACTTTATTAGGTCGGATTTCACGCAAATCGAATACATTTGTATTAATATGTGTTTATGTTTGTATGTATGTATACAGGATGTCCGAAAAGTGTTTTGTTGGCAAAAATAGTTTTTACATGTGGTGTTTGTATGTGTAGCGACACGGTTATGAAGGGCGGTCTATTCTGCATCATCAGTCCGAAGGAGTGTGATATCTTCCTTAATACATGCTCTAGAAACACGAAACTTTCAGGGCATGACAATGATGATATTACCGACATTATGGAGCCCCCTTTCAGGGCATGACAATGATGATATAACCGACATCACAGAGACCCTCGGGGGGCGATTAGGCGGTCTATCCGTACTAGTTATAGACCGCCTTTCAGGCTCGGTCTATATACCGAGCCCTTGGTCAGAAAAATGTGTGTATGTATGTATGTTGTCCGTTTCGACATTTCCACCTTTTCAATTTTTTTTCTCGAAAACGGTTAGAGGGAGGGCAACCAAATTTTCTGGGTTAATAGAGGGATAGTGCGGCTAGCTTCGGTAAAAAATTCAGTTATACAGGGTGTTCCGTTTCGGAGATATAGAACGTCAAAGTCGAAATTTCAGCGATTTCCGTTGAAATCGGGTACAGGTCGCAAAAGTGAATTAAATCGATTTAAATTTTTGGAGGTTGTGGAGGACCGGGAGCTTCAGAACCCTATTGAAACTGGCGGTATTCGGAAAATGGGAAGTAATTTTTTTGAATTTTTTTATGTCGAAAAATGCTGTTTGTAGACCCCACTTTGGCACTGAATAAGTCGAAACTGGAACATCGGACAGAAAAATGTATTTGAACTTAAAACTAAAGAATCTCAAACACTTTCTTTTTGCAATACATTTACCTATACCTAAAACGACTTCAAATTGGAAAAATTTGAGAAAAAGTGGAAATTACGATTTTTCGTGCAAATTTTTGACGGTTGTCAATTTTTTTGGGGGTCAAAATGGATTCAAATCGAAATCCCATGTACCTTATCGGAAAGACCTCGCCGAACTATGTTATAAACGTATTTTTTGGTTCCTTCATTCGTAATAGGAAAGGAGCAATTGATAATTAAATTTCGATTTTTGACCATTTTTTTTCATGACATCTCTACATTCGAATCACTCTGTATTTTTTCCTATCTAATTTCTTCTAACTTTTTCAACGCTATCCGTTGGGGATATAATCAGGCTTTAAAATGAATCCCGAATGGGTGATCCAGGGCCTGATTTAGGGGGTAAAAACTCATTTTTTCTGTTTTTTTCCATCAAAATTCATCTTTAAATGGCATTATTATGTATTATTTCTCTTATTTAACAGCTCTTTTTTGGTTTATTTTCTTCCTACATCATCTGAGAACACTCCTAACTAATTAAAACTCCATATTTTTTCGTTAAAGTTATAAATAAATACCTTTTTTTGCATCGCTGCAGGAAAAATTTTAAAAAGTACATATATAAAAGCCGTGCCTTGAAAAAAAGCAAATGAAACTGACCCTCTTTACATCGAAATTAAAATATGACCTGTCAAAATGTCATGAAAATAACAGTTTGTGCAGCGATATAGGAAGCTTCCTGGACCGATTTCGGCTTGAAATATACATGGCAAAGGTAAAACGGACTTTATATTTTTAGTTAAAATACGTTTCATTGAACGATTTAAGCATTAAATACGAATTTTTTTAATTTTTCTCAGACCATGCAAATGCATGTCAAAATCAGTTTCATACGGAGAAATGTATTAAAATATGAAGGGTCGAAATGTCGCAAAAATGCCAGTTTTCCTTGCGAGATTTTAGGGTTTCTGAACCGTTTTCGACTTGTATAATACCGGGCAACGCCTCTATAGACCTTCCCGTGTGGATTTCGGAACATATAATTTGAAGAATTAGTCATTAAATACCAATTTTAACAATTTTTCGATGACGCGGCGAAGCATCATAGAAAGGCTATTCCATGAGGTAGTATACGGGGTAAATCACAATGACGGGTCTGATTTAAATTTTGCTTAGATTTGTTATTAATTGAGAACGGATTATTCGATTGAAAAGAGTGATGTGGCAATCGAAAGGGGAGGAAGTAAGCTATTTTATTTGAAAATAATTTCGACATTTCGTTGGCATGACGACGAAAAATTTGCTATTTCCGATATTTATTGAGTTAGAGAGCTGAAATTTGATATATGGGAAGAATTCGGTCAATCATTCAAAATTATATGTGTAAATTTTGATTCGCATGGTTTCTATAGCAACGATTAAGGATAGAGTTGACAATTTCTAACTCACGTACGGCTGATCTGATTGAAACGAGTGAGGTGGCAATCGAAAGGGAACGAAGTAAGCTACTTTTTTATGTGAAAATAATTTTGACATTTCGTTGCCATGACGACGAACAGTTTTCTATTTCCATTATTTATTGAGTTTTAGAGTTGAAATTTGATATCTGAGTAGAATTCGGTCAATCATTCAAAAATATTTTTATAAATTTTGATTCCGATGATTACCATAGCAACGATTGAGCATAAAGTTGATCATTTTTAACTCGCGAACGGCTTATCTGATTGAAACCAGTAAAGTGACGATCGAAATGTTAGAAAGTTCACTACTTTTTTATGTGAAAATAATTTTGACTTTTCGTTGCCGGGACGATGAACAATTTGCTATTTTCGTTATTTATTGAGTTGGAAAGTTGAAAACTGATATCTCGGAAGAATTCGGTCACTCATTCAAAAATATATCTGGAAAAATGGATTCCCATGGTTGGCATAGCAACGATTAAGGATAAAGTTGACAATTTATAACTCGCGGACGCCTTCTGCGATTGGAACGAGTGAGGTGGCTATCGAAAGGGATGGAAGTAAACTACTTTTTTATTTGAAAATAATTTCGATTTTGGGTAGTCATGACGACGATCAATTTAATTTCTCCGTTATTTATTGAGTTGCAGAATAGAAATTTCGCATCTAAGTAGAATTCGGTCAATCATTGAAAAATATTTTTGCAATTTTCAATTTTAATGATTGCCATAGCAACGATTAGGGGTAAAGTTAACAACTTACAACTCGCGAACGGCTTCTTAGATTGAAAGAAGCGACGTTCATAATAAGTATGCACAATTTTTTTCCATAGAGACATCAGTGGCGTGCCCGAAGGGCTCGCCACCAATCTTCATCCAGCTCGACCATTTCAGGAAGATGATGTTATCTAATGTATGGTTCAAAGCCGATCGAAAGATGACAAGTTTAATTTAGTAGGGTTTCAGCGAAATCGTACATATTGTATTTATATGTAATATGTGTTTGTATGTATATAGCGATACGGTTACGAAGGGTGGTCTATTCTCCATCATCAGTCCGAAGGAGTGTGATATCTTCCTTAATACATGGCCTAGCAACACGAAATTTTCAGGGCGTGACAATGATGATATTACCGACCTTATAGAGACCTCTCGGGGGGCGATTAGGCGGTCTATGCACCCTAGTTATAGAGCGCCTTTCAGGCCGCTCTATATACCGTCTTGCCACTCAGGAAAATGTTCGTTGGTTGGGGAATCGGGTTTTTCCACAATCTCAATTTTTTTTCTCCGAGACGGTTGCAGGTGAAACGTTCAAATTTTCTGGGTTAATAGAGGGATAGTGCGTCTAGCTTCGATAAAAAATTCAGCTATACAGGGTGTTCCGTTTCGGAGTTATAAAACGCCAAAGTCGAAATTTCCGCGAATTCCTATGAAATCGATTACAGGTCGCAAAACTTAATTACATCGATTTAAATTTTCAGAGGTTGTAGAGGACCGGGAGCTTCAGAACCCTATTGAAACTGGCGGTATTCGGAAAATGGGAAGTAATTTTTTTGAATTTTTTTATGTCGAAAAATGCCCTTTGTAGACCGCTCTTTGGCACCAAATAACTCGGTCGCCGGAACCTCGGACAGAAAAACGTATTTGAACTTAAAACTAAAGAATCTCAAATACTTTCTTTTTGC
Organism: Philopedon plagiatum; assembly: GCA_963971165.1. Classification (NCBI taxonomy): domain Eukaryota; kingdom Metazoa; phylum Arthropoda; class Insecta; order Coleoptera; family Curculionidae; genus Philopedon; species Philopedon plagiatum. Next base: position 55,410,407 of record OZ020192.1, on the reverse strand, counting down.
AATACATTTACCTATACCTGAAACGACTGGAAATTTGAAAAATTTGGGAAAAAGTGGAAATTACAAATTTTCATGCAAATCTTTGACGGTTTTGAATTTTTTGGGGGTCAAAATGGATCCAAATTGAAATCCCATGTGCCTTATCGGAAAGAGCTCGCCGAAATACGTTATTAACGTATTTTTTGGTTCCTTCATTCTTAATAGGAAAGGAGCAATCGATAATTAAATTTAGATTTTTTACGATTTTTTTTCATGACATCTATACATTTGAATCACTCTGTATCTTTTCCTCTCTAATTTCTTCCAACTTTTTCAACGCTATCCCTTGGGGATATAATCAGGCTCTAAAATGAATCCTGAATGGGTGATCCAGGGCCTGATTTAGGGGGTAAAAACTCATTTTTTCTGTTTTTTTCCATCAAAATTCATCTTTAAAAGGCATTATGATATATTATTTCTCTTATTTAACGATTCTTTTTTGGTTTATTTTCTTCCCTGATCATCTAAGAACACTCCTAACTAATTAAAACTCCATATTTTTTCGTTAAAGTTATAAATAAATACCTTTTTTTGCATCGCTGCAGGAAAAATTTTAAAAAGTACATATATAAAAGCCGTGCCTTGAAAAAACAATTGAACGGACCCTCTTTACATCGAAATTAAAATATGACCTGTCAAAATGTCATGAAAATAACAGTTTTTGTAGCGATATTGAAAGCTTCCTGGACCGATTTCGGCTCGAAATATACGTGCCAAAGGTAAAACGGACTTTATATTTTTAGTTACAATACATTTCATTGGACGATTTAAGCATTAAATACGAATTTTTTTAATTTTTCTCAGACCATGCAAATGCATGTCAAAATCTGTTTCATACGGAGAAATGTATTAAAATATGAAGGGTCGAAATGTCGCAAAAATGTCAGTTTTCCTTGCGAGATTTTAGGGTTTCTGAACCGTTTTCGACTTGAAAAATACTGGGCAATGCCTCTATAGACCTTCCCGTGTGGATTTCGGAACATATAATTTGAAGAATTAGTCATTAAATACCAATTTTAACAATTTTTCGATGACGCGGCGAAGCATCATAGAAAGGCTATTCCATGAGGTAGTATACGGGGTAAATCACAATGACGGGTCTGATTTAAATATTGCTTAGATTTGTTATTAATTGAGAACGGATTATTCGATTGAAAAGAGTGATGTGGCAATCGAAAGGGGAGGAAGTAAGTTATTTTATTTGAAAATAATTTCGACATTTCGTTGGCATGACGACGAAAAATTTGCTATTTCCGATATTTATTGAGTTAGAGAGCTGAAATTTGATATATGGGAAGAATTCGGTCAATCATTCAAAATTATATGTGTAAATTTTGATTCGCATGGTTTCTATAGCAACGATTAAGGATACAGTTGACAATTTCTAACTCACGTACGGCTGATCTGATTGAAACGAGTGAGGTGGCAATCGAAAGGGAACGAAGTAAGCTACTTTTTTATGTGAAAATAATTTTGACATTTCGTTGCCATGACGACGAACAGTTTGCTATTTCCATTATTTATTGAGTTTTAGAGTTGAAATTTGATATCTGGGTAGAATTCGGTCAATCATTCAAAAATATTTTTATAAATTTTGATTCCGATGATTACCATAGCAACGATTGAGCATAAAGTTGATCATTTTTAACTCGCGAACGGCTTATCTGATTGAAACCAGTAAAGTGACGATCGAAATGTTAGAAAGTACACTACTTTTTTATGTGAAAATAATTTTGACATTTCGTTGCCGGGACGATGAACAATTTGCTATTTTCGTTATTTATTGAGTTGGAAAGTTGAAAACTGATATCTCGGAAGAATTCGGTCACTCATTCAAAAATATATCTGGAAAAATCGATTCCCATGGTTGGCATAGCAACGATTAAGGATAAAGTTGACAAATTATAACTCGCGGACGCCTTCTGCGATTGGAATGAGTGAGGTGGCTATCGAAAGGGATGGAAGTAAACTACTTTTTTATTTGAAAATAATTTCGATTTTTGGTAGTCATGACGACGATCAATTTCATTTCTCCGTTATTTATTGAGTTGCAGAGTAGAAATTTCGCATCTAAGTAGAATTCGGTCAATCATTGAAAAATAGTTTTGCAATTTTCAATTTTAATAATTGCCATAGCAACGATTAGGGGTAAAGTTAACAACTTACAACTCGCGAACGGCTTCTTAGATTGAAAGAAGCGACGTTCATAATATGTATGCACAATTTTTTTCCATAGAGACATCAGTGGCGTGCCCGAAGGGCTCGCCACCAATCTTCATCCAGCTCGACCATTTCAGGAAGATGATGTTATCTAATGTATGGTTCAAAGCCGATCGAAAGATGACAAGTTTAATTTAGTAGGCTTTCAGCGAAATCGTACATATTGTATTTATATGTAATATGTGTTTGTATGTATATAGCGATACGGTTACGAAGGGCGCTCTATTCTGCATCATCAGTCCGTAGGAGTGAGATATCTTCCAATACATGGCCTAGAAACACGAAACTTTCAGGGCATGACAATGATGATATTACCGACCTTATAGAGCCCCCTCGGGGGGCGATTAGGCGCTCTATGCAATCTAGTTATAGAGCGCCTTTCAGGCCGCTCTATATACCGAGCCCTTGGTCAGAAAAATGTTCGCCGGTTGGTTAATCGTGTTTTTCGACAATCTCAATATTTGTTCTCCGAGTTGGTTGCAGGTGGAACGTTCAAATTTTCTGGGTTAATAGAGGGATAGTGCATCTAGCTTCGATAAAAAATCCAGTTACACAGGATGTTCCGCTTCGGAGTTATTAAACGTCAAAGTCGAAATTTCCGCGAATTCGTATGAAATCGATTACAGGTCGCAAAACTTAATTAAATCGATTTAAATTTTCGGAGGTTGTAGAGGACCGGGAGCTTCAGAACCCTATTAAAACTGGCGATATTCGGAAAATGGGAAGTAATTCTTTTGAATTTTTTTATGTCGAAAAAAGCAGTTTGCAGACCCCTTTTTGGCACCAAATAACTCGGTCGCCGGAACGTCGGGCAGGAAAACGGATTTGAACATAAAACTAAAGAATCTCAAATACTTTCTTTTAGCAATACATTTACCTATACCTAAAACGACTGGAAATTGGAAAAATTTGGGAAAAACTGGAAGTTACGAATTTTCATGCAAATTTTTGACGGTTGTCAATTTTTTTAGGGGTCAAAATGGATTCAAATCGAAATCCCATGTACCGTATCGGAAAGAACTCGCCGAACTACGTTATAAACGTATTTTTTGGTTGCTTTATTCTTAATAGGAAAGGAGCAATCGATAATTAAATTTAGATTTTTTACGATTTTTTTTCATGACATCTCTACATTCGAATCACTCTGTATCTTTTCCTATCTAATTTCTTCAAACTTTTTCAACGCCATCCCTTGAGGATATAATCAGGCTTTAAAATGAACCCAGAATGGATGATCTAGGGCCGGATTTAGGGGGTAAAATCTCACTTTTTCTGTTTTTTTCCATCAAAATTCATCTTTAAATGGCATTATTATGTATTATTTCTCTTATTTAACAGCTTTTTTTTGGTTTATTTTCTTCCTACATCATCTGAGAATACTCCACACTAATTAAAATTACATATTTTTTCGTTAAAGTTATAAATAAAAAGCTCTTTTAGCATCGGTGCAGGAAAAATTTAAAAAAATGCATATATTAATAGTCTGCCTTGGAAAATCAGTTGAAGCAGCCTACTATCTTTACGTCGAAATTAAAAAATATGACCTGTCAGAGTTATGCAAAAATGTCAATATTTTTAGTGATTTTGGAGAGATCCTGGGCCCATTTCGGCTTGGAATATACATGGAAAAGACAGAATGGACTTTATATTTTTAATTATGGTACGTTTCATTGGACGATTTAAGCACTAAATACCAAATTTTTTTATCTTTCTGAGACCCTGCAAATGGATTTAAAAATCAGTTTATACGGAGAAATGTATTATAATATGAAGGGTCTAAATGTCGCCAAAATGCCAGTTTTTCTTGCGAGAATTTTAGGGTTTCTGGACCGTTTTGGGCTTGAAAGTACCGGCAACGCCTCTATAGACCTTCCCGTGTGAATTCCGGAACATATAACTTGAAAAATTGGGCATTCAGTACCATTTTTAACAATATATAGGTGACGCTGCAAGGCATCATAGAATGGTTTTATCCCATTAGGTAGTATATGGGGTAAATCACAATGACGGGTCTGATTAAAAATTTGCTTAGGTTTGTTATTATTTGAGAACGGCTTATTCGATTAAATCGAGTGAGGTGGCAATCGAAAGGGAAGGAAGTAAGCAATATTCTTATTTCAAAATAATTTCGACATTTCGTTGGCATGACGACGAACAACTAGCTATTTTCGTTAATTTTTGAGTTGGACAGTTGAAAGTTGATATATGGGAAGAATTCGGTCAATTATTCAAAATTCTATATGTAAAATTTTGATTCGCATGGTTTCTATAGCAACGATTAAGGATAAAGTTGCCAATTTCTAACTCACGCACGGCTGATCTGATTGAAACGAGTGAGGTGGCAATCGATTGGCAAGGAAGTAAGCTACTTTTTTATGTGAAAATAATTTTGAAATTTCGTTGCCGTGACGACGAACAATTTGCTATTCCCGGTATTTATTGAGTTGGAGATTGGAAATTTGATATATGGGAAGAATTCGGTCAATCATTTAAAATTATATGTGTAAATTTTGATTCGCGTGGTTTCTACAGTGTGGTCGTTTAAGTGTGCAACATATGGGAAAGCTTTTTATTACCGATTTCTCAGAAAATTTTATTCTTGATAAAAGTTGGTGCACGTTCGATAATCATATTGGGTGTACTTGGAATGGTTGCAAGTCAAACGGTGTACAGGGTAGGGCAAAAAATATAAAATTTCTACAAGAATAAAGTACCCCTATTTCAGAGAATTCAGCAAAATGTTATTAAGAAAAGGTGTTTAGAATTAAAAGTTATGCATAGGTTTGAAAACATGACCTCATAAAATAAAAAACAAAATTTTTTTGAAAATATTAATTATTTCCTAAAAAAAATTTTTTTTTTATTATCACCCTAAAAACCTTCATAAATTAAACAAAATCAAATCAAGTTCACACATCTTTGTTCAAATTCAAGCATATTTGTAAAATTAACTTAGCTTTTTAATTTATTAAGGAATCACAAACTTCATGTTTGTTGCAAGGACATTAAACACAACTTTAAAATACCGTAAAAATTATTTTTAACAAGATAAAACATTAGTGATGATAATTTTCAAATTAAAAAACTCTCATTTAAATTACAAAATATTTATTTTAAATGTTTATTAGAAAATTGTACAAAATAATCGACAAACATGAAATCCTACTAAAATAATCGCAGATACCTATGGAAAGAAAACAAATAAGGGTTAAAAGTAAACATTATGACAGTTTGGTGGCATTATTCATTCTTAAATAATTATTGTTATTAGCTGATCTCAAATGCCTCCTCCAGTAAAGTTAACGTTAGCCGAAAAGGCAGAATTAGTGCTAATATGTGGAGAACACTATAAAACAGTGCGTGAAGCAGGAGATATATTCAATGAACGACATCCAGATAAACAAGTCCACTATTCAACCATAAGCAGAATTTTAAATAATTTTAAACAGACAGGGTCTTTAGAGTATAAATATAAAAATGAACGTACCAAAACTGTATGTACTGAAGAAAATCAATTACAAGTACTTCAAGCAGTTGTTGAAAACCCTAGAAGATCCACCCAAGAAGTGCATGCTTATACGGGTATAAAAAAACCTCTATTAAGGAGATTCTTAAAAAACAAAAATATCACGCCTATAAGCCAATGTTTATTTGCACGTTTCAAAGACAAGACTATGACTTGCGGTATGATTTCTGCATGTGGATTCAAGGAGAAATAGAAGATCAACGTGATTTCCATAGACACATGCTTTTTGGGGATGAATCCACGTTCACTACAAATGGCGTTGTTTCTTCCCAAAATTGTAGGTGGTGGTCGGACGAAAATCCAAATTTTGTCATTGACAACAAAAACCAGTATTACCAAAAAACAAACGTTTGGTGCGGTATTATTAACGACAAATTAATAGGGCCGTTCTTTTTTCGCCAAAACCTAACTGGTGATACCTATTTACATTTTTTGGAAAACGAACTAACAGATTTTTTGGATAATATGAGTATACAAGAACGACGTAAATTATGTTTTGTACATGATGGTTGTCCGGCTCATTCTGCTAGAATTGTTTCTGAATGGTTAAATGGAGAATTTGGTGATAAATGGTTAGGACGAAATACCGATCCACGGTGGCCTCCTCGTTCGCCAGATCTCACCCCACTAGATTTTTTTTTATGGGGATATTTAAAGCAAAAAGTTTACAAGGATCGACCCTTTAATAATGTTGGGGAGCTTGAAATTTCGATACGATTTCATTGCAGAAATATTCCAGCAAGTGTATTGCGATCCACGCTTAGTGAATTTTATGATCGGACAATTAAATGCATTGAACGTGAAGGTGGACATACGGAGACGCGTCGATAATTTTTTTAAACATACCTAATATAATTTTTTTCTGCATTTCAAATATTGTCTGTTTAATTTTTTTTAAATTTGTTTATTGTTAAGTTATAATAAAAAGAAGCCGATAAAAATTGACAAAACCGTTGGCACCATACTCAAATACGTTTAGGAACATTGTATTTCTTGACTTTGCACTAAACGCAGACAGAATGCATGCATTGTTTTGTTAATAATGCCCCACAACGCCATTATGTTAGAATGATTTCATGTTTGTAGATTATTTTGTACAATTTTCTAATAAACATTTAAAATAAATATTTTGTAATTTAAATGAGGGTTTTTTAATTTAAAAATTATCATTACTAATGTTTTATCTTGTTAAAAGTAATTTTTACGGTATTTTAAAGTTGTGTTTAATGTCCTTGCAACAAACATGATGTTTGTGATTCCTTAATAAATTAAAAAGCTAAGTTAATTTTACAAATATGCTTGAATTTGAACAAAGATGTGTGAAATTAATTGATTTTGTTTAATTTATGAAGGTTTTTAGGGTGATAATAAAAAAAAATTTTTTTTTAGGAAATAATTAATATTTTCAAAAAAATTTTGTTTTTTATTTTATGAGGTCACGTTTTCAAACCTATGCATAACTGTTAATTCTAAACACATTTTCTTAATAACATTTTGCTGAATTCTCTGAAATAGGGGTACTTTATTCTTGTAGAAATTTTATATTTTTTGCCCTACCCTGTACACCGTTTGACTTGCAACCATTCCAAGTACACCCAATATAATTATCGAACATGCACCAACTTTTATCAAAAATAAAATTTTCTGAGAAATCGGTAATAAAAAACTTTCCCATATGTTGCACACTTAAACGACCACACTGTATAGCAACAATTAATGATAAAGTTGACAATTTCTAACTCACGCACGGCTTATCTGATTGAAGCGACTGAAGTGGCAATCGAAAGGGAAGGAAGTAAGCTACTTTTTTATGTGAAAATAATTTTGATTTTCCGTTGCCGTGACGACGAATAATTTGCGATTTCCGTAATGTATTGAGTTGGATAGTTGAAATTTGATATCTGGGAATAATTCGGGCACTCATTCAAAAATATATCTGTAAAAATCGATTCCCATGGTTGGCATAGCAACGATTAAGGATAAAGTTGACAATTTTTAACTCAAGCACGGCTTATCTGATTGAAACGACTGAAGTGGCAATCGAAAGGGAAGGAAGTAAGCTACTTTTTTATGTGAAAATAATTTTGATTTTCCGTTGCCGTGACGACGAATAATTTGCGATTTCCGTAAAGTATTGAGTTGGATAGTTGAAATTTGTTATCTGGGAAGAATTCGGTCAATCATTCAAAAAGATATCTGTAAAAATCGATTCCCATGGTTTCTGTAGCAACGATTAAGGATAAAGTTGACAATTTCTAACTCACGCACGGCTTATCTGATTGAAACGACTGAAGTGGCAATCGAAAGGGAAGGAAGTAAGCTACTTTTTTATGTGAAAATAATTTTGATTTTCCGTTGCCTTGACGACGAATAATTTGCGATTTCCGTAAAGTATTGAGTTGGATAGATGAAATTTGTTATCTGGGAAGAATTCGGTCAATCATTCATAAATATATCTGTAAAAATCGATTCCCATGGTTTCTATAGCAACGATTAAAAATAAAGTTGACAATTTCTAACTCACGCACGCCTTATCTGATCAATCAGATAAGTGGCAATCGAAAGGGAAGGAAGTAAGCTACTTTTTTATGTGAAAATAATTTTGATTTTCCGTTGCCGTGACGACGAATAATTTGCTATTTCGGTAATGTATTGAGTTGGATAGTTGAAATTTGATATCTGGGAAGAATTCGGTCAATAATTCAAAAATATATCTGTAAAAATCGATTCCATGGTTTCTATAGCAACGATTAAGGATAAAGTTGACAATTTCTAACTCACGCACGGCTTATCTGATTGAAACGACTGAAGTGGCAATCGAAAGGGAAGGAAGTAAGCTACTTTTTTATGTGAAAATAATTTTGATTTTCCGCTGCCGTTACGACGAATAATTTGCTATTTCCGTAATGTATTGATTTGGATAGTTGTGTACTATGTGTCGTGTTTATTGTGTTTGTATGTATGTATAGTACAGGGTGTCCGAAAAGTCTTTGTATGGACAAATACCTTTGCTATTTGTACAAATATAAACTTAATTGTCGGATTTAAAGCAAATCGTATACATTTGCATTTCTATGTGTACGGAGTTATATGTCTGTATACAAGCTGTCCAAAAAGTCATTGTAGGAGCAAATACTCCTAGTAGTACCAGGATAAATGTAATTAAACCGGATTTCATGCAAAATCGATTATATTTGTTTTTATATGTGTTGTATATACCTATACAGGGTGTCCGAAAAGTCTTGGTATGGGATTCCTATTATTATTTAGATAAACTTTATTAGGTCGGATTTCACGCAAATCGAATACATTTGTATTAATATGTGTTTATGTTTGTATGTATGTATACAGGGTGTCCGAAAAGTTTTTCGTTGGCAAAAATAGTTTCTACGTGTAGGCGTTTTTATGTTTGTAGCGATACGGTTACGAAGGGCGGTCTATTCTCCATCATCAGTCCGAAGGAGTGTGATATCTTCCTTAATATATGGCCTAGCAACACGAAATTTTTCGGTTATTACAATGATATTACCGACCTTATAGAGCCCCCTCGGGGGGCGATTAGGCGGTCTATGCACCCTAGTTATAGACCGCGAAAGCGGTCTATATACCCCCTGCTTGGTCAAAAAAATGTTCGCCGGTTGGTTAATCGTGTTTTTCGACAATCTCATTTTTTTTCTCCGAGATGGTTGCAGGTGGGACGTTCAAATTTTCTGGGCTAATAAAGTGATAGTGTGACTAGCTTCAGTAAAAAATTCAGTTACACAGGGTTTTCCGTTTTGGAGTTATTAAACGCCAAAGTCGAAATTTCCGCGAATTCGTATGAAATCGATTACAGGTCGCAAAACTTAATTAAATCGATTTAAATTTTCGGAGGTTGTAGAGGACCGGGAGCTTCAGAACCTTATTGAAACCGGCGGTATTCGGAAAATGGGAAGTAATTCTTTTGAATTTTTTTTGTCGAAAAATGCCGTTTGCAGACTCCTATTTGGCGCTTAATAAGTTGGTCGCCGGAACATCAGACAGAAAAACGTATTTGAACATAAAACTAAAGAATCTCAAATACTTTCTTTTTGCAATACATTTACCTATACCTAAAACTACTGGAAATTGGAAAAATTTGGGAAAAACTGGAAATTACGAATTTTCATGCAAATTTTTGACGGTTTTTAATTTTTTTCGGGGTGAAAATGGATTCAAATCGAAATCCCATGTGCCTTATCGGAAAGACCTCACCGAACTACGTTATAAACGTATTTTTTGGTCCCTTCATTCTTAATAGGAAAGGAGCAATCGATAATTAAATTTAGATTTTTTACGATTTTTTTTCATGACATCTCTACATTTGAATCACTCTGTATCTTTTCCTATCTAATTTCTTCCAACTTTTTCATCGCTATCCCTTGGGGATATAATCAGGCTTTCAAATAAATCCCGAACGGGTGATCCAGGACCCGATCTAGGAGGTAAAAACTCATTTTTTCTATTTTTTTCAACCAAAATTCATCTTTAAATGGCATTATTATATATTATTTCTGTTATTTAACAGTTCTTTTTTGGATTATTTCCTTCCCCCATCATCTGAGAATACTCCACACTAATTAAAATTACATATTTTTTCGTTAAAGTTATAAATAAAAAGGTTTTTCTGCTTCGCTGCAGGAAAAATTTTAAAAAATGCATATATTAATAGTCTGCCTTGGAAAATCAGTTGAAGCAGCCTATCTTTACGTCGAAATTAAAAAATATGACCTGTCAGAATTATGCAAAAATGTCAGTATTTTTAGTGATTTTGGAGAGATCCTGGGCCCATTTCGGCTTGGAATATACATGGAAAAGACAGAATGGACTTTATATTTTTAATTATGGTGCATTTCATTGGGCGATTTAAGCACTAAATACCAATTTTTTTTTAATCTTTCTGAGACCCTGCAAATAGATTTAAAAATCAGTTTATACGGAGAAATGTATTATAATATGAAGGGTCTAAATGTCGCCAAAATGCCAGTTCTTCTTGCGAGAATTTTAGGGTTTCTGGACCGTTTTGGGCTTGAAAAGTACCGGGCAACGCCTCTATAGACCTTCCCTTGTCTATTCCGAAACATATAATTTGAAGAAGTACGCATTAAATACCATATTTAACAATTTTTCGATGACGCTGCAAAGCATCATAGAAATGTATTATTCCATTAGGTAGTATACGGTGTAAATCACAATGACGGGTCTGATTTAAATTTTGCTTAGGTTTGATATTAATTGAGAACGGCTTAGTCGATTGAAAAGAGTGATGTGGCAATCGAAAGGGGAGGAAGTAAGCAATTTTCTTATTTGAAAATAATTTCACATTTCGTTGGCATGACGACAAACAACTAGCTATTTTCATTATTTATTGAGTTGGAGAGTTGAAATTTGATTTAAGGGAAGAAGTCGGTCAATCATTCAAAATTATATGTGTAAAATTTTGATTCGCGTGGTTTCTATAGCAACGGTTAAGGATAAAGTTGCCAATTTCTAACTCGCGCACGGCTTATCTGATTCAAACGACTGAAGTGGCAATCGAAAGGGGAGGAAGCAAGCCACTTTTTTATGTGAAAATAATTTTGATTTTTCGTTGCTGTGACGACTAACAATTTGCTATTCCCGGTATTTATTGAGTTGGAGAGTTGAAATTTGATATTTGGAAAGAGTTCGGTAAATCATTCAAAAATATATCTGGAAAAATCAATTCCCATGGTTGGCACAGCAACGATTAAGGATAAAGTTAACAATTTATAACTCACGCACGGCTTATCTGATTGAAACGACTGAAGTGGCAATCGAAAGGGAAGGAAGTCAGCTACTTTTTAATGTGAAAATAATTTTGATTTTCCGTTGCCGTGACGACGAATAATTTGCGATTTCCGTAATGTATTGAGTTGGATAGTTGAAATTTGATGTCTGGGAAGAATTCGGGCACTCATTCAAAAATATATCTGTAAAAATCGATTCCCATGGTTGGCATAGCAACGATTAAGGATAAAGTTAACAATTTCTAACTCACGCACGGCTTATCTGATTGAAACGACTGAAGTGGCAATCGAAAGGGAAGGAAGTAAGCTACTTTTTTATGTGAAAATAATTTTGATTTTCCGTTGCCGTGACGACGAATAATTTGCGATTTCCGTAATGTATTGAGTTGGATAGTTGAAATTTGATATCTGGGAATAATTCGGGCACTCATTCAAAAATATATCTGTAAAAATCCATTCCCATGGTTGGCATAGCATCTATTAAGGATAAAGTTGACAATTTTTAACTCACGCACGGCTTATCTGATTGAAACGACTGAAGTGGCAATCGAAAGGGAAGGAAGTAAGCTACTTTTTTATGTGAAAATAATTTTGATTTTCCGTTGCCCTGACGACGAATAATTTGCGATTTCCGTAATGTATTGAGTTGGATACTTGAAATTTGTTATCTGGGAAGAATTCGGTCAACCATTCAAAAATATATGTGTAAAAATCGATTCCCATGGTTTCTATAGCAACGATTAAGGATAAAGTTGACAATTTCTAACTCACGCACGGCTTATCTGATTGAAACGACTGAAGTGGCAATCGAAAGGGAAGGAAGTAAGCTACATTTTTATGTGAAAATAATTTTGATTTTCCGCTGCCGTGACGACGAATAATTTGCTATTTCCGTAATGTATTGATTTGGATAGTTGTGTACTATGTGTCGTGTTTGTTGTGTTTGTATGTATGTATAGTACAGGGTGTCCGAAAAGTCTTTGTATGGACAAATACCTTTGCTATATGTACAAATATAAACTTAATTGTCGGATTTAAAGCAAATCGTATACATTTGCATTTCTATGTGTGCGGAGGTATATGTCTGTATACAAGTTGTCCAAAAAGTCATTGTAGGAGCAAATACTTCTAGTAGTACCAGGATAAATGTAATTAAACCGGTTTCATGCAAAATCGATTATATTTGTTTTTATATGTGTTGTATATACGTATACAGGGTGTTCGAAAAGTCTTCGTATGGGCAAATACTTCTACTAGTACCGAGATAAACCTACTTAATTCGGATTTTAAGTAAATCGACTATATTCCTATTTAAACGTGTGGGTGTTAGTTTGAATGTATACAGGGTGTCCAAAAAGTCTTGGTAAGGGCAAATACTCCTATTATTACTTAGATAAACTTTATTAGGTCGGATTTCACGCAAATCGAATACATTTGTATTAATATGTGTTTATGTTTGTATGTATGTATACAGGGTGTCCGAAAAGTCTTGGTATGGGCAAATACTCCTACTATTACTTAGATAAACTTTATTAGGTCGGATTTCACGCAAATCGAATATATTTGTATTAATATGTGTTTATGTTTGTATGTATGTATACAGGGTATCCGAAAAGTCTTTTTTTTGACAAAAATAAGTTTCTACGTGTAGGTGCTTGTATGTATGTAGCGATACGGTTACGAAGGGCGGTCTATTCTCCATCATCAGTCCGAAGGAGTGTGATATCTTCCTTAATACATGCTCTGGATACACGAAATTTTCAGGGCATGACAATGATGATATTACCGACCTTATAGAGCCCCTCGGGGGGCGATTAGGCGGTCTACCCGTACTAGTTATAGAGCGCCTTTCAGGCCGCTCTATATACCTAGCTGTCCGTTAGGAAAATGTTCGTGTGTTGTCCAATTCGGTTTTTCGACAATCTCAATTTTTTTTCTCCGAGATGGTTGCAGGTGAAACATTCAAATTTTCTGGGTTAATAGAGGGATAGTGCGTCTAGCTTCGATAAAAAATTCAGCTATACAGGGTGTTCCGTTTCGGAGTTATAAAACGCCAAAGTCGAAATTTCCGCGAATTCCTATGAAATCGATTACAGGTCGCAAAACTTAATTACATCGATTTAAATTTTCAGAGGTTGTAGAGGACCGGGAGCTTCAGAACCCTATTGAAACTGGCGGTATTCGGAAAATGGGAAGTAATTTTTTTGAATTTTTTTATGTCGAAAAATGCAGTTTGCAGACCCCTTTTTGGCACCAAATATCTCGGTCGCCGGAACGCCGGACAGAAAAACGGATTTGAACTTAAAACTAAAGAATCTCAAGTACTTTCTTTTTGCAATACATTTACCTATACCTAAAACGACTGGAAATTGTAAAAATTTGGGAAAAAGTGGAAATTACGATTTTTCATGCAAATTTTTGACGGTTGTCAATTTTTTTGGGGGTCAAAATGGATTCAAATCGAAAGCCCATGTACCTTATCGGAAAGACCTCGCCGAACTACGTTGTTAACGTATTTTTTGGTTCCTTCATTCTTAATAGGAAAGGAGCAATCGATAATGAAATTTAGATTTTTTACGATTTTTTTTCATGACATCTCTACATTTGAATCACTCTGTATCTTTTCCTATCTAATTTCTTCCAACTTTTTCAACGCTATCCCTTGGGGATATAATCAGGCTTTAAAATGAATCCCGAATGGGTGATCCAGGGCCTGATTTAGGTGGTAAAAACTCATTTTTTCTGTTTTTTTCATCAAAATTCATCTTTAAAAGGCATTATTATATATTATTTCTCCGATTTAACAGTTCTTTTTTGGTTTATTTTCATCCCTTATCATCTGAGAACACTTCTATCTAATTAAAATTCCATATTTTTCGTTAAAGTTATAAATAAATACCTTTTTTTGCGTCGGTGCAGGAAAAATTTTAAAATGTGCATATAATAAAAGCCGTGCCTTGGAGAAACAAATGAAACTGACCCTCTTTACATCGAAATTAAAATATGACCTGTCAAAATGCCATGAAAATAACAGTTTTTGTAGCGATATTGGAAGCTTCCTGGACCGATTTCGGCTTGAAATATACATGGCAAAGGTAAAACGGACTTTATATTTTTAGTTAAAATACATTTCATTGGACGATTTAAGCATTAAATACGAATTTGTTTTAATTTTTCTCAGACCATGCAAATGCATGTCAAAATCATTTTCATACGGAGAAATGTATTAAAATATGAAGGGTCGAAATGTCGCAAAAATGCCAGTTTTCCTTGCGAGATTTTAGGGTTTCTGAACCGTTTTCGACTTGTATAATACCGGGCAACGCCTCTATAGACCTTCCCGTGTGGATTTCGGAACATATAATTTGAAGAATTAGTCATTAAATACCAATTTTAACAATTTTTCGATGACGCGGCGAAGCATCATAGAAAGGCTATTCCATGAGGTAGTATACGGGGTAAATCACAATGACGGGTCTGATTTAAATTTTGCTTAGATTTGTTATTAATTGAGAACGGATTATTCGATTGAAAAGAGTGATGTGGCAATCGAAAGGGGAGGAAGTAAGCTATTTTATTTGAAAATAATTTCGACATTTCGTTGGCATGACGACGAAAAATTTGCTATTTCCGATATTTATTGAGTTAGAGAGCTGAAATTTGATATATGGGAAGAATTCGGTCAATCATTCAAAATTATATGTGTAAATTTTGATTCGCATGGTTTCTATAGCAACGATTAAGGATAAAGTTGACAATTTCTAACTCACGTACGGCTGATCTGATTGAAACGAGTGAGGTGGCAATCGAAAGGGAACGAAGTAAGATACTTTTTTATGTGAAAATAATTTTGACATTTCGTTGCCATGACGACGAACAGTTTGCTATTTCCATTATTTATTGAGTTTTAGAGTTGAAATTTGATATCTAGGTAGAATTCGGTCAATCATTCAAAAATATTTTTATAAATTTTCATTCCGATGATTACCATAGCAACGATTGAGCATAAAGTTGATCATTTTTAACTCGCGAACGGCTTATCTGATTGAAACCAGTAAAGTGACGATCGAAATGTTAGAAAGTATACTACTTTTTTATGTGAAAATAATTTTGACATTTAGTTGCCGGGACGATGAACAATTTGCCATTTTCGTTATTTATTGAGTTGGAAAGTTGAAAACTGATATCTCGGAAGAATTCGGTCACTCATTCAAAAATATATCTGGAAAAATCGATTCCCATGGTTGGCATAGCAACGATTAAGGATAAAGTTGACAATTTATAACTCGCGGACGCCTTCTGCGATTGGAACGAGTGAGGTGGCTATCGGAAGGGATGGAAGTAAACTACTTTTTTATTTGAAAATAATTTCGATTTTTGGTAGTCATGACGACGATCAATTTGATTTCTCCGTTATTTATTGAGTTGCAGAGTATAAATTTCGCATCTAAGTAGAATTCGGTCAATCATTGAAAAATATTTTTGCAATTTTCAATTTTAATGATTGCCATAGCAACGATTAGGGGTAAAGTTAACAACTTACAACTCGCGAACGGCTTCTTAGATTGAAAGAAGCGACGTTCATAATATGTATGCACAATTTTTTTCCATAGAGACATCAGTGGCGTGCCCGAAGGGCTCGCCACCAATCTTCATCCAGCTCGACCATTTCAGGAAGATGATGTTATCTAATGTATGGTTCAAAGCCGATCGAAAGATGACAAGTTTAATTTAGTAGGGTTTCAGCGAAATCGTACATATTGTATTTATATGTAATATGTGTTTGTATGTATATAGCGATACGGTTACGAAGGGCGCTCTATTCTGCATCATCAGTCCGTAGGAGTGTGATATCTTCCTTAATACCTGGCCTAGAAACACGAAACTTTCAGGGCATGACAATGATGATATTACCGACCTTATAGAGCCCCATCGGGGGGCGATTAGGCGCTCTATGCAATCTAGTTATAGAGCGCCAACAGCGCTCCATATACCGACCCGTCCGTGAGGAAAGTGTTCGCCGGTTGGCTAATCGTGTTTTTCGACAATCTCAATTTTTTTTCTCCGAGATGGTTGGAAGTCGAACGTTCAAATTTTCTGGGTTAATAGAGGGATAGTGCGTCTAGCTTCGATAAAAAATTTAGCTATACAGGGTGTTCCGTTTCGGAGTTATAAAACGTCAAAGTCGAAATTTCCGCGAATTCCTATGAAATCGATTACAGGTCGCAAAACTTAATTAAATCGATTTAAATTTTCAGAGGTTGTAGAGGACCGGGAGCTTCAGAACCCTATTAAAACTGGCGATATTCGGAAAATGGGAAGTAATTCTTTTGAATTTTTTTATGTCGAAAAATGCCCTTTGTAGACCCCATTTTGGCACTGAATAAGTCGAAACCGGAACATCGGACAGAAAAACGTATTTGAACATAAAACTGAAGAATCTCAAATACTTTCTTTTTGCAATACATTTACCTATACCTAAAACGACAGGAAATTGGAAAAATTTGGGAAAAACTGGAAATTACGATTTTTCATGCAAATTTTTGACATCTCTACATTTGAATCACTCTGTATCTTTTCCTATCTAATTTCTTCCAACTTTTTCAACGCTATCCCTTGGGGATATAATCAGGCTTTAAAATGAATCCCGAATGGGTGATCCAGGGCCTGATTTAGGTGGTAAAAACTCATTTTTTCTGTTTTTTTCATCAAAATTCATCTTTAAAAGGCATTATTATATATTATTTCTCCGATTTAACAGTTCTTTTTTGGTTTATTTTCATCCCTTATCATCTGAGAACACTTCTATCTAATTAAAATTCCATATTTTTCGTTAAAGTTATAAATAAATACCTTTTTTTGCGTCGGTGCAGGAAAAATTTTAAAATGTGCATATAATAAAAGCCGTGCCTTGGAGAAACAAATGAAACTGACCCTCTTTACATCGAAATTAAAATATGACCTGTCAAAATGCCATGAAAATAACAGTTTTTGTAGCGATATTGGAAGCTTCCTGGACCGATTTCGGCTTGAAATATACATGGCAAAGGTAAAACGGACTTTATATTTTTAGTTAAAATACATTTCATTGGACGATTTAAGCATTAAATACGAATTTGTTTTAATTTTTCTCAGACCATGCAAATGCATGTCAAAATCATTTTCATACGGAGAAATGTATTAAAATATGAAGGGTCGAAATGTCGCAAAAATGCCAGTTTTCCTTGCGAGATTTTAGGGTTTCTGAACCGTTTTCGACTTGTATAATACCGGGCAACGCCTCTATAGACCTTCCCGTGTGGATTTCGGAACATATAATTTGAAGAATTAGTCATTAAATACCAATTTTAACAATTTTTCGATGACGCGGCGAAGCATCATAGAAAGGCTATTCCATGAGGTAGTATACGGGGTAAATCACAATGACGGGTCTGATTTAAATTTTGCTTAGATTTGTTATTAATTGAGAACGGATTATTCGATTGAAAAGAGTGATGTGGCAATCGAAAGGGGAGGAAGTAAGCTATTTTATTTGAAAATAATTTCGACATTTCGTTGGCATGACGACGAAAAATTTGCTATTTCCGATATTTATTGAGTTAGAGAGCTGAAATTTGATATATGGGAAGAATTCGGTCAATCATTCAAAATTATATGTGTAAATTTTGATTCGCATGGTTTCTATAGCAACGATTAAGGATAAAGTTGACAATTTCTAACTCACGTACGGCTGATCTGATTGAAACGAGTGAGGTGGCAATCGAAAGGGAACGAAGTAAGATACTTTTTTATGTGAAAATAATTTTGACATTTCGTTGCCATGACGACGAACAGTTTGCTATTTCCATTATTTATTGAGTTTTAGAGTTGAAATTTGATATCTAGGTAGAATTCGGTCAATCATTCAAAAATATTTTTATAAATTTTCATTCCGATGATTACCATAGCAACGATTGAGCATAAAGTTGATCATTTTTAACTCGCGAACGGCTTATCTGATTGAAACCAGTAAAGTGACGATCGAAATGTTAGAAAGTATACTACTTTTTTATGTGAAAATAATTTTGACATTTAGTTGCCGGGACGATGAACAATTTGCCATTTTCGTTATTTATTGAGTTGGAAAGTTGAAAACTGATATCTCGGAAGAATTCGGTCACTCATTCAAAAATATATCTGGAAAAATCGATTCCCATGGTTGGCATAGCAACGATTAAGGATAAAGTTGACAATTTATAACTCGCGGACGCCTTCTGCGATTGGAACGAGTGAGGTGGCTATCGGAAGGGATGGAAGTAAACTACTTTTTTATTTGAAAATAATTTCGATTTTTGGTAGTCATGACGACGATCAATTTGATTTCTCCGTTATTTATTGAGTTGCAGAGTATAAATTTCGCATCTAAGTAGAATTCGGTCAATCATTGAAAAATATTTTTGCAATTTTCAATTTTAATGATTGCCATAGCAACGATTAGGGGTAAAGTTAACAACTTACAACTCGCGAACGGCTTCTTAGATTGAAAGAAGCGACGTTCATAATATGTATGCACAATTTTTTTCCATAGAGACATCAGTGGCGTGCCCGAAGGGCTCGCCACCAATCTTCATCCAGCTCGACCATTTCAGGAAGATGATGTTATCTAATGTATGGTTCAAAGCCGATCGAAAGATGACAAGTTTAATTTAGTAGGGTTTCAGCGAAATCGTACATATTGTATTTATATGTAATATGTGTTTGTATGTATATAGCGATACGGTTACGAAGGGCGCTCTATTCTGCATCATCAGTCCGTAGGAGTGTGATATCTTCCTTAATACCTGGCCTAGAAACACGAAACTTTCAGGGCATGACAATGATGATATTACCGACCTTATAGAGCCCCATCGGGGGGCGATTAGGCGCTCTATGCAATCTAGTTATAGAGCGCCAACAGCGCTCCATATACCGACCCGTCCGTGAGGAAAGTGTTCGCCGGTTGGCTAATCGTGTTTTTCGACAATCTCAATTTTTTTTCTCCGAGATGGTTGGAAGTCGAACGTTCAAATTTTCTGGGTTAATAGAGGGATAGTGCGTCTAGCTTCGATAAAAAATTTAGCTATACAGGGTGTTCCGTTTCGGAGTTATAAAACGTCAAAGTCGAAATTTCCGCGAATTCCTATGAAATCGATTACAGGTCGCAAAACTTAATTAAATCGATTTAAATTTTCAGAGGTTGTAGAGGACCGGGAGCTTCAGAACCCTATTAAAACTGGCGATATTCGGAAAATGGGAAGTAATTCTTTTGAATTTTTTTATGTCGAAAAATGCCCTTTGTAGACCCCATTTTGGCACTGAATAAGTCGAAACCGGAACATCGGACAGAAAAACGTATTTGAACATAAAACTGAAGAATCTCAAATACTTTCTTTTTGCAATACATTTACCTATACCTAAAACGACAGGAAATTGGAAAAATTTGGGAAAAACTGGAAATTACGATTTTTCATGCAAATTTTTGACATCTCTACATTTGAATCACTCTGTATCTTTTCCTATCTAATTTCTTCCAACTTTTTCAACGCTATCCCTTGGGGATATAATCAGGCTTTAAAATGAATCCCGAATGGGTGATCCAGGGCCTGATTTAGGTGGTAAAAACTCATTTTTTCTGTTTTTTTCATCAAAATTCATCTTTAAAAGGCATTATTATATATTATTTCTCCGATTTAACAGTTCTTTTTTGGTTTATTTTCATCCCTTATCATCTGAGAACACTTCTATCTAATTAAAATTCCATATTTTTCGTTAAAGTTATAAATAAATACCTTTTTTTGCGTCGGTGCAGGAAAAATTTTAAAATGTGCATATAATAAAAGCCGTGCCTTGGAGAAACAAATGAAACTGACCCTCTTTACATCGAAATTAAAATATGACCTGTCAAAATGCCATGAAAATAACAGTTTTTGTAGCGATATTGGAAGCTTCCTGGACCGATTTCGGCTTGAAATATACATGGCAAAGGTAAAACGGACTTTATATTTTTAGTTAAAATACATTTCATTGGACGATTTAAGCATTAAATACGAATTTGTTTTAATTTTTCTCAGACCATGCAAATGCATGTCAAAATCATTTTCATACGGAGAAATGTATTAAAATATGAAGGGTCGAAATGTCGCAAAAATGCCAGTTTTCCTTGCGAGATTTTAGGGTTTCTGAACCGTTTTCGACTTGTATAATACCGGGCAACGCCTCTATAGACCTTCCCGTGTGGATTTCGGAACATATAATTTGAAGAATTAGTCATTAAATACCAATTTTAACAATTTTTCGATGACGCGGCGAAGCATCATAGAAAGGCTATTCCATGAGGTAGTATACGGGGTAAATCACAATGACGGGTCTGATTTAAATTTTGCTTAGATTTGTTATTAATTGAGAACGGATTATTCGATTGAAAAGAGTGATGTGGCAATCGAAAGGGGAGGAAGTAAGCTATTTTATTTGAAAATAATTTCGACATTTCGTTGGCATGACGACGAAAAATTTGCTATTTCCGATATTTATTGAGTTAGAGAGCTGAAATTTGATATATGGGAAGAATTCGGTCAATCATTCAAAATTATATGTGTAAATTTTGATTCGCATGGTTTCTATAGCAACGATTAAGGATAAAGTTGACAATTTCTAACTCACGTACGGCTGATCTGATTGAAACGAGTGAGGTGGCAATCGAAAGGGAACGAAGTAAGATACTTTTTTATGTGAAAATAATTTTGACATTTCGTTGCCATGACGACGAACAGTTTGCTATTTCCATTATTTATTGAGTTTTAGAGTTGAAATTTGATATCTAGGTAGAATTCGGTCAATCATTCAAAAATATTTTTATAAATTTTCATTCCGATGATTACCATAGCAACGATTGAGCATAAAGTTGATCATTTTTAACTCGCGAACGGCTTATCTGATTGAAACCAGTAAAGTGACGATCGAAATGTTAGAAAGTATACTACTTTTTTATGTGAAAATAATTTTGACATTTAGTTGCCGGGACGATGAACAATTTGCCATTTTCGTTATTTATTGAGTTGGAAAGTTGAAAACTGATATCTCGGAAGAATTCGGTCACTCATTCAAAAATATATCTGGAAAAATCGATTCCCATGGTTGGCATAGCAACGATTAAGGATAAAGTTGACAATTTATAACTCGCGGACGCCTTCTGCGATTGGAACGAGTGAGGTGGCTATCGGAAGGGATGGAAGTAAACTACTTTTTTATTTGAAAATAATTTCGATTTTTGGTAGTCATGACGACGATCAATTTGATTTCTCCGTTATTTATTGAGTTGCAGAGTATAAATTTCGCATCTAAGTAGAATTCGGTCAATCATTGAAAAATATTTTTGCAATTTTCAATTTTAATGATTGCCATAGCAACGATTAGGGGTAAAGTTAACAACTTACAACTCGCGAACGGCTTCTTAGATTGAAAGAAGCGACGTTCATAATATGTATGCACAATTTTTTTCCATAGAGACATCAGTGGCGTGCCCGAAGGGCTCGCCACCAATCTTCATCCAGCTCGACCATTTCAGGAAGATGATGTTATCTAATGTATGGTTCAAAGCCGATCGAAAGATGACAAGTTTAATTTAGTAGGGTTTCAGCGAAATCGTACATATTGTATTTATATGTAATATGTGTTTGTATGTATATAGCGATACGGTTACGAAGGGCGCTCTATTCTGCATCATCAGTCCGTAGGAGTGTGATATCTTCCTTAATACCTGGCCTAGAAACACGAAACTTTCAGGGCATGACAATGATGATATTACCGACCTTATAGAGCCCCATCGGGGGGCGATTAGGCGCTCTATGCAATCTAGTTATAGAGCGCCAACAGCGCTCCATATACCGACCCGTCCGTGAGGAAAGTGTTCGCCGGTTGGCTAATCGTGTTTTTCGACAATCTCAATTTTTTTTCTCCGAGATGGTTGGAAGTCGAACGTTCAAATTTTCTGGGTTAATAGAGGGATAGTGCGTCTAGCTTCGATAAAAAATTCAGCTATACAGGGTGTTCCGTTTCGGAGTTATAAAACGTCAAAGTCGAAATTTCCGCGAATTCCTATGAAATCGATTACAGGTCGCAAAACTTAATTAAATCGATTTAAATTTTCAGAGGTTGTAGAGGACCGGGAGCTTCAGAACCCTATTAAAACTGGCGATATTCGGAAAATGGGAAGTAATTCTTTTGAATTTTTTTATGTCGAAAAATGCCCTTTGTAGACCCCATTTTGGCACTGAATAAGTCGAAACCGGAACATCGGACAGAAAAACGTATTTGAACATAAAACTGAAGAATCTCAAATACTTTCTTTTTGCAATACATTTACCTATACCTAAAACGACAGGAAATTGGAAAAATTTGGGAAAAACTGGAAATTACGATTTTTCATGCAAATTTTTGACGGTTGTCAATTTTTTTGGGGGTCAAAATGGATTCAAATCGAAATTCCATGTACCCTATCGGAAAGAGCTCGCCGAAATACGTTACCAACGAATTTTTTAGTTCCTTTATTCCTAATAGGAAAGGAGCAATTGATAATTAAATTTCGGTTTTTTACGATTTTTTTTCATGACATCTCTATATTTCAATCACTCTGTATCTTTTCCTATTTAATTTCTTCCAACTTTTTCAACGCTATCCGTTGGGGATATAATCAGGCTTTAAAACAAATCCCGAACGGTTGATCTAGGGCCGCATTTAGGGGGTAAAAACTCATTTTTTCTGTTTTTTTCCATCAAAATTCATATTTAAAAGGCATTATTATATATTATTTCTCTTATTTAACGATTCTTTTTTGGTTTATTTTCTTCCCTGATCATCTAAGAACTCTCCTAACTAATTAAAACTCCATATTTTTTCGTTAAAGTTATAAATAAATACCTTTTTTTGCATCGCTGCAGGAACAATTTTAAAAAGTGCATATATAAAAGCCGTGCCTTGAAGAAACAATTGAACGGACCCTCTTTACATCGAAATTGAAATATGACCTGTCAAAATGTCATGAAAATAACAGTTTTTGTAGCGATATTGGAAGCTTCCTGGACCGATTTCGGCTTGAAATATACATGCCAAAGGTAAAACGGACATTATATTTTTAGTTACAATACATTTCATTGGACGATTTAAGGATTAAATACGAATTTTTTTAATTTTTCCCAGACCATGCAAATGCATGTCCAAATCAGTTTCATACGGAGAAATGTATTAAAATATGAAGGGTCGAAATGTCGCAAAAATGTCAGTTTTCCTTGCGAGATTTTAGGGTTTCTGTACCGTTTTCGACTTGAAAAATACTGGGCAAGACCTCTATAGACCTTCCCGTGTGGATTTCGGAACATATAATTTGAAGAATTAGTCATTAAATACCAATTTGAACAATTTTTCGATGACGCGGCGCAGCATCATAGAAAGGCTATTCCATGAGGTAGTATACGGGGTAAATCACAATGACGGGTCTGATTTAAATTTTGCTTAGATTTGTAATTAATTGAGAACGGATTATTCGATTGAAAAGAGTGATGTGGCAATCGAAAGGGGAGGAAGTAAGCTATTTTATTTGAAAATAATTTCGACATTTCGTTGGCATGACGACGAAAAATTTGCTATTTCCGATATTTATTGAGTTAGAGAGCTGAAATTTGATATATGGGAAGAATTCGGTCAATCATTCAAAATTATATGTGTAAATTTTGATTCGCATGGTTTCTATAGCAACGATTAAGAATAAAGTTGACAATTTATAACTCACGTACGGCTGATCTGATTGAAACGAGTGAGGTGGCAATCGAAAGGGAACGAAGTAAGCTACTTTTTTATGTGAAAATAATTTTGACATTTCGTTGCCATGACGACGAACAGTTTGCTATTTCCATTATTTATTGAGTTTTAGAGTTGAAATTTGATATCTGGGTAGAATTCGGTCAATCATTCAAAAATATTTTTATAAATTTTGATTCCGATGATTACCATAGCAACGATTGAGCATAAAGTTGATCATTTTTAACTCGCGAACGGCTTATCTGATTGAAACCAGTAAAGTGACGATCGAAATGTTAGAAAGTACACTACTTTTTTATGTGAAAATAATTTTGACATTTCGTTGCCGGGACGATGAACAATTTGCTATTTTCGTTATTTATTGAGTTGGAAAGTTGAAAACTGATATCTCGGAAGAATTCGGTCACTCATTCAAAAATATATCTGGAAAAATCGATTCCCATGGTTGGCATAGCAACGATTAAGGATAAAGTTGACAATTTATAACTCGCGGACGCCTTCTGCGATTGGAACGAGTGAGGTGGCTATCGAAAGGGATGGAAGTAAACTACTTTTTTATTTGAAAATAATTTCGATTTTTGGTAGTCATGACGACGATCAATTTCATTTCACCGTTATTTATTGAGTTGCAGAGTAGAAATTTCGCATCTAAGTAGAATTCGGTCAAACATTCAAAAATATTTTTGCAATTTTCAATTTTAATGATTGCCATAGCAACGATTAGGGGTAAAATTAACAACTTACAACTCGCGAACGGCTTCTTAGATTGAAAGAAGCGACGTTCATAATATGTATGCACAATTTTTTTCCATAGAGACATCAGTGGCGTGCCCGAAGGGCTCGCCACCAATCTTCATCCAGGTCGACCATTTCAGGAAGATGATATTATCTAATGTATGGTTCAAAGCCGATCGAAAGATGACAAGTTCAATTTAGTAGGGTTTCAGCGAAATCGTACATATTGTATTTATATGTAATATGTGTTTGTATGTATATAGCGATACGGTTACGAAGGGCGCTCTATTCTGCATCATCAGTCCGTAGGAGTGTGATATCTTCCTTAATACATGGCCTAGAAACACGAAACTTTCAGGGCATGACAATGATGATATTACCGACCTTATAGAGCCCCCTCGGGGGGCGATTAGGCGCTCTATGCAATCTAGTTATAGACCGCGAAAGCGGTCTATATACCGAGCCGTTGGTCAGAAAAATGTGTGTATGTATGTATGTATGTGCGGCCGTATGTTGTCGTCCGTTTCGATATTTTCACATTTTCAATTTTTTTTCTCGAAAACGGTTAGAGGGGGGGCAACCAAATTTTCTGGGTTAATAGATGGATAGTGCGACTAGCTTGGATAAAAAATTCAGTTATACAGGGTGTTCCGTTTCGGAGTTATTAAACGTTAAAGTCGAAATTTCAGCGATTTCCTATGGGATCGATTACAGGTCGCAAAACTTAATTAAATCGATTTAAATTTTCGGAGGTTGTGGAGGACCGGGAGCTTCAGAACCCTATTGAAACTGGCGTTATTCGGAAAATGGGAAGTAATTCTTTTGAATTTTTTTATGTCGAAAAATGCCGTTTGCTGACCCCTCTTTGGCACCAAATAACTCGGTCGCCGGAACCTCGGACAGAAAAACGTATTTGAACTTAAAACTAAAGAATCTCAAATACTTTCTTTTTGCAATACATTTACCTATACCTAAAACGACTGGAAATTGGAAAAATTTGGGAAAAAGTGGAAATTACGATTTTTCATGCAAATTTTTGACGGTTGTCAATTTTTTTGGGGGTCAAAATGGATCCAAATCGAAATCCCATGTGCCTTATCGGAAAGAGCTCGCCGAAATACGTTACAAACGTATTTTTTTGTTCCTTTATTCCTAATAGGAAAGGAGCAATTGATAATTAAATTTCGATTTTTGACCATTTTTTTTATGACATCTCTACATTCGAATCACTCTGTATTTTTTCCTATCTAATTTCTTCTAACTTTTTCAACGCTATCCCTTGGGGATATAATCAGGCTTTAAAATGAATCCCGAATGGGTGATCCTGGACCGGGTTTAGGGGGTAAAAACTCATTTTTACTGTTTTTTTCCATCAAAATTCATCTTTAAAAGGCATTATTATATATTATTTCTCCGATTTAACAGTTCTTTTTTGGTTTATTTTCATCCCTTATCATCTAAGAACACTCCTAACTAATTAAAACTCCATATTTTTTCGTTAAAGTTATAAATAAATACCTTTTTTTGCATCGCTGCAGGAAAATTTTTAAAAAGTACATTTACATCGAAATTAAAATATGACCTGTCAAAATGTCATGAATATAACAGTTTTTGTAGCGATATTGGAAGCTTCCTGGACCGATTTCGGCTTGAAATATACATGCCAAAGGTAAAACGGCCTTTATATTTTTAGTTACAATACATTTCATTGGACGATTTCAGCATTAAATACGAATTTTTTAAATTTTTCTCAGACCATGCAAATGCATGTCAAAATCAGTTTTATACGGAAAAACGTATTAAAATATGTGTCTAAATGTCGCAAAAATGCCAGTTTTTCTTGGGAGATTGGAAACAGTCTGGACCAACTTCGGCTTGAAATTGTCCGGGCAATGGAATTAGGGACCTTATACTTTCAGTAGAAAGACATTTCATTTCATAATATACCGATTAAATACCATTTTAATCGATTTTCCTATGACGCTACAAAGCATCATTGAAGATTCTAATATGGAGCTCAGTGGCTTCGAAAAAATCCAGAAATATGCATTTTTATTTTCTAACCATGAGCGTGGGACAATATATTAATTATTATTGAATCATTTTAATTTAATTTTAGGGAAATGACTTGATTCGGGTCGTTTTAAAGTAACCAGAACTATTCGAAAACACATTTTATACCTTTCGGGCATGTGAATGGTTGTACATATGTCTACAGGGTGTCCGAAAAGTATTTGTATGCGCAAATATCTTTGTCATTAGCAAGAAGAGAAGAATAATTGAGCCTTATTTCAAGGAAATCGTAAATTTTTTATTCCTTTGTGTGGTTGTTTATGTTTGTATGTATACAGAATGTCCAAAAAGTCTTTGTATGCGCAAATATCTTTGTCATTAGAACGAAGAAAAACTTAAATGAGTCTTATTTCAAGGAAAACGTAAATTTTTTATTCCTTTGTGTGGCTGTTTATATGTTGGTATGTATACAGAATGTCCGAAATGTCTTTGTATGCGCAAACATCTTTGCAATTAGTACGAATATAAACGTAATTGAGCCGGTTTTCAATCGCAAAAATATAAAAATATAAAATATTTAAATTACTGTGTCGTATTTGTGGTGTTTGTTTGTATGTAAGTAGCAGTTACATAGGGAAATTACTCTCCTCCTCCTAATTTGCATAAATTTAAATATTAAAATTAATGAGTTTTACTCCATATATTATAATTAATTAGTTTTACTCCATATATTAAAATAATATTTTTTTTTACCTCCGCCTCTGAACTGAGAGACCCAATTAGCATATCATAGTTTAACTCCCTATAATTAGTTTACCTCATAATTTTACTCCATGTAAAATTTTACCTCCGCAAGACATTGATTGGTCACATACACAATTAAAAAAACAAGGTTAAATCCCACTCTAACCATCAAAGTAGAGGGACAGGAGATGTATAAGTTGTGCATAGAGGTGATACTTTAATTTAGTTTTAGTTTTCAGTAAGGTTAAAATGTCTGTGACTGAAGAAGTGTTGCAAGAAGTTCAACGAATAGAAAAATAGTTTATTAATAAAGGTATCAAAGATTTGCTTTAGAAAGTAAACCAGAATGGACTCGTTTTTACACTGATACGGTGGAATATTTTGAAAAGGGTATAGATATTTGGCGTGATTTTTATGAAAATGAAGATCTTCTACAGTTAATAAGAAATTTTTCAAATAATGGATTTTCTAGGAAGGTGCTTACTTTCAAAAAATATATCTCAGATAGTGAATCGGAGGTGTTCAATTTAATAAAGGAAGCTGAGAAAGAATGTGACGAACTTTGGTCTTAGTGATTTTGTGATTTTTGGTGAAGTGTAAATATGGAGACTTTAGTCAGTGAAATGTATGAAGATCTTATTATGTCAGAAGCATGTTCGAAATATTATGCACTTGGAGCTGAAGAGGATACGGAAGCGCAAGATGTAATATTATACATAAAATATATGGAACATGCATCAATATGTCAAGAAGCAGCGCAAGCTTGTTTAGACTTTTTAAAGACAAAGGATTTTGTAAAGTTAGTGATTAAATTTTATCGGTTAGAATTATATGACAACATTTCTGTATTAAAAAATAAATATGAACAATAATATTTTTATTGATTTGTGGAAATAATGTATTTAATGTTAGTCCCTTTTAAATGAAAATGGGGTTGTTTAAGAGGTTATTATACTTGTAATCACTTGTATATATTAGAATTACCATATGGAGAAATAAAACAGTAATATATTTAATCAGTCTTTTTATTCATTCATAAAAAAATTATCATACATATACAGTACATTTGAAAGTGCACACATAGACGGTGACTTAATATGGAAAAAACATTTAGGTGTTGATGGATGTAGAATTGGTTGTTCGTCTACTTCAATTATAGGTTTCTTACAATATTTTCTAATATAGTTAGCCTTTTCACTTCCTTTAACATAAACAAATTGGGCCTCTTCGGTCATTTTTTGAACAATATTGGAAAAATAGTGGAATGGGGTATATCCAACATTCCAATTGATGCAGTGATGATTCTTCATTAACCATGTAGCTTGCTTGTGTAAATCAGGGGAAAGAAAACTTAATGGATAGGGTTGTTTAAAGACATAATGACTAATTCTGCTTCCATCATACGTAGCCAGTTCTTTGGGAATAAAGTTGTTTCGCTCATCCTTAAATCCTTGTATATCCAAAACTAGTCGCATATTTTTAGCAACGAAAATTGCTGGCAGATATATTTTTTTAGAGAGTATTCTCTTATTTGTTTTTTTAGAATTTTTATTTTTTTAATAAAAATTTCAATGTGAATCATTTGAGATGAAGTCATTGGTGTATCACCTTTGAATACATAATTATTACTAGAACTATAGAATGATGTGATTGAAATAAATTTAGTCTATAAACTGGAGTGGGGATAATTATTATAGTTGTTTTACTATTTTAGTTAGTGGATTATAAGTAAATACTTTATCGTGAATTATTAGACAATATGCTGATGTTTTTGCTGGAACTGTTTCTTTTGTCTCAAACTCAATTCTCATTGTTACTGGACCGGTCTGAAGTAAGTCTCTTTGATGGGAACAGTTAATATAAACTATAGGTGCGTTATCTTTAAAATCTTTTGGACTGAAGATTGGTTCTACCGGATGGTTATAATACATTTGACGAAATTCGGAAAACATTTCATATAATATGGCAAATTTATTATTTGTAAAATCTAACTGAAGATCGTTGTAAGGATACCTTTCAGAATTTAAATAAACATTTATATTTCTTAGTTCACAATGATCAAATTTACTCATATCCATTTTAAGGTTGTTACGTTTATCTTTTTGAAAGGCGATTAAAACATGGCGTGGCGTCTCAACTTTTGTAGAAGTTTTAACAGGCCAGTTGTGCCTCGTGGTTTCTAATAATTCAGGATATTCAACTAATTCCCAACTACGGAAAGTAATAATAATATCACTGTTCCTGTCAATAATTTTGGTAAGTGCTAATTCTTGTAGAATGCCTACAGTAAGATGGGGAACTCGCCAACAAAGTTTTGTTAATGTGATTTTTGGTTTTTCATTATCGCTCGTTGATATTAACGCGTTTGAATCATTATTACTCCTTATCAAAATTAATTCTTGTTGTGAATTTAAAATAATTTTATTATAATCTTCAAAAAATCCAGAATACATTTTTAGAGGAATACACAGAGAAACATTTCCTTGTTCATCAGTCATAATCTTGTCCCCTTTTTTAGATTTCGGATACCAACCACCATTTTGAAGTTTTACACTTTCATTTTCATTAAATGATGCATAACCTTTTAATGTAGAAGTTATTCCAATATCCCGTACAGAATCAATAGTAACTCCATTTAAAACATATCTCAGTTCCTTGAATAAAAATGCTGGTGCATTATTAATTAATAAGGTATTTTTTAATGGTTCATTATTTTCATTTAAGACTTTTAGTTCTAAGTATAATTCACTTTTACAGGGTAAAGGATATTTTCCTGTTTGTTGCAAAAAAATTCTTATTTCATCATTTGGTCCTAGTTTATTTGGATTAAATGGATCGAAAGAAAGTAATTCCCAACTCATTATTGATTCATCTACAAGAATGTTTTCTTTCACATTTAAGTGTTCCATTTTATTGTTTTGTTTTAAGCTTGAAACCTATAGATACGAGAAATTTGCGGTTAGAAGATGTTAACGCCGTAGAGTTTAGCCTCTTACTGATTGAATTTTGCTTGACTTTACTTATATTAAACTTTTGTTGATGAGCGAAATTTGTCTTTTTGTTATATAAAAAAACCATTATTCTTCTATTTTCTTAAGATGTAGTCTTACCGTCACGATTTCTCCTCTGAAATTGACGATGCCACCTTCTTGGTCGAGTATTTTAAGTGTAATTTTGTCTATAATTTTAACTGTTACAGGTAAATAAATAATGTGTTGAGGTGACTCTATTATTTTATAACCAGGACCTACACTGGGGAAAAACTGGTGAATTATATGAACTGGTTTTCCATTTAAATAAGATCCTTCTGCAACACTACAATCTATATTTAGGGAGTTTACCCGAATAATTTCAGCGGGTCGATCTGATATATATTCTTGATTTGCATTCAATTCTTTATTATCAAATCCAAGTATTTTTCCTATCGTGCCTTCTCGAAAAGTTATTGGAAAAGTTGTTTTAATGTGAGTTCGTAAAGTATTATTATTGGGGAAAAGATGAAAACTTAAGCCTTCTTTATCAAGATGTTTTTGTAACAATGTATTTAAGTCATCTATTTCATAGCTTCCAAATGGTATTCTAAATTCATTCGTCTGATTATAAATAAACAAATTATTTGTTGCATCAATATTCGGAATAGCATTGAAAGTTTCAAAAGTAATAAGACCGATAACATATTCAAAATTATTGATGGAAATAGTAAAAGGGGATTAGTGGTTGGACCATCTGGATGTGGAAAAACTAATGTTCTTATTAGTATTATAGAGGACCCTAATGGTTTGCCATTTGAACATATATATATTTATTCAAAATCCTTGTATCAACCAAAGTATGAATATCTGAGAAAGCTCTTCACGCCTCTCAAAGAAATTGGTTTTTACGAATCCGAAGATGAAGAAAATATTATTTCACCAAAAGATATCAATCCAAATTCTATTATAATATTTGACGATATTTTTTGTTGTAATCAAAATATAGTTAAAGATTACTTTTGTTTCGGAAGACATAAAAATACAGATTGTTTTTATTTATGTCAAACGTATTCATCTATACCTAAACAATTAATTCGTGATAATGCAAATTTATTAATAATATTCCAACAAGATTCAACTAATCTGAAACATATTTATGATGATCATGTTAATATTGATATGTCATTTAAACAATTTAGAGAGTTATGTTTATTGTGTTGGAGAGACAAATATGGATTCTTGGTTGTGGATAAAGACTCAAATATAAATTCTGGAAGATATCGTAAAGGATTTGATTCCTTTATTCATTTATAAATAGCTTGCCAATATCAGGTTTGTATAGTATATGACAAAAACTCAGATGAACAAGATGGATGAAAAAGCGGCAAAAGAATTAGTTAAAATTAGAAAGGTAGTTAAACGAAAATGTCAATCATTAAAAGCTGATATACTACAATCTCAGGTTCAAAAGGAAAGAGAATTAGAACCCATTATAAAACCTTTGAAGGAATTATTAACAGATAAGTTAAAGAAGGAAAAAATCAAAGAAGAATCGTTGGAAAATTTAAGTTTCTTAACTATAAAGCAGCCATCTTTATCACAACCTTATTTTTCTTCTACACCAACTAAACAAAAAAGAGTATCATCATATGATAAACATTTATTACCAATGGGAGCTTCTTTTTTAGAAGAGGAAGAGGTTTTTGAAGGAACACCAGTTAATCTTAGCAACGAATCCGACGAAGGAATTAGACAACAACTTGAAGAAAGCAGATCATATATCCAGAATTTACCTTCAACAAAAACATATAAAATATATTTGGAACAATTTGATCCACTACCTAGAAAGTATGTAGATGAAATGATAAGAGATACGAAGAGCTTATTCGATCACAAATATGGAATTAGACATAATATAAAAGATGAATCTTTTTCTATTGGCGATTCAAGAATAAATTTTCAAGGAAAAGATGTATTAGTAAAAGGTCTTATATACGAAGGCACGCCTGGGTTATTTGAATTGTTATTTAAAAAACATCCTCTGGGATACAAAGCCAAAGATGTGGACGACTACATGGATATTTTAAAAAGAACTAATGCCTATCGAAAAAATTATAAAGAGAACGAACAAATTCACGGAACAGCTTCAGATAAATATGTTACTCTTATTCATCCATACCTTGTAGATAAGGATATTTTAAAGGATCCTCTTAGAGGTAGAACCCGTTCATTCTCCAAACCTCTAGCGCCTGTTACAAGGGCTAGAACTAGAGCTTCTTCCATTGCTCAAACATCACAAATACAACAATATTTTAAAAATTTAACAAAAAGAGGGACAGGTTTCATGGATTTATCTAATAATAAAATAGATTTTGTTTATTTCGATGATCCCAATGAATTAGTTGAAAGGTTAAAATTATTATTAGCTTCAAAAGCAGCTGGCCACACTGGGCACAATAATGAAATTAACTCTATTATTGAAGAATTAAAAGAGGCCAATATAATTGTATAAAAGGAAAGGTTGTAATTATTCTGCTACACATTCAAAATGACTCTCGACAAATTTGGTAGACACATTTCAAAACGTTTTAATATTGTTACATTAGAACCTCTAAAAAGAGAAGTTAATGAACTAAAGGAAAATTTTAAAATTGAAAAAATTCAGAATGATCATTTCAGAAGTATATATAACACAAAATATGAGGAATTTAGAGAAAAACTAGAAAAGAATGTTCAAGCAATTGAAAATATAGAAAAAGTATTTCAATTATTACAGGCGGGTTTGAAAACAACAGTGGAGGATTTTGAAAAACGATTTGCTAAACTACAACAAAATGTTGACAAAAGCATCCAAGATCTAGAGGATTTTAAAAAATACACAAAAGCCTTTTCTTTGGAAAAAATTGTAGAAGATTTAAATGATTTTAAAACTTTTGCTAAGGAGGCTCATCATACTGCATTTTTTAATCGAAAAAATATAATAGCAGCTGAAGTTAAGATTTCAGACATAGAGTCAAAATTGACACAAAGCCAGCAACATATTTCAGACAGTCACAACTAAAACATAAACAAAATATAAAAAACTAAAATGAGTGAAAATATTAAAGAAACTGTAGTGAATGAACTTCATAAACCCGCTAGAAGAAATTACAAAAGAAGACGGGTTATAGTTAAAGAGTTAAACGATTTATGGCAAGCAGATCTGGTTGAAATGCTACCATACGCAAAATTTAATAGAGGATATCGATATATTTTAGTGGTGATCAACGCATTTTCCAAATATGCTTGGGCTGAACCTATTAAGACTAAACAAGGAAAGGATGTTGTGGAAGCTATGGACAAAATTTTAAAAAGTGCTACAAGACCAAAAAACTTGCAAACGGATTTGGGTAAAGAATTTTATAATCAACATTTTCAAAAACTTATGAAAAATTACAATATAAATCATTATAGTACTTTTTCAAATTTAAAAGCAAGTATTGTTGAAAGAGTAAATCGTACCTTGAAAGGTATGATGTGGAAGCATTTTAGCAATCAAGGCAATTACAAGTGGTTGAATATTTTACCAGAAATTTTAAAAAAGTATAATAATAAAAAACATCAAACAACAGGGTTCAAACCTGCTAATGTTACTGAAAAGAACGCAAATGTAATTATGAAAAAATCATTTACACATAAGAAAACGATTGATCCCAAACAAAATAAATTTATATTAAATGATTTTGTTCGAATTTCTAAACATAGGGAAGCATTCTATAAAGGATATACACCAAACTGGTCTACTGAAATTTTTCAAATTAGGGAAGTGCAATTAAAAAATCCAACCACTTATCTCTTAAAAGATATTAAAAACGAAAATATTGAAGGTGGATTTTATGAAGAAGAGTTACAGAAGGTAAAACATCCTGATGTATATTTGGTTGAAAAAATACTAAGAAAAAAAGGAAATAAGGTATATGTTAAATGGTTAGGATTGGATAAATCACATAATTCATGAATATTAAAAAATGATGTATTGTAATATGATTTCTATATATCTTTATTGTAATATAATTTTTAATATATAAATATTAGCAAGAAACACAGTTTTTAAATTAAAACACCATTATTTTAAACTAAATTTCTTTATTAAATCTTTCATTATAAATTACATTTCTATGATTTACATCTAATATTTTAGAAAACATTTTTTCACAATTTTGTATTCTTTTTCCAAAACGAAGTCGGTCCAGATAGTACTGATAATAATCACTTTTGCGTGCTTGTCTTGAGGCATAATTCCAAACAACTAATAAGTGAAATTTGTTTTTGTCTTCATTAATATTCACTGATTTCTTCATAATATTTTCTTTTCGGAGCAATTCTTCTCAATTTATTTTCCAACACGTTCGGATACATCAATAACATCTCCAACATGGTACTAACATTTTCACTGTTAGCATTTTGACTGGGATTTAAAACATTATAAACACTTGTTAACAAGTCCACTGAATTATTGACGAGTGTAGTTTGGAACACATCAAAATATTTTTCAAATTCCTGCTTTTTTATAATTTGAATTCTATAATTAATTAATTCTTGTATTTCCCACAATTTATCAGTAGTGTCTCTAGCGAAATACAAATAATCACCATCACATCTATGAAGTTTTATAATAGGATTTTGATTAATTTTTTCAAATGACAAAGTAAGATCATTAATCTTGACTGGAAAGGGTTCGTTGTTAGATGAATAGAAATAATTTACTACTACTCCCTGATATTTCAAAAGACTTTTCCACTCTTCTTCACTTAAAGTAATACTGAATCCATTTTGGCTTCTAATTTTTATTTTAGCCGAGAAATCTTCCAAACTTATTCCAACTTGTATTAATTTTGATAAGGAATTATTCAAGCAAAACACTTTGTTGTTTAAAAGTTTTTCTTCATTTACTTTTTTTATGTCACTACTATAATAATTTGATTTTGGGTCGTTAGAAAAATACTGATTTTTCGAATAATAGGTCATTTTGAGAGACCCAAGTAGACTGCTATCTTTTTGTCACATTTATTCTTATATTAATACCCCTTCCGTAATGAAAACGCAAGGTTTACATTTTTTTTGCACTATTTAAATAACAGGAGGAGTAAACTTAATAATTAAATTTATAAAACATTATTGACGTAATCGACAAGACACAAAGCATAAATATTGATAATGATAAGTTTAAAATTCCGATTATTTTACAAGATTCATTTTTTAAAGATTTCTTAATACTTTCATATTCTGTATTATTTGAGCATTCTTCCGTCTGCAAATTCTGAATCCAATTAGTGTCAAAAATAGTATTATTAGGATAATAATATAATATTTTAAAATATTTACTATTGTTTTCATCGTTTTGCATTAAGTGAGAAAAAGCTGAAGTAGAATTATTATTAATGAGTTTATATTTCATATAGTGACAATGCTTACTTAAAGCAATATCTGTTTTATTTCCAAAACACGCCATAGCATGTGTTACTCTATTTGGATTATGCACATACAATATATTATTAGAAATGTAATATAAAAGGATATATGGATTAAGGGTCATGATTAAAAATCCAATATAGTTTAAAAAATATATTAAACAAGAAAAGACCTTCACAAGACAAAATAATTCTAAGGACTGACAGGTTACATAGCTTAACAAGAGTTTAAATATATCGGGTTACAATATTTAAACACACAAATAAAACAAAAATTAACATAATACACTGATTAAATTTAAAATTTGTCAAAGAATTATTTCCAATATTTGTTGGACAATTACAATTTTTTGCAAACCATAAACATTCCATAAAGTCACAATTCTGAGACAATCTATAATGTTCGTTAATTGGACAATCATCAATTTTCCACATAAATATTTCTACACCACAATAAAAACATTTACAAGCATCTAGGATGGATATACAGTGACCGGCAAAAAGTTCGCAACATATGGGAAAAATTTTTATTAGGAGAGTATTGGAAAAACTTTTCCGGGGGATCGGTTCTGCATGTCCGATAACCTAAAAATCAATTTTGACATACGTCACGTGACCACTGGTATAGCGTCAAATTAAAAAAAAAATTGTTAATTTACAAAAAGTGAGGTTAGTTGACGAGATATCAAAAAAAGTTATTTGAAAAAATTGCTTAGAATTAAATTCTAGGTCCTTGTGCAAAATTTTAAAATTTTATTTAAAAAAATTGGAAAACTCAATTTTTTTTTAAATATTTTTTTATCGATTTACAAATTTCCAGTTTTTTTCGTTTAGATAGCTTGGCTAATGTAAAGCCCATGTATCTGGATGAAAATAAACGAATGTAGTAGTTTTTTCTACAATTGACAGGACAAAATTAAAAAAAACAGGGTTTCGCCAGACGCTAGCTGTTGCAATGATTTGTATCTAGCAGCAGTGTCAAAATTTTAGAGACATTTCAATGAGATTACATTGAGAAAACCTTAATCGTCTTAAATATATCTGAAGTTCGACTTTTTGTAAAGTTAAGGGGATTAAAATAGATAATAAACAAAAAAGTACCTGTTTATTTAATCGAAATTTCATAAACGAAAACCAATGTAAGAAAAA
This sequence comes from Philopedon plagiatum, assembly GCA_963971165.1. Classification (NCBI taxonomy): domain Eukaryota; kingdom Metazoa; phylum Arthropoda; class Insecta; order Coleoptera; family Curculionidae; genus Philopedon; species Philopedon plagiatum. The sequence goes on along the minus strand of OZ020192.1, from coordinate 55,372,942 downwards.
CTTAAAAGTAGTCAAATTCTGTACTAACAACATAAAAAATCATTGTTTTTCCTTGGGTGCACAAAATTTAAAACTCAGTATGACCACCATTTCTCTCCATACATACTATTGTTCTCGAGCGCAACTCTCGATTAACATTTCGGAGCATTTTACGATTTATTTGCAATACACAATTTCTAATGACATTCTCTAAATTTTGTATATTCCTAAAGGGTCGATGTTTGTACACAGAGTTCTTTAGGTATCCCCACATAAAGAAATCTAACGGAGTCAGATCTGGTGATCTCGCAGGCCACGGATTTTCAGAAAACCGTCCTATCCACTGGTTTCCAAATTCTTGATCCAGCCATCTCTTCACCTCATTTGTGGAATGAATGCTAGCTCCGTCTTGTTGAAAGTATAAATTTCTTCTTTCGGCTAATGACAAATTGTCTAAAAAGTCAGATATCTCAGTTTGTAGAAATTCTAAATATCGTTCTGAATTTAAATTGTCTCTAAAGAAAAACGGTCCCACTATTCTGAGGTTGAAAATTCCGCACCACACATTAACCTTAAAACTATATTGGTCTTTACTCTGAATTACAAAGTCTGGGTTTTCGGTGGCCCACCATCTACAGTTTTGTGAACTGACGGTTCCGTTAGAGGTAAATGTAGCTTCATCCGAGAAAAGAACGTTCTTTGGGAAATTAAAATCTTCCTCAATCATACCCTGGAACCAGGCACAAAAATCGAAGCGGGCGTCATAATCCCTATCTTTTAATACTTGTACAAATTTAGGTTTGTACGGATGAAATTTGTTTCTTTTTAATATCCTCCGCACAGATCTTTCGTGAATGTTAGTGATCTCCGATATTTGACTAACTGCTAATTGGGGTGTTTCTGTGATCGACAAACACACATCCAGAGAACCTTCGTCACCTGTTACCGGTTTTTCATGGGAAACTTTATACTGATTTTCTACCGATCCCGTTTCTTTAAATTTATTGACTAGACGAGATACTGTGGAATAATGGAGGGATTTATCGGGGTGCCTCTCATTAAAAATTGCTGCTGTTTCTCTATGGCTTTTGTAATTATCTCCAGAAATTAAAATAATTTCTATCTTTTCCTGAAGAAGTAGTGTGGGTGCCATTTTAAGGAATAAAATATTAATAAACTTATGTAAAATATCAAACTTAGTAAGATGCGAGACATAAACCAATGACATAGGTTGAAATCAAACAAATTATAATTTGTTTGACATTTTCTGTTGTTTTTAACCTACTAGATTATTTGGTTGTTTTAATTTCAGAGCCTGCTTTGGTAGTTTTAAGTACAACTAAATAGACCTGGTTGTTAAATTTATGTGCGAAAAATCTTAATAAAATCTTGATACAGTCATTTCATTAGATTCAAACCATTGCAACAGCGAGCGTCCGGCGAACACCTATTTTTTCGATTTTGTCCTGTCAATTGTAGAATTGTAGATCTGACTCCGTTAGATTTTTTTATGTGGGGATACCCAAAGAACCCTGTGTACAAACATCGACCCTTTAGGAATATACAAAATTTAGAGGATGTCATTATAAATTGTGTATTGCAAATAAATCGTAAAATGCTCCGAAATGTTAATCGAGAGTTGCGCTCGAGAACAACAGTATGTATGGAGAGAAATGGTGGTCATACTGAGTTTTAAATTTTGTGCACCCAAGGAAAAACAATGATTTTTTGTGTTGTTAGTACAGAATTTGACTACTTTTAAGTTTTTCTTACATTGGTTTTCGTTTATAAAATTTCGATTAAATAAACAGGTAATTTTTTGTTTATTATCTATTTTAATCCCCTTAACTTTACAAAAAGTCGAACTTCAGATATATTTAAGACGATTAAGGTTTTCTCAATGTAATCTCATTGAAATGTCTCTAAAATTTTGACACTGCTGCTAGATACAAATAATTGCAACAGCTAGCGTCCGGCGAAACCCTATTTTTTTAATTTTGTCCTGTCAATTGTAGAAAAAACTACTACATTCGTTTATTTTCATCCAGATACATGGGCTTTACATTAGGCAAGCTATCTAAACGGCAAAAACTGGAAATTTGTAAATCGTTAAAAAAATATTTAAAAAAAATTGAGTTTTCCAATTTTTTTAAATAAAATTTTAAAATTTTGCACAAGGACCTAGAATTTAATTCTAAGCAATTTTTTCAAATAACTTTTTTTGATATCTCGTCAACTAACCTCACTTTTTGTAAATTAACAATTTTTTTTTTAATTTGACGCTATACCAGTGGTCACGTGACGTATGTCAAAATCGATTTTTAGGTTATCGGACATGCAGAACCGATCCCCTGGGAAAGTTTTTCCGATACTCTCCTAATAAAAATTTTTCCCATATGTTGCGAACTTTTTGCCGGTCACTGTATAATAAAATCCGGAACTTGCCAACAATTTTGGACATAATTCACCCTTCCAGTCTTTAAAGGAAGACATCCTTTTTTCATAAGTTTTGTATAAACTATTATCAATTCCTCGATCAAATGATTCCAAACACATTATAATGATTTCAGTAATATAGAAATAAAACGATTTTGTTTCTGTTTGAAAATATATAGTCTTTACTTAACCTTGAAATAATTTTTATCATTCATGCTCCATGAACCACTCATAAAATGGAATATCCTGGTGACCCCATGCTAAGTTATCAAAACTATTTGGAATTTTAAATTTTTTATCATCTTTAGAAGTTAATGCTAATTTATTTACCAATTCGGTATAAATAGTATGCAGCCGAGGTCTAAACAAGTACATAGTACAGAAAATTTTAGAGTTCTTTTCCACAACATCCCTATAATCTACAAGATCTAATTGGTTTTTAATGCTACTTTTTTTAATTCCCTTTGCCTTTTTAAGTAAACTGTTTTGTGTCTTAACACAATAGGCTTTTGATCCAGTACCATAAAAACACTCTATTGGTTCGCCAGCATACTCATCTTTAAATTTACCCACAGCAGAAATGGTTCTCGGTATATTATGAATATTATTACATTTATAATTTGATGTATCGAATCTTTCTATGTGGAGACTAATATCATTATATATGTTTTTTGTTTCAATTTCTAGGATGAAGGAGTCAGTATCTGTATATAATAACTTAACTTTGCTACCATATAAAGGTTTCAAAAACCCATAATAGAAATCATACATTACAGTTTTAGATATGTCTAATATCGAAAAACCAACATATACGGGTTATTTATACTTAACTAACATTTTTTGCATTTGAATAGCAACTAAATTCTCAGAAAATATTGTATAATCTTTAAAATAGGGCTTTGCTATTAAATTTTCTGCACCATCTTTTCTTTGGTTTTTTGACCATTGAGTAACTAATCTAATATCAGTTCTTTTGTCAACATTTTCCATCGTTTTTCCATAAATACTATTGTTAGCTAATTTATAGGAATTTTTTTCAAATTCATTTTTTGAATTATTTCTTAATTTTGTATTTAGATCAATGTATTTTTTTAACCAAGGTGATTGTGTAAATTGTACAACTCTATGAATTTTTTTTAGTTTTAATCCATGGTTTAAACATTGTTTCAACAAAGTGTAGTGAATAACATAATTTTCTTTGTTTTTTAAATTTGGAATAAGTTTAGGAATCTTAGAATTAGGGGGCTTAAAATTTTCAGGACAAAAAGGAAATTCATTATGAATATCGTGTAAATTTGAAGGATATTCTAAATCAACTTCCAATTCATACCCTTTTTCAGAGGTGTCAGAAATATCCAATATATTTAATTTTTTAATGTCCTCATCTGAAAGCCAAACAAAATCTTTTTCTGGAAGATATTGAGACATTGCATACCCATAAAGATTAGTTGCATCAAGATACATAATATATTTAGTGGGTTTAGAAGCATCATAACCAGAAATTAACTCATTATTTGCAAGAGACTTTCTACTGACACAAGTGCTAACTCCTCCCCTTACACTACCTTTAAAAAAATGTAACATATCGGTATCTGTTAATAAATCCAATTTTATTCCAGTCATGCGCAGACACGCATCAAAACTAAATCCTGGAAAGGTGTAATAGTGCGCAGGATCCAAATTATAAGTTTCTAGACAAGTTTTTCTAAAATTTTGAAAAATATCTGCTAACAATAATACATCAGATTTTAAATAGATATCAGAATATTCACCTATAGATTTGCAGTTAAACAATTTCCAAACATTTTTTGCTCTTTCATATTCTTCAGTACTAATATGTTCGTCTGTTAAATCATTGTAAAACTGTTCCCTATCTGGTAAAATTGTAACATTTAATTTGTTAAATTCATTAACATAATTGTAAGGGAACACACCTTTTTGACGAATATATTCAAATTTTTTCCCATCATTCAAATATTTTCTCACTTCTTTACATTGCTGATCTTCTAGAGTTTCAGATAATTTTGCTAACGAATAGGGTAAAAATTGAAAAGAGTCTAAAAACCTAAGACTTATAAATTTCCTTTTTTTCTTATTATTTTTATCGGTATAGGTGTCTACGTTAATATGCTTCTCAAAAGAAATGTATTTTTCTTTATTTTGAGCAATAACAGAAATCCGTTCATTATTTTGACATAAGTTTTTAATAAAGAGATGACTATCATAATTCCGTAAGTTATGTAAAATTACTGGTATAAAATTTGGTTGTTTAAAGTTTAAATTGCAATTAAAATGCGCGTTTCCTCTCCATTTGCCAGTTAGATGGCAATGATCGGAAACTCTGTCTTTTTGGTCTATAATGGGTTGATCACAAATGTGACATTCATTTAAATAATTGTAACGTAGTTTTTCAATACCATCAAGTTTATTCATTTTTTTATAAACTTTAAGGTGTTTGTTATATAAATCATGTACATCTCTCTCTAAGTAATTTATAAAAACGAGATCACTATTGGGACCCCTGTACAATTCAAATTTTGATAGGCTATCATCAAATGAGCATTTTATGTAATAGGCAAATGAATAAGGAATATGCTGAAATTTTTTAATGGTGTAAGAAGTAGACGGATCCAAGTGAGTTTCTTCATTATTTAGAGGTTTTAGGATACATTCAAAGTCAGCATAAATAACAAATGGAACTTCCATTTTTTTTTGAATATTTTCAAATTTTAAGATATTTTCTGGAATTTGGTTTCCGAATTTATCTAATTTTAATTCATTTGATGGTAGATTTATTCTTACAAAGTCACAATCATACTCATTATGTCTAATTAAATATTCTTCACTGCTAAAATGTTGTAAGCAACCATCACATAAAAAATGTTTTCCTTTATATTTAGATAACTGTTTAGAGATTAATTTAGATAAATCAGAAATATACGAGTAATGCAAATTTCCGTTATCATCACCAATTAACAATAAATTGACATGTTGATTTTTTTTTGTTTTTGTATAATGTAGTGGACCAATTATTTCATACTCACATTTAAATTCAGTTTTAATTTTTTCTAAAGTATAAACATTAATAGAAATATTATTAAGTATTTCAAATTTAGGGATATCCTTTACTGTTATAGGAAACTCAATACCTGTTAAATCCAAAACGGTTGAATAATGAGGATAGGAGGTTACTTCATATTCCAAACCAGTTGGGGGGTATAGTGCCGCTACCACAGACCAAGCAAAACAAAATTCGTCATTATTTTGAATGTTGACTACAGCATTTTTAGACGTTATCTCTTTAGGTAGAGGAATATAAGATGTAGCTCTTAGCGGATTAAACTTGTTGATATTAACTTCTACGTATAACAAGTTAAGCAGGATCCACCCTAAAACAGAATTAATTATTTTATTTTTATTTATTTATTTATAATATTAAGCATTATTCTCTAGAAATAGCTAATTAATTTCATAAAATATTACCTGAGTCTTTTTCTGCTAGTTCATCAGCTTTTCTATCCATTATTCCAATCATCTCTTCAATATCTGCAGTTATATTTGAACTGCTACAGAACACTCTAAATGGAGTATTAAAGGACTTCACATGATGGCTGTCATCACTAGGATTTAAATACATTCCAAATAATTCTAGATTTAGCTTTATGCATGTAAATTTGTCAAGTTCTTCTTGGATTATTTTACTAATTTTTGGTGAAATTTCATAAAAAAAATCTTCAATATTTATATGAAATCCTTTTGCAGTAACCCTATAGGATATAATTCTTTGTTGAAAGGCTGATTTAATTATTTCTACTCCTTCTTCGCTTGTCATTGTAGATGTGTTTCTTTTGTGTGTGTTTGTTTTGGCATGACTGCACCATAAACTTTTTTTAACAGATTTTCTACACTCCTGGCAATATTTAAGGTCTTCTACAACAAAATATCTATTTAAAACAACAAAAACGCTTTTTTCTTAAGAATGTATGAGGACATCCTGGGAGGCGACCGATGCTTACATAGTACCCCATATTAACATACTACTACCAAGAGGTAATACCATGTGAGGAGGCCCACTCATGCATACACTACTAATCATGGGAGGCGGCCTATCCATGCTTAGTACTCCCATTAGTCAACTACTACCACCCATGCATACATAGGGAGGAGGAGAGTCTCCTCGCTAAGTGCTACTAACATATTTTTTAAAATAATTTTGAACTATTTTATATTTAATAAGTAATACAAAGTATAGAAAGATCTAAAATAATAAAACGTTTAAAACTGGTCTAGTTAGTTTTACACAACTATATATTTTTTTTTGGATTTCATTCTGAATTTAAACGAAAAATAATTAATATACAGTGTTGTTTTCATCAAAACATTATATTATGAATACTACTTACCAAAAGTTTTTTGATATTTAGAATTTTTCAGTTCTTGCAATTGAAGTTTGCATTTTTGAGATATTTTGCTGCAGCTTCCATTAAGGTGACGTATTAAATTATCCCTTCGGGTAAAACTTTTTTTGCATGTGATGCACTGATATGTCATCTTTGCTTAGGTCTATTCTTGTGAAACTGTTCCCGCAAGAAACAAACACAATAAAGGAAATATATGAAAAAGTTTATCTAAATAGTAAGTTCTGGCTAGGAATAAGGAGGGGATTATTCAAGGTTATCTACAATATCATTAAAAACAGTTTCCATCCTTTTCCATAAGTGTTGTTCTGTCTCAAATGGAGAGGGTATTATTGAATTTAACAGAAAAGCTAAAGATTTTAATTTGGAAATAATTTTTAGATTTTTTTTTTGGTTTTAATTTTTTTTTTAATGCCGAAAGAAATATTCTTAAAAGAATTAGTTTGCGTCGAAACTGTTTTATTTTCAGCATTTGTCTGAGTTGAAGCCGGTAATAAAATTTTCTCCACAACTAAAGGGATGACTTCATAGACAGGCATTTCTGCCTCAAATTTATAAATATTATTATAATTTTGCAAGTTTTCTCTTTGTGCTGCAGTAATTGAGACATCATTATCATCATCCAAAATATTTTCTTCAGCGTCACTATAAAGCGAACTCTTACTTATAAACCTTTGATTTTCACTTTCGTTTTCAAAATTATTTTTAATTAAATTTTGTTTTCTTAAAAGACTGTTTTCCTCCAAATCCAAGATATTATTCACTAAATTAGAATAAGAACTTTCGTTAGTACAACTTGTCTCACAATCAATTTGTGTACTAGAAATTTTATTTTGAAATATTTGTGATGATGTGATCAAATTTTCGCTTGAATTGTCATTAAATAATTGACTAGATAAAAGCCCAAGATAGTCTGGTTGATCTGTTGTATTAAAAAGTGTTGAATTTTTTGTGTCTAATACATCTTCCAAAAATTTTTCGTCTAAGTTTTCATTTTGTTCGTCGTAATTTTTGTCATTTTGTCGGTCAATGTCTTTATTTTCCTTATTATGCTCATTAAAATTATTTTCAGTATCAATAGGTTTATTAATAAAATTTTCTAATTTTAAATCAACAGTATTACTTTGTGCCTTTTGTCCACACGAAATTGAGTCACTATTTTTTTTGTTATTAAAAACTAAAAATTTCTCTAAATTATCTTTAACTTTATGATGTGTCAATTCCTTTTGCTGCGCACTATTTTCTAACATATTTTTTACCATATATTGAACATTTTTCAATCTTGGAATGTTAATATCTTGCAAAATTATTACCTTTTTTTCACTGTTTTCAACGATTGGTGCAGGACTTGAACAGGATAGGTCGGTATTCATTTTAAAAACTCACTGAATTGTTTGATGCGTGAACAGCTTAATGATACTACGGGTACTTCTATTTTATATACTCTTTATACATGCAGAAAGGTTAAAATCAACGATTCCACTTTGCAGAGTGGCCTCTAAATGTTAAAGCGTCCCTGAAATTTAGGAAAGCTTAAGGATATTTAGGCTATTTAATTTAATTTAATTTAGTGGTGAAAATTATAAAGTGACCCAATAAAAATAATTAAGAAATACATACGAAAATTTGTAAGTACACTTAAGGGGATACGCCACCCTGGCGCTCGGAAAAATAAAAAAGTTTGACGCAACCATTAAGTATATAAAAAAAATCTTTATTTCACACATATACATAGTAGTTTTGTGAGCAATTTGCAATATTAACGATTTAAAATTTTTTTTAAGGAGATATGCGCCGATAAGTATCTTTTGAAAATCCTTGTTGGTACGTAATTTCTCTCTTAGACATTGTCTGAAAAGCAAGAAAATATTTTTTTCTTATTTAAAAGGGTAGTAGCTAAAATGTGACGCAGAGAAATTTTTTTGTAAAAATAGCTGCTGTTTGAAAAAAGCTTGAAATTTGCATCAATATATTGAATTTAAAAAAATTATAACTTTTACACAAGACATCCAATCGAGAAAATCCTATGTCACATCGTAGATAATATGATAAAGAAGAAGTGTTGTAAATTTGAGTCAAATCGGGTGAGTAGATCTTGAGATATTGTGTACACCGTTTTGACAAAAAGTAAAAAAAGTCAGCGTCTGAAAATCAAATATTTCTTTTAATTCTCTTCAGTCTGCGATACCTGGACTGTACATGGGATCTTCTAATGTTGTCATGATGACCTACGCCAGCCAAAAAAAATTCGTTTTTTTTTTGAAAATTTCAGGGTGGCGTAACCCCTTAAATTAGTACCGCTTCCCTCACTAAATTTATCTATACAAAATTTTCCAAGCTAAACAAATATAGGACATATCTGTCCTACATTTTTTTGTTTCTAGTATTACTAGGCGTGCTATGTGCCTATCTGTAAGAGAGTACATTTAAACAATGTTATAAATTATTCTACAAATTAAGCCACTTTAAAGTGTGCCATATTTCCTAAAATTAAAAATAAAACACCTGCCGGTGCCCTAATTTCGCGCAAAAGGTTGATTTCTCACGGTACTTTTAAAGCGTGTAATAGACGCTTCCAGACATGCATTAATGTGTAAAAATTTCTTTGTTTATCTTCAAAAAAATTGTAGGGTAGTACCGCTTCCCTCACTAAATTTATCTATACAAAATTTTCCAAGCTAAACAAATATAGGACATATCTGTCCTACATTTTTCTTGTTTCTAGTACTACTAGTCTAGTTCTATGTGCCTATCTGTAAGAGAGTACATTTAGACAATGTTTTAAATTATTCTACAAATGAAGCCACTTTAAAGTGTGCCATATTTTCTAAAATTAAAAATAAAACACCTGCCGGTGCCCTAATTTCGCTCAAAAGGTTGATTTCTCACGGTACTTTTAAAGCGTATCTTGACCTGATCGGTTAGCGGCCTTCCTTTTTCGTCTACCTTCGCAAGCTGCAATTATGTCTCCTTTTTTGGACAAGTATATTTATGAGTGTATTTAATTATATTGGCTTTAATGGAATGCTGTGAAGGTTTTGTTTCTTTTTCGCGACATTTGCAAACTGCATCTTGATAAAGAGAAAACCAGCCGTATATTAAACTTCATGGGCGCCCACAAGGGTTTTTTTTACAATACAAATAAAGAAAATAATTGCTTATAATTATTTTAAATGTTAATTATTAGTTAAAAAGAAATATATTTGACTTTCTTCTATTTAAAAGCTAAGGGGTGCACACCCCCTAGCTTAAACTTGTAGAAAAAAATTACATTTTTAATTTATTCGTATTAAGGAGGTGAATTGAAAATACTAATTAAAGATAATAATTATGTTTAAATAAACGGGTACAAGATTATGCTCACGTGACTCGCAAATTAGTATAAGTAACGCCACGTATTGTAAACGTAAAAATTATCAAAGCAATAATATTAAACAATGATTGGGATAGTGTGAGACGACACTGATCGAAATTTTGAGGCTGCAACTCGCCCAGCAAAAGTGAAATCTTTGGTTTTTTAAGGTTTCTCCGGATATTTAAAGTATACATAAGCTATTTCTCAATCAGTTAGTCAAGTCATTTTATCTCAATAACGTCAATTTATTTTTAAACTTATTTTTTAAACTTTTAATTTTGTATTTTTACTTTTTATTTTTTTTAATTATGCAGTCAAATCAATCAAATCAAGCCCGGTACTGGAGGGGACGTTTGCTTCGTTTAGAAGGAAACAGGGTGCACGTAACCGTGCTGCAGCGAACGCTACCCCAGCTCCTGCAAGACCAGGAGCGGCTCGAGCAGCAGAATATGGAGCAGGGGCAGCTTATTCACCAGCTGTGTCAGCTTGTGCAGCACCACCGAGAGCTGTTAGCTCGGATGGAGCAGCGGCAGGTCGCTCTGCAGCGGCTATATGAGCGGGAACTGGAAGAGCTACAGCAACAGCCCGAGCACCCTGACGACCCTCCCTTACAGATCAGCGAGGTAAGCAGTACGACGGTTCCTCCCGCTGATTTGTATAGGACGTATCGGGACTAGATGTGTGATTAGGGACTATTAATAGTGTTTAGAGACAATTTTAAGGTAATGTTAAGTGTTTTTCCAATTTTGCTTAGTTAAAAATATTTTAAAGGTGCTTTGTACATTTTTAACCCTAAAATAATTTCATTTTTATATCTTGTAACTATGAAAAAATTTTAATTTTAAATATAGTGTAGTAATTAATGTTTAGATTCACTAAGAAGGTTTAAGAATTAGTATGAGTTTAAATTAAGATCTTATAGTTAATCAGTTATGTCTTTACAGGTTTTTTAGTCCTGTCACTGTTAATAATTCGTCATTAAAAATAATTCTGATTTTAAGGTAATAATTTTTAGTTCTATTATAGTCGAAAGTACATAATAAAATTGTTGTTTTCTTTATAAATTTGTAAAAAACACAGTAATAAATTCATAATGAGTTATCTTATTCTTACACTTGTCAGTTTAAACCTTTCGGTTGTCAAATTAGACCGGACTAATGTTTGAGAATCTGGTTGTACATGTATTAATTTTTTAATTAAAGTGCATATACTAACATTTAAAACAAAGCAAGGTTTGTAGAAAATAAATGACATTATATTAATTTTAAGTTTGCAAAAGCAACAGTATATTTAATAAAGTAAAATATTTTACATTAACAAAGATTATATATATTTTTTAATTTTATGTAAACTACTATATTATACAATAGCAATAAATTTAATGTGGTATAATTGGGATATTTGTTTCCCTATCTGTATCACTTATTTTATATCCACTATTACAAATTAGACAGGTTGTTGGCCAAATTATGAGATATAGTGATCGTTTACAAATATAGCAATGTACGTCTTTTTTCGAATGTCTTAGTTTTCTTTTTATATGCGTATTGACATGACTGTAGGATCCCATTTCAAAAAACAATTGATGAATGTAAAAGCAAAAATAACAAACACTACGTCGTTCACTGGAAATAATACTTTGTATAATGACGTAACTTTGTGTCACACAGAATATTTTTTCTAAATAGTCCACTTGTCCAGGTTGACGCATCAAAGATACACGCATTGTACCAGCACTATCTTCTTCGTCAAATTCCATGTCGGAATCACCCGATTCCGTTTCTATGGTTGCGTAATTGTTAATATCTTCGTGATTTATTTTTAAAAAACGTTCTACAAAGGGATCTGGACCCAGTTCTGGAGAGACGTTGTAGTCGAAGTGTGGAATAATTTCTTCTACATCGATATCATCCATGATTTCGAATTCTTCTTCCATTTCAAATTTTTAATTAGTAATTTTTTAAACTTTGCCAATTTTAATAAAATATTTTAATTTACTTTACACTGCTGCTTTTGCAAACTTAAAATGTAGTTTCCAGACACAAAGCGAAATGCTTTTATAAGGCCAGATTGGTCACAAGGATTCAGTAAAATTTAACTTTCACTCTTACGCTTTTAATCTCGTGATATACGGTCTTAAAACGCCTCAGCGGTGGAGGAAAATTTTAGGTGGAGTAAAATTATGAGGTAAACTAATTATAGGGAGTTAAACTATGATATGCTAATTGGGTCTCTCAGTTCAGAGGCGGAGGTAAAAAGAAAATTATTATTATTTTAATATATGGAGTAAAACTAATTAATTATAATATATGGAGTAAAACTCATTAATTTTAATATTTAAATTTATGCAAATTAGGAGGAGGAGAGTAATTTCCCTATGTAACTGCTGCTTATGTACAGTACAGGATGTCCGAAAAGTCTTTGTATGGACAAATTCCTTTGCTATTTGTACAACCATAAACTTAATTGTCGGATTTAAAGCAAATCGTATATATTTGCATTTCTATGTGTACGGAAATATATGTCTGTATACAGGCTGTCCAATAAGTGTTGGTTTGAGCAAATACTCCTAGTAGTACCAGGATAAATGTAATTAAACCGGATTTCATGCAAATCGATTATATTTGTTTTTATATGTGTTGTATATACGTATACAGGGTGTCCGAAAAGTCTTGGTATGGGCAAATACTTCTACTACAACCGAGATAAACCTAATTAATTCGGATTTTAAGTAAATCGACTATATTCCTATTTAAACGTGTGGGTGTTAGTTTGAATGTATACAGGGTGTCCAAAAAGTCTTGTATGAGCAAATACTCCTATTATTATTTAGATAATCTTTATTAGGTCGAATTTCTAACAAATCGAATATATTTGTATTAATATGTGTTTATGTTTGTATGCATGTATACAGGTTATCCGAAAAGTCTTGGTATGGGCAAATACTTCTACTAGTACCGAGATAAACCTACTTAATTCAGATTTTAAGTAAATCGACTATATTCCTATTTAAACGTTTGGGTGTTAGTTTGAATGTATACAGGGTGTCCAAAAAGTCTTGGTATGGGCAAATACTCCTATTATTACTTAGATGAACTTTATTAGGTCGGATTTCACGCCAATCAAATATATTTGTATTAATATGTGTTTATGTTTGTATGTGTGTATACAGGGTGTCCGAAAAGTCTTGGTATGGGCAAATCCTTGTACTAGTACCGAGATAAACCTACTTAATCTGGATTTTAAGTAAATCGACTATATTCCTATTTAAACGTTTGGGTGTTAGTTTGAATGTATACAGGGTGTCCAAAAAGTCTTGGTATGGGCAAATACTCCTATTATTACTTAGATGAACTTTATTAGGTCGGATTTCACGCCAATCGAATATATTTGTATTAATATGTGTTTATGTTTGTATGTGTGTATACAGGGTGTCCGAAAAGTCTTGGTATGGGCAAATCCTTGTACTAGTACCGAGATAAACCTACTTAATCCGGATTTTAAGTAAATCGACTATATTCCTATTTAAACGTGTGGGTGTTAGTTTGAATGTATACAGGGTGTCCAAAAAGTCTTGGTATGGGCAAATACTCCTATTATTACTTAGATAAACTTTATTAGGTCGGATTTCACGGAAATCGAATACATTTGTATTAATATGTGTTTATGTTTGTATGTATGTATACAGGGTGTCCGAAAAGTTTTTTTTGGCAAAAGTAGATTCTATGTGTGATGTTTGTGTGTGTGTAGCGACATGGTTACGAAGGGCGGTCTATTCTGCATCATCAGTCCGTAGGAGTGTGATATCTTCCTTAATACATGCTCTAGCAACACGATATTTTCAGGGCATGACAATGATGAAATTACCGACCTTATAGAGCCCCCTCGGGGGGGGGGGGGCGATTAGGAGGTCTACGCAATCTAGTTAGAGACCGCCTTTCAGGCTCGGTCTCTATACCCCCTGCTTGGTCAGAAAAATGTGTGTATGTATGGCCGTATGTTGTCGTCCGTTTCGACATTTCCACCTTTTCAATTTTTTTTCTCGAAAACGGTTAGAGGGGGGGCAACCAAATTTTCTGGGTTAATAGAGGGATAGTGCGACTAGCTTCAGTGAAAAATTCAGTTATACAGGGTGTTCCGTTTCGGAGATATAAAACGTCAAAGACGAAATTTCAGCGATTTCCGTTGAAATCGATTACAGGTCGCAAAACTTAACTAAACCGATTTAAATTTTTTGTGGTTGTAGAGGACCGGCAGCTTCAGAACCCTATTGAAACTGGCGGTATTCGGAAAATGGGAAGTAATTTTTTTGAATTTTTTTATGTCGAAAAGTGCTGTTTGTAGACCCCAATTTGGCACTGAATAAGTCGAAGCCGGAGCCTCGGCCAGAAAAACGTATTTGAACATAAAACTAAAGAATCTCAAATACTTTCTTTTTGCAATACATTTACCTATACCTAAAACGACTGGAAATTGGAAAAATTTGGGAAAAACTGGAAATTACGTTTTTTCATGAAATTTTTTGACGGAATTTAATTTTTTGGGGGTCAAAATGGATTCAAATCGAAATTCCATGTGCCCTATCGGAAAGAGCTCGCCGAAATACGTTAGAAACGTATTTTTTGGTTCCTTTATTCCTAATAGGAAAGGAGCAATTGATAATTAAATTTCGGTTTTTGACCATTTTTTTTCATGACATCTCTACATTCGAATCACTCTGTATCTTTTCCTATCTAATTTCTTCCAACTTTTTCAACGCTATCCCTTGGGGATATAATCAGGCTTTAAAATGATTCCCGAATGGGTGATCCTGGACCGCATTTAGGGGGTAAAAACACATTTTTTCTGTTTTTTTCCATCAAAATTCATCTTTAAAAGGCATTATTATATATTATTTCTCTTATTTAACGATTCTTCTTTGGTTTATTTTCATACCTTATCATCTCAGAACACTTCTAACTAATTAAAATTCCATATTTTTTCGTTAAAGTTATAAATAAATACCTTTTTTCGCATCGCTGCAGGAAAAATTTTAAAACGTACATATATACAAGCCTTGCCTTGATAAAACAATTACATCGAAATTAAAAAAATATGACCTGTCAAAATATCATGAAAATATCAGTTTTTGTAGCGATATTGGAAGGTTCCTGAACCCTTTTCGGCTTGAAAAATACCGGGCAGTCCCTCTATAGACATTCCCGTGTGGATTACGGAACATATAATTTGAAGAATTAGTCATTAAATACCAATTTTAATTACCAATTTTTCGATGACGCGGCAATGCATCATAGAAAGATATTATCCCATTAGGTAGTAAGTATACGGGGTAAATCACAATGACGGGTTTGATTTAAATTTTGCTTAGATTTGTTATTAATTGATATTTTTTAACAATCCACGAAGCGTCGTACGAGTTAAATGTAGTTTTTAACTTTTGTCCGGATGATTTTTAACCTCACTTCTCTGTCACTCTGTCTGCCGTCTGCATTTTTTGACATTTGGTGTTATTTTGATTTGGTTTGGGTGCTTTCTTAATATTTATTAATGAATATATATCTAAGACATTGTAAAAAATACATTTTTAGTGCCACTAATGTACTACTTTTTTCGCTTTTGTTAATTTACCAAAGAAATAAACATAAACTCGCTAGAAAAAAGCAAAAACCAAGAAGATTTTGGATGAGAAACATTTTAAATGAAATGGGACTGACTGGCCAGGAAAAATACTTTAATTATTTACGAATGTTAAGTAATACATTTCAGAATTTACTGAGAATAGATTGGGCCAAAAATAGAAAAGGTATATTGTGTATGTGAGCCAATATCTCCTGGAGAAATACTTGCTTTGATATTAAGGTAAATCTAGCAATATAAATGTGCAAGTACTCGTTAAGTGTGCGATAAAAACTTATAGGGTGCATTATCCATGTTTTAGGTATCTAGCTAGTGATAGTATGATTTCGGTTAGCTATGCATTCCGAATTGCTCCTAATATGGTATCAAAGATATAATTAAAGAAACATGGAATGCAATTTGGGATTGTTTTAATTAAACTGTGTTACTTAAACCAACCGAGGAGGCTTGGCTAAGCATTGCACAAGACTTCGAGGAAAAATGGCAATTATTTACCACAAGTTTTAAGTTGGCCAAAGTTTTGCAGCAAAAACGATAATAATTTTCAAATAAAAGTTCACATTAGTTATGTCAAATTTTGTGACAGGATAAGAGCATTTTTAAAAAGTCATATTCTTTTACTGTAAGAAAATTCTATATACGAAGGGTATCCTTAGAGGTAATTGAAATCGTGTAATTTTTTGTTTAGTTTAGGTAACCCTTATGCAAAGCTAGGTTTGACTTGCAGGGCTTGGGTGCTTATGACTTACAAGCCCTGTCTATAGGGTATACTATGCATAAGAAATAAAAACAACTATTATACCATAAGGGTAAACTTTTAGATAACGGTAAAAAACACAAAATATACATTCCAGCATTTATTTAAATCAACAAACAATACAGATATAGGTTTTCACAATAATTTAAGTAAGGAATAATAATGCATGGGTGCACATTCCAAAATAGCTTGCTCAAGATTTTCCGGCAATGGTGGCAGTGCTTCTTCATTAAAATGGACAGCTATATTATGTAAAATTGCAGCGACTACAATACACTGCACTTTCAAATATATGGGAGTCATGTGTAGACCCTGCCCACCTGGCTACAATAGTTATAAATTGCAATTTGGCGCTGCAAACTGCTTGTACATTTAAAGAAAAAAAGCCTGTTCTGCTTCTGGTCAGGTCCACCTAAAAAAATATAATTATAATAAAATATTCATAAGTTTAAACTAAAACGAGAAAAATACCTGGTGATTCGACTTTAATTGTGTACAGTCTCTTTATTGCTCCCAATACGTTTTGGCATGAATGGATATCTGTTAAAAATCTTCTTTTAAGTATTAAATTCTAAATTAAATTAATAAAAAAAATGTTTTGGCTGTCAACATTGTCGAGGTAGTGGTAATAGGTGTCTTCCTTTCACCCCAAGGAAGAGCTCCCGCACAGCTCAAAAGCAGCACACAGTTGTTCCATTCAACTGGGGCATCAAGCACCTGAACCGTTCTAGCCCTATCCCCCCTGCCCTCTCGTGCATCACCAACGACTTGAGCTTAATGTCGAAATTGTCAATTGTTCCTTTCAGGAACGGTGTGAGTTACTCTGGGGCGAGTCGCTCCGGGGCATCAAACACCTGAAAGGAATATTTTTATATGTCCGTAGGACCAGCATGTTGTGACAACGTTAAGAGAATGTTCGCACATTTGTTCTATTTACACGACTTAATAAAGTAACATTATGGATGTCGCAGAGATCGAAGTTGTGATGTATTAGAGTTGTGCTTTAATTCGCGCACGGATGTGGTGTGAACCGGACATGAAACAACAAAAAGAATGTGACCAGCAGTGGCACTCTGTACGAAAAATAGCGATAGCGATCGGGCTTCTCTTTGTAAATTCTTACTTTGTATCACCGTTCGGTATTTTTCGAAGAGAGCCCGATCGCTATCGCTATTTTTCATACAGAGTGCCACTGCAGCTGTTCAACAAAAAAGCTCTTCCGAGAAGAGAGGTTAAATTGAGTTAAAACTGACCAGTGTTGCCAGATTGGGCGATTTATCACAGATGGGGCTACTTTAAAGAATGTTTTGCGACAAAGTATTTCAAAAAGTCGCAAGTCGCTAATTGGGCGATTTTACCGATGTTTTAAAATCGCAATTGGGCGATGGTTCATATTTTACTGATTAGTGAATTCTATTAATATGAATGAATAATTCTATTAATACCGAGATAAAATTACTTAATTCGGATTTTAAGTAAATCGACTATATTCCTATTTAAACGTGTGGGTGTTACTTTGAATGTATACAGGGTGTCCAAAAAGTCTTGGTATGGGCAAATACTCCTATTATTACTTAGATAAACTTTATTAGGTCGGATTTCACGCAAATCGAATACATTTGTATTAATAAGTGTTTATGTTTGTATGTATGTATACAGGGTGTCCGAAAAGCTTTTGTTGGCAAAAATAGTTTCTACGTGTGGTGTTTGTATGTGTGCAGCTACACGGTTACGAAGGGCGGTCTATTCTACATCATCAGTCCGAAGGAGTGTGATATCTTCCTTAATACATGCTCTAGAAACACGAAACTTGCAGGTCGTGAGAATGATGATATTACCGACATTATGTAGCCCCCTTTCAGTGCATGACAATGATGATATTACCGACCTTATAGAGCCCCCTCGGGGGGCGATTAGGCGGTCTACGCAATCTTTATAGACCGCTTTTCAGGCTCGGTCTATATACCGAGCCGTTGGTCAGAAAAATGTGTGTGTATGGCCGTATGTATGTATGTTGTCGTCCGTTTCGACATTTTCACTTTTTCAATTTTTTTTCTCGAAAACGGTTGGAGGTGGGGCAACCAAATTTTCTGGGTTAATAGAGGGATAATGCGACTAGCTTCGGTGAAAAACTCAGTTATACAGGGTGTTCCGTTTCGGAGATATAAAACGTCAAAGTCGAAATTTCAGCGATTTCCGTTGAAATCGGGTACAGGTCGCAAATCTTAATTAAATCGATTTAAATTTTTATAGGTTGTAGAGGTCAGGGAGCTTCAGAACCCTATTGAAACTGGCGGTATTCGGAAAATGGGAAGTATTTTTTTGAATTTTTTTTTGTCGAAAAATGCCCTTTGTAGACCCCACTTTGGCACCGAATAAGTCGAAACCGGAACATCGGACAGAAAAACGTATTTGAACTTAAAACTAAAGAATCTCAAATACTTTCTTATTGCAATACATTTACCTATACCTAAAACGACTGGAAATTGGAAAAATTTGGGAACAAGTGGAAATTACGATTTTTCATGCAAATTTTTGACGGTTATCAATTTTTTTGGGGGTCAAAATGGATTCAAATCGAAATCCCATGTACCTTATCGGAAAGAGCTCGCCGAAATACGTGATTTGCATATTTTTGGTTCCTTCATTCCTAATAGGAGAGGAGCAAGCGATAATTAAATTTCGATTTTTTACGATTTTTTTTCATGACATCTCTACATTTGAATCACTCTGTATCTTTTCCTATCTAATTTCTTAAAAGTTTTTCAACGCTATTCCTTGGGGATATAATCAAGCTTTAAAATGAATCCCGAATGGGTGATCTAGGGCCGTATTTAGGGGGTAAAAACACATTTTTTCTGTTTTTTTCCATCAAAATTCATCTTTAAATGGCATTATTATGTATTATTTCTCTTATTTAACAGCTCTTTTTTGGTTTATTTTCTTCCGTCATCATCTGAGAACACTGGTAACTAATTAAAACTCCATATTTTTGCGTTAAAGTTATAAATAAATAGGTTTTCTTCCTTCGGCGCAGGAAAAATTTTAAAAACTGCGAATATTAAACCATGCCATGAAAAAAAAACAATTGAACTGGTGACGCTTTAGATCGAAGTTAAATATGAGCTGTCAAAATATCCAGTTTTCCTAGCGATATTTTAAAGATCCTGAGCCAGTTTCGGCTTGGAATATACATGGAATTGATAGAATATGGGTTTTTGGACGTTTTTTTATCTATTCCTGACCATTTCGTAGCACGAGAAGGGCATTAAATATCGTTTTTTTGAAATTTTTGTTGGCCCTACATTGCATTATAAAAATCAATTTCTATACGGGAAAATGTATTAACTTAATTATTATTATAATGTATGAAATGTCACAATTTGGCCAAAATGTCAGCATTTTGATGCGAAATAGGAACGACTCTGGACCAACTTCGGATTCAAATTTACCGGGCAAGGCATTTAGGGACCTTATACTTTATGTAGAAAAACATTTCATTTGACAAATTTGGCTTTAAAAACCAATTTTATCGATTTTCCGATGACTCTACAAGACATCAATGAAGATTCTAATATTGAGCTCAGTGGCATCGACAAATTTGTTATAATATCTAAAAATATGCATTTTATTTCCTAAGCATGAGCATGAGCGTGTATACCTTTGGGCCAATATATTAATTATTATTAAATAATTGTAATTTAATTTTAGGAAAATGAATTGATTCGGATCGTTTTAAAGTAACCAGAACGATTCGAAAATACATTTTATACCTTGCGGCATGTGCATGATTGTATATATGTCTACAGGGTGTCCAAAAAGTCTTTGTATGCGGAAATATCTTTGTCATTAGTGCGAAGATAAAATTAATTTTTTTCAAGAAAATCGAAAATATTTAAATTGCTGTGTCGTGTTGTGTTGTGTTTTTATATATGTATACAGGGTGTCCGAAAAGTCTTTGACTGGGCAAATACCTTTGCCTTTTGTACAAATAGTAACTCAATTGTCGGGTTTAAAGCAAATCGTAGGTATATATTTGCATTTCTATGTGTACGGATTTATATGTTTGTATACAGGGTGTCCTAAAAGTCTTAGTATGGGCAAATACTTCTACTAGTACCAAGATAAACTTAACTAATTAAGATTTTACGTACACCGACTATATTCCTATTTAAACGTGTTAGTGTTAGTGTGAATGTATACAGGTTGTCCAAAAAGTCTTGGAATGGGCAAATACTCCTGTTAGTACTTAGATAAACTTTATTAGGTCGAATTTCAAGCAATTCGAATATATTTCTATTAATATGGGTTTATGTTTGTATGTATGTATACAGGGTGTCCGAAAAGTCTTGGTATGGGCAAATACTTCTACTAGTACCGAGATAAACCTACTTAATTCGGATTTTAAGTAAATCAACTATATTCCTATTTAAACGTGTGGGTGTTGGTTTGAATGTATACAGGGTGTCCAAAAAGTCTTGGTATGGGCAAATTATTAATTATTATTACTTAGATAAACTTTATTAGGTCGGATTTCACGCAAATCGAATATTATATTTGTATTAATATGTGTTTATGTTTGTATGTATGTATACAGGGTGTCCGAAAGGACTTGGTATGGGCAAATAATTCTACTAGTACCGAGATAAACCTACTTAATTCGGATTTTAAGTAAATCGACTATATTCCTATTTAAACGTGTGGGTGTCAGTTTGAATGTATACAGGGTGTCCAAAAAGTCTTGGTATGGGCAAATACTCCTATTATTACTTAGATAAACTTTATTAGGTCGGCTTTCACGCAAATCGAATATATTTGTATTAATATGTGTTTATCTTTGTATGTATGTATACAGGGTGTACGAAAAGTCTTGGTATGGGCAAATACTTCTAGTAGTACCGAGATAAACCTACTTAATTCGGATTCTAAGTAAATCGACTATATTCCTATTTAAACGTGTGGGTGTTAGTTTGAATGTATACAGGGTGTCCGAAAAGTCTTGGTATGGGCAAATACTCCTATTATTACTTAGATAAACTTCATTAGGTCGGATTTCACGCAAATCGAATATTATATTTGTATTAATATGTGTTTATGTTTGTATGTATGTATACAGGGTGTCCGAAAAGACTTGGTATGGGCAAATACTTCTACTAGTACCGAGATAAACCTACTTAATTCGGATTTTTAGTAAATCGACTATATTCCTATTTAAACGTGTGGGTGTTAGTTTGAATGTATACAGGGTGTCCAAAAAGTCTTGGTATGGGCAAATACTCCTATTATTACTCAGATAAACTTTATTAGGTCGGATTTCACGCAAATCGAATATATTTGTATCAATATGTGTTTATCTTTCTATGTATGTATACAGGGTGTCCGAAAAGTCTTGGTATGGGCAAATACTTCTACTAGTACCGAGATAAACCTACTTAATTCGGTGTCCAAAAAGTCTTGGTATGGGCAAATTCTCCTATTATTACTTAGATAAACTTTATTAGGTCGGATTTCACGCAAATCGAATACATTTGTATTAATATGTGTTTATGTTTGTATATACAGTGACCGGCAAAAAGTTCGCAACATATGGGAAAAATTTTTATTAGGAGAGTATCGGAAAAACTTTCCCAGGGGATCGGTTCTGCATGTCCGATAACCTAAAAATCGATTTTGACATACGTCACGTGACCACTGGTATAGCGTCAAATTAAAAAAAAAATTGTTAATTTACAAAAAGTGAGGTTAGTTGACGAGATATCAAAAAAAGTTATTTGAAAAAATTGCTTAGAATTAAATTCTAGGTCCTTGTGCAAAATTTTAAGCTTTTATTTAAAAAAATTGGAAAACTCAATTTTTTTTAAATATTTTTTTATCGATTTACAAATTTCCGGTTTTTTTCGTTTAGATAGCTTGGCTAATGTAAAGCCCATGTATCTGGATGAAAATAAACGAATGTAGTAGTTTTTTCTACAATTGACAGGACAAAATTAAAAAAAACAGGGTTTCGCCGGACGCTAGCTGTTGCAATGATTTGTATCTAGCAGCAGTGTCAAAATTTTAGAGACATTTCAATGAGATTACATTGAGAAAACCTTAATCGTCTTAAATATATCTGAAGTTCGACTTTTTGTAAAGTTAAGGGGATTAAAATAGATAATAAACAAAAAATTACCTGTTTATTTAATCGAAATTTTATAAACGAAAACCAATGTAAGAAAAACTTAAAAGTAGTCAAATTCTGTACTAACAACACAAAAATTCATTGTTTTTCCTTGGGTGCACAAAATTTAAAACTCAGTATGACCACCATTTCTCTCCATACATACTGTTGTTCTCGAGCGCAACTCTCGATTAACATTTCGGAGCATTTTACGATTTATTTGCAATACACAATTTATAATGACATTCTCTAAATTTTGTATATTCCTAAAGGGTCGATGTTTGTACACAGGGTTCTTTAGGTATCCCCACATAAAAAAATCTAACGGAGTCAGATCTACAATTCTACAATTGACAGGACAAAATCGAAAAAATAGGTGTTCGCCGGACGCTCGCTGTTGCAATGGTTTGAATCTAATGAAATGACTGTATCAAGATTTTATTAAGATTTTTCGCACATAAATTTCACAACCAGGTCTATTTAGTTGTACTTAAAACTACCAAAGCAGGCTCTGAAATTAAAACAACCAAATAATCTAGTAGGTTAAAAACAACAGAAAAATGTCAAACAAATTATAATTTGTTTGATTTCAACCTATGTCATTGGTTTATGTCTCGCATCTTACTAAGTTTGATATTTTACATAAGTTTATTAATATTTTATTCCTTAAAATGGCACCCACACTACTTCTTCAGGAAAAGATAGAAATTATTTTAATTTCTGGAGATAATTACAAAAGCCATAGAGAAACAGCAGCAATTTTTAATGAGAGGCACCCCGATAAATCCCTCCATTATTCCACAGTATCTCGTCTAGTCAATAAATTTAAAGAAACGGGATCGGTAGAAAATCAGTATAAAGTTTCCCATGAAAAACCGGTAACAGGTGACGAAGGTTCTCTGGATGTGTGTTTGTCGATCACAGAAACACCCCAATTAGCAGTTAGTCAAATATCGGAGATCACTAACATTCACGAAAGATCTGTGCGGAGGATATTAAAAAGAAACAAATTTCATCCGTACAAACCTAAATTTGTACAAGTATTAAAAGATAGGGATTATGACGCCCGCTTCGATTTTTGTGCCTGGTTCCAGGGTATGATTGAGGAAGATTTTAATTTCCCAAAGAACGTTCTTTTCTCGGATGAAGCTACATTTACCTCTAACGGAACCGTCAGTTCACAAAACTGTAGATGGTGGGCCACCGAAAACCCAGACTTTGTAATTCAGAGTAAAGACCAATATAGTTTTAAGGTTAATGTGTGGTGCGGAATTTTCAACCTCAGAATAGTGGGACCTTTTTTCTTTAGAGACAATTTAAATTCAGAACGATATTTAGAATTTCTACAAACTGAGATATCTGACTTTTCAGACAATTTGTCATTAGCCGAAAGAAGAAATTTATACTTTCAACAAGACGGAGCTAGCATTCATTCCACAAATGAGGTGAAGAGATGGCTGGATCAAGAATTTGGAAACCAGTGGATAGGACGGTTTTCTGAAAATCCGTGGCCTGCGAGATCACCAGATCTGACTCCGTTAGATTTCTTTATGTGGGGATACCTAAAGAACTCTGTGTACAAACATCGACCCTTATATAATATACAAAATTTAGAGAATGTCATTAGAAATTGTGTATTGGAAATAAATCGTAAAATGCTCCGAAATGTTAATCGAGAGTTGCGCTCGAGAACAATAGTATGTATGGAGAGAAATGGTGGTCATACTGAGTTTTAAATTTTGTGCACCCAAGGAAAAACAATGATTTTTTATGTTGTTAGTACAGAATTTGACTACTTTTAAGTTTTTCTTACATTGGTTTTCGTTTATGAAATTTCGATTAAATAAACAGGTAATTTTTTGTTTATTATCTATTTTACTCCCCTTAACTTTACAAAAAGTCGAACTTCAGATATATTTAAGACGATTAAGGTTTTCTCAATGTAATCTCATTGAAATGTCTCTAAAATTTTGATACTGCTGCTAGATACAAATCATTGCAACAGCTAGCGTCCGGCGAAACACTGTTTTTTTTAATTTTGTCCTGTCAATTGTAGAAAAAACTACTACATTCGTTTATTTTCATCCAGATACATGGGCTTTACATTAGCCAAGCTATCTAAACGAAAAAAACTGGAAATTTGTAAATCGATAAAAAAATATTTAAAAAAAATTGAGTTTTCCAATTTTTTTAAATAAAATCTTAAAATTTTGCACAAGGACCTAGAATTTAATTCTAAGCAATTTTTTCAAATAACTTTTTTTGATATCTCGTCAACTAACCTCACTTTTTGTAAATTAACAATTTTTTTTTTAATTTGACGCTATACCAGTGGTCACGTGACGTATGTCAAAATCGATTTTTAGGTTATCGGACATGCAGAACCGATCCCCCGGAAAAGTTTTTCCAATACTCACCTAATAAAAATTTTTCCCATATGTTGCGAACTTTTTGCCGGTCACTGTATGTATCCAGGGTGTCCGAAAAGTGTTCTGTAGGCAAAAATAGTTTCTACGTGTGGTGTTTGTATGTGTGTAGCGACACGGTTATGAAGGGCGGTCTATTCTGCATCATCAGTCCGAAGGAGTGTGATATCTTCCTTAATACATGCTCTAGAAACACGAAACTTTCAGGGCATGACAATGATGATATTACCGACATTATGGAGCTCCTTTTCAGTGCATGACAATGACGATATTACCGACTTTATAGAGCCCCCTCGGGGGGCGATTAGGCGGTCTACGCATACTAGTTAGAGACCGCTTTTCAGGCTCGGTCTCTATACCGAGCCGTTGGTCAGAAAGATGTGTGTATGTATGGCCGCATGTATGTTGTCGCCCGTTTCGACATCTTCACATTTTCAATTTTTTTTCTCGAAAACGGTTAGAGGGGAGGCAATCAAATTTTCTGGGTTAATAGAGGGATAGTGCGGCTAGCTTCGGTAAAAAATTCAGTTATACAGGGTGTTCCGTTTCGGAATTATTAAACGTTAAAGTCGAAATTTCAGCGATTTCCGTTGAAATCGATTACAGGTCGCAAAAGTGAATTAAATCGATTTAAATTTTCAGAGGTTGTAGAAGACCGGGGTGTTCCGAACCCTATTGAAATAGGCGGTATTCGGAAAATGGGAAGTAATTCTTTTGAATTTTTTTATGTCGAAAAATGCCCTTTGTAGACCCCATTTTGGCACTGAATAAGTCGAAACCGGAACATCGGACAGAAAAACGTATTTGAACATAAAACTAAAGAATCTCAAATACACTCTTTTTGCAATACATTTACCTAAACCTAAAACGACTGCAAATTGGAAAAATTTGGGAAAATCTGGAAATTACGAATTTTCATGGAAATGTTTGACGGTTTTGAATTTCTGGGGGGTCAAAATGGATTCAAATCGAAATCTCATGTGCCTTATCGGAAAGAGCTCGCCGAAATACGTAGTTTCCATATTTTTTGGTTCCTTAATTATTAATAGGAAAGGAGCAATCGATAATTAAATTTCGGTTTTTAACCATTTTTTTTAATGACATCTCTACATTCGAATCACTCTGTATCTTTTCCTATCCAATTTCTTCCAACTTTTTCAACGCTATCCCTTGGGGATGTAATCAGGCTTTAAAATGAATCCCGAATGGGTGATCCTGGGCCGGATTAAGGGGGTAAAAACACATTTTTTCTGTTTTTTTTCCATCAAAATTCATCTTTAAATGGCATTATTATGTGTTATTTCTCTTATTTAACAGCTCTTTTTTGGTTTATTTTCTTCCGTCATCATCTGAGAACACTGCTAACTAATTAAAACTCCATATTTTTGCGTTAAAGTTATAAATAAATAGGTTTTCTTCCTTCGGTGCAGGAAAAATTTTAAAAACTGCGAATTTTATACCATGCTATGACAAAAAACAATTGAACTGGTAACTGGTGACGCTTTACATCGAAGTTAAATATGAGCTGTCAAAATATCCAGTTTTTCTAGCGATATTTTAAAGATCCTGAGCCAGTTTCGGCTTGGAATACACATGGAATTGATAGAATGGACGTTTTTTTTATCTATTACTGACCATTTCGTAGCACGAGATGGGCATTAAATATCAATTTTTTGAAATTTTTGTTGACCCTACATTGCATTATAAAAATCAATTTCTATACGGGAAAATGTATTAATTTAATTATAATGTATGAAATGTCACAATTTGGCTCAAATGTCAGCATTTTGTTGCGAGATCTGGACCAATCTGGACCAAGTTTGCCTTGAAATTTACCGGGCAAGGGATTGAGGGACCTTATACTTTCAGTAGAAAGACATTTCATTTCATATTATACCGATTAAATACCATTTTAATCGATTTTCCTATGACGCTACAAAGCATCATTGAAGATTCTAATATTGCGCTCAGTGGCATCGAAAAAATCCAGAAATATGCATTTTATTTTCTAATCATGAGCGTGTATACCTTTGGGGCAATATATTAATTATTATTAAATAATTGTAATTTAATTTTAGGGAAATGAATTGATTCGGATCGTCTTAAAGTAACCAGAACTATTCGAAAATACATTTTATACCTTGCGGCATGTGCATGATTGTATATATGTCTACAGGGTGTCCAAAAAGTCTTTGTATGGGGAAATATCTTTTCCATTAGTACGAAGATAAAATTAATTGAGCCGGTTTTCAAGAAAATCGAAAATATTTAAATTACTATGTGTCGTGTTGTGTTGTGTTTTTATATATGTAGTCAGGGTGTCCGAAAAGTCTTTGACTGGGCAAATACCTTTGCCTTTTGCACAAATAGTAACTCAATTGTCGGATTTAAAGCAAATCGTAGGTATATATTTGCATTTCTATGTGTACGGATTTATATGTTTGTATACAGGGTGTCCTAAAAGTCTTAGTATACTTCTACTAGTACCAAGATAAACTTAACTAATTAAGATTTTACGTACACCGACTATATTCCTATTTAAACGTGTTAGTGTTAGTGTGAATGTATACAGGGTGTCCAAAAAGTCTTGGAATGGGCAAATACTCCTATTAGTACTTAGATAAACTTTATTAGGTCGAATTTCAAGCAAGTCGAATATATTTCTATTAATATGTGTTTATGTTTGTATGGATGTATACAGGGTGTCCGAAAAGTCTTGGTATGGGCAAATACTTCTACTAGTACCGAGATAAACCTACTTAATTCGGATTTTAAGTAAATCGACTATATTCCTATCTAGTTTGAATGTATACAGGGTGTCCAAAAAGTCTTGGTATGGGCAAATACTCCTATTATTACTTAGATAAACTTTATTAGGTCGGATTTCACGCAAATCGAATACATTTGTATTAATATGTGTTTATGTTTGTATGTATGTATACAGGGTGTCCAAAAAGTCTTGGTATGGGCAAATACTCCTACTATTACTTAGATAAACTTTATTAGGTCGGATTTCACGCAAATCGAATATATTTGTATTAATATGTGTTTATGTTTGTATATATGTATACAGGGTATCCGAAAAGTCTTTTTTTGACAAAAATAAGTTTCTACGTGTAGGTGTTTGTATGTATGTAGCGATACGGTTACGAAGGGCGGTCTATTCTCCATCATCAGTCCGAAGGAGTGTGATATCTTCCTTAATACATGCTCTGGATACACGAAATTTTCAGGGCATGACAATGATGATATTACCGACCTTATAGAGCCCCCTCGGGGGCGATTAGGCGGTCTACCCGTACTAGTTAGAGACCGCCCGTTCCGGGACGGTCTCTATACCCCCTGCTTGGTCAGAAAAATGTGTGTGTGTGCGTGCGTGCGTATGTTGTAGTCCGTTTCGACATTTTCACATTTTCAATTTTTTTTCTCGAAAACGGTTAGAGGGGGGGCAACCAAATTTTCTGGGTTAATAGAGGGATAGTGTGGCTAGCTTCGGTAAAATATTCAGTTATACAGGGTGTTCCGTTTCGGAGATATAAAACGTCAAATTCGAAATTTCAGCGATTTCCGTTGAAATCGGGTACAGGTCGCAAAAGTGAATTAAATCGATTTAAATTTTTGGAGGTTGTGGAGGACCGGGAGCTTCAGAACCCTATTGAAACTGGCGGTATTCGGAAAATTTGGCACTGAATAAGTCGAAGCCGGAGCCTCGGACAGAAAAACGTATTTGAACATAAAACTAAAGCATCTCAAATACTTTCTTTTTGCAATACATTTACCTATACCTAAAACGATTGGAAATTGGAAAAATTTGGGAAAAACTGGAAATTACGGGTTTTCATGCAAATTCTTGACGGTTTTTAATTTTTTGGGGGTCAAAATGGATTCAAATCAAAATTCCATGTGCCCTATCGGAAAGAGCTCGCCGAAATACGTTAGAAACGTATTTTTTGGTTCCTTTATTCCTAATAGGAAAGGAGCAATTGATAATTAAATTTCGGTTTTTGACAATTTTTTTTCATGACATCTCTACATTCGAATCACTTTGTATCTTTTCCTATCTAATTTCTTCCAACTTTTTCAACGCTATCCGTTGGGGATATAATCAGGCTTTAAAATGAATCCCGAATGGGTGATCCAGGGCCTGATTTAGGGGGTAAAAACTCATTTTTTCTGTTTTTTTTTTCATCAAAATTCATCTTTAAATGGCATTATTATGTATTATTTCTCTTATATAACAGCTCTTTTTTGGTTTATTTTCTTCCGTCATCATCTGAGAACACTGCTAACTAATTAAAACTCCATATTTTTGCGTTAAAGTTATAAATAGATAGGTTTTCTTCCTTCGGTGCAGGAAAAATTTTAAAAACTGCGAATATTATACCATGCCATGACAAAAAACAATTGAACTGGTAACTGGTGACGTTTTACATCGAAGTTAAATATGAGCTGTCAAAATATCCAGTTTTTCTAGCGATATTTTAAAGATCCTGAGCCAGTTTCGGCTTGGAATATACATGGAATTGATAGAATGGACGTTTTTTATCTATTACTGACCATTTCGTAGCACGAGATGGGCATTAAATATTTTTTTTTGAAATTTTTGTTGACCCTACATTGCATTATAAAAATCAATTTCTATACGGGAAAATGTATTAATTTAATTATAATGTATGAAATATCACAATTTGGCTCAAATGTCAGCATTTTGTTGCGAGATCTGGACCAATCTGGACCAAGTTTGCCTTGAAATTTACCGGGCAAGGGATTTAGGGACCTTATACTTTCAGTAGAAAGACATTTCATTTCATAATATACCGATTAAATACCATTTTAATCGATTTTCCTATGACGCTACAAAGCATCATTGAAGATTCTAATATTGCGCTCAGTGGCATCCAAATATTTGTTATAAAGTTATAATATATAAAATAATTCCTAAGCATGAGCGGGTATACCTTTGGGGCAATATATTAATTATTATTAAATCATTTTAATTTAATTTTAGGGAAATGAATTGATTCGGATCGTTTTAAAGTAACCAGAACAATTCGAAAATACATTTTATATCTTCCAGCATGTGCGTGATTGTATATATGTCTACAGGGTGTCCGAAAAGTACAAAAGTTTGTATGGGCAAATACCTTTGCTATTTGTTATTGAGGAATATAAACTTAATTGTCGGATTTAAAGCAAATCGTATATATTTCCATTTCCATGTGTACGGATTTACATATATGTCTGTATACAGGCTGTCCAAAAAGTCTTGGTTGGAGCAAATACTCCTAGTAGCACCAGGATAAATGTAATTAAACCGAATTTCAGGCAAATCGATTATATTTGTTTTTATTTGTGTTGTATATACGTATGCAGGTGGTCCGAAAAGTCTTAGTATGGGCAAATACTTCTACTAGTAGGTACCAAGATAAATTTAATTAGGTGGGATTTTACGTAAATCGACTATATTCCTATTTAAACGTGTGGGTCTTAGTGTGAATGTATACAGGGTGTCCAAAAATCTTGGTATGGCCAAATACTCCTATTAGTACTTAGAAAAACTTTATTAGGTCGGATTTCACGCAAATCGAATATATTTGTATTAATCTGTGTTTATGTTTGTATGTATGTATACAGGGTGTCCGAAAAGACTTGGTATGGGCAAATACTTCTACTAGTACCGAGATAAACCTATTTAATTCGGATTTTAAGTAAATCGACTATATTCCTATTTAAACGTGTGGGTGTAAGTTTGAATGTATACAGGGTGTCCGAAAAGTCTTGGTATGGGCAAATACTCCTATTATTACTTAGATAAACTTTATTAGGTCGGATTTCACGCAAATCGAATATTATATTTGTATTAATATGTGTTTGTGTTTGTATGTGTGTATACAGGGTGTCCAAAAAGATTTGGTATGGGCAAATGCTTCTACTAGTACCGAGATAAACCTATTTAATTCGGATTTTAAGTAAATCGACTATATTCCTATTTAAACGTGTGGGTGTTAGTTTGAATGTATACAGGGTGTCCAAAAAGTCTTGGTATGGGCAAATACTCCTATTATTACTTAGATAAACTTTATTAGGTCGGATTTCACGCAAATCGAATATATTTGTATTAATATGTGTTTATCTTTGTATGTATGTATACAGGGTGTCCGAAAAGTATTGGTATGGGCAAATACTTCTAGTAGTACCGAGATAAACCTACTTAATTCGGATTTTAAGTAAATCGACTATATTCCTATTTAAACGTGTGGGTGTTAGTGTGAATGTATACAGGGTGTCCAAAAAGTCTTGGTATGGGCAAATACTCCTATTATTATTTAGATAAACTTTATTAGGTCGGATTTCACGCAAATCGAATACATTTGTATTAATATGTGTTTATGTTTGTATGTATGTATACAGGGTGTCCGAAAAGTCTTGGTATGGGCAAATACTCCTACTATTACTTAGATAAACTTTATTAGGTCGGATTTCACGCAAATCGAATATATTTGTATTAATATGTGTTTATATTTGTATGTATGTATACAGGGTGTCCGAAAAGTCTTTTTTTGACAAAAGTAAGTTTCTACGCGTAGGTGTTTGTATGTATGTAGCGATGCGGTTACGAAGGGCGGTCTATTCTGCATCATCAGTACGAAGGAGTGTGATATCTTCCTTAATACATGGTCTAGCAACACGAAATTTTCGGGGCGTGACAATGATGATATTACCGACCTTATAGAGCCCCTCGGGGGGCGATTGGGCGGTCTACGCATGCTAGTTAGAGCCCGCCTTTCAGGCTCGGTCTCTATACCGAGCCGTTGGTCAAAAAATGTGTGTATGTATGGCCGTATGGATGTTGTCCGTTTCGACATTTTCACCTTTTCAATTTTTTTTCTCGAAAACGGTTGGAGGTGGGGCAATCAAATTTTCTGGGTTAATAGAGGGATAGTGCGACTAGCTTCGGTAAAAAAGTCAGTTATACAGGGTGTTCCGTTTCGGAGTTATAAAACGTCAAATTCGAAATTTCAGCGATTTCCTATGGGATCGATTACAGGTCGCAAAACTTAATTAAATCGATTTAAATTTTTACAGGTTGTAGAGGTCCGGGAGCTACAGAACCCTATTGAAACTGGCGGTATTCCGAAAATGGGAAGTAATTGTTTTGAATTTTTTTATGTCGAAAAATGCCGTTTGCAGACCCCAATTTGGCACTGAATAACTCGAAAACGAAACGTCGTACAGAAAAAGTATTTGAACATAAAACTAAATAATCTCAAATACTTTCTTTTTGCAATACATTTACCTATACCTAAAACGACTGGAAATTGGAAAAATTTGGGAAAAAGTGGAAATTACGATTTTTCATGCAAATTTTTGACGGTTGTCAATTTTTTTGGGGGTCAAAATGGATTAAAATGGAAATCCCATGTACCTTATCTGAAAGACCTAGCCAAACTACGTTATAAACGTATTTTTTGGTTCCTTCATTCTTAATAGGAAAGGAGCTATCGATAATTAAATTTAGATTTTTTACGATTTTTTTTCATGACATCTCTACATTCGAAACACTCTGTATCTTTTCCTATCTAATTTCTTCCAACTTTTTCAACGCTATCCCTTGGGGATATAATCAGGCTTTAAAATGAATCCCGAATGGGTGATCCAGGGCCTGATTTAGGGGGTAAATACTCATTTTTTCTGTTTTTTTCCATCAAAATTCATCTTTAAATGGCATTATTATATATTATTTCTCTTATTTAACAGCTCTTTTTTGGTTTATTTTCTTCCTACATCATCTGAGAACACTCCACAGTAATTAAAATTACATATTTTTTCGTTAAAGTTATAAATAAATACCTTTTTTTGCATCGGTGCAGGAAAAATTTTAAAAAGTGCATATATTAAAAGCCGTGCCTTGACAAAACAAATGAAACTGACCCTCTTTACATCGAAATTAAAATATGACCTGTCAAAATGTCATGAAAATAACAGTTTTTGTAGCGATATTGGAAGCTTCCTGGACCGATTTCGGCTTGAAATATACATGGCAAAGGTAAAACGGACTTTATATTTTTAGTTACAATACATTTCATTGGACGATTTAAGCACTAAATACGAATTTTTTTAATTTTTCTCAGACCATGCAAATGCATGTCAAAATCAGTTTTATACGGAAAAACGTATTAAAATATGTGTCTAAATGTCGCAAAAATGCCAGTTTTTCTTGGGAGATTGGAATCAGTCTCGACCAACTTCGGCTTAAAATTGTCCGGGCAAGGGAATTAGGGACCTTATACTTTCAGTAGAAAGACATTTCATTTCATAATATACCGATTAAATACCATTTTAATCGATTTTCCTATGACGCTACAAAGCATCATTGAAGATTCTAATATGGAGCTCAGTGGCTTCGAAAAAATCCAGAAATATGCATTTTTATTTTCTAACCATGAGCGTGTATACCTTTGGGACAATATATTAATTATTATTGAATCATTTTAATTTAATTTTAGGGAAATGACTTGATTCGGATCGTTTTAAAGTGTACATATGTCTACAGGGTGTCCGAAAAGTATTTGTATGCGCAAATATCTTTGTCATTAGCAAGAAGAGAAGAATAATTGAGCCTTATTTCAAGGAAATCGTAAATTTTTTATTCCTTTGTGTGGTTGTTTATGTTTGTATGTATACAGAATGTCCAAAAAGTCTTTGTATGCGCAAATATCTTTGTCATTAGAACGAAGAAAAACTTAAATGAGTCTTATTTCAAGGAAAACGTAAATTTTTTATTCCTTTGTGTGGCTGTTTATATGTTGGTATGTATACAGAATGTCCAAAATGTCTTTGTATGCGCAAACATCTTTGCAATTAGTACGAATATAAACGTAATTGAGCCGGTTTTCAATCGCAAAAATATAAAAATATAAAATATTTAAATTACTGTGTCGTGTTTGTTGTGTTTGTATGTATGTACAGTACAGGATGTCCGAAAAGACTTTGTATGGACAAATTCCTTTGCTATTTCTACAACTATAAACTTAATTGTCGGATTTAAAGCAAATCGTATATATTTGCATTTCTATGTGTACGGAAATATATTATGTCTGTATACAGGCTGTCCAATAAGTGTTGGTTTGAGCAAATACTCCTAGTAGTACCAGCATAAATGTAATTAAACCGGATTTCATGCAAATCGATTATATTTGTTTTTATATGTGTTGTATATACGTATACAGGGTGTCCGAAAAGTCTTGGTATGGGCAAATACTTCTACTACAACCGAGATAAACCTAATTTATTCGGATTTTAAGTAAATCGACTGTATTCCTATTTAAAAGTGTGGGTGTTAGTTTGAATGTATACAGGGTGTCCAAAAAGTCTTGTACGAGCAAATACTCCTATTATTATTTAGATAAACTTTATTAGGTCGAATTTCAAACAAATCGAATATATTTGTATTAAAATGTGTTTATGTTTGTATGTATGTATACAGGGTATCCGAAAAGTCCTTGTATGGACAAATTCCTTTGCTATTTGTACAACTATAAACTTAATTGTCGGAGCAAATCGTATATATTTGCATTTCTATGTGTACGGAAATATATGTCTGTATACAGACTGTCCAATAAGTGTTGGTTTGAGCAAATACTCCTAGTAGTACCTGTATAAATGTAATTAAACCGGATTTCATGCAAATCGATTATATTTGTTTTTATATGTGTTGTATATACGTATACAGGGTGTCCGAAAAGTCTTGGTATGGGCAAATACTTCTACTACAACCGAGATAAACCTAATTAATTCGGATTTTAAGTAAATCGACTATATTCCTATTTAAACGTGTGGGTGTTAGTTTGAATGTATACAGGGCGTCCAAAAAGTCTTGTATGAGCAAATACTCCTATTATTATTTAGATAAACTTTATTAGGTCGAATTTCAAACAAATCGAATATATTTGTATTAATATGTGTTTATGTTTGTATGTGTGTATACAGGGTGTCCGAAAAGTCTTGGTATGGGCAAATCCTTGTACTAGTACCGAGATAAACCTACTTAATCCGGATTTTAAGTAAATCGACTATATTCCTATTTAAACGTGTGGGTGTTAGTGTGAATGTATACAGGGTGTTCAAAAAGTCTTGGTATGGGCAAATACTCCTATTATTGCTTAGATAAACTTTATTAGGTCGGATTTCACGCAAATCGAATACATTTGTATTAATATGTGTTTATGTTTGTATGTATGTATACAGGGTGTCCGAAAAGTTTTTTGTTGGCAACAATAGTTTTTACGTGTGGTGTTTGTATGTGTGTAGCGACACGGTTACGAAGGGCGGTCTATTCTGCATCATCAGTCCGAAGGAGTGTGATATCTTCCTTAATACATGCTCTAGCAACACGAAATTTTCAGGGCGTGACAATGATGATATTACCGACCTTATAGAGCCCCCTCGGGGGCGATTAGGCTGTCTACCCGTACTAGTTAGAGACCGCCTTTCAGGCTCGGTCTCTATACCGAGCCGTTGGTCAGAAAAATGTGTGTATGTATGGCCGTATGTATGTTGTCGTCCGTTTCGACATTTTCACCTTTTCAATTTTTTTTTTCGAAAACGGTTAGAGGGGGGGCAATTAAATTTTCTGGGTTAATAGAGGGATAGTGCGGCTAGCTTCGGTAAAAAATTCAGTTATACAGGGTGTTCCGTTTCGGAGTTATTAAACGTTAAAGTCGAAATTTCAGCGATTTCCGTTGAAATCGATTACAGGTCGCAAAAGTGAATTAAATCGATTTAAATTTTTTGTGGTTGTAGAGGACCGGCAGCTTCAGAACCCTATTGAAACTGGCGGTATTCGGAAAATGGGAAGTAATTCTTTTGAATTTTTTTATGTCGAAAAATGCCCTTTGTAGACCCCACTTTGGCACTGAATAAGTCGAAACCGGAACGTCGGACAGAAAAACGTATTTGAACATAAAACTAAAGAATCTCAAATACTTTCTTTTTGCAATACATTTACCTATACCTAAAACGACTGGAAATTGGAAAAATTTGGGAAAAACTGGAAATTACGAATTTTCATGCAAACGTTTGACGGTTTTGAATTTTTGGGGGGTCAAAATGGATTCAAATCGAAATCTCATGTGCCTTATCGGAAAGAGCTCGCCGAAATACGTAGTTTCCAAATTTTTTGGTTCCTTAATTCTTAATAGGAAAGGAGCAATCGATAATTAAATTTCGGTTTTTAACCATTTTTTTTTTCATAACATCTCTACATTCGAATCACTCTGTATCTTTTCCTATCCAATTTTTTCCAACTTTTTCAACGCTATCCCTTGGGGATATAATCATGCTTTAAAATGAATCCCGAATGGGTGATCCTGGGCCGGATTTAGGGGCTAAAAACACATTTTTTCTGTTCTTCTTCCGTCATCATCTGAGAACACTGCTAACTAATTAAAACTCCATATTTTTGCGTTAAAGTTATAAATAAATAGGTTTTCTTCCTTCGGCGCAGGAAAAATTTTAAAACCTGCGAATGTTAAACCATGCCATGAAAAAAAAACAATTGAACTGGTGACGCTTTAGATCGAAGTTAAATATGAGCTGTCAAAATATCCAGTTTTCCTAGCGATATTTTAAAGATCCTGAGCCAGTTTCGGCTTGGAATATACATGGAATTGATAGAATGGAAGTTTTTTTATCTATTCCTGACCATTTCGTAGCACGAGATGGGCATTAAATATCAGTTTTTTGAAATTTTTGTTGACCCTACATTGCATTATAAAAATCAATTTCTATACGGGAAAATGTATTAATTTAATTATTATAATGTATGAAATGTCACAATTTGGCTAAAATGTCAGCATTTTGATGCGAAATAGGAACGACTCTGGACCAACTTCGGCTTCAAATTTACCGGGCAAGGGATTTAGGGACCTTATACTTTCGGTGGAAAGACATTTCATTTAATGAATTTGACTTTAAAAACCAATTTTATCGACTTTCCGATGACGCTACAAGAGATCATTGAAGATTCTAATATTGCGCTCAGTGGCATCGAAAAAATCCAAAAATATGCATTTTATTTTCTAACCATGAGCGTGTATACCTTTGGGGCAATATATTAATTATTATTGAATAATTTTAATTTAATTTTAGGGAAATGACTTGATTCGGATCATTTTAAAGTAACCAGAACGATTCGAAAATACATTTTATACCTTGCGGCATGTGCATGATTGTATATATGTCTACAGGGTGTCCAAAAAGCCTTTGTATGCGGAAATATCTTTGCCATTAGTACGAAGATAAAATTAATTGAGCCGGTTTTCAAGAAAATCGAAAATATTTAAATTACTGTGTGTCGTGTTGTGTTGTGTTTTTATATATGTATACAGGGTGTCCGAAAAGTCTTTGAATGGGCAAATACCTTTGCCTTTTGTACAAATAGTAACTCAATTGTCGGATTTAAAGCAATTCGTAGGTACATATTTGCATTTCTATGTGTACGGATTTATATGTTTGTATACAGGGTGTCCTAAAAGTCTTAATATGGGCAAATATTTCTACTAGTACCAAGATAAACTTAACTAATTAAGATTTTACACCGACTATATTCCTATTTAAACGTGTTAGTGTTAGTGTGAATGTATACAGGGTGTCCAAAAAGTCTTGGAATGGGCTAATACTCCTATTAGTACTTAGCTAAACTTTATTAGGTCGAATTTCAAGCAAATCTAATATATTTATATTAATATCTGTTTATGTTTTTATGTATGTATACAGGGTGTCCGAAAAGTCTTGGTATGGGCAAATACTTCTACTAGTACCAAGATAAACCTACTTAATTCGGATTTGAAGTAAATCGACTATTTTCCTATTTAAAAGTGTGGGTGTTAGTTTGAATGTATACAGGGTGTCCAAAAAGTCTTGGTATGGGCAAATACTCCAATTATTACTTAGATAAAATTTATTAGGTCGGATTTCACGCAAATCGAATACATTTGTATTAATATGTGTTTATGTTTGTATGTATGTATACAGGGTGTCCGAAAAGCTTTTGTTGGCAAAAATAGTTTCTACGTGTGGTGTTTGTATGTGTGTAGCTACACGGTTACGAAGGGCGATCTATTCTACACCATCAGTCCGAAGGAGTGTGATATCTTCCTTAATACATGCTCTAGAAACACGAAACTTTCAGGCCGTGACAATGATGATATTACCGACATTATGGAGCCCCATTTCAGTGTATGACAATGATGATATTACCGACCTTATAGAGCCCCCTCGGGGGGCGATTAGGCGGTCTACGCATGCTAGTTATAGAGCGCCTTTCAGGCCGCTCTATATAACGCCCCGTCACTCAGAAAAATGTTCGTCGGTTGATTAATCGTGTTTTTCGACAATCTCGATTTTTTTTCCCCGAGGTGGTTGTAAGTGGAACGCTCAAATTTTCTGGGTTAATAGAGGGATAGTGTATCTAGCTTCGATAAAAAAGTCAGTTATACAGGGTGTATGGTTTCGGAGTTATTAAACGTCAAAGTCGAAATTTCCGCGATTTCCTATGATATCGATTACAGGTCGCAAAAGTTAATTAAAACGATTTAAATTTTCGTAAGTTGTAGAAGACCGGGTCTTCCGAACCCTATTGAAATTGACGGTATTCGGAAAATGGGAAGTAATTCTTTTGAATTTTTTCATGTCGAAAAATGCCGTTTGCAGAGCCATTTTTGGCGCTTAATAAGTCAAAGCCGGAACATCGGACAGAAAAACGTATTTGAACATAAAACTAAAGAATCTCAAATACTTTCATTTACCTATACCTAAAACGATTGGAAATTGGAAAAATTCTTGACGGTTTTTAATTTTTTGGGGGTCAAAATGGATTCAAATCGAAATCCCATGTGCCTTATCGGAAAGAGCTCGCCGAAATACGTGGTTTTCATATTTTTTGGTTCCTTCATTCTTAATAGGATAGGAGTAATCGACGATTAAATTTCGATTTTTTACGATTTTTTTTCATGACATCTCTACATTCGAATCACTCTGTATCTTTTCCTATCTAATTTCTTCTAACTTTTTCAACGCTATCCCTTGGGGATATAATCAGGCTTTAAAATGAATCCCGAATGGGTGATCCAGGGCCGGATTTAGGGGGTAAAAACTCATTTTTTCTGTTTTTTTTTCATCAAAATTCATCTTTAAAAGGCATTATTATATATTATTTCTCTTATTTAATGATTCTTTTTTGGTTTATTTTCATCCCTTATCATCTGAGAACACTTCTAACTAATTAAAATTCCATATTTTTTCGTTAAAGTTATAAATAAATACCTTTTTTCGCATCGCAGCAGGAAAAATTTTAAAAAGTTCATATATTAAATGCCTTGCCTTGAAAAAACAGTTGAACGGACTCTCTTTACATCGAAATTAATATATGACCTGACAAAATGTCATGAAAATACCAGTTTTTGTTGCAATATTGGAAGGTTCCTGGATCGATTTCGGCTTGGAACATACATGGCAAAGGTAAAACGGACTTTATATTTTTAATTACGGTATATTTCATTGGACGATTTCAGCATTAAATACCGATTTTATTCATTTTGCTGAGGCCCTGCAAATGCATTTCAAAACGCATTTCATACGGAGAAATGTATTAAAATATGAAGTGTCAAAATGTCGCCAAAGGGCCAGTTTTTCTTGCGAAAATTTTAGGGTTTCTTGGCAGTTTTGGGCTTGAAAAATACCGGCCAATCCCTCTAAAGACCTTCCAGTGTCGATTCCGGAACATATAATTTGAAGAAGTACGCATTAAATACTATATTGAACGATTTTTCGATGACGCCGCAAGGCATTATAGAAAGGTATTATTCCATTAGGTAATATACGGGGTAAATCACAATGACTGATGATTTAAATTTTGCTTAGATTTGTTATTAATTGAGAACGGCTTATTCGATTGAAAAGAGTGATGTGGCAATCGAAAGGGGATGAAGTAAGCTATTTTCTTATTTGAAAATAATTTCGACATTTCGTTGGCATGACGACGAAAAATTTGCTATTTCCGATATTTATTGAGTTGGAGAGTTTAAATTTGATATATGGGAAGAAGTCGGTTAATCATTCAAAATTAGATGTGTAAATTTTGATTCGCATGGTTTCTATAGCAACGATTAAGGATAAAGTTGACAATTTCTAACTCACGCACGGCTGATCTGATTGAAACGAGTGAGGTGGCAATCGAAAGGGAACGAAGTAAGTTACTTTTTTCTGTGAAAATAATTCTGACATTTCGTTGCCATGACGACGAACAGTTTGCTATTTCCATTATTTATTGAGTTGGAGAGTTGAAATTTGATATCTAGGTAGAATTCGGTCAATGATTCAAAAATATTTTTATAAATTTTGATTCCGATGATTACCATAGCAACGATTAAGTACAAAGTTGATCATTTTTAACTCGCGAACGGCTTATCCGATTGAAACGAGTAAAGTTACGATCGAAATGTTAGAAAGTACACTACTTTTTTGTGTGAAAATAATTTTGATCTTTCGTTGCCGTGACGATGAACAATTTGCCATTTTCGTTATTTATTGAGTTGGAAAGTTGAAAACTGATATCTGGGAAGAATTCGGTCAATCATTCAAAAATATATCTGGAAAAATCGATTCCCATGGTTGGCATAGCAACGATTAAGGATAAAGTTGACAATTTATAACTCGCGGACGCCTTCTGCGATTGGAACGAGTGAGGTGGCTATCGAAAGGGATGGAAGTAAACTACTTTTTTATTTGAAAGTAATTTCGAATTTTGGTAGTCATGACGATGATCAATTTGATTTCTCCGTTATTTATTGAGTTGCAGAGTAGAAATTTCGCATCTAAGTAGAATTCGGTCAATCATTGAAAAATATTTTTGCAATTTTCAATTTTAATGATTGCCATAGCAACGATTAGGGGTAAAGTTAACAACTTACAATATATTAATTATTACTAGTACCGAGATAAACCTACTTAATTCGGATTTGAAGTAAATCGACCATATTCCTATTTAAAAGTGTGGGTGTTAGTTTGAATGTATACAGGGTGTCCAAAAAGTCTTGGTATGGGCAAATACTCCTATTATTACTTAGATAAATTTTATTAGGTCGGATTTCACGCAAATCGAATACATTTGTATTAATATGTGTTTATGTTTGTATGTATGTATACAGGGTGTCCGAAAAGATTTTGTTGGCAAAAATAGTTTCTACGTGTGGTGTTTGTATGTGTGTAGCTACACGGTTACGAAGGGCGATCTATTCTACACCATCAGTCCGAAGGAGTGTGATATCTTCCTTAATACATGCTCTAGAAACACGAAACTTTCAGGGCGTGACAATGATGATATTACCGACATTATGGAGCCCCCTTTCAGTGTATGACAATGATGATATTGCCGACCTTATAGAGCCCCTCGTGGGGCGATTAGGCGGTCTACGCATGCTAGTTATAGAGCGCCTTTCAGGGCGCTCTATATAATGCCCCGTCACTCAGAAAAATGTTCGTCGGTTGATTAATCGTGTTTTTCGACAATCTCGATTTTTTTTCTCCGAGGTGGTTGTAAGTGGAACGCTCAAATTTTCTGGGTTAATAGAGGCATAGTGTATCTAGCTTCGATAAAAAAGTCAGTTATACAGGGTGTATGGTTTCGGAGTTATTAAACGTCAAATTCGAAATTTCCGCGATTTCCTATGATATCGATTACAGGTCGCAAAAGTTAATTAAATCGATTTAAATTTTCGTAAGTTGTAGAAGACCGGGTCTTCCGAACCCTATTGAAATTGACGGTATTCGGAAAATGGGAAGTAATTCTTTTGAATTTTGTTATGTCGAAAAATGCCGTTTGCAGAGCCATTTTTGGCGCTTAATAAGTCAAAGCCGGAACATCGGACAGAAAAACGTATTTGAACATAAAACTAAAGAATCTCAAATACTTTCTTTTTGCAATACATTTACCTATACCTAAAACGATTGGAAATTGGAAAAATTTGGGAAAAACTGGAAATTACGGGTTTTCATGCAAATTCTTGACGGTTTTTAATTTTTTGGGGGTCAAAATGGATTCAAATCGAAATCCCATGTGCCTTATCGGAAAGAGCTCGCTGAAATACGTGGTTTTCATATTTTTTGGTTCCTTCATTCTTAATAGGAAAGGAGTAATCGACGATTAAATTTCTATTTTTTACAATTTTTTTTCATGACATCTCTACATTCGAATCACTCTGTATCTTTTCCAATCTAATTTCTTCCAACTTTTTCAACGCTATCCCTTGGGGATATAATCAGGCTTTAAAATGAATCCCGAATGGGTGATCCAGGGCCGGATTTAGGGGGTAAAAACTCATTTTTTC
The DNA here is from genome assembly GCA_963971165.1 of Philopedon plagiatum. Classification (NCBI taxonomy): domain Eukaryota; kingdom Metazoa; phylum Arthropoda; class Insecta; order Coleoptera; family Curculionidae; genus Philopedon; species Philopedon plagiatum. The sequence continues at coordinate 55,330,387 of OZ020192.1, read as the reverse complement.
TGTTTGTTTTTTTTTTCATCAAAATTCATCTTTAAAAGGCATTATTATATATTATTTCTCTTATTTAATGATTCTTTTTTGGTTTATTTTCATCCCTTATCATCTGAGGACACTTCTAACTAATTAATAGGGACTTTTTGCCACCCGCAAATGCGGCCACGCAAACGCTAAACTGAAGAGGTTTGCGTGGTGTTTCCAAAACAGCTTTTGCAATTGTACGCTAAACATTGTACAGAGATTTTACGCAAACCACTAAAAGGAAAATTGTACCAGAAATTGTGTATTTGTAGCACGCAAACTATAGGTGTGTACAATTTTGGTTTACGTAAATTAGCAAGTTATGATGATTCTACAAAAAACAGAATTACACAATTAAATTAATGAGAGTTACCGTATGTGATATAAGACCTGAAAGACAGTGGTAAAGTGATAAAAGGGTGGATCTGTTAACGTAGGAATGTAAACACCTTTTAACAAAGAGATGTCTACAGTTTTGCCATAATTTTGCCAATCATGGGTGCCAGGTGAAAATACGGGGGGGGGGGGGAGGCAAAAGCAAGCGTTCTTGTAAATATATACTTATTTTAAAACTCCTGTTCATTTACACGAAGTAGAAAATGGCAGTAGCCAGCGGGGATGGTCGCCTCAGTGGCGTAGGCAGCATACTGCGGCGGGGGTGGGGCAACCAAAAGGGTGGGGGCAGTCGCACCCCGTGGCCCCCATCTGGCTACGCCACTGATCTGCCTCTACCTGGCGACACCCATAACAAACCTTAAGTGACTATATATGACAGGTCGATCGCTCTGTCATGGCGGTCATAAAGGGTATAAACATTGAGTTGTGATAAAAAGAAATCCTAAATCCTAATAAAAAGATGTCCACTAAAGTACGCGATTGGCACGATTTGAATTATGATATTTTAACATATTCGACATTGTCAAGCGAAATGTGTATACGCTCTATAATGGTTTGAAGTTTTTTCCGCTAGGGGTTAGATCAGTTATTTATGTTCGCGAATATGGAGAAGAAGAATGACAGGGATGTTATGTTTTAGCCGAGGAAATTTTTTCTATCTGCAGTCTTAAAAACGAATGTCTAAGAATCATCTGAATGTTAAAAAGTTGTGAAGAAGAGATCGCTTAATCGTACAACATAAAATCGTGGTGTGGACTTTAGTGTCGTTTGAAGCAACCCTGCCAGCGCTTGTTTAATAGAATCCTGAAGACGACGTTGCCGTAATCAAAATTTTTCCTGTGGGAATTACCTACACCCCACAATCTTTCAGTCGTTTACTTGTATTGCCGCGATCAAAAAGAAAGTCGTACTTAAGAGTCCAAATGCAGTTTAGGGACTTTTTGAAGGTCTTGCTGATTGCTGACAAACCCATTTCACTTGACAGCAATGTTTTGTACATGAGAAGGTTACAGTGGAGGGTCAGTTAAACTAAATTTAAGAAAGCTAACATGCAAGCAACCTCCTAAGAAAATTAGATGTAGATATGACTTTTTTGTACACGGTTATAGGTACGTGTCGTAAAACAAAGTAACTAGTTATTTGAAGTGTCAGCTACAGGCATTTCAAATAAAATACCACTGGATGCTGGATGCATAGTAAATAGTCAGTGGTGTATTTAGGTTTAGTGCTGCCCCGGACTACTTAAATCAGGCTGCCCCCTCCGTCAGCATTTCTTCACATTTTACATCAAAGTGAAGACATATTTGCTGCCCATACAATTCTGACGGTCTGGGCTATTGCCCAGCAATCAGCCCATACGTAAATATGCCCCTGCTAATAGTAATGAAATGAATGATAGAGTTCAATTTATGATAAAATTCAGCGTTGCGACATTTCACAATCACAGATGACATAACCAGCTGATATTGGTTCCTTCGAAAAGTCCCTAGATCAGTAGTGGGTTGGTAGTGGGCCGTATCAAGCTGACACGACAGGTCGCATCGTTTTATTTTCGTTTGATTTTGGTATTTTCTGTTTGTGATGTTAGTGATTCCGTGGGTGTTTTTTCTATAGTGTTTGAATCATTTTACTTTTCGACATTGTAGATTTCGGAGACTAGATTTTATTGCTGTTTATTATTTAATTTATACGGTGTGTACAAGTCCGGTCCTGTCTTTTACCCAACCTCTAAACGTAACTTAAAATACATGATACAATAGACCAGGATTCAGCAGGGTGCCATAAATGACAAAGTGACTTGGCCACCATATTGCGAGATCTAAGAAAAAGTTTACTATACCTATTAGTTACAACTATGGCTGTATTAAGCTGATCATCAGCGGTCTCAGCAGCTGGTTGAATTTGGCAGCGACCACAGGATTACTTATATCAAATTTGAAGACATGTAACATGCCATCTGTCAAATTTGATCAACTGCTGAGACCGCTGAAAATCGGCTGAACGCAGCCAATGATAAATTAAGTCTTGCAAGAGAACGTGACAACATAGCAGAAGCAGGGTGGTTTAAACCATTTTTCTATCGATCGACGGCGAGCAAAAGCCGAACAGCCGAATTCATCCGAAGGCAAATGTCAGTTTCATGAATCAGCTGATGTGATGATAATATAATTTGTGTTTTGTTCTTGTCTTTAAGTATTGTATTGTTTATAGTGACGAAATATTTCCATGCCTTATATATTAACAAAGGAAGAATCTGGGACTATTTCTCTGTTTAGTTACGAATAAGAAATCAAACGCATTAGCTACAGGTTTGGTCGATCACTTTTATCATTATATAAATAGGTACCTATATAACAATACTGGTATAAGTTAAAGGTTCTTAACACACAATGAAGGATATTCTTGAGTCACTTGTTTTAATGTGTGAAGAAAATAATGAAGTAAATGAAAATGGAATACCTACTCCTTCACCTTATTCAAACCCACGAGACCATTGAAAGCTTGTCTAAAGATGAATGTAGGAGCAAGTTTAGATTTCTCAAAGAAGACGTACTTCAGCTTTTAAGAAAACTTAGAATACCAGAAAAAATTAGAACGTCTCATGGTCAGGTAATTTGAGTGTTAAAAAAGTGTGAAGTTCGCCCCCCATGACATTTTTTAACAATAGTCGTGGTTCAAAACTCATAAGTTATGTCTGTGAAGTTGCAAAAACAAAAGTTTGGCTACAGTGCTTAATAGTTCTAAAGAAGTTCTACAGTTCTTTGTGATTTTCGAGGCCGGAACTCTTACCCAAAAAATTCTAATACCTACGTGTTTTCTGCTTTTTGGGAAGGAAAAAATTACACAATAAAATGTCATTATCTTTATGCAGAACTGTAGAACTATTGCAGAACTAACGGGAACTCATGAGTTTTAAACCAGAGCTCTCGTTAAAAAATATTTCATGGGGTGCCAACCTCACACTGTTTTAACTATCAAATATTTAAGTTGTAAACAAAAAAATACCATAATAATTCTACAGAACTGTAGAACTATTGCAGCACTAACGGGAACTCATGAGTTTTAAACCATAACTCTTCTTAAAAAAATTTTCATGGGGGACCAACTTCACACTTTTTTATCTGTCAATAATTTAAGTTGTAAACAAAAAAATATCATTCTAATTCTACAGAACTATAGATATAGAAAAATAGAAAAAATTTTCATGGGGGACCAACTTCACACTTGTTTAACTGTCAATAATTTAAGTTGTAAACAAAAAAATAGCAATCTAATTCTACAGAACTATAGAACTATTGCAGCACTAACGGGAACTCATGAGTTTTAAACCAGAACTCTTCTTAAAAAAATTTTCATGGGGGGCCAACTTCACACTTTGTTAACTGTCAATAATTTAAGTTGTAAACAAAAAAATACCATTCTAATTTTACAGAACTGTAGAACTATTGCAGCACTAACGGGAACTCATGAGTTTTAAACCAGAACTCTTCTTGAACAAATTTTCAGGTTAGAACTTGAAGTAGGTATTGACAGTTAAAAAAGTGTGAAGTTGGCCCCCATGACTTATTTTTTAACAATAGTCTTGGTTCAAAACTCATAAGTTCCTGTTAGTAAAAAGTAAAATGTGTTCTACAGCTCTTCATGGGAAACTAGGAACTCCATTAATTTTTTATGAATTTTGCTCGGAATGTTGCATTTGGGGGACCAAATTCACAGACATGTACTTATGTATAGTATAATTGTGATTGTAAAACTGTCTTTTGGTCCTTGCATTATGTTTGGTTTTTTTTTTCAGTCTGTAGGGGTGCAAAATTTAATATTTTTAAGTACAATACTATACATACTGCAATGCTTTATTACATCTGTGATATGTGTATAATGAGTTGAGATATACTGTTTTGAGCTCTCAATGTTTGTAGGTGTGGGAAGGCTATGTTTACTGTTAAGAAGATTGGGTTATCCAAACAGTCTAGTGGATTTAGAGTCATTTTTTGGAGTGTCAAATCTATATATTTCAGCCATAACAAATGAAGTTATGCAGATTATCGTTAGTAATTTTGGAAAGAAACACGAATTTGCAAAACCTGCAGTAATGTAAGGCATGTAAACAATAATATTACAAGAATAATTAACAGTGGGGGTTGGTGAAAGTTTAAAGTTCTATATCTCTGTTTTTTGTTTTTTTTATCTTCGGACAGCCCACGAAGGTCTTTAACCTAAATACTGTAGGTGTACTGGGGGTATCCGTCGCACACATCCAGAGCTGGAAACATCCGTATGGATTTCACCAGCCCTTTAGCAGATGTCTGGGGTGGTGCCGCTTCGGACGAGGAATAATCCTCTACCACCTTCCATTGCTCCATGCCAAGTTAAGGATTTTTGATAATGAGCCTACTAGGAATGTTTTGGGAAAGAAACAAAATAAGTGTTTTGTAATTTGCGAAAAAACGTGGAATTTTTGCTTTGACTCTCCTGGAAAAGAATTGAGCATGCTTAGGTATTTTATATTTTTTCTAAACAAACTTTACATCATTTTGTTCAAAAAATTTAAATTTTAAGAGAAAAAATGTGTTTGCTTGGTGTTAGTAGAAAGTTAGTTGATTAACTTTTTTTTTAAATTATATTTGAGCTTTCACAACATTCAAGTGACTATAACTTTTTACTAACACATTTTTTTCTCTTCTTTCTTTTTCAAATCTAAAAATTTTCGACAAAATGATGTAAAATTTGTTTAGGAAAAATATAAAATAAAATAACTAAGCATGTTGGGGGGGGGGGGGGGGGGAAGCAAAAATTCAACTTTTTTTTGCAAATTAGGTAGAAATAATTTTTTTTCTTTACCAAAACATTCCTAGTAGGCTCACTATTAAAAGCATGAACTTGGCATGGGTCCTGTAAGTAGCAACAGAGATATACAGGGTTTGAACTATAGGTCTGTCTCTTTAAAAAATGAAGTTAGCCTGCAGGTTTTAAAAATATAACCCTGTACAACTTTAAAATTTCACCAGCCGCCACTGATTTATTAGTATGGAAGTAATGTCAAACAAGTTCAAAAAATTCTTCTCTCTCTTGACACCAAAAAGTCCTCCGGTCTGGATGACATACCACCAGCAATTGTCCTAAAAAAATGCGCTCCAGAACTTGCACCCATCTTAACTCGTCTTTTCCAGATCTCTTATGACAAGGGTATCTTCCCAGATAGCTGGAACACTGCTCGAGTGCAGCCTGTCCCGAAGAAAGGATCCAAGTCCCTTCCATCCAATTATAGACCTATCTCTTTTGTCTGTGTGGTCAGCAAAGTTATGGAGAAAGCGATCAACTTGCAAATTCGAAAATATGTAGGAAAACACAAAATCAGTCATGACTGACAGTACGGATTTCGTCACCAAAGAACTACAGCTGATCTCCTTGACTTTGTCACCCATAACTGGTACAAGTCTCTCGAATTGCATGGCGAATCTCAGATTGTTCCTCTGGATATTTCCAAGGCCTTTGACCAAGTATGACATGCCACACTCCTTGACGAACTACCTTCTTACGGTCTTCCTACCAAACTATATACCTGGATTGGTAGCTTCCTCTCTAATCGACGCATATCTGTCGTGGTTGACGGTCACTCATCTGACTTCCATACTATCAATGCTGACGTCCCTCAAGGTTCAGTCCTGGCATCAGCCCTATTTCTTCTTCACATTAATGACCTGCTCTCTTCAACTACCAATCCCATCTACAGTTACGCTGACGATCAGTGGCGGTTGGTGAAATTTCAAAGTTGTTTATCTCTGTTCATACTTACAGGACCCGTACCAAATGTAGGGGTTTTACTAGTGAGCCCACTGGGAATGCTTTGGTAAAGAAAAAAAAACATTTTGTAATTTGCGACAAAAAGTGAAATTTTTGGTGCGGCCCTCCCAAGAAAAAATGAACACGTCTAGGTATTTGATTTCTCTTTTGTCTAAACAAATTTTACATCATTTTGGCGACAGGTATTAAATTTTTAGAGAAAAAATGTGTTAGGAGAAAGTTATAGTCATTTGAATTTTGTGGAAAATTATATTTTAGGCATAAAAAAATTGAAATGACTATAACTCTCTACTAACACATTTTTTTCTCTCAAAATTTAAAACCTGTCGCCAAAATGATGCAAACTTTGTTTAGACAAAAAAGAAATCAAATACCTAGACGCGTTCATTTTTTCTTGGGAGGGCCGCACCAAAAATTTCACTTTTTTTCGCAAATTACAAAATGTTTTTTTTTTCTTTACCAAAACATTCCCAGTGGGCTCACTAGTAAAACCCCTAAATTTGGTACGGGTCCTGTAAGTATGAACAGAGATAAACAACTTTGAAATTTCACCAACCGCCGCTGCTGACGATAGTACTCACTCCAACATTCATTTTTCCAGATAAGTCTCGATTCAAGAGCTGGATTATAGACGCAGATCTATGCAATTATCTCTTTCCCAACATCTTCAATTAATCTTAGCCTGGAATGCCAAGAACCTTGTTCAACGCCTCCAAAACCCAGTCTTGATCCCTGTCACGCAAAAAATCTGGCAAATTGCCAGATTGCCAGTGGCAATGCTTACCCCATCCACATGAATGGCCAAGCCCTAGAAAACAATGAAACATTCGATCTTGTTGGCGTCGCTTTCGAACATGATCTCAGCTGGCACAAACACATTACTTTAGTAGCCACATCGGCAGCTAAAAAGCTTGGTTTTCTCTTTCAAGCCAGAAAACACTTCTCCCCTTTCAACTTATACACCCTCTATGTTTCCCAAATAAGACCTAACCTAGAGTACTGCTCCCACATCTGGGGAGCGGCATCACCTTCGACACTTAACATCCTTGATTCTATCCAAAAGAGAGCCATTCGACTTATCAATGACCTAGTCCTCACGAGAAAGCTCCCTTCTCTCGCTCATCGCCGCGCTGTTGGGGATGTATCCCTTTTCTACCGCTACTTCCACGGATCTTGCTCTGAACAACTAGCTGGAATTACTCCCCCCTTGACTTTTCCTAACTGAACAACAAGAGGCGCGTTACATATACATCCCTTTACTGTCTAGCTACAAAAGCCTAGAACAGAACTTCTCTCAAATTGCCTGCAGATGTTTTCCCTTTCCGTCCCAACCTCCAATCCTTTAAATTCCGTATCAATACATTACATTGCTCTTCTCTTCAGACGCCCACGGTACGTTAGTACTTAGGCTTGGAGTCTACGTAGGATGTCTTAGATAAAAAAAATGTTGGTGTGACTGATGGTTCGAAAGTTAGTCTGGAGATGAGGGAATTTAAAACAAAAATCAATTGGCTTTAGGCATGTTTATATTTAATTTAGTTGTTCATTTATATATATTTGTTCATTCTGAAACATACAAGACGTGAATGAATAACTGTTAGTAATAGATAATTGTTATATGTAATTTCAACATATGCTAAATGGGGAGAGAGGTGAGGGCAGTGGCGGCTGGTGAAATTTGTATATCTCTGTTGCTACTTAGGGGGCCCATGTCAAGTTCAGGATTTTTTATCAGTGAGCCTACCTGGAATGTTTTGGTAAAAGAAAAAATATTTTTTAATTTGCGAAAAAACATTGAATTTTTGACCCCTGGGAAAAAATTGACACGTTGAGGTATTTTATTTATTAATTTTTCTAAACAAATTTTACATCATTTTGGCGACAATTTTTAAATTTCAAAAGAAAAAATTTATTTTAAGACAGTTATAGTCATATCATTTTTTTTTAAGTTAAATTGTAGGTTTAACAAAATTCAAATAAGTAACTTTCCACTAACACATTTTTTTCTCTTTAAATTTAACAAATTTCGACAAAATGATGTCAAATTCGTTTACAAAAAATTATAAATGTCACGTAAACGTGTTCATTTTTTTCCTAGGGGTGCTTCGTAAAAATTCAACTGTTTTTCGAAAATGACAAAGTATTATTTTTTCTTCACCAAAACATTCCTAGTAGGCTCACTAGTAAAAACCTGAACTTGGCATGGGTCCTGTAAGTAGCAACTTTAAAATTTCACCAGCCGCCAGCGTACGAAAAGCAGCCCAGAAAGGCACGAAAAAATTGCTAGATGGAGATGTAAAATACATATATAATTATATCCTAGTACAATTTAGAGTTAATTATTGCATAAGTTCATGTGAAGAATATTCGCATGTTTATTTTTATTCTTACTTGTTTGAAATAATATGTAGAGATCGTTTAAAAGAATACCTTTAGCTTAAGGAGTAATTTTCTGAGCCTTCTTTACAGTGGCGCACCCAGGATTTTATCTTTTGGGGGGGAGGGGGCCGAATAGTGCAATTCGGTGGATTTTTTCAAGTAGTAGTGCACTGTTTTAATTTTTGTGTGTCTAGGATGTTGCTCTGGGGGGCTGTAGCCCCCCCCCCCCCCCCCCTGGGTGCGCCACTGCTTATTTAACATATTATACAAAGTGTCCGAAAAGTGTTAAAGGTGCATCTTATTGATTAATAAATAAATTTTTTTATGTAATTGAACTTTTTCAACCCCCTTGAGGGGTGGCGCTAGGGAGTTGAGGTCAAAAAATTTAAAAGTAACCCTATGCCGTGTGGCACCTCATTTTAAAGGTCTTCAAAAAAAAACCGCAAATCCGAGGTCCGTATCTTACTTCTTTTTAAATGGCAAGCCTTTAAAAATTAGAAATCGTGAAAAAAATATCAATTGAAATATGCATCTTTATTTCTGTTATAACTTTAAAAGTTGTTCAAAATGACCACCATGAAGTTCTTAACAGTAATAAATTCGGTTTTGGAAGTCACTTCTCACATTTTCGAGATCCAAAATCGACTTCATTACTGCCAAGAAGTTCATGGTGATCATTTTAAACAACTTTTAAAGTAATAAGAAAAATAATGATGTTCACATTTTTACTTTCAGATTCGCTAAGAAGGTTTAGGATTTAGTACTGGTTTACAATCTTCTAGTTGATCACTTCTGTTTTGACAGGATTTGTCCTGCCGTTGTTAATAAGTCGTCATTAAAACTGTGTGAACTATTTTGATATTTCAGCGATTTGCTTCGTTTCCAAATAATATGCGTCTTGAATTTGAAACGCGTCGCTACAATGAATTTAGTTCTATTATTATCGAAAGTACGTACTAAAATTGTCCTTTTCTTTGTAAATTTGCGAAAAATCTCAGATATAAATTCATAGTATAAAACTTAGTTGTCTTGTTCTTACACTTGTCAGTATAAAACGTGATTGTGAAATTATACTGGACTAGCATTGAAGAATCTGGCCGTTAATTTTTTTTCGCGATTTAGACTTTTTATAGGCTTGCTATTTAAAACGAATTAACATGCGGACATCGGGTTTTTATTAAAATGTATATTGTTTAAAGGCCTTTAAAATGAGGTACAACACGGCATTTAAAATGTTGACAGCAGCTCCCTAGCATCACCCCCTAAGGGCGTTCAAAAAGTTAATTACAAAGGAGAGTTACTAACCAATAAGATACCTACAATTTAGCGTCTCTACCTTTACTAATACCAAAGTTATTTGCCCATACTAGACTTTGCGAACACCCTATATTTATTTTTCCTAGGTTTGTTTAAGTTCTTGTTAAGTATGTGAAAAATATGTAGTTTTTGTATTACATGTATGTTTATTTGTTTTAATTTTATTTTGCGACACTTTATTTTACTTTTATGGTTGATATAAAAAAACAATTTGTAAAGGGTAGTTAAAATTTTTTTGGTGCTATCCCGTCTAGAAAACAAAATGTACGCATGGTCTTGGTACTCAATTCCAAGTTTATTTTTACTGAAATAACGAATTAAGAATCGTCTGTATAACTATTTAGTGTATAGAGCATTGTATTCAGTGACAGAGTTCTTAAATTCTTAGAATAACTCTATTTGTTTGAAGTTGTGTTGTATTTTAGGATTAATCTTTAATCTTTAATCTTTATTGATTGATTCAGTTAGGAAATTTTTATCCTTTCACTGCTATTAATTATAGGTAATGTGTTTTACAATGTGAAGTATTTTTGGTTACATAATATTTTTCCTGATTAGGGTCCTAGGGGTTGACTAGACCGTTGGGGGTAGCGGATCGTTTGGCCTGGGGTAAATTGTCCTGCCGTGTGGATTGGGACGAATTGCTGCGTTGAACACTGGGTTGTCGATCTGCCTTGCTTTGGTGTAGAATTTTGTGGTGAGTTCCTCTATGTGTCTCATTAGTGGCTCTATTTTGAGGTCTCTGTGGAGTTGGGAGTTTCTGACGAACCATGGAGCTCTCGTGATGATTCGTAGGACTTTGTTCTGGATTGTTTCTAGTTTTGCTCGTTTTGCCTTCGTGAGATGGCGCCAAGTCGGGCTGGCGAATGTGAACTTGGGTCTGATGATTGTCTTGTAGATTGTGAGTTTATTTCTCATGGAGAGCCTTCTGCTGCAAAGTAGTGGGTATAGCCTGTGGATTGTTATTCGTGTTTTGGTGGATGTTGAGTTGATTTGATCCTGCCATAACAGTTTCTTGTCGAATATGACGCCTAGGTATTTGATCTGAGCTAGCCACTGGAGTTGGGTACCATTGATGTTGAGGTGTCCGTGTGGGGTTTTCCTGGTCCTTGTGAATAAAATTGTTTGAGTTTTTGTTGGGTTTACTTGAATTTTCCAGGTGCGTAGCCAGTCGCTGAGCTTGTCGAGGTGGATCTGCAGTTTTGATGTTATGTGTCTTGTGCATTTCCCAGAGATTGATATGGCCGTATCGTCTGCGTACAATGAGAGTGAAGTTCTGGGGTCCTTTGGCATGTCTGAGATGTATATGTTGAATAGTAGTGGGGATAGTGGAGAGCCTTGTGGGACTCCTGCTGCCATTATCCTGGGGGTTGATGTGTGGTTTTCTACCCTCACTGCGAAGGTCCTGTTGGTGATGAAGGAGTGAATGATCTTCGTGATGGCTGGGGGGAATCCTTGTCTTATGAGTTTGAGTATTAGCCCGTGATGCCACACCTTATCGAAGGCTTTCGAAATGTCCAGCATCACAGCCCCTACATGAGCTTTCCTGTTAAATGCAGCTACCACTTGTTCGGCTAGCCTGGTGGTGAGGTGAGTTGTTGTGAGGTTTGGCATAAAACCGAACTGTTCTGGGGGGATGACGTTGAGCTCCTGTGCTATGCTTGCTACTCTGATTTGTAGGACCTTCTCAGTTATCTTGCTCAGTGAGGGCAGTAGGCTGATGGGGCGGTAATTCTTGGCTTCTTTTGTTGAGGTCCCTTGTTTGTGTATGGTGATTATTACTGCCTTCTTCCAAGTTTGGGGATAATGACATGTTTGGAATATACCATTGATGATGTTCGTGAGCTCTGTTATTTGTTTTTGAGGGATCTTTTTCAGGGCCATGTTGGTGATCTTGTCGTGACCTGGGGCTTTCCTTAACGGTCTGCTCTTGATCACTGTTTGTACTTCTTCTGGAGTGGTGAATGTTGTGTTTACTGGGGTAGGCATCTGGTGAAATATTTGACTGGTCCTGGCTATTCTGGCGTCTCTGTCTGGGTTGGGGAGTTGTGGGATATTGTTGGAGAATTGGTCCTGAAGCATGTCTGCTAAAAGGTTGGCTTTCTCTTGTGGTGTGGAAGCTATTTTGTTGTTGTCTGAAATTGCTGGTAGTGGTTGTGACTTTCCTTTGGTGAGTGTCTTTGTCATTCTCCAGATGGAGCAGTTCTGGATTTGTAGATTTTCCATTGTTTTTTCCCATTGTCTGTTGCTGTGTTCCTTCAGGGCTTCTTTAACTCTTTGCGTGGCTTGGTTTGCATCTCTTCTGAGTTGGGGGTCTCCAGTTGTTCTTGCTCTTCTAAGTTTACGGTTCTTTTCCCGGATGAGATCTTTTATGGGTGGTGGTAGCGCCCCGGCTTTGGCTACTGTTTTTTCTATGGTCCTGGTGGAGGAATCTAATGCTGTTAGGATGTCTGTTGTTAATTTAGTGACTGCTGTTTCTAGATCTTGTGTGGTGTTAATTGTTGGAATTGGTCCTGTGTTATTTGTGAGAACTTCTTTGAAGTTGTCCCAGTTCGTGAAATTTTGCTGCACCGTGCCTGCTCCTCTTGTGTTGGTGTCTCCTAGCTCTAGCACTATCGGGAGGTGGTCGGAGGTGAGTTCGTGGAGGACCGTGATGTTGTGTTGCATGGTGATGTTCTTGGTGATGAAGAGATCCAGGAAGTCCGGGACTGTGTTGGGCTTGTTGAAGGTCGGTTCGTCTGGTGTAATTAGATTGAATGTCAGCTGATTGAGTAGTGCTTCGATGGTTCTGCCATTTCCGTTTGTGCTGTGGTTTCCCCATAATCTGTTCTTGGCGTTGAAGTCTCCTCCCAACAGGACTTGGTGGTTAGGGGCTCCTATTAGTGTATGGTAGTCCGCCGGGTCTATCGGGTGCTGTTGCCCGTTTTGTTGATATACTGAGGATATATGAAGCTTCCTGTTGTTAGACATGTTGACTATTATTTGTGTTACTTCAGTGGTGTTCAGGTCTGGTTTATCCGGTTGGTGATGGTTGATTGTGTGTTTTACCAAGATCATGGTTTCCCCATTTGGTGCCCTGGTTCTGTCATCCCTGTAGATGTAGTAGTTGGGAAGTGTGAAGTTGTGTCCTGGCTTTAAGATTGTTTCTTGGATTAGTGCAATATCTATGTTGTGGTTGTGTAGGCAGTCCAGCAATTCCAGTTTCTTTCCTTTGATGCTATTAGCGTTCCATGATAGTATTTTCAGTGCTGACGGGTTTCTCCTTATTGTTTTTGAATTCATGACCTGGTCTGGTTATTGGTAGCTTTAGTGAGTAGTGGCAACAGCGTGCTTGAAAATTGTTTTTGCATCTGCTCGAAGAAGGATTGCATGGCGGTGTTTATTGCGTTGATGGTCATCAGCATCTGCGGAGCTTCTGGGACTGGGTTGGTGGTTGAGGATTTCATCGGAGGCTGTGATCCCTATTGGAACTGTGGTTTTGGTTGATCTGGGTTCCTGTGTTTGGGATGTTTTGGGCAGCCTCGGAATGAGGCTGGATGGTCTCCCTGGCAGTTTGCGCAAGTTGCTGGAGTATTCAGTGTTTTTCGGCATTCCGACCAGTGATGTGTGGAACCACATTTCACGCATTTGGCTGGAGCTCTGCAGTTGTGTGAAGAATGTCCGAATAACTGGCAGTTGTGGCACTGGGTGGTTTGTGTTTTAGATTTCTGTGTTTCTACTCTGATTCTGCTCTGCTTGACTTCTGAGATTTGGAAAATTGCTTTGTCCGTTTTGGGGACTAGTACCAGTACTAGTGGCATGGGGGTTTTGTCTTTCCTGGTCCAGCGGACAACCTTGGTTGGATGTAGTCCCTTGGAGATTAGATCTTCTTTGATTTCCTCCTCGGTAAATGTCTCTAGTACTCCTCTAAGAACGATGTTATAGTCATATCATTTTTTTTTAAGTTAAATTGTAGGTTTAACAAAATTCAAATAAGTAACTTTCCACTAACACATTTTTTTCTCTTTAAATTTAACAAATTTCGACAAAATGATGTCAAATTCGTTTACAAAAAATTATAAATGTCACGTAAACGTGTTCATTTTTTTCCTAGGGGTGCTTCGTAAAAATTCAACTGTTTTTCGAAAATGACAAAGTATTATTTTTTCTTCACCAAAACATTCCTAGTAGGCTCACTAGTAAAAACCTGAACTTGGCATGGGTCCTGTAAGTAGCAACTTTAAAATTTCACCAGCCGCCAGCGTACGAAAAGCAGCCCAGAAAGGCACGAAAAAATTGCTAGATGGAGATGTAAAATACATATATAATTATATCCTAGTACAATTTAGAGTTAATTATTGCATAAGTTCATGTGAAGAATATTCGCATGTTTATTTTTATTCTTACTTGTTTGAAATAATATGTAGAGATCGTTTAAAAGAATACCTTTAGCTTAAGGAGTAATTTTCTGAGCCTTCTTTACAGTGGCGCACCCAGGATTTTATCTTTTGGGGGGGAGGGGGCCGAATAGTGCAATTCGGTGGATTTTTTCAAGTAGTAGTGCACTGTTTTAATTTTTGTGTGTCTAGGATGTTGCTCTGGGGGGCTGTAGCCCCCCCCCCTGGGTGCGCCACTGCTTATTTAACATATTATACAAAGTGTCCGAAAAGTGTTAAAGGTGCATCTTATTGATTGAGGGCAGTAGGCTGATGGGGCGGTAATTCTTGGCTTCTTTTGTTGAGGTCCCTTGTTTGTGTATGGTGATTATTACTGCCTTCTTCCAAGTTTGGGGATAATGACATGTTTGGAATATACCATTGATGATGTTCGTGAGCTCTGTTATTTGTTTTTGAGGGATCTTTTTCAGGGCCATGTTGGTGATCTTGTCGTGACCTGGGGCTTTCCTTAACGGTCTGCTCTTGATCACTGTTTGTACTTCTTCTGGAGTGGTGAATGTTGTGTTTACTGGGGTAGGCATCTGGTGAAATATTTGACTGGTCCTGGCTATTCTGGCGTCTCTGTCTGGGTTGGGGAGTTGTGGGATATTGTTGGAGAATTGGTCCTGAAGCATGTCTGCTAAAAGGTTGGCTTTCTCTTGTGGTGTGGAAGCTATTTTGTTGTTGTCTGAAATTGCTGGTAGTGGTTGTGACTTTCCTTTGGTGAGTGTCTTTGTCATTCTCCAGATGGAGCAGTTCTGGATTTGTAGATTTTCCATTGTTTTTTCCCATTGTCTGTTGCTGTGTTCCTTCAGGGCTTCTTTAACTCTTTGCGTGGCTTGGTTTGCATCTCTTCTGAGTTGGGGGTCTCCAGTTGTTCTTGCTCTTCTAAGTTTACGGTTCTTTTCCCGGATGAGATCTTTTATGGGTGGTGGTAGCGCCCCGGCTTTGGCTACTGTTTTTTCTATGGTCCTGGTGGAGGAATCTAATGCTGTTAGGATGTCTGTTGTTAATTTAGTGACTGCTGTTTCTAGATCTTGTGTGGTGTTAATTGTTGGAATTGGTCCTGTGTTATTTGTGAGAACTTCTTTGAAGTTGTCCCAGTTCGTGAAATTTTGCTGCACCGTGTCTGCTCCTCTTGTGTTGGTGTCTCCTAGCTCTAGCACTATCGGGAGGTGGTCGGAGGTGAGTTCGTGGAGGACCGTGATGTTGTGTTGCATGGTGATGTTCTTGGTGATGAAGAGATCCAGGAAGTCCGGGACTGTGTTGGGCTTGTTGAAGGTCGGTTCGTCTGGTGTAATTAGATTGAATGTCAGCTGATTGAGTAGTGCTTCGATGGTTCTGCCATTTCCGTTTGTGCTGTGGTTTCCCCATAATCTGTTCTTGGCGTTGAAGTCTCCTCCCAACAGGACTTGGTGGTTAGGGGCTCCTATTAGTGTATGGTAGTCCGCCGGGTCTATCGGGTGCTGTTGCCCGTTTTGTTGATATACTGAGGATATATGAAGCTTCCTGTTGTTAGACATGTTGACTATTATTTGTGTTACTTCAGTGGTGTTCAGGTCTGGTTTATCCGGTTGGTGATGGTTGATTGTGTGTTTTACCAAGATCATGGTTTCCCCATTTGGTGCCCTGGTTCTGTCATCCCTGTAGATGTAGTAGTTGGGAAGTGTGAAGTTGTGTCCTGGCTTTAAGATTGTTTCTTGGATTAGTGCAATATCTATGTTGTGGTTGTGTAGGCAGTCCAGCAATTCCAGTTTCTTTCCTTTGATGCTATTAGCGTTCCATGATAGTATTTTCAGTGCTGACGGGTTTCTCCTTATTGTTTTTGAATTCATGACCTGGTCTGGTTATTGGTAGCTTTAGTGAGTAGTGGCAACAGCGTGCTTGAAAATTGTTTTTGCATCTGCTCGAAGAAGGATTGCATGGCGGTGTTTATTGCGTTGATGGTCATCAGCATCTGCGGAGCTTCTGGGACTGGGTTGGTGGTTGAGGATTTCATCGGAGGCTGTGATCCCTATTGGAACTGTGGTTTTGGTTGATCTGGGTTCCTGTGTTTGGGATGTTTTGGGCAGCCTCGGAATGAGGCTGGATGGTCTCCCTGGCAGTTTGCGCAAGTTGCTGGAGTATTCAGTGTTTTTCGGCATTCCGACCAGTGATGTGTGGAACCACATTTCACGCATTTGGCTGGAGCTCTGCAGTTGTGTGAAGAATGTCCGAATAACTGGCAGTTGTGGCACTGGGTGGTTTGTGTTTTAGATTTCTGTGTTTCTACTCTGATTCTGCTCTGCTTGACTTCTGAGATTTGGAAAATTGCTTTGTCCGTTTTGGGGACTAGTACCAGTACTAGTGGCATGGGGGTTTTGTCTTTCCTGGTCCAGCGGACAACCTTGGTTGGATGTAGTCCCTTGGAGATTAGATCTTCTTTGATTTCCTCCTCGGTAAATGTCTCTAGTACTCCTCTAAGAACGATGTGCATGAGTTTATCATCTGGGAGTTGAAACGTATGGTAAGGTTCTTCATTGGTCGCCCAGTGTGGGCGTGATGGTGTTTGGATCCATCTGGGCGCGAGACTTGATGGATTTGGACACTGTCACTTAGAATAGCGCTGCACTGGGTTTACTAGGTGGGGTAGGAGTCCCCTGAAAGCCGTGGCAAGGTAAGCCTTCAGCTGCCTTGCTTCTATTGTTTGTAGTAGGTAAGCCCTCAGCTGCCTTACTACTTTCACTTGCCAACACCGCCTTACGCCTCGTTATCTTTTATCTGTCATTACCTGATTATCTTTACCTTATCGTCACTTGGTTTATAGTATAGTAACGTATAGTAACGTTTATGGTCATTTACTGTAGCTTACCTTTTTGCGTTTATCAGTCTCACGCAGATACCCATCTCGGCGCGAGACGAGATGGGGGTCGGTGTGTCACATGGTAATTTAAGTTTGATTACTTGGTTAGAAGGCGGTGATTAATTAATTTTGGACCTAATTTTCTTTATCTTTTTTTTTATCTGCATTCACTATTAAGGGTTTTTTTTTCTATAGACTAGGGCCAAAAGTCTTTATTTATTATCTTGATTGGACGTTTTTTTTATTACCTTGATTTGACGTATTTATCTTGATGTGACCTATTTACTTTGATTTGGCTTAATTTTCTCTACCTTGACGTGATTTTATTGTTATTCCCTACTTGTGTCTGGAAATTTCGGTTACTTGAACTAGTATGTGTTTTTGCTCGAGTACGACTTTGTCTTTCCTTTGGGGATTTAGAGTAGAAACACAATTTTCTTTCTCTCTTGCTGATTTTGTGAAGTTGAGAATACCACTTATGGTGGGAGTCACTGCTAGTTGTTGGCAAGTAACCCAATTTTCTTTATCTCGATTTGCGAACCTTTAGTTTGATTTACTTGTTTCATTTACTTTGGGTTGATTACCTTTTTTTTTATATATTTGCGATAATTTACTTACCTTTGCGATAATTTGCTTTCCTTTGCGATAATGTGCCACCTTTGCGATAATTTACTTACCTTTGCGATAATTTGTTTACCTTTCGTTCATTTACTTATCTTTGCGTTTATTTGCTTACTGTTGCGGAATTTCGATTACATTTACGTTGGTTTATTTCGATTACCTTGTATTTTGATTTACTTACCTTTATTTTGATTTACTTACCTTATCGTGATTGGCCTTTGAATGGCTTTAATTTACTTTAATACCTTTGGTATTTTATTTATTTGGATTTGTCTTAGGTCTAGGTCCTGGTAGGACTATATGTTAGTCTCCGGCCATGTCAGTATTTACTGGTTTTGCGCCTAGATCCTTACTGATATATTTTGTCTATTCTCCATTTAGACAAGATAAAACTCTCCCGATTGCGTCTTTACCTTATTTTGGCTTTATCGATTTAGACATTTGTCCCTATCTCGTTTTACAGGCTGCACGGTGTTGGGTGCTACTGGATGTCGCTTCGACGCTCTTTGTTAGATCATGGATCCTTCGGAGAGGAGACCGACTGGAAGGGCTGTTCAGGGGGGGCGGAAGTCTGACCCCTGGGGTAACAGTTTGCCCATCGAACTTGTTCGGCGGGCCAGGGGAGGACCAAGCTACTTTGTTCGGCCTGAGCTCAAGTCGGCCTATTAGGTTGCGACAGGCCGGTGGCAGTGCCACCGCTCAGAACACCCTGATTAATTTTTTTTTTGTTGTATACAGGGACCGATGTGCTTCCCGTTTGGTGCATCTTTTAGCTTGGTGGGTGCTACAATCCACTCCCTTTTGTATGGTGGATCATCTGGGCTATCGCTCTTTTCTTCTCATTTTACTTATGTTGTATTATATTTATCTTTTCCTTTTTAGTTGTCCACCCTTTGGTTGGTTTGACGCATGTCGCTTGGTGATTTAATTCGGGACGATTCTACGGTGTGAGGCTAGTAAACGAGGTTCCCCACAATATTTTTGGGTGTAACGCAATGCTAGCTCCCTTACCAACTTAGGGTTTACGTTCCACACTGAATCTTCCCGGAGAAGGTCGCTGGGTGACTAGTGGCAAAGGAACCAAAGATTTCTTTGAGTATTTAGATATTTTAAGATTGAGTTATCAGTCTTGTTAGTTAGTATTAGTTATATGGTACTACCTTGGGTTCCCACGTATCTTCACTTATGTTTTTTTATTGGCGCCAGCATAGAGCAGGTAATTTCTTTTCTTTTTCAATTTTCTTGTATCTACAGAGAGCCTCTGATCCTTATCGTCGGTTAATTTTCATTGGAAAATTTCCCTCCTTTCGTAGGAGAGGGAGAGTTGTGACAGGCCATTTTTGCCACATGGTCTGGGTATGTGTTTACTAATTAATTTTATTCGCGATTACCTGTTCAGTTTTACTTAATAATTTACCTTGATTAAGAGGCTGAACCTTCACTCTCACACTGGGTGGGCTGACATTGCCCTGTGTTCCAGGTTAGTCCCTGTCCATCTTGATTGCCCTTTTGTCTTGTCCAAATCGGCTTAACATGAGCTTGTCCATCTGTTGTAGTCTGCTTTAAAATCTTTCTTTCTGGCTTGGGCCTGAATTTTCGCCTGGCTTAAAGTTCACCCTGTGTGTATAGACAAGTTGCCCTTAGTCTAATAAGCTAACATGTTTAAATAGTAAATTTTGAAGACCAACCTACCTTTTAGAAATCAGCTGGTTACATTCTCTGACAACATTGGGACACCCTTGATCTGTGGGTTACGGATCACATCGCCTGTACTGTCCTAGTCTCTGCCTTGTTCTTGGGCGTTCTGGATTGTTTAAACGGCGTACGTTTCTTTCAGATTTTGTTTTGATTTCTTTAAAAAATAGTCATTGTGGTTAGAATTTTTGGTTGAACTGACAGGTTGACACTGTCAGAATCTTGCAGTGCTGCCAAACCGGAGGGGTAAAATTTGTACTGTATCGTTAAGCATTTTCGCGTGGGTTTGGCAGCCTTTCGTTGCTATTTTGTTCAGGCCACCGGCGTAGGTATAACTTTCTGTATTTCCGTAACTTTATTGTTTCACGCAAGAGGCCTCTGTATGATTTCAGTACCTTTGTTTGATTGAGTGGTGCCAACTAGAGTTCTAGGTTCCGTTGGTTTTTTGCGTTTGTATCTTGAGTATGGGGTCAAAGACTTGTACAATCTTGCCTTCGAAGTCACTTGAGGGAGCAGCGTCTAACCCATGCTTAGAGTGGTTTGAATTAAGTAATTCTTGTCGGTGTACCGTGGCGCCATCTTTGGACCCTATTAATTACTGGCATGAGTTTCCTCTCAGGGTCTCCGCCTTTTCTTCCCCGGGTTGGGTGTTGTTCTGTGCCACCTTTTGGGCTTGCGCAGATATCAACCTGTTGGTTGAGTGGCAAAGAAGGAAGAACGTCTAGCATTTCCACCTTGGTCTTCGTCGAAGATTGCAGATTTGCGGTGTCGGTTTCAGCCATTTTGAAGGCTCAAGTTTATGGATTAAGTTCCGG
Source organism: Philopedon plagiatum (assembly GCA_963971165.1). Lineage (NCBI taxonomy): Eukaryota > Metazoa > Arthropoda > Insecta > Coleoptera > Curculionidae > Philopedon > Philopedon plagiatum. The sequence goes on along the minus strand of OZ020192.1, from coordinate 55,310,084 downwards.
GACTGCGATTAAAATTCATCTGCTGAATTATTGTCTGCTGGGCAAGATTTTATCTGCAAACTTCGTTCGTTACCATCATATCAGGTGAGCTACCTTTTTTTATATAGATGAGTTTTTTGCGAGTCTGCCTCGTGATGCCACGTGCATGGAAATTTTTCAAGTACTAAGGATTTCTTTCTTTATTTCTATCAAGCCACGAACATCGGCAACAGTTTGGAGGTCCAAACCCTGTGGTAACCTTTGCTGTGTGGTGCCCTTTTGCTGCCTGCAGTTTTGGAAGTTCGATCCCTCTTTATCGTTGAAGAGGTAAGTCACTTTGAAGCCTTTTTTTTGCCCCGTGTCTCTCTAATACTTATTAATCGTTTATTTTTTTTTTACGCCCATACATTATAATTAAAATTTTAGCGGACAATAGTTATCGAAAATTCTGCTTCACAATCTTATTTTCTCAGACTAGTTTTTTTTCGGCTGCCCGGTGTGTGCTGCATCTTATTTTGAATTATAATAGCTGACTAAATTATTACCATAATAACCAAGCCGCTCAACTGCTTTATTATTAGTATTACATTATCTAATTTGCATTCTTTTGAACGCGGGACTATATTTTTGAAGCTTGAATAGTGTGAAGTAAATTTCATACAATCTGTAAGCTATGTTTAGGGCCTCTTTATACCAGCTTATGGGCCAGCGGGAACAGCTAAGCTTGGATTTAAAATAGTCGGTCACCCGCGTAGAATGTAGATTGTTTTTATCGGGTTTTGTTATTGACTTTATCGCAAAGCACATACCGTAGCTTTAACAAGTTTCTTTATCGACTTTATTTCATACTCGATCATATGCAGGGGCTATTATCTATAATTATAATTTCGATATTTGTATAAGTTAAAAGGTGTATGAGCTGGAAGTTTCGGGCTTTATGCTTATGAAGTTGGAAAGTGTAGATTTATTTTAGCTTTTATTTATATCGATTGGTTGAGTAATTTTTTTTATGTGTTCAGAGGGGATAACTTACTATTTAATTTTCAAATTTGTCACTATTGTTTTGGGGAAATAAACTTACTAGGCTCATACACATTTTACACGTTTTACACTTTTTATTTTATCATACCATTTGCTTAGTTGGGATTTAAGGTAGATAGATGCTTTATAATTAGTTAACTTGCATTGAGGGAACCTAAAGTAGTTAATTAGTTGCCTGGATAGTACCGATATAATTGCTTGTAATTTAAGCTTTGTGTTTTATAAATGTACATAAGCGGTGCATATTTTGATTGTTTATATTTAAACTGTTTCACCCTCTCTTCATTTTAATGACTAAAATTTTTCTGAAGGCAATTATTATTCTTGTGTTATCTTACGTTGATCCACTTTATTTACACAAGTAGTGTTAACGCTTAGCTTTTGAGTCAAGCTACTATAGGGGTTTGAGATTTTAATTATTTTACTTTTTTTTGGCTTCGCTTAAACTTCTCTTTTACTTTGAATATTACTTAAACGTTTTAAGTCAAGCTAACTGGGGTTTCATTTTTAGTTATTTTCACTGTCTTCGCTCAAGCCTTTTGCTTTGTTCATACCTGTAATCTTGCGTAAACTCATAATTTAGTTATCAATTATTTTTGCTTTTGTTGTACTTTTATTATTTTTTTTTTATTGTTAATGTAAGATAACATAATGAAGTGTTAAACTGGTCAGTTAATGAACATTTAATTTTTGTAAATATTAACGCTTATCGCTGAGTATCAAGGAACTGTACAATTTTATTTAGTTATCAATGCCCTTGCGTAATAATTTATTTTGTTTAGTAACGTATCTTTTTTAAATCTTACCTTGAGTTTGTTTAAATTTTGCAATCGGGTTTTCAGCGATTACTTATTTTATTGATAGTTTTTTTTTAATTAAAGTAACTTCACACTTTGTTTTTTGTAACTTAACTAAAATTCTGCGATTGATTTCAGGCCACTGGCTTTCCCATTTATTACTAGCCTTTTATCTAATATTCTTAAATTTTGCGGATTAGTTTCAGTAAATTATTTATCTAAATATTAACTTTTTTTATTAATGTAACCTTTTAATCGTATCTTAAGCTCGTTTAAATTTTGCAAATAATTACTTTCTCTTTTATTAGTGGTTTTTTTTATATTGACGTAGCTTCTTATTTTTTTTAAATATTTTTCTACTTATCTAAATTTTTCGATTCAGTTTAAGCCAATGGCTTTCTCTTTTAATATTAAATTAATTAATTAATATGAAAAAAATTTGTTAGATTTCGGCGCTTTCATTCAAGTCAATTGTCTCTCTCTGAATAGTAATCTTTTCTATTAATGTAACTTCTGATTTTTATTTTTAATTTAACTTCAGATATATATTTTTGTTTATTATTATTATTTACATTTGAACTATTGTAACTACTGGGAATTGTTTTGTTCCTAGGGTCTACCGTGGGGGCTACCAAGCATCCCAATTACTTATCTTCCATAGGGGCTACGAGCCATCCCTATTTATTTTTGCGGTGGGAGCTAGGAGTCATCCTACTCTTTCCATCGGTGGGTGCTAAGGAGCCACCCTATGAATTTGCTGGATTTAATTTAATTATTTTGCAAAAAAAAAAATCGCCCAATTTTCTTATTTCGGTTGTAACATTTGTAACAATTTTGTCAACACCACTTGTAATTTTTTTTTTATTTTTGTGTACAAATAAATGTATATAGGGTAAACTTATTAAGTTGTTTTTATCCAGCTCACTGCGCCCTGTGTTTTGATTTTAAGTTATGAATAGCAGGTTTGTCGTGTGAGAAGCAGGTACCTAAACCATCTAGGCGTCTTCCAGTTTGCGTCGGTGTAAAAAACTGGTGGCGTCCAATTGAACCTACCCGGCTACCTGAGCCAAGGGCTAATTTGCACGCGCTCTACTACACCTGCTTCCCTCAGGACACCCTGTTATTCCTGTGTTTTTCTCTAGAGCACCTTTAAGAATTATTTTAATGTTTTCAAGTTAAGCGGTAAGTACTTGGTCAATGATACTCATCATAGTATCTTTGACGGTTTTTAATCAAACACCTTTTGTTTTAACAAAGTGCGTCGCAAATTTTTGGCGCCCAACGTGGGGCTCGAACCCACGACCCTGAGATTAAGAGTCTCATGCTCTTTGCATTTGCGACGCACTTTGTTAAAACAAAAGGTGTTTGATTAAAAACCGTCAAAGATACTATGATGAGTATCATTGACCAAGTACTTACCGCTTAACTTGAAAACATTAAAATAACTCTTAAAGGTGCTCTAGAGAAAAACACAGGAACAACAGGGTGTCCTGAGGGAAGCAGGTGTAGTAGAGCGCGTGCAAATTAGCCCTTGGCTCAGGTAGCCGGGTAGGTTCAATTGGACGCCACCAGTTTTTTACACCGACGCAAACTGGAAGACGCCTAGATGGTTTAGGTACCTGCTTCTCACACGACAAACCTGCTATTCATAACTTAAAATCAAAACACAGGGCGCAGTGAGCTGGATAAAAACAACTTAATAAGTTTACCCTATATACATTTATTTGTACACAAAAATAAAAAAAAAATTACAAGTGGTGTTGACAAAATTGTTACAAATGTTACAACCGAAATAAGAAAATTGGGCGATTTTTTTTTTTGCAAAATAATTAAATTAAATCTAGCAAATTCATAGGGTGGCTCCTTAGCACCCACCGATGGAAAGAGTAGGATGACTCCTAGCTCCCACCGCAAAAATAAATTGGGATGGCTCGTAGCCCCTATGGAAGACAAGTAATTGGGATGCTTGGTAGCCCCCACGGTAGACCCTAGGAACAAAACAATTCCCAGTAGTTACAATAGTTCAAATGTAAATAATAATAATAAACAAAAATATATATCTGAAGTTAAATTAAAAATAAAAATCAGAAGTTACATTAATAGAAAAGATTACTATTCAGAGAGAGACAATTGACTTGAATGAAAGCGCCGAAATCTAACAAATTTTTTTCATATTAATTAATTAATTTAATATTAAAAGAGAAAGCCATTGGCTTAAACTGAATCGAAAAATTTAGATAAGTAGAAAAATATTTAAAAAAAAATAAGAAGCTACGTCAATATAAAAAAAAACCACTAATAAAAGAGAAAGTAATTATTTGCAAAATTTAAACGAGCTTAAGATACGATTAAAAGGTTACATTAATAAAAAAAGTTAATATTTAGATAAATAATTTACTGAAACTAATCCGCAAAATTTAAGAATATTAGATAAAAGGCTAGTAATAAATGAGAAAGCCAGTGGCCTGAAATCAATCGCAGAATTTTAGTTAAGTTACAAAAAACAAAGTGTGAAGTTACTTTAATTAAAAAAAAACTATCAATAAATTGCAAAATTTAAACAAACTCAAGGTAAGATTTAAAAAAGATACGTTACTAAACAAAAGAAATTATTACGCAAGGGCATTTATAACTAAATAAAATTGTACAGTTCCTTGATACTCAGCTATAAGCGTTAATATTAACAAAAATTAAATGTTCATTAACTGACCAGTTTAACACTTCATTATATTATCTTACATTAACAATAAAAAAAAATAATAAAAGTACAACAAAAGCAAAAATAATTGATAACTAAATTATGAGTTTACGCAAGATTACAGGTATGAACAAAGCAAAAGGCTTGAGCGAAGACAGTGAAAATAACTAAAAATGAAACCCCAGTTAGCTTGACTTAAAACGTTTAAGTAATATTCAAAGTAAAAGAGAAGTTTAAGCGAAGCCAAAAAAAAGTAAAATAATTAAAATCTCAAACCCCTATAGTAGCTTGACCCAAAAGCTAAGGGTTAACACTACTTGTGTAAATAAAGTGGATCAACGTAAGATAACACAAGAATAATAATTGCCTTCAGAAAAATTTTAGCCATTAAAATGAAGAGAGGGTGAAACAGTTTAAATATAAACAATCAAAATATGCACCGCTTATGTACATTTATAAAACACAAAGCTTAAATTACAAGCAATTATATCGGTACTATCCAGGCAACTAATTAACTACTTTAGGTTCCCTCAATGCAAGTTAACTAATTATAAAGCATCTATCTACCTTAAATCCCAACTAAGCAAATGGTATGATAAAATAAAAAGTGTAAAACGTGTAAAATGTGTATGAGCCTAGTAAGTTTATTTCCCCAAAACAATAGTGACAAATTTGAAAATTAAATAGTAAGTTATCCCCTCTGAACACATAAAAAAAATTACTCAACCAATCGATATAAATAAAAGCTAAAATAAATCTACACTTTCCATAAGCATAAAGCCCGAAACTTCCAGCTCATACACCTTTTAACTTATACAAATATCGAAATTATAATTATAGATAATAGCCCCTGCATATGATCGAGTATGAAATAAAGTCGATAAAGAAACTTGTTAAAGCTACGGTATGTGCTTTGCGATAAAGTCAATAACAAAACCCGATAAAAACAATCTACATTCTACGCGGGTGACCGACTATTTTAAATCCAAGCTTAGCTGTTCCCGCTGGCCCATAAGCTGGTATAAAGAGACCCTAAACATAGCTTACAGATTGTATGAAATTTACTTCACACTATTCAAGCTTCAAAAATATAGTCCCGCGTTCAAAAGAATGCAAATTAGATAATGTAATACTAATAATAAAGCAGTTGAGCGGCTTGGTTATTATGGTAATAATTTAGTCAGCTATTATAATTCAAAATAAGATGCAGCACACACCGGGCAGCCGAAAAAAAAACTAGTCTGAGAAAATAAGATTGTGAAGCAGAATTTTCGATAACTATTGTCCGCTAAAATTTTAATTATAATGTACGGGCGTAAAAAAAAAACGATTAATAAGTATTAGAGAGACACGGGGCTAAAAAAAGGCTTCAAAGTGACTTACCTCTTCAACGATAAAGAGGGATCGAACTTCCAAAACTGCAGGCAGCAAAAGGGCACCACACAGCAAAGGTTACCACAGGGTTTGGACCTCCAAACTGTTGCCGATGTTCGTGGCTTGATAGAAATAAAGAAAGAAATCCTTAGTACTTGAAAAATTTCCATGCACGTGGCATCACGAGGCAGACTCGCAAAAAACTCATCTATATAAAAAAAGGTAGCTCACCTGATATGATGGTAACGAACGAAGTTTGCAGATAAAATCTTGCCCAGCAGACAATAATTCAGCAGATGAATTTTAATCGCAGTCCCGGAACTTAATCCATAAACTTGAGCCTTCAAAATGGCTGAAACCGACACCGCAAATCTGCAATCTTCGACGAAGACCAAGGTGGAAATGCTAGACGTTCTTCCTTCTTTGCCACTCAACCAACAGGTTGATATCTGCGCAAGCCCAAAAGGTGGCACAGAACAACACCCAACCCGGGGAAGAAAAGGCGGAGACCCTGAGAGGAAACTCATGCCAGTAATTGATAGGGTCCAAAGATGGCGCCACGGCACACCGACAAGAATTACTTAATTCAAACCACTCTCAAGCATGGGTTAGACGCTGCTCCCTCAAGTGACTTCGAAGGCAAGATTGTACAAGTCTTTGACCCCATACTCAAGATACAAACGCAAAAAACCAACGGAACCTAGAACTCTAGTTGGCACCACTCAATCAAACAAAGGTACTGAAATCATACAGAGGCCTCTTGCGTGAAACAATAAAGTTACGGAAATACAGAAAGTTATACCTACGCCGGTGGCCTGAACAAAATAGCAACGAAAGGCTGCCAAACCCACGCGGAAATGCTTAACGATACAGTACAAATTTTACCCCTCCGGTTTGGCAGCACTGCAAGATTCTGACAGTGTCAACCTGTCAGTTCAACCAAAAATTCTAACCACAATGACTATTTTTTAAAGAAATCAAAACAAAATCTGAAAGAAACGTACGCCGTTTAAACAATCCAGAACGCCCAAGAACAAGGCAGAAACTAGGACAGTACAGGCGATGTGATCCATAACCCACAGATCAAGGGTGTCCCAATGTTGTCAGAGAATGTAACCAGCTGATTTCTAAAAGGTAGGTTGGTCTTCAAAATTTACTATTTAAACATGTTAGCTTATTAGACTAAGGGCAACTTGTCTATACACACAGGGTGAACTTTAAGCCAGGCGAAAATTCAGGCCCAAGCCAGAAAGAAAGATTTTAAAGCAGACTACAACAGATGGACAAGCTCATGTTAAGCCGATTTGGACAAGACAAAAGGGCAATCAAGATGGACAGGGACTAACCTGGAACACAGGGCAATGTCAGCCCACCCAGTGTGAGAGTGAAGGTTCAGCCTCTTAATCAAGGTAAATTATTAAGTAAAACTGAACAGGTAATCGCGAATAAAATTAATTAGTAAACACATACCCAGACCATGTGGCAAAAATGGCCTGTCACAAGACGTCCAGGTGTTTTGTGATGTTCCTGAAGTCATCTATGGTGGTTGGGTGGATTCTAACTCCTTCTGGGACTGTAATTGCTTGACCGAAGCTCCAGTTATTGGACTTGAAGTGGGCAGTGATTGCATTGTAATTTTCCTTGTTTCGAAGGATTATCGGTGGGATCTTTGTTTTTGGTTGTGGTCTCTGCTGGTAATTGTCCTCACTTTGTTGTGGTGTTGCGGTTTGAGAAGCTGGGCTGTGTGTAGCTGTTGCCTGTCTGGAAGAATCGGGTTTCTTTTTGGAGATTTCTGAAGTCTGTTGTTGTTCTAGGCCTCTTTTGGTTGCTCGTCTGGATTTAACCTCCGTGAAATCCTCGTTGTTGTCCTCGGATTCTTCGGAAAATTCCATGGTTTGTGGCTGTTTCATTGTCGATTTTTTGACTGCTTCCAGTTCAGCTTGGAGTTGGTTGACTGCCGATCTCAGGCTCTGGTTATCGCTGATGATTTGCTGAATTTGTTCGTTTTCTGTCCTTAGACGCTGAATGTCTTCATGTAGTTTTTTGTTTTCGCTGACGTAGGCTTGAAATTGCGTATTCAACGCTTGAAGTTTGGCATCTTTGTCATTGATGTTGGCTTTCAACGCGTTCAACGCTGACTTGTGTTGGGAGAGCGGTACTGCATCCGCCATCGTCGACGACGAAGTGACGACTGCTGCACTGTCTAGAGTTGCCGGTCTTTCTCCGGCTTCGCTTGGGACTTCGGTGCCGTTCGGGAACGTTCGGATGCGCTGTAGGTAGCTCTGCACGCTAACGATGCTCGAACTTGAATATTGTAGGATTTATTTTGGCTTCAGCTGCGATGCGCGACCTATATTTTTGATATTATTACATTACATATTTTTACTCCCTGTATTATATCTGTGGTTAATTTCAGCATCGATTCCGATTGTAACCGTATACGTTAAGCATTTTTTGTACATTTTGACAAGTCAGATAAGCTGTGGGCTTGATGGGGTGAATAAATTTTGTTAGTAATATAGTGGTTTTTCTTATGTCATTTAAAACTTGCACTTAATTGTTACACTTAAAGTAGTAAGACTTTTTCACGTAGGCGTAGTTAGGCAGTCAGGGGTGCTTAAGCTCTAGCCCCCTTTAAGTATACGGCCACACATTTTGTTTAGAGGTGCTAATGAGTTTTGGTGGTGCTAAGCTCCTCTTAACTACGCCTAATAGCAGGCTGGAGGGTTGTAAATTGTGGGGGTGCTGAGCACCCCAAGCCCCCTTAACTACGCCTATGACTTTTTCACCTATTTTATTGAGACATTGCATAGGTACATGTATGTACGTATTTTAGTTCTTTTTAGCTATTCAGCCTATGGCTACATAAATTGCTTAATTACAAGCGCTTAATGTAAATTATGGGGGTGCTTATACAGTATACATATTATACATATACAGTTTTGGGGGTGCTAAGCACACCTCCCCCCTTAACTACGCCTATGAGACGTAGGCGGTGCAATTGCCATTACACAAAAATTTATGTGATGAGAATTTAAAGTTTTTAAAAATGATAGAAACAAATAAAATAAAACCTATATTTATAAATACATATATTTAGAAAATAAAATATTTACAAACAAAGCAAAGATTTTGATTTCAAAGTGCACATCTTAAAACACATTAAATATGTACAACAACCTAAAAACATATTGGGTACTTACTTATTATGGAATAATTAGGTACCAAGGTACCTAAAAGCAATTACTTTATGTATGTCTGAAGGTTGAAGCACACTTCTTTAAACAAATTTGACAACTAGCATAATTTTTTATGCATTAAAAAATGTCAGCAAGTGTTGACTAAATACTAATTTGCGTCTTCTGGTTATTTAGAAAAATTTTTTACAAAAATTAACACCCCGTGTATCAAAAACCAACTCTTCTATGACCTATTAAAATTGACGAAGGTTTAATACCCTGAATTTTGGCCACATACCTTATTAACACCCTGTATATAAAACTGTCCATTGTTTGGGTTTAATATATAACACTATAAATAAAGCACTAGTGCACTAGTATACATAAGCACTTGTGAATCATTGATTTTGATATGTTCATAACCAAAACATTAGTTAAATTCTTCAATCTGTTTGTTACTTCCAGTTTTGGTTTTAACAAATAAATTTCAGCTTCCAACGATGTTCCAGATGTTCTCGAACAAGAATGTAACTACTTGTACTTCTCGATGTACTTAGGGTTTCACGGTGGGTTTTAGCACTAGGTTTTGGAGGCCCTGCTTCCTCAACAGTATCAGTTGATTTATTTTCACACTAAAGATTTTACCACTATCTGTTGTTTAGAGACTTCGTTTACTACAAAAAATAGAAATGTTTAGAGTATTGATAATATACAACTCTAATCACAATGTAAGAAGGCAATATAATATTCATGTATATTATGAACGTTTTATTGAGAAGCATCATAAAAATTACATACCGTTTTGTTAAAGATGCGAAGATAAACTTCCTTTTAGCGTTAAATTCATATATAAGCAGGGTTGCCAGACGTCCTGATTTAGGCGGGACTGTCCCGATTTTAATCGATATAACCCATTTGTCCCGCTTTTGTCCCGCTTTCCGATTTGCACGTCGAAAATCCCGATTTTTGAATAATTTTAAAAAGTGCAGATTCAACTTCAACCAAATATATTTACATGTTGCCTTATTCTTTAGTGGTAAATAAACACCTACTTTATTTTTATTAAAACCTATGTGCAATGTACAATGTACATGTTTGTTATAGTTTTCGTTTATTTGTTTGTTTTTGTTTATTTTTAGTTTATAATATATATTAAAGGAAAAAATTGCATGTTCTTTGAATTTTTTTTGCGCGGCAATATCGAAATTTTTATTTGGGATGTTTGTCCTTGAAACAGTGAAACATTTTTTTGACACAAATTTTTAACACATTAAAATATTATACCCTTAAACACGTGTCACAGATTCACGTGTCCCGCTTTTTCATTTGCAAGATCTGGCAACCCTGTATATAAGTAGTTGGTCGTTTTTTCTTCTCAGTGTTTATTAAATGACAACTGACTGCAAACCAGTGACTATTGTGATGGTTTCCTAACTTGCCTCCTAAAAAGTAAAGTTTATGAGTTATAAAATTCACTATTTACGTTGTAAATATGAATACCTCATCAGAGTAATAGACCTTTTCCTTTCGGATGATTCTGCAGGAAACACAAAGAACTTCCATTTATGTTCATCACTGTAGTGCTGACAATCGGCTGCAAGGCACATAACCATTGTGGGAATGTCTTTAAAGCTAGAAAAATCATAAAATAAGACATAAATGCAATCCAAAACAATAACATAACCTCAAAACTGTAATCACTTTTAAATAAGAGTTAAAACGTTACCTTTGAAGATTATGATGGAAAATCCTTTAAATACGCACACTTTATCGAAAAATAAATCTCATAACTCTTATTCAAGAAGAATACAATAATAAACTTAAATAAATCAAAAATCGAAATGGGCTTTTGATAATTGACATAACCTATCGATTTTTTCGCAAGGAACTTTAAGCTCCGCCCATTCATGTGTCGTTAACCCCAAACATGGGTGACTATTTGCCTGAAACTTTCACTTTTCCTAGTTTGCAGTTGGCGATGTTGCCACTGTGAATATTTTAAACTGGAATATGATGAATTTATTGTCCAAGAAAGTGCTTTCACAAGTTTGATGTGCTAAGTGATATACGCCTATAGGTATACGGCCGTTTTCCCTTTTTGTTTTTATTTACACTTATTGTTACAGCATAATATTCGTGCTTGCCATTTCTGTCAATGCAGTACACCCGATGGGAAAGAAAACTATGGCAAGATCAATATATCAATAGTCAGGGGCGGGGCGTGCCTCAAAAAACGGGGGGGGGGGAAGAAAGATACCGGGTCTTGCAGGGCAGGACGGGAGGGGAGGTATCTTACCATTTCTCTCACAAAAGTTAGGGGTGCAGGTAAAAACGTGGGGGGAGTAAGCCCCCCTCCCGACGCGCCGCGGCTGTCAACAGCTAAAGGGATATCTTGTCGAAAAGTTATAAAAATGGAACTCCCCTTTTAAGGAGACCTCGTCAACATTTTTTTTATTGTGCACGAGTTACGACACAAAACTGAAAGTTGTTCATTATAAAATTTTCCGTACCTAGGTTCTTGTTACGCCAAGGAAACTTTTTATTCTTGCTGGTAAATAGCTTATTTTTTACCATTTAGTCGCGATTAGGATACAATGGAGCAACAGCAAAGGCATACACGCAACTACCATGAAGTTTTTGGGGGGCTTCAACTCCACCCTATATTATAGTCCAGACTTAAATATATACGTCTTCTCTCTATACGCTTTTGGGGGTAATAAAACGATTGGGGACGTTTAGCCCCCCAGCCCCCAACCTAGAGACAAAGGTGATTTTGTCAAAAATGTATACCTAGTACAAAATTTTATTTAATCCCATTTTATAACCAAAGCTTAAGTTTATTTTAAACATGTTAAAACTCCAGGTATAGACACTTATAGACAGGTTTATCAATTTGTGCGCCCCTACGCCCTATGTTTTAGGCGCCCCCTCTACATACCATTCATACCAAACTCAGCATTCATCTTGGTGTAGGGTCGCCTGTCCTTTTCGGGGCCCCTACGCACGTGCCTAGAGTGCCTAATGGATAAACCGGCCCTGGGTATAGAAATTCGTTTCATCACCACTAATATTTATCAGATACATTTCTTGTTACCTGTTTGTCATTTTCATCAAGCAGAACTTTTTTTATTTTCTTTTGAGTAGTAACACTAGTAACATATACCTATAATTAGACAGAATTATTTCCGCGTGTCAGCATGTTTCTTGCATATTCCATACGGAAATAAAACCATACAAAGTATCAACATATTTAAACATATTAATTTTGCAAATTATTATTCTTTTCGCTGCTTAAAGACATAAGACAAGATATCGGAATATCGCGTGGAATTAAAGTAAACGCTCCCATAAATCTCGTATAATTGCGTGTTTCACTGAAACAAACCCCGTTAAGATGTGGCAACATAGCGCACACCTTCCCTTAACTTCATATCTCCATCTTTTGCTACACTATAGCTGTTTCTTTCTCACACATGTTCAGCGCCCTGAAAATCCAAGACCCCCTAAAATTTTGCGGCTTGTAAACCGTTTTCAGGCGATTTAGCGCTTTGCGTGAGCGTTTGCGTGAGGTGGCAAAAAGTCCCTAATATTCCATATTTTTTCGTTAAAGTTATAAATAAATACCTTTTTTCGCATCGCTGCAGGAAAAATTTTGAAAAGTTCATATATTAAATGCCTTGCCTTGAAAAAACAGTTGAACGGACTCTCTTTATATCGAAATTAAAATATGACCTGTCAAAATGTCATGAAAATACCAGTTTTTGTTGCAATATTGGAAGGTTTCTGGACCGATTTCGGCTTGGAACATACATGGCAAAGGTAAAACGGACTTTATATTTTTAATTACGGTATATTTCATTGGACGATTTGAGCATTAAATACCGATTTTAGTCATTTTGCTGAGGCCCTGCAAATGCATTTCAAAATGCATTTCATACGGAGAAATGTATTAAAATATGAAGTGTCAAAATGTCGCAAAAATGCCAGTTTTTCTTGCGAAAATTTTAGGGTTTCTGGGCAGTTTTGGGCTTGAAAAATACCGGCCAATCCCTCTAAAGACCTTCCAGTGTCGATTCCGGAACATATAATTTGAAGAAGTACGCATTAAATACTATATTTAACGATTTTTCGATGACGCCGCAAGGCATTATAGAATGGTATTATTCCATTAGGTAATATACGGGGTAAATCACAATGACTGATGATTTAAATTTTGCTTAGATTTGTTATTAATTGAGAACGGCTTATTCGATTGAAAAGAGTGATGTGGCAATCGAAAGGGGAGGAAGTAAGCTATTTTCTTATTTGAAAATAATTTCGACATTTCGTTGGCATGACGACGAAAAATTTGCTATTTCCGATATTTATTGAGTTGGAGAGTTTAAATTTGATATATGGGAAAAATTCGGTTAATCATTCAAAATTAGATGTGTAAATTTTGATTCGCATGGTTTCTATAGCAACGATTAAGGATAAAGTTGACAATTTCTAACTCACGCACGGCTGATCTGATTGAAACGAGTGAGGTGGCAATCGAAAGGGAACGAAGTAAGTTACTTTTTTCTGTGAAAATAATTCTGACATTTCGTTGCCATGACGACGAACAGTTTGCTATTTCCATTATTTATTGAGTTGGAGAGTTGAAATTTGATATCTGGGTAGAATTCGGTCAATGATTCAAAAATATTTTTATAAATTTTGATTCCGATGATTACCATAGCAACGATTAAGTACAAAGTTGATCATTTTTAACTCGCGAACGGCTTATCTGATTGAAACGAGTAAAGTGACGATCGAAATGTTAGAAAGTACACTACTTTTTTATGTGAAAATAATTTTGATCTTTCGTTGCCGTGACGATGAACAATTTGCCATTTTCGTTATTTATTGAGTTGGAAAGTTGAAAACTGATATCTGGGAAGAATTCGGTCAATCATTCAAAAATATATCTGGAAAAATCGATTCCCATGGTTGGCATAGCAACGATTAAGGATAAAGTTGACAATTTATAACTCGCGGACGCCTTCTGCGATTGGAACGAGTGAGGTGGCTATCGAAAGGGATAGAAGTAAACTACTTTTTTATTTGAAAGCAATTTCGAATTTTGGTAGTCATGACGACGATCAATTTGATTTCTCCGTTATTTATTGAGTTGCAGAGTAGAAATTTCGCATGTAAGTAGAATTCGGTCAATCATTGAAAAATATTTTTGCAATTTTCAATTTTAATGATTGCCATAGCAACGATTAGGGGTAAAGTTAACAACTTACAACTCGCGAACGGCTTCTTAGATTGATAGAAGCGACGTTCATAATATGTATGCACAATTCTTTTTCATTGAGACATCAGTGGCGTAACCGAAGGGCTCGCCACCAATTTTCGTCCAGCTCGACCATTTCAGGAAGATGATGTTATCAAATGTATGGTTCCAAGCTGATCGAAAGATGACAAGCTTAATTTAGTAGGGTTTCAGAGAAATCGTATACATTGTATTTATATGTAATAGGTGTTTGTATGTATGTAGAGATACGGTTACGAAGGGCGCTCTATTCTGCATCATCAGTCCGTAGGAGTGTGATATCTTCCTTAATACATGGCATAGAAACACGAATCTTTCAGGGCATGACGATGATGATATTACCTACCTTACATAGCCCCCTCGGGGGGCGATTAGGCGCTCTACGCATGCTAGATATAGAGCGCCTTTCAGGCCGCTCTATATACTGCCCCCTTGGTCAGAAAAATGTACGTTCGTTGTCAGATTCTGTTTTTCGACAATCTCAATTTTGTTTCTCCGAGATGGTTGCCAGTGAAACGCTCAAATTTTCTGCGTTAATAGAGGGATAGTGCATCTAGCTTCGATAAAAAATTCAGTTATACAGGGTGTTTCGTTTCGGAGGTATTAAACGTCAAAGTCGAAATTTCCGCGATTTCGTATGATACACGATACAGGTCGCAAAACTTCATTAAATCGATTTAAATTTTCGGAGGTTGTAGAGGACCGGGTCTTCCGAACCCTATTGAAATTGGTGGTATTCGGAAAATGGGAAGTAATTCTTTTGAATTTTTTTAGGTCGAAAAATGACACTTGCAGACCCATATTCAATTCTACATTGCTCGAAAACGAAGCGTCGGATAGAAAAACGGATTTGAACATAAAACTAAAGAATCTCAAATACTTTCTTTTTGCAATACATTTACCTATACCTAAAACGACTGGAAATTGGAAAAATTTGGGAAAAACTGAAAGTTACGATTGTTAATGCAAATCTTTGACGGTTTTGAACTTTTTTCGGGGTCAAAATGGATTCAAATCGAAATCCCATGTGCCTTATCGGAAAGAGCTCGCCAAAATACGTATTTTTCATATTTTTTGGTTCCTTCATTCTAAATAGGAAAGGAGCAATCGATAATTAAATTTCGATTTTGAACCATTTTTTTTTCATGACATCTCTACATTTGAATCGCTCTGTATCTTTTCCTATCTAATTTCTTCCAACTTTTTCAACGCTATCCCTTGGGGATATAATCAGGCTTTAAAATGAATCCCGAATGGGTTATCCAGGACCGGATTTAGGGGGTAAAAACTAATTTTTTTCTGTTTTTTTCCATCAAAATTCATCTTTAAAAGGCATTATTATATATTATTTCTCTTATTTAACGATTCTTTTTTGGTTTATTTTCATCCCTCATCATCTGAGAACACTTCTAACTAATTAAAATTCCATATTTTTTCTTTAAAGTTATAAATATATACCTTTTTTCGCATCGCTGCAGGAAAAATTTTAAAAAGTACATATTTTAAATGCCTTGCCTTGGAGAAACAAATGAAAAGGACTCTCTTTACATCGAAATTAAAATATGACCTGTCAAAATGTCATGAAAATATCAGTTTTTGTAGCGATATTGGAAGCTTCCTGAACCGATTTCGGCTTGAAATATATATGGCAAAGGTAAAACGGACTTTATATTGTTAATTACGGTACATTTCATTGGACGATTTAAGCATTAAATGCCAATTTTATTAATTTTGCTGAGGCCATGAAAATGCTTTTCAAAATCAGTTTTATATGGAGAAATGAATTAAAATATGAAGTGTCAAAATGTCGCAAAAATGCCAGTTTTTCTTGCGAGATTTTAGGGTTTCTGAACCGTTTCCGGCTTGAAAAATACAGGGCAAGGCCTCTATAGACCTTCCCGTGTAAATTCCGGAACATGTAATTTGAAGAATTACACATTAAATACCAATTTTAACAATTTTTGGATGACGCTACAAAGAATCATATAAAGGTTTTATTCCATTAGGTACTATACGGGGTATATCACAATGACGGGTCTGATTTAAATTTTGCTTGGATTTGTGATTAAGTGAGAACGGCATATTCTATTGAAAAGAGTGATGTGGCAATCGAAAGGGGAGGAAGTAAGCTATTTTCTTATTTGAGAATAATTTCGACATTTCGTTGGCATGACGACGAAAAATTTGCTATTTCCGATATTTATTGAGTTGGAGAGTTGAAATTTGATATATGGGAAGAATTCGGTCAATCATTCAAAATTATATATGTAAAATTTTTAGTCGCGTGGTTTCTATAGCAACGATTAAGGATAAAGTTGACAATTTCTAACTCACGCACGGCTGATCTGATTGAAACGAGTGAGGTGGCAATCGATTGGCAAGGAAGTAATCTACTTTTTATGTGAAAATAATTTTGACATTTCGTTGCCATGACGACGAACAGTTTGCTATTTACATTATTTCTTGAGTTGGAGAGTTGAAATTTGATATCTGGGTAGAATTCCGTCTATCATTCAAAAATATTTTTATAAATTTTGATTCTGATGATTACCATAGCAACGATTGAGTATAAAGTTGATCATTTTTAACTCGCGAACGGCTTATCTGATTGAAACGAGTAAAGTGACGATCGAAATGTTAGAAAGTACACTACTTTTTTATGTGAAAATAATTTTGACATTTCGTTGCCGTGACGATGAACAATTTGCTATTTTCGTTATTTATTGAGTTAGAAAGTTGAAAACTGATATCTGGGAAGAATTCGATCAATCATTCAAAAATATATCTGGAAAAATCGATTCCCATGGTTGGCATAGCAACGATTAAGGATAAAGTTGACAATTTATAACTCGCGGACGCCTTCTGCGATTGGAACGAGTGAGGTGGCTATCGAAAGGGATGGAAGTAAACTACTTTTTAATTTGAAAATAATTTCGATTTTTGGTAGTCATGACGACGATCAATTTGATTTCTCCGTTATTTATCGAGTTGCAGAGTAGAAATTTCGCATCTAAGTAGAATTCGGTCAATGACGAAAAAATATTTTTGCAATTTTCAATTTTGATGATTGCCATAGCAACGATTAGGGGTAAAGTTAACAACTTACAACCCGCGAACGGCTTCTTAGATTGAAAGAAGCGACGTTCATAATATGTATGCACAATTTTTTTTTCATTGAGACATCAGTGGCGTGCCCGAAGGGCTCGCCACGAATCTTCGTCCAGCTCGACCATTTCAGGAAGATGATGTTATCAAATGTATGGTTCCAAGCCGATCGAAAGATGATAAGCTTAATTTAGCAGGGTTTCAGCGAAATCGCATATATTGTATTTATATGTAATAGGTGTTTGTATGTATGTAGCAATACGGTTACGAAGGGCGCTCTATTCGGCATCATCAGTCCGTAGGAGTGTGATATCTTCCTTAATACATGGCCTAGAAACACGAAACTTTCAGGGCATGACAATGATGATATTGCCGACCTTATAGAGCCCCCTCGGGGGGCGATTAGGCGCTCTACGCATGCTAGTTATCCTATGACTCCTGTCAAGTGTCATCTTGTTCGATTAAATACTAAGGAAATGGCAGTCGGAAAGCGATCTCGTTGACACCCGGTATAGTGACCGGCAAAAAGTCGGTCACGTATGGAAAACTTTTTTATTATTGATTTCTCAGAAAATTTTATTCATGATGAAAGTTGGTGCATTAAGAAATAATAATGTTAACATCAAATTTTAGGTGGAGTATACAGGGTGCTCAAAAAATACAAAAATCTTAGTTTAGAAAAAGAAAAATCTGGGAATTTTAAAACATTTTCTACACAGAAAGTAAAGCTCCTACCAAGAGAAGAACAAAAGTCAAATAACATTTTTTCCAAGAGAGAACCTCTGTGGAGAAAATTGAGGACGAAACTTACAAAAATCCCCTTTTTTACAAAATTTAGCCTGAAATTCCCCTACAACGACATATTTGTGGTGAAAGTGTTATTTGACTTTTGTCCTTCTCTTCACAGGAGCTTTACTTTCTGTGTAGAATTTTTTTTGAAATTCCCAGATTTTTCTTTTTCCAAACTAAGATTTTTGTATTTTTTGAGCACCCTGTATACTCCACCTAAAATTTGAAGTTGTTAATAATTTTTCTTAATGCACCAACTTTCATCATGAATAAAATTCTCTGACAAATCAATAATAAAAAAGTTTTCCATATGTGGCCAACTTTTTGCCGGACACTGTATAAAAAAAATGGCCAGAATATAATTGTTTATACCTTTAAATGCAAGAATGTTTTCTTTCATGTTTTTTTTTGTTGTAACTTTGGCAACGTTGTAAGAACGCCTCGGACGAGCTCCGCTTTGTAAAACAATCGCTCTCTTCTCTTGCTGCCTCCGAAGCGTTCAAGTAAAATCGATGTATAAGTGAATAAATGGCCAGGTTTTAAAGAAAGATTGTTGTTTTAAACAGTTCACGGTATAAAAACACGAAAAGGAGAAGGGAGGTATGAACTGACATAAAAATTTAATTGGAAGACATACGCCTTAACAATAATGTATATTGTTTGTGATTTCTATAAGTTTTGTTGTTTTAAAATTTAGGTATGGGTGAGTGTCTATAAAGTGTTGCATCATTTTAAGCTATTTATGAAATGTTTATATTTGTGTTTCTTTTTGATAATAAAGTTACAGATCTTAACTTCATTAAGTTTGATTTTCCTTTTCATACTTATTCATGCTAGACGTTATATTTTAAAGTGGATTTAAAACTTATGAATTTATTTGGCATCAAACCTATTTGGTTTTGATTTCAAATAATTTTTTAAGTTTTATTTGCTACTTTAAAGTATTTAAAATAACCAAAAATATGAGGTTTTAAATAGCGCCTGCGCCACCTTTAGTTCTCAATCCCACCGTTCCCAAACGTCCAGACTAATTGTCGCTGTAATTTGACGTTTGATTGACATTTCATATGACCTTCGACTCGATCCGTGCTGCTGCGACAAATAACAACGCTAGTTGGTCTTCCTGTATTAGTATTCGTCTTAGATTAGAGAAGTATGTATTCGTTGGTTTCTAACCCGTTCTGTGGTGTAAGCGGCAGCAGGGGCCTGAAGGTTTAAATGGGCTATATATTGTAACAAGGGATTTTGCGGGGTAGAGGCCCATCACCAGGTAAGGTGAGGTAGCTATCATGTGGCTACCACTACAAAGTATGATAAAAAAGCACGTGATATGCTATCCATGGATACGGTTGGTTATTTTCGGACCAATAGAACAGCTTTGCTCAAGGAACAGATTTGTTTATTTAGACTGGTCCAACCTAGAGTTGATACAAAACAGTATTTTCCGGTAACAGGTACGTTACGTTCCAGTTCCAAGTTAATACCTGTTTCAAATACCTGTTATTTTTTACCTAGTACAGTAAAAAGTACAATTCAAAATACATTTCAAAAAAACATGAATTTAATTACATCAGAAAATATATATCATGCAACTAACGTAATTATTAGGTAATAAAATAAATTATTTATTGCTCTTAAATAATCAAACTAATTTATTTCATGCTCTTTTACGGCTATATACAGGGTTTGTCGAGAGGAACGCATCAAATTTTAGGAGTATATTTTACACGTAAATATAAGTCAACTAAACCCAAAAGCAGTAATCCGATTTTCATTTGGGGTCCGGAACGCTTTCCGGTCAACAGAATTAAGAATTTTTTCACATGTCATCAAAAAATAAGTATTTCCAATAGTATTTTTTGCAAAAAATTTGCGGAATATTCAGTACTTTTCTTAAAAAAATTATTGAAATTTGAAAAATTGCATAATAAAATGTCTGTTGTAGTTGTATGCGGTGTTACCAAAATTTTATACCAACACGAATCGCGCAGTCGCAGTAAAGATCTGAAAAAAAGATACTGATGAAACCTAAAACTGAGCAAACCTGTCCGAGAACGTATTTCACACCTCCATGGCCACAAGAAGAAATTATATTATTTATAACAACAGCTTTAATGCCAAAATTTCACAAAAACGAATTAAAACACCAAAAAAATAATAAATGTGGCAACACTGTGTTCCCATAATCCAAAACATCATCCAAAATTGATATTTACCTTCACAAATATGTTGCAAAACCATAAAATGGTTCTTAAAAATCATGTTTTTTTACTAGCAAAGTAATTTCTGAGTTAAAATATTGTGTTTTCCACATTAAAGGTAAGTAATATCAATATCAATAAAAAAAAATGTGTTAAAATTCCAAAATTAAAGGTGTCCGGATAGTGCTATGATACCTTCAGTTGTTTTCAAATTACAACGTTAATTTGTTTAATAAAAAAATGTCCAAAAACCCCCTTTCCAAGTACAACGGCATGATTATCATCTATACACCGACAAAAAAAAAATAAAATAAAGCATCGTTATCATATTATAAAACTTTGTAATTGGAAAAAAAATCTGGTTAAAACTTTTGAGTTTTTTCGACTTGTATTTGCGTGTAGAGTACACTCCTAGAATTTGGTGCGTTCCTCCCAACTCACCCTGTATAATATAAATAATAAAATAATTTAATCTGTACTTGATATAGGTATCTTGTGTGCAGGAACGCGGTTTCGGGGGAAAATATCGGAATTTGAACGGCGCGTACGTATATCAAATATCAAAATACTGAAAATACTCCAAACACCGCGGCAGATATCGGGACCGGCGGCTCCAAAGCGTATTTTACGTACATAATACTTAACACGTACTTCCTCTGCTGAACGGCCGACCCGTGACTCCGACCCGGTACTCCATCGAGGCCAAATATCGCGTTCGCGTACATGAGTATTTAAATACGCATCTAGTATTTTTGGTACTTGAGTATTTAAATAACCATATAGTATTTTTGGTAAAATCGACACCTGTTACCTGTAACTACCCCTTATGCGGTCATACCCGTTACAAAATACGTGTTCCTCAGAGGCGTACCGTGACTTTTGGTTTGGGGGGGGGGGGGCTTTGTAGGTCACTTTTGGTTTGGGGGGGGGGGGGGTTGGTAGACAAAACCCTTGTTTTTATATAAATTTGTATATACTACCGTGCTGTATAATGTTTATAATAACTACTATAAGAGATCAATGGGGGGGGGGGTTAACCCCAACACCCCCCCCCCCCCCACCCCCCAGCGGTACGCCTCTGGTGTTCCTAGTATTTTGTATCAACTCTAGTCCAACCTGGTCTCATAATGCTGGTTCAGTTGCGCAATTTTTTTGGGATCAATAATTATTTAAAATTGTTGGTTGGAACAAACCTATTATAGTTCATTACTACTTCAATAATTTGTATTCTTAAAACGTTTGGACTTATGGCTTTGTGTTTGTCAGAACAAGAGTGGCGCCTTCAAATTTGAGGCAGGTAATTAATAAATTTACCTAACATTTCTTATTATTTACTTTAACCTCTGTGAAAAAGGTGAGGTAATCGGCATTTCTCCAAAATAATTTTTATAATTTATCCAATCGATTTTGTGGTATTAAAATGTAATTTCTAAGTTTCTTGAATATGGGGAACTTTTGTTTTGACACTATCCATGACTTGTGCCCGAATAACAAATAAAATAATTTGAAATAAAATATCTGTCTTGTAAACCAAAAATAAGAAAAGTCTTTTAAAACTTCAGGAAAAAAATTTTATCTTTAATCTCTAAAGGTAATATTTTATATAGGCGTATTATGTAGTATACCCATTTCTGCTATTTTTGCGTTTTTTGGAAAAATTCTTTTATGGTCACATTCTACTGTCTTTCCTGGTTGCCAATATACGTGCGCACATAAAAAATTATGTTGTTTTTTTATTAATTTTAAAATTTTTTAACTTTTAGGTTAGCTTTTTCAATGAAACCCGTGGTACACATACTCGAAATTTAGAAAATATGTCAATGACCGTATCTCATAATATGTATCTATATCAATGAAAACTGAGCAAACCTGACCACCTTTTTGCTCAGTTTGGTGAGCAAAAAGGTGGTCAGGTTTGCTCATAATTTATTATGTGCGCACTTATATTTGCAATCAGGAAAGACAGTAGAATGTGACCATAAAAGAATTTTCCCTAAAAACGCAAAAATAGCTGAAAATCGTATACTACATAATTACCGAATTTTGTTATGACGTCTTTTTATAAATATTTCAAATATAATAGATTTTGTCAGTAAAGTTGTATATTATGTAAAAAATAAAAGGTACCTATATCAGTATACTATACATAAATCGGGTGTCCATATTGCTTTTAATACACTTGACTTGCTTAATGCATTTGTTAAAAGTTAGGGATTATAAATATTAATGAAGTTTATTTTGTTTTACTTTATTCTAAACTGAATTTAATAAAAATTTCAGCTATTCCCACAGCACGAAAGAAGAAGACATGGATGATCTGAGTGGTTAAACTCAAATGACCTGCATCTTTTTTTAATCTGTGGAATAATATCACTCCCACTGGGAGTGTTTCCTTTAAATTTGAGGTGAGTAAATAACACATTATCTAAAGTTGAATAAAAACATAAGTTTTATTATTAAAATCTAACCCCAGTATAAAGAGATAAGGTCATTGACATATTTTCTAAATTATTTTACCAAGATGTTTTTGCATGGATGTAGGTATTAACTAGATTTTGCAGAACAGATCATTCAACTTATAAATAATAAAGTTAATGTAGATTTCCCATTTAACATAAGAAAAATCACACTGAGAGGTGATCGATGACTAGCTTGGGTTTACGTACATATAGGTGGGATGCAAGGGTACTAAACTTAGATAGGAGTGCTCAATGCCATTTTAACCCAATGTTCGCAAATAGAACTGTCAATCATATGATTGTGTGACGTCACAACGTTACCTTCTTGCTTTGTTTACATATGCAAATACGGTAGTTTTGTGCTGTTTTGCTTGTTTTTAAACAGTTTTTTAAACTTTTGGAGAGTTTATCCTTATAGTTGTTACTAGTTCTGTTTTCTTCATCGTTTGATATTGTTGTTATAGTTATTAAGTCGTTATTTTTCATGTTATTCCACTTTTTGTGTTGTTGTTTTATTTAGTGTCGGAGACTTTTTTCATGGAGAAGGGTATCAAAGGGGACCAGGAATGGTTAAGAAACTGTGAAGAAAAATTTTGAGAAGGGAGAAAGTCTTGCCTTATAAACTGATTTGGGATTTTTGTAAACTGAGAACTATGATAATTAATTTTAGAAATATAAAAGCCGAACAAGCAAAAAGTCCATTAAAAGAAAATCAAGTGGTGCTTTCGATGTTAATATTAGAAGTAAAATGAGATAATTAAGCAAAATAGTTAATGAAAGCATTTAAATATGCAAAAATACAGACAAATCAGTATTTCTATTATTTCATTTTCACTTTTTTTTTATTTATTTATTAACGTACCACTTTACAAGTTGACAATACAAAATACATATTACAAGTAACATATACCTATTGTAAAATTGTCCTTTTGGCCAGATTCTTGAAATTACTATATGATACATCATTAAAGAAGTCCAATCTATCACAGTACCTACTTATTTACACTTGCTGATATTCTATTGACAGGATTATACAATAAATACCAAGTACGACAAAGGGGCAGGTGCAGAAGAGTTATACTACGAGTTTGACGAAGAGGAACATGAATTTGAAAGTGCTGTAAACATTCAGGACTATTTATGTGATTATTAAACGTCTTATACGCAAAACAAATGTCATAGTATTCTCTTCTGCGCTCAAGGGGAGCAAGTCCCAAGTATACCATAGTCTGATCGTCATTCAGATAAATTCCATTGACAGAGAGTTTAAAACGCGCGTATTTAATAAATTTTCGCTGTACGTTCTCTAGTCTGGCTATATGAACAGAGTAATATGGTGATCAGACTATGTTAGAAAATTCCAAAATAGATCTCACAAATGAAGTAAACAATACCTTAAGGGCATCTAAAGATGTAAAGTCTTTACTTATCCTTTTTATAAAACCTAACATTTTGTTCGCCCTGGCTATAATTATCTCAAAATGGTCACAGAAATTTAACTTAGTGTCTAGATATACACCTAGATCTTTAACAACATTCACTTCTTTGACACGTACATACATTATTTATAAAGTATCGGACAGGACCAATTTCACTTTTACGCCTACTAAATCGCATGAAGTTACATTTTCTAATATTCAAGGACATCTCATTAGTCAGACACCAGTCATAGACTGAATTGAGGTCATTCTGGAGGTCAGCCATATCCTGCATAGAATCAACCTGGGTAAACACCATGTCGTCAGCAAAAAGCAGGGAATGAGAGGACAGCTGTGAACACAGGTCATTAATGAACAAAGTAAATAGAAGGGGCCCTAGATGGGATCCCTGTGGAACTCCAGAAGTTGTAAGAAATGGGGTTGATAGATGTCCATCAATCCTAACCTGCTGAATTCTCTCAGACAGATATGATTTCATCCAAGACAAAAGTGGACCTGAGAAACCATATCGAGCAAGCAAAGCTTTACTAAAATCAGTACAAATCACATGAGTCTCTTTTCCAATTTGAAAAGAATTGGTGATAAAGTTTACGAAAAGAAACAAGTTGGTATCGACAGACCTACCAGGAGTAAAACCATGCTGCTGACTTACAATTACTTGCTTAAACAGATCAGACAAGCTTACTCTCTATACATGATTCAAACAGTTTCGGGATAGCAGAGAGAAGACTGATGGGGCTGTAGTTAGAGACATCGTTTTTGTTGCCGGATTTGTGTATCGGACTTACATCCCAAACAGCACACGATATCCAATGGACGTCCATTTTAAAGCCATTAGAGGGTCAGGACGTCCATGGACCACTTACGGAAGTCATATGGATATCCATTTATGTAATGCCCATGGACATGTACATTTGTACGTCCATTGGTAATCCATAATATCCATGGTCCTGTAACGGAGGCCATATGGATATCCATTTATGTAATGACAATGGACATGTAAATTTGTACGTCCATTGGTAATCCAGAATATCCATGGTCCTGTAACGGAAGTCATATGTATATACCTTTATGTAATTCCAATGGACATATAAATTTGTACGTCCATTGGTAATCCAGAATATCCATGGTCCTATAACGGAGGTCATATGGATATACATTTATGTAATTTCAATGGACATGTAAATTTGTACGTCCATTGGTAATCCAGAATATCCATGGTCCTTTAACGGAGGTCATATGGATATCCATTTATTCTAGTGGTTATGGATGTACAATTTTGGACATGTTTTGTACTTCGATATAGCGCCCTCACTCAGAAAATTGGTAAACTAAACAATTGAACCAGTTATTAGAAGAGGGCGACGTGTTCCATTTATCTTATCGTTGTTTTCCGAAGTGAAATAACTTCAAATACATTGTTACATATTCATAAATTATTACCATAAGGAATATAAGTCTCCCAGGAATGCTGCTTATATATAAAAAAGGTAAGTAATATGGATTACGCAGGTACATACAAGGTAATTGAGCAATTAATAATAAAATTTAAGTGATATTGTGTAAAAGTAGGGAAAGTGAAAGTATGTATAAAAAAGGTAAGTAATATCAACAGGATAGTATAGTAAATGGATTACGCAGGAACCTACAAGGTAATTTAGCAATTTAGCAACTTAATAAAATTTAGTAAAAGTTTTGTATATTCCAACGGACATCCTATGGATGTTGTGCTAGAGGATATTCATTGGACGTTCCTAAATTGACATCCTGCTTATGTCATAATTTGTGACATTTGTATTATCAGTTGGACTTCTATTGGACCAAACATGGACCAAATTTGGACATCCTTTGGACGTGTTGTTGACAATTTTCGGACTTCCATAGGATGTACCTAAGATGTCAGTGTGCTGTTTGGGATATGAGATCTTCCAAAAGTCTGGAAATAAACCAGAGGTAAGGGACTGATGAAAAATAAGAGTTAATGGAAGATATAAGGTATGTGAACACAGTTTTAACACCCTATTAGGAATTCCGTCAGGACCTGCAGATTTGTTAATGTCCACATTGGACAGTGATGCATGCAACTCAAGGGCACTCAAGGTTATGTTATTAACTAAGTCAGGTTCCTACTCAATGTGACAATATGGGTAGGTGATAGGGGTAATTGAGGGATTGAAGACAGAGGAAAAGTGTTTAGCAAATAAGTTTGCTATATCGACCCCATTATCGGCATTATCATTACCAAGAGACATTTTCTTTGGAACAGATCCTTCGTCAGAGTGAGCTTTTACAACGTTCCAGAAAGATTTGGGATTAGTACTAATATTACTTTCAGTATTACTAATATAACAGTCGTAACATTCTTTGGTTAAATTTTTACACTGATTACGTATTATGCTAAAGTTGTAATCTATTAATGAATTAGTCAGCTTGTACCTTTTGTGAGCTATTTTCTTTTTAAATATAAGATTTTTGAGGTTTTGCGAAAACCAAATTGGAAAATTATCGCCAGCTGCGTTCCGCTTAATGGGCACAAACATATCAAAACAGTCAAAGACTACTGAGTAAAGATTTCCTATAGTTATATCTAAGTTTCCATTTAAAACTGAATTTCAGTTAACAGAAAGAAAATGGTTATTGATCAAATCATAATTGGCATTTTTAAAGTCATAGTAATAAGAAACTAGAGGTCCCAGGAAAGTTTCATTAAAATCTAAAAATATTTGTAACGGTGGGTGATAAGAATCACAGCTCACCACACCCTCACACTTCTCAACTGATCGCGGCACAAAGTTAGAAAAACATAAATCCAGAATGGAATTGTGATCGTTAGGATGGCTATTGAATTGTGAGAGGTTCAGGTGAGTAGTGGTATCACATAACATAATTTCTATTGGAGACCTTACATTACCAGGCACTAATCCTACAAAGTCATCAACGGTTTTCCACGTAATTTGAGAGGCATTGTAGTCTCCAACAACAATAACTCTTTCAAACATTTCACAGGCACTAGCAACACTTTTGAGGTGAGATTCATAATATGACTCGCCCATAGCTGGCGGAATGTAAACACAACCAATACATACGACTGTGCTGCCAAATGACACTGACACCCATATCTCCTCAACAGCAGAATTTCCTATAGATAGACTATGTGATTCATAAATATTACTAACAGCCAAGAGAACACCTCATCCTCGGGTTTTTGAGCTATTTTCTACAGATTGGTCAGTACGATGTACCAGGTAACGAGAATCCAAAAATTCTGAACTATTTATATCGCAGTCTAACCAGGTTTCCGTATGGGCAATTATTGGATATGATTCAGATAATACGGCACAATAAATATCTTTCAGTTTTGTTTTAAGGCCTCTGACGTTTTGATAAAAAATGGAAACATGATCTAACGGGGTTGATCCCCCTCGACCTCGCTCTGAAAATTTCCAAGAGAAGGGTTCCTTTGCCGTCGCTGACGAAACTCCTTGATTGCTGTGCCTTCCGGCCAGAGATTAGGGTCGAGAAGGCCTTTTAACAGAGATTCCTTAACCCCTATCTTAAAGGATACGACATCGTCATTCTTATCCAGCACAAAGCATTTCACATCCGGTATAAGCAGTTGGTCTACCAAGTATTCAGTTACCTGTTCAGGTGTTGTGCTCGGATGACATCGTCCCACGTACAGCCATTGACGTCTTTCGCCAGCAGTAAACTGGTTTCGCTCAGTTCCAGTTCCGATTATGACCTGAGGTCCGTTAAAGCGCGTCAAGGTCCCAGTTAATCTATCTCGGCTACACTGAGAGCTGCTGGGATGCATCGTTGCATTCTGGTTCTGATCTCTGTCATGAAAATGATCAGCAGTGGCACTCTGTAAGAAAAATAGCGATAGCGACCGGTGTCTCTTCGAAACATACCGAACGGTGATACATAGTAAGAATTTGCAAAGAGACGCCGGTCGCTATCGCTATTTTTCTTACAGAGTGCCACTGCTGGCCTTTTAGGGATTGTCAAAGGTTTTTCATGAACAGTATCTTTTTTTTTGACTGGCTGGTAAACTTGATGGGTATATCGTGGTCCTTTTTGCTTGAGAGGCTGACTGGTTGGAAGTCACCAGGTTCTTCAGAAGTTTTAGTTCATTTTCCAAGGTAAGAACTTTATGATTCAATGCACTATTCTGACGCTCCAGCTCAGTGATTCTCCTATCATTGGCTGCATTCATGGATGCAATATTTGAAGCACAATCAGAGGACTCCTCAGTAGTTCCTTTATTTTTATGCAGCATACTGATAAGGTCCTTCATTTCGGTCCTCACGTCATCTTGGTTAGCCGAAACAGTGGACAGAGAGTCCCCAAGATCGGCAATTTTATCCCGCATGGAAGTTAAAACACCATGATCCAGTGCAAGATTTGCTATCTTGCCACTCAGGTCACTGAAATTGTCCTGCACAGAGGTCGCAAGGCTATCAAGTCTCTGGGACATCCTAGATGACAGCTTGCTGTAAACACCTTTAAAGGATCAGACACCAAAGACTTCAGACTAGCTGCTTCACTACTATGCGTTCTTACAGACACTATGCAGTTGTTACAAGCATAAAGCATTATTCGGGACTTCATCTGGGTCACTTGAGCTTCTGAGGTACTGAATTTTGAACACGCCAAGCAGTTGACGCTATTACAGAAGTCACAGACTATCTTATATTTGAGTTCCTTCTCTGTCAACACGGTGTCACATTTTGAACATGACATGCTGAGTCGATCAGCTGAAACAGGGTATAGGTAGAGACGAAACTCGGCCGATGTAGTGAATTACACAGGTGACACGCACTATAGATTTCTTATCGGATTTCAGGAATTTAAAGTGATTTTGATCTTTTTTGCTGTTCCTTATCACTGAATAGCAAGAAATAAATTGATTCCAAATAGCAGGATCTTCGAAAACAAAAGAGCAATCTGCTGAAAGAAGATAAAGCAGCAGTGGCACTCTGTAAGAAAAATAACGTTAGCGACCGGTGTCTCTTTGCAAATTCTTACTATGTATCACCGTTCGGTATGTTTCGAAGAGACCCCGGTCGCTATCGCTATTTTTCTTACAGAGTGCCACTGCAGATTACAACCGTGGTTCAACCACTGTGGCACTCGAATCCCTATTTAAAACTGGGCAAAATTTCAAAAATTTCTATGGAAAATGAGACTTTTAAAGCACAAAACTTGGTACAGCAAACCACGCGCGTGCAGCCGAACGACGTAATAATCCCACTTCAATAGTCATACTCATAACGTAAGCTACTTTAGAATTTTACATAGATCTTTATATCTTCCCTTATGGATTCCTATTGTTAGTTGTCCATTTTAGATACACTAAAATTGTATCAAATTTTCAACTAAATTATCATTAAGTTTTCGACGAGGCTGTAAGGGCAAATCCAAACAACAAAAAAACAACATTTGTAAACAATTAATTTTAATTAAAAAAATATAGTCAAAATCTTGTTTATTTAGCATTATTTAGCATAATGTTTATTTAGCATTTCACCATCCAGCTCCTAAAGCTGGCGAAAAATATCAATCCGATGTTAAAAAATCTCATGTCTGTGAAGTTGGCCCCCCAAATGTAAAATTTATTAAAAATTAATGGAGTTCTGGGTTTCCTATGGAGAGTTCTAGAGTTCTTTTCACTTTTTATTAATAGTTCCGTTAAAATAAAAGTAAAAACACTGTTTTCAAAAATTTCACGCAGCCCCCCATTGTTGCAAAAACAAAAGTTTGGCCACAGTGCTTAATAGTTCTAAAGGAGTTCTACAGTTCTTTGTGATTTTCGAGGCCAGAACTGTTACCCAAAAAATTCTAATACATGTTTTGTGCCTTTTGGGAAGGAAAAAATTCAACTACAAAATGTCATCTTCTTTATGCAGAACTGTAGAACTATTGCAGAACTAACGGGAACTCATGAGTTTTAAACCGGAACTCTTCGTAAAAAAAATTTCATGGGGGGCCAACTTCACACTTTTTAACTGTCTATAATTTAAGTTGTAAACAAAAAAATACCATTCTAATTCTACAGAACTATAGAACTATTGCAGCACTAACGGGAACTCATGAGTTTTAAAACAGAACTCTTCTTAAAAAAATTTTCATGGGGGGCCAACTTCACACTTTTTTAACTGTCAATAATTTAAGTTGTAAACAAAAAAATACCATTCTAATTCTACAGAACTATAGAACTATTGCAGCACTAACGGGAACTCATGAGTTTTAAACCAGAACTCTTCTTAAAAAAAATTTCATGGGGGCCAACTTCACACTTTTTTAACGCTCAATAATTTAAGTTGTAAACAAAAAAATGCCATTCTAATTCTATAGAACTGTAGAACTATTGCAGCACTAACGGGAACTCATGAGTTTTAAACCAGAACTCTTCTTAAAACAATTTTCATGGGGGGCCAACTTCACACTTTTTTAACGCTCAATAATTTATGTTGTAAACAAAAAAATGCCATTCTAATTCTATAGAACTGTAGAACTATTGCAGCACTAACGGGAACTCATGAGTTTTAAACCAGAACTCTTCTTTAAAAAATTTTCATGGGGGGCCAACTTCACACTTTTTTAACTGTCAATAATTTAAGTTGTAAACAAAAAAATACCATTCTAATTCTACAGAACTATAGAACTATTGCAGCACTAACGGGAACTCATGAGTTTTAAACCAGAACTCTTCTTAAAAAAATTTTCATGGGGGGCCAACTTCACACTTTTTTAACGCTCAATAATTTAAGTTGTAAACAAAAAAATGCCATTCTAATTCTATAGAACTGTAGAACTATTGCAGCACTAACCGGAACTCATGAGTTTTAAACCAGAACTCTTCTTAAAAAATTTTTCATGGGGGGCCAACTTCACACTTTTTTAACTGTCAATAATTTAAGTTGTAAACAAAAAAATACCATTCTAATTCTACAGAACTATAGAACTATTGCAGCACTAACGGGAACTCATGAGTTTTAAACCAGATCTCTTCTTAAAAAAATTTTCATGGGGGGCCAACTTCACACTTTTTTAACTGTCAATAATTTAAGTTGTAAACAAAAAAATACCATTCTAATTCTACAGAACTATAGAACTATTGCAGCACTAACGGGAACTCATGAGTTTTAAACCAGAACTCTTCTTAAAAAAATTTTCATGGGGGGCCAACTTCACACTTTTTAACTGTCAATAATTTAAGTTGTAAACAAAAAAATACCATTCTAATTCTACAGAACTATAGAACTATTGCAGCACTAACGGGAACTCATGAGTTTTAAACCAGAACTCTTCTTAAAAAAATTTTCATGCGGGGCCAACTTCACACTTTTTTAACGCTCAATAATTTAAGTTGTAAACAAAAAAATGCCATTCTAATTCTATAGAACTGTAGAACTATTGCAGCACTAACGGGAACTCATGAGTTTTAAACCAGAACTCTTCTTAAAAAAAATTTCATGGGGGGCCAACTTCACACTTTTTTAACGGTCAATAATTTAAGTTGTAAACAAAAAAATGCCATTCTAATTCTACAGAACTGTAGAACAATTGCAGCACTAACGGGAACTCATGAGTTTTAAACCAGAACTCTTCTCAAAAAAAGTTTCATGGGGGGCCAACTTCACACTTTTTTAACTGTCAATAATTTAAGTTGTAAACAAAAAAATACCATTCTAATTCTACAGAACTATAGAACTATTGCAGCACTAACGGGAACTCATGAGTTTTAAACCAGAACTCTTTTTAAAAAAAAATTCATGGGGGCCAACTTCACACTTTTTTAACTGTCAATAATTTAAGTTGTAAACAGAAAATACCATTCTAATTCTACAGCACTGTAGAACTATTGCAGCACTAACGGAAACTCATGAGTTTTAAACCAAAACTCTTGTTAAAAAAATTTTCATTGGGGCCAACTTTACACTTTTTTAACGATCAAGAATTTAAGTTGTAAACAAAACAATATCATTCCAATTCTACAGAACTGTAGAACTATTGCAGCACTAACGGGAACTCATGAGTTTTAAACCAGAACTCTTCTTAAAAAATATTTCATGAGGGGCCAACTTCACACTTTTTTAACAATCAAAAATTTAAGTTGTAAACAAGAGTTCTGGTTTAAAACTCATGGGTTCCCCTTAGTGCTGCAATAGTTGTACAGTCCTGTAGAATTAGAATGGTATTTTTTTGTTTACAACTTAAATTTTTGATAGTTAAAAAGTGTGAAGTTGGCCCCCGCATGACAATTTTTTTAAGAAGAGTTCTGGTTTAAAACTCATGAGTTCCCGTTAGTGCTGCAATAGTTCTACAGTTCTGTAGAATTAGAATGGTATTTTTTTGTTTACAACTCAAATTATTGACAGTTAAAAAGTGTGAAGTTGGCCCCCCATGAAAATTTTTTTAAGAAGAGTTCTGATTTAAAACTCATGAGTTCCCGTTAGTGCTGCAATAGTTCTACAGTTCTGTAGGATTAGAATGGAATTTTTTTGTTTACAACTTAAATTATTGACAGTTAAAAAGTGTGAAGTTGGCCCCCCATGAAACTTTTTTTGAGAAGAGTTCTGGTTTAAAACTCATGAGTTCCCGTTAGTGCTGCAATAGTTCTACAGTTCTGTAGAATTAGAATGGCATTTTTTTGTTTACAACTTAAATTATTGACCGTTAAAAAAGTGTGAAGTTGGCACCCCATGAAAATTTTTTAAAGAAGAGTTCTGGTTTAAAACTCATGAGTTCCCGTTAGTGCTGCAATAGTTCTATAGTTCTGTAGAATTAGAATGGTATTTTTTTGTTTACAACTTAAATTATTGACAGTTAAAAAGTGTGAAGTTGGCCCCCCATGAAATTTTTTTTAAGAATAGTTCTGGTTTAAAACTCATGAGTTCCCGTTAGTGCTGCAATAGTTCTACAGTTCTGTAGAATTAGAATGGTATTTTTTTGTTTACAACTTAAATTATTGACAGTTAAAAAAGTGTGAAGTTGGCCCCCCATGAAATTTTTTTTAAGAAGAGTTCTGGTTTAAAACTCATGAGTTCCCGTTAGTTCTGCAATAGTTCTACAGTTCTGCATAAAGAAGATGACATTTTGTAGTTGAATTTTTTCCTTCCCAAAAAGCACAAAACATGTATTAGAATTTTTTGGGTAAGAGTTCTGGCCTCGAAAATCACAAAGAACTGTAGAACTCCTTTAGAACTATTAAGCACTGTGCCCAAACTTTTGTTTTTGCAACAATGGGGGGCTGCGTGAAATTTTTGAAAACAGTGTTTTTACTTTTATTTTAACGGAACTATTAATAAAAAGTGAAAAGAACTCTAGAACTCTTCATAGGAAACCCAGAACTCCATTAATTTTTAATAAATTTTACATTTGGGGGGCCAACTTCACAGACATAAAATCTCGCCTAAAAATGTCGATATATCGAACAAAAAATATCATTTATTTGATATATTCATATTATTTCAGCATCCCTACTTTCTGCTGACGTTCTGTTTAGGCTTTTGAATGGTATCATCTGTTGCCTCCATTTACTTAACTTGTTTCCTTTAATTTAGTACATAAAACAAGAAATAGCACTATGTTTATCACTCCACTAACTAATTATGGCTTTCATAGCCCCATGTCGCGCTTGGTTCGCTGGTTTAATGTATTAACTTGGATCCCTTTGGTGGGACTTTGATGGGGTTTAAAAGAAAGTTATCTAGGCAAACATTTGTGGCCAATTTGATTGTTTAATGGTATATTTGGTTCTGTATTACAGATATGTATATTTTTGTATCTTTAGTATTATTAATTCATGCCCTGCATTTTCTATATACTTGTATATTGTAAAATGGATTTTCCGTTGAAATAAATAAATTAAATTAAATAAAAGTCCTGATTGTTTTCAATATAATTCTGTCTACTGCATCCAACTAATTATTTCATCCATCCATCCTAGAAAGTTTTAACCATTTCTCCGTTCCTTGTTCAAAGTTCTTTGCTTTGCTGATAAGTAGGGTTGCCACCTATCCTTTTCTGGAAAGGACAGTCCTTTTTTAAGGAGTTTTGTCCTTACAGCTTTTTTTAGCTTAAAATGTCCTTTTCAATGCCCAAACTGATATTCAGACGACCTTGCTAGCGCATTTTTGCAGTTGGAATAATTTCTAAAATTAAAAGTCGATTTTAAATGTTTACGTGATATTCCGAGAATGCCGAGTGCATTATTCGTCGTTCGCGTCGATGAACGTTGCGTGCTTGTCGCCTGAAGTCCATCAACCCCATCATTAAAAAGAAGACAGAAGAGAACAAAACAAACATAACCACAACCACAACCCATAATCTAAGAGCGATTTTTTCTATTTTTGAGATCATGATCGTGGGCGAGATGAAAGAAACAGATGCAGTGACGCGCCCAAATAAGGAGGGGCTGGGGGGCTGCAGCCAGTTGAACTTTTGATTTTACCATTTTAAGGAGACGTGTAACGAATTATCATACGATAAAGAATGACAAAAAATGTTATAAGCTGCAAAATCAAATGAAAAATATAGATTTAAGTTTGAAAAATAAATATTTATTAAAAAAATATATATGTACCTACCTATATTATTTTCCCCAAAAGCAAACCCAAAAATACAGTTTTTGATAAAATGGCGAAAGCGAATTTTCCCGCCTTTTCCAATGTCCTTTTGCCCAATTCTCAAAAGGTGGCAACCCTAACTGATAAGGGCAATAGTTAGTAAAATATTTAACTATTTTGTGGATTATCTTGGTAGGCATACCAGCAAAACTGTTGCTGTCATAAACGGCACGGTAGTCCTAAAAAATAAATTGATGGATAAATAATGGTCATCCAAAGAAAAGATACAGGCTTTATTACCTTTTTTACAAACTGAGAAAGCTTCCTGTCTATAATACCAAGCCTTAAATGTCTCTGTACATCATACCAAATTATGTATGTAAAACTAAATTATTAGTTTAATAGCTACAATATCAATATACATTCCAAATGTCTCAAACTTTATCAAAAAACAGGCGAAGATACACAAGCAGCCTATTCAAAAAAATGTAAACAAAGCAAAAAGGTAACGTCGTGACGTCACAGGACATAACCTCATTTGGCTGACCGATTGAGCTGATTGAGCACTCCTATCTAAGTTTAGTACCCTTGGGTGGGATGCATCCCTTTACAGCAAATTGTGGTTTAAATCTCAGCTTCTAACCTTAAATTATCAGCAAAGTAAAAGAACCAATAAATTGTTTTTGTTTACTATTTTTATATGCCAAATGCAATATCTCATTTTTGATTAAGATTAGGGAATTTTTTTAAATTTAAATTTAAACGGCCAGATTCTCCAATGCTAGACCGGTCTAAGTTGACAACCAGTTTTAAACTGACAAGTGCAATAATAAGACAACTAAGTTTTATAATAGGTATGTAGGTACTTTCCACAATAACAGAACTAAGTTCATTTTGGCAGCACGTTCCAAGAAAAAAATTGTGGGGAAACCAAGCAAATCACTGAAATATAAGATTAAGTTATGTTTTTAACGACAACTTAGGAACAATGACAGGACAAAAAGCTGTCAAAACCTACCTGATCAACTAGAAGATTTTAATTTAAACCAGTACTAAAGGTGGGTTTATGCAGACCACTTTAAATTAAAATTTAATTTTGCTCTAAAAAATTTTTATTGAAAGTTAAAATTAAAGTAAAATTAAATTAATTAAAGTTGTGGCTCTTATGCCTTCATGTGTATTTAACTCGTACTAAATTAAAAATACAGTCAAATTAGGGTTAAATTAAATTTAAAGTGGTCTACATAAACCCACCTTTAATCTTAAACCTTTTTAGTGAATCTGAACAAACATGTTTAATAAAACATGTTAATAGTTTATTCGCTTTTGCTTTATTCTAAAGTAAATTCAATAAAAATTTCAGCTGTTCATGCAGTGCGAAGAAATAACACATGGATCATCTTAGATGCTGAACTAATGCGACAACTCACAAGACTTGTAGGTATCCTTTTTAATTTTATGGAACTCTCATTGTGGATCTATTATTTTGATTTTCTAAATATCTGCTGCTTACGTATTGACTGAATGTCAGGTGCTGCTGAAATATCTTGTGTCATTGAAAGGAAAAGGAATTTTTTTTTGTAAGTTCCTTTCTTCTCCCTTCTTTTAAAAATGTATATTATTTAACAAGAAGCACCAATAAAAAACTACACATTTTTGTACTACAATAGCTAGAAGACAGAAGAATTATTATGGACATAATTAAATTTAGATACTTTATTATTGATATAAAAATATTTAATATTAATTAATAATATAAGTATTGTTTACTTTCAATAGATTTATTGGCATTGCTTATAATAGGAAGTATTGAAAGACGAAGTGCCGGGAAAGCTGTTGTATTTGATTGACTGGTCGAACAGATTATTTTACCTATATGACACAAAAATATTGGTAATTATTCGGATTACCGGAAACCGCGAATTTTTTCATGAAATTTTGCACAGACCCTAATTTTGGGTCGTAGAACACGAATCCGAAGTCAGCTTTTGGCGGTCTCGTATGGTTTTTCAAAAAAAAAAAAAATTTATAAAACTTTTAGGTTAACTTTTAGGTTACCTTTTTTATAGATTCCTTTAAGTTTCGACACTTTCACTTAAACATATCTGTAAACTTGTAATTTTTATTTTATTTCGTCACACAAAACACCACATTTAGGCAAAAATAGCTAAGAAAATTGCTTTTTCCTATAGAAAATTCCATTTTACGCGCTACCAGCCGCCATTATTTTCCCAGCTGTCAAGTGTCCGGCGTTGCCAGGTTTACTTATTTTTCATGAACAAGTTGTAAATTAGGAATAATAAAAAAGCTAACAAATAGGTGTATACCCAACCCAAGCAAACCTGAGCAAAAAGGTGGTCAGGTTTGCTCAGTTTTGATTGATATAGATACATATATATCTATATCAATGAAAACTGAGCAAACCTGGCCACCTTTTTGCTCAGGTTGGGTGAGCAAAAAGGTGGTCAGGTTTGCTCAGTTTTCATTGATATAGATATATATGTATCTATATCAATCAAAACTGAGCAAACCTGACCACCTTTTTTCTCAGGTTTGCTTGGGTATATACAACTTTTTGCACAGATTTTGTCTAACTGTTAAATTTTGTGGGAAAAGCGATTTGTAAATCTGGCAACTTGGCAGAAATTTCGAGAATGTATACCACGGTTTGCGTGTTTATTTTCTTTCAGTTTTTTGATATTTTCTCTGTTTTTTTAATGTGTTTTTACATAAATTTGCCTAAATATGGTTCAGAAAAATAGTGTGTAATGACTTGTATAGATGTGTTTAAGTAAAAGGGCCGAAATTGAAAGAAATTCATTGAAAAAGCTAACCTAAAAGTTATTTTTTTTTTTTGGAAAAACCATTTGAGACCGCCAAAAGCTGACTTCGGATTCGTGTTCTACGACCCAAAATTAGGGTCTGTGCAAAATTTCATGAAAATATTCGCTGTTTCCGGTAATCCGAATAATTACCAAAATATTTTATATTATTGATAAATATGTTGAATGATAAATAGTTGCGTACATTTTATCAGAGAGGTGTTTATATTTATATGGTAAGCTACAAGGTATCGCATAAATATAGCCACAAATTATAAATTATTACACTGGGGCTAGATTTTTTACGAAATTAGTTTGTTTTTGCATCATAATGTAAATATAATAGTAGTAAAAATTGAGCAACTGCCTAATTGATGCAGGTACATTGACACGAACACCTCTCTGAAGATTAGTGTTGGGAATAATCGAATGAATTAAATAATCGAAAGATTAGTTCTACAATGACTTTAATATCGAATAATCATTCGAATTAAAAAGCATGCAACTAACCGCTGTCTCCAATGATGCGAATGACGAAATAATAATATAATCTTGGCCCCGGCCCCAGCCACGTCGAGTGCCGAGTCGGCACCGTCATTTCATCTCGTCATTGGACAAGGCGAAAGGCGATAGATATAACCTCTCTGTTAAATCATTCGAATGATCTCGTTGACCTCTCGAGATATCTCGAGTGATTTCAATAATCGAATGATCGATTATTTTTTATTCGAGATGTCCCACCACTACTGAAGATTCATTTATCAGTATAATTCATACTCCGAGTCATTGCTCGTGATTACTTATTTTAAAAATATAACCTTAAAATACTGTTTGTTTAATTTATTTTAAAATGTATTAAATAGTGTTATCTTTATCCATACGAGTTTTATTTTTAGTTTAAATACCATTTTTAAAAATTCGTAAAAATGTATATTAATTAATTTTTGTTGACACTATCAACTAGTGTTGGGAGATATATCAATCACCATGATCCAATCACCGTGAAAGACAAATCACTATCGCCAGCGGCGATCGAAATCTCGCTAACCCAGTTATTCAGTATTCAGTGATTCCCTCAGCCGAACTCTATAACAAAAAAGCGACGATGATCGCTTTCCACCAAAGAAAATAAAAGGGTATGAGAAAAGACGGAACAGTGTATTTCCGTCGCAACACTGTTTATTGCAAAACAGCTAACCTCTTTACCGACTGAGAAAACTTGGCGCGGGAAACCCTTTCAGAAATTTTTAAAAATATATTGAAGGTAACGCTGAAGCAACGCACAAAAAAATAGTGTTGATCTCAAAATTTGCTTGTGTTCTAGAGACCTACTTAAACGTTCGACTTATTCATAGTAATCTACATAACAGGGATAATTAGCAAGTAGTTTGACTCACCCGATAAAACAATTTCCCCAAGTTAAGAGAAAAATATGTAATGTTTATTTTTGTCAATGTTTTTACTACTTATACCTGTTATTCTGTAACATACAATGAGTAATACATTTAAAAGGCCTTTAGAACTCATTAAGAATTTCGAGAACCACTAAATTTCAGTATGATGCTTAAAGCATTACCTGCCATTTAATTTAGAACCTCTTCAGCTTAACATTTTGAACGATGTTTCAACACCAATTATTACATTTTAACGTTAATTAAACCTGTGACTTAATTGAAATCTTGAGCTATAACATGTTTCTCAAAATTTTTAATCCAGTAGTATTTTAATTGACGTTTAGGCAGCGACATCAACACGAGTGCTGATAATTGCTTTAATACTTTAATTCTTAATCAAATTGTCTATGCAACTGAACTAAGACTCTTTAAATGAAGGAAGGGCAAATAAAATCCAAAAGTTATAAAAAAGTAAAATTTATTTAAATCATTAATAATTAATAAAGTTAAAATTCGAAATCGTAAACAAAAATCCAATTGGAAAATAATAAATGCCTTTATTTTTGGTAACAATTAACTACATACATACATTTTCTTTCCGATAAGTACCAAATATTATATAATATTATATCTATACGAGTACCTACATATGTTGAGTAGCCTAAATAAGAAACCTAAATAAGAAACCACTTTTTCAACAATGGATGTTAAGTGACTTTGTTAGTGTTATACAGAAAATTAATAATTAGGCATAAATATACAACTAAGAAGTTAACCAACATGCTGTTAACTTCAATATTTATTATGTAACATGCCATCAACTCCAGGGTGTACCAAAGTTACTGTCATCATCGGGTTTCTATGGTATAAGGTCGCATCAGATGTGTCAAAATATTTGGCATCATACATCACGTTAGGTAAATACTCTCAATCAGGTAGGTCATTTCTGTAAATCAGGTAGGTCATTTCTGAAAATCAGGTAGGTAATGTCTCAAAATCAGGTGATAATGTCTCAAAACCTGAAAAAACCTCAAATTCGTGTATTATGTCATCATCAGGTACTGTATTATGGTCGGTAGCTGTCCCATCGAACGGTAAATTATTAATGGCTATGTGTGTCTCTACGTCATTGTCAGTATTTTCTTTCTCATGACATAATTTTTGCCTCTTATATCTACCCCCTTTTTTGTAATGCCCTTTTGAAAATTCGGGACACTTTTTTCTATCTTTGCAATATTTAAATATAGACAACCGTAAGCACTCTTTTATTAGTTCGTGGTATACCTCAGAATTGTCAGTACAAAATATAGAAGACTGAAAAACTGACTATAGCTACATTTAATCTTGTCCTCTAGATGATGTTCATGTCCTCGAGTTTTAAGAAATGATTCAACCATTTTATAGATATTTTCACCCATATCTATCAAGTTTTTACTGGCATATTTCAGTCGGTTTTTATTTCATACTCCTTAAACTGAACAAATAAGCTTTTCATTTTGAATTTCCGAAGCAAAAATTTTGTCTTTCCAAATGGAACATACAGGGTCTCAACTAAAAATATTTGAATATTATAATCTTACTTGTACCCTTAAAATATCAATTACATTTTATCAGTTTTTAAATAATTGTATGTTAAGAAATGTTTCAAATAATTTGGTGCCCCACTTGTCTACAAGTTTATTGACCACTACTAACATTCCACTTGTATAATCAATAAGGATTGTGATAATGGGGCTAATATTTGTTTTTTTCATACTCAGTTGCTGTCATTTTTAACGTTTTGTACCTTAAATATACAGAGAACGTTTAAGTAGGTCTTGAGAACACAATGCAAATTTTGAGATCAATACTATTTTTTTGTGCGTTGCTTCAGCGTTACCTTCAATAAATTTTTAAAAATTTCTGAATGAGTTTCCAGCGCCAAGCTTTCTCAGTCGGTAAAGAGGTTAGCTGCTTTGCAATAAACAGTGTTGCGATGGAAATACACTGTTCCGTCTCTTCTCATACCCTTTTATTTTCTTTGGTGGAAAGCGATCATCGTCGCTTTTTTGTTATAGAGTTCGGCTGCTGGCATGCCCCACGGACGGATCACCGAAACAAAATAGATCACGGCGACCCGACCGCGTAATCGCCCCTTGTAAAATAAATATTTCTTGGGTTATTGAGATATTGACAAATAAAATCGCTGCTTGAACGGTTGCGCCAGATATTATCGCTTCTTGCGTTGTGGATATATCTGATTCTTTAGATATTCAGGTAAGTATAATTGTTCAGTGATTTATCCGTTTATCGGTCCGGTCGGCCGTAGTCGATATTGTTGGTGAATTAGCCATTTATTCTTCGTTGCGCGTAGTAACGATTATAGTGTAACTTTTAATTATTGCAAAATTCAACGCCTGCAAATATTTAGATTCACAAAATGTCCAAAAAACAGAAAACCACTGAAATGTTGAATTTTTTTACACCAATTGAAGGTGAAAACTTTTCTGAAAAGTGCAATATTTGCAAAAAAAATACTCACATAAAGCATCCCACTAAAATTTAAAGAAACATATTATGTCAAGTTATCCTTCGGTCTCAGTGTCTCAATGTACCTGAATTCTGAATTTTACCAAAAAGTATTTAAACATAAAAGAGAATGTTTTTTTGTTTATATTTTTTATATTAGCTAGATATTAACGAGAACATTTTTTTATTATATTTTCTTTCACTATTGTTTCTAATTATTTTGTTATTTATGTTGTGGGTTATTAAGCATTTTATAATCTCCTTTAGACTCAGTGTGCCTCCATTTTAAGCTATTAAATGGGACTTTTTCAGTTTTAGATGGTTAATTTAAAATCTGAAAAGTATCTAAGAGATTATAATTTTATTAATTATTGTCGTATTTAGATTCAGCGTCACAAAAACATTTTCAGGTATACCTATATACTCAAAGTTGCCTAAAGCATTATAATTCTAATTTCGGAAAAAATGTAATATTTTTAACTTAATTTAGCGCAAAAATCAAGAATAAAGGTTATTTTCGATTAATATTCGCCACGTCTCTGGCACTGGCCGTATCGAAAAAATACTATTTTTACCCTAATAACTTACTGACCCAAGTCAAGTTATAATTTTACTTCCAATTGTAGCTGCATTACCGAATATCAGTCTTGTAAAAGCAACTATGCTGCTCCTTTTCGCCTTAAAAAGAAAAATCGCTGTAGTGAAAAATCACCGTTAAAAATAACGGTTATTCTTAAATCACTATCGCTGTTTTAATATAAACTGCTGGCCAATTCAAGCGGGACAAACTAAATTTTTGATAAAATTTAGAGTGGAATATTTTCGAAACGAAAAAAAATTTTGATTTAACTTTTTCAGTATGTAATTGAATAGTTCTTCTAGTTTTTATACTTTAAGGCACTATTGCTAGCAGTCGCTGCAACTCTATTTTACAGGGTGTTAAGTGAAACCCTGACTTTTTTGGAAAAGTTTTCCAGTTCCGAGAATCTAGGAAGAATTTTTTTTGAATTTTCTTTTCATACTAAAATGATCCATGGTCAAATACAAAAAAACAATTTCTCCGGATTTTCTCTATTTTCATTTGTTTTCCGTATACAGGGGTTAGTCGAAATTATCGACTTCTTCTTACAAAGGAACCCCTAATTTGGCCGTTTATTCACAAAAAGCGAAAGACCAAGTAAATTTGTAGTTTGAAGTAGTCCAGCTAACAAAATTAATACAAATTTTTGTACAGGGTGTAGCAAGTTTGGATCACGGGCTAGTAAATTATTATTTTTTAATTTCTACTACTT
Organism: Philopedon plagiatum; assembly: GCA_963971165.1. Taxonomy (NCBI): domain Eukaryota; kingdom Metazoa; phylum Arthropoda; class Insecta; order Coleoptera; family Curculionidae; genus Philopedon; species Philopedon plagiatum. The sequence goes on along the minus strand of OZ020192.1, from coordinate 55,267,134 downwards.
TTTCCTAAGTTAACTATTAATTATCACGTGCTACGTTAAAGGGTTAAAATTTGTTAGGTCCGATAACAGTACTGGATAGAAAGATCCTTTTTGCCCAAACGGGTTTTTCATTTTTTGTCTAGTCCCATTTTTAGTGATTAAACGGCTCGCATTTTGAACCTAACTTTTTGCAATTGCATCCATGAACGATTGAAGTGAGAGTGCTTTTTTGGTGGTACATAATGAATGTTTTATCCAACCAAAAAACATGTAGTGGCCAAACAGCTAATGATGCTTATTCGAAGAATTTTTTAGCATTATACAGGGTTGCAAAAAATATACCACCTATACTTTGCAGGTGGATTTCTGTTAATTTAGCGGCGTTTCTATTTCTTAGTCAAAAGATCTAGTAGGCCAAAAAATAAAACATTTTCTTTGCTATTGACAGTTACCAAGGCAACAAAGTATTCTTCTTTGAATTGGTGCGTTATTATCCTTTATAATGGCTCGATTAAGTGCAAAAGAACAAGCTAATTGTTTGCGTTTACTACAAGATGGGGTAAAAATTAGTATTATTGCGGATATGTACGGGGTTGGGCGAAGTACAATATCTCGACTGCGTCAACGCTTCCACGAAACGGGAAGTGCAAACTATCGTTATGGGGGAGGTCGCCAAAAGAAAGTCGGCATTGCAGATGAAAGATGGTTGGTTAGAGAGGCTCGTCGAAGGCGAAAAATTCCATCAGAGAAAATTAACCAGGAGTTCAGAGCAAGAACACACATTCGTGTGAGCAATAGGACCATTAGAAGAACTTTAAACAATAATAACTTAAGGTGAGTTACTTCAAATGAGATCTTATTTTTTGTACCAATATTTTTAGTGTTTCATTTTAGTAAGTCGGCTATTATAATATCGACGTCAGCTGAGGCGTGAATCTTGGATTTTGCGCACCGATATTATAAATGTAAACTTGAACTAAGTTGTTCATAAATTAAAGTTTTGATAGGCGACCCTAAACACATTATTTGTGCTTGCAGCGTAATGTTCCTTAGTTCTTCCCTAGAACTAACGTTATGAAAATTGACCTAATTTTGCATTTTAGTATAATAAAAGCTACTGTTGGCTTATTTATTGGTTCATTCCCTACACCTATACTACAGATTTTTAAGCCAAAATTTTAATTTTAGAGCTCGGCGACGTGCTAAATGTGTGCGACTTCTACCACAGCATAGGCGAAGACGTCTCCAGTGGGCATATGAACATCGCAATTGGCCATTAGATAACTGGGAAAACTGCATGTTTGTAGACGAGTCAAGATTTAATTTAATTCACTCGGACGGCAGAATATTAGTTTGGCGTGAACGTGGCGAACGGTATATGGAGGAGACTATGGCTCCTCAGGAACCTTTTGGTGGTGGAGGCGTTACTGTTTGGGGTGGTGTAATGTTTAATGGCAAAACGGAACTTTTTTTAACATTGGAGCCCATTAACGGTCAGGTATATAGGGACGAAATTTTAAGCAATATCGTTCTACCATTTGCAAACAATTTTGGGAACGATTTTGTGCTAATTGACGATAACGCCAGACCTCATAGAGCACGCATTGTGCAAGAGTTTTTGGAAGCTAATAATATTACCAGGATGGTCTGGCCTGCAAAATCACCAGACATGAATATTATCGAACACGTCTGGTCTAAATTGAAATTATTGGTAAGTTCTAGGGAAGATCCTCCTCAGACTCTAGAACAACTTGCAGACGCCATTGTTCAGGAGTGGGAAAATATTCAGCAAGAATTTGTCAATAATTTGGTAATAAGCATGCCTCGAAGATGCCAAGAGATAATAAATGTAAGGGGAGGTCCTACTAGGTATTAAGATTTGTTTTGTTTTCGTTAGTTGCAAGTTTTTATAATACCTTCAAGTAAAAAAAATGTTCTATAATTTAAAACGTTTTCTGTTTACCTATAAAAGTAACAACCAAAATTTACATTTTGGATCTCCTAAAGTAATGCCGGGAAAAATAACTACTAAATTTGAAAATTACGTATCTTTTCGAGTACTTTCAAAAGTAATTAAATCTTCTGAAATTTCTATACCTTCTAAAAACTACGCTATACAGAATTTTATAACTTGTTCAGTTGAATTCACTATCCATCTCCAATTTTTGACGAGAAAAATGTACTCCGTGACTATTAATTTAAGACACTTCTTATTAATTAAAATTTCTCAATGCCATGTACTGACTTTTTAGAGCAGTGGTAAAATATTTTTCTTTTATAATGAATAATCGAAGTTTACGAAAATCCAAAGATATCGAGAAACACGTGGCTTCTATTATAAGTAGTAACTTCTGCACAATCCTGTATAATGTGAAAAAGTTCCGAATGAATATTATTCTTTTTATCTGTATCGTTACTAGATTTTATTAATAATAAGTAGGACATTTTCTTTAATAATTATTAATATAGCAAAAAGGAACTTTATGAATACCTAAAGGACTCTAAAATCACATGATTTTCATATAAAATGTAGGTGATATGTTTTGGGCAAACGCGGACAAAAGCAGCGAATAAGCATCTTTAGCTCTATGGCCACGACACTTTTTTATTGGTTGGTTAAACCAATAAACGATGTCCACTTCAATAGTTCATGAATGCAATCGCAAAAAGTTAAGTTTTAAACGCAAGCCATTTGTATCACTAAAAATGGGACCAGACAAAAAAATTCAAAAACAGTTTCGGCAAAAAGTTCCAAGAAAATTGGGACTATATTCAATTAATTTGAAAATCACATGACTTCCATATAAAGTATAGGTGGTATATTTTTTGCAACCCTGTATAATGCTAAAAAATTCTTCGAATAAGCATCATTAGCTGTTTGGCCACTACATGTTTTTTGGTTGGATAAAACATTCATTATGTACCACCAAAAAAGCACTCTCACTTCAATCGTTCATGGATGCAATTGCAAAAAGTTAGGTTCAAAATGCGAGCCGTTTAATCACTAAAAATGGGACTAGACAAAAAATGAAAAACCCGTTTGGGCAAAAAGGATCTTTCTAACCAGTACTGTTATCGGACCTAACAAATTTTAACCCTTTAACGTAGCACGTGATAATTAATAGTTAACTTAGGAAAAAGTAGTAGAAATTAAAAAATAATAATTTACTAGCCCGTGATCCAAACTTGCTACACCCTGTACAAAAATTTGTATTAATTTTGTTAGCTGGACTACTTCAAACTACAAATTTACTTGGTCTTTCGCTTTTTGTGAATAAACGGCCAAATTAGGGGTTCCTTTGTAAGAAGAAGTCGATAATTTCGACTAACCCCTGTATACGGAAAACAAATGAAAATAGAGAAAATCCGGAGAAATTGTTTTTTTGTATTTGACCATGGATCATTTTAGTATGAAAAGAAAATTCAAAAAAAATTCTTCCTAGATTCTCGGAACTGGAAAACTTTTCCAAAAAAGTCAGGGTTTCACTTAACACCCTGTAAAATAGAGTTGCAGCGACTGCTAGCAATAGTGCCTTGAAGTATAAAAACTAGAAGAACTATTCAATTACATACTGAAAAAGTTAAATCAAAATCTTTTTTCGTTTCGAAAATATTCCACTCTAAATTTTATCAAAAATTTAGTTTGTCCCGCTTGAATTGGCCAGCAGTTTATATCGAAAAATCACTATATCTCCCAACTCAACTGTCAACACATTAAAAATACTAAAAACCTAAAAACCAAAAGGAATTTTAGTTCACCACGCACCTTCGATTGGTGGCGCTAGTCGCGAAATGTCATTATTGTCATCAGGGGGGTGTCAGCTTAATTGAGCCAATCGCAGCACCAAATTTGTCTCTACAGTTCGTCGGGTTGGTTGGGGTAGGGGGGGTTTGATTAGGAGCTAACTTCACTGACATGGGTTTGACATAACTAGGGACTGTTATTTTTATTTTTCAAATTTCAGTTATATGAATAATCTTTTTTTGTTATAACATATTTTCAAAGTATTACTATTTTAAACATATAATATTTGTATCTTAATGTAATTCTGACTCATAAAATTTGGTAATTTTCTTTAACTTCTTACAAAAAATTTGAATAGTGTATGTTGGTGTTGGCTACACTGTTTTTTACCGCCGGACAGACATCTCGACAGCGACAGCAGAGCCGATTGTTCGTAAGTGCTTTGTTTTATATTTTTTATTTAAATCCTTTAATTTAAACGTAGTTTTTAGCGTTATTATGGTGTTTTTGCCATGAGTAGTGTAATTACCATTTAATAAATAGATTTATTCGCAGTAAAAGACATTTTTCGCTTTATTATATATGAAAGTTGTCTACCTGACCACGCGGTGATTTTGTGAGTTGTTCTTCAAACAGGTATTGTAAGTATGCACATAAATTTATCATTTTATCTTAAAAACCTTTAATAAAATGTGCTTGCTGTAAATATAATATTGTTACATACAAGCTAATTATATAGGCTATAAAACTGATTTTCCATTTGTGCATGTTTAGCATCTTATTTTTTTATTTTAAATCGTAAGATAATCTGAATAAATTTAGCCTTTGATAAAATAATAGCTTTGATATTTTTGCTAGATGTTATATCATATTGGTACAAAAGTATTATAATCATTAGAAAATGGCAATTTTTTGTTATACTTGGTACAGAGTTATCTGCTACATAAATTGGGATGCTTGACCACTGCCCTCGTGAAGGAGACCACGAGGGCAGTGGCTTGACCCATTGTTGTTTTAGAAATAGGGGATTAAGTAATAATAATCTTCAGGCTGTGATACAATTTACTAACATTTATTTAATTCCTGTATTCGTAAGCTTTATATGTTTAAACCTAAGATGAAATTATTGTTTAAACAGTTTATGCTATGAAATTAATATCAAAATTAAGATTTCTATTATAGGTACAACTTTTTTCTTGTTTGTACCTTAATGTAAATTTTATTATTCTTAACATATTTATTTTCATAATAATTAAGACTTCCATGATTTCGACACACTTTTTGAGTTTAAAAATAAAATCGATAATGTGTGACATTTGCCCAATAAGTCTGTGTTTTGCAATGTAATTTTTTTGAATCATGGAATTGCTGATAGATGTGAAAGATATAGGCATGGATGAATGGAAAAAACATATTACACTTATGTGTGTGGAAATCGACCCACCACACACTGCTTTTTTTAGTAACTAGTGATCAGTTTAAATAGAAAAGGCCATCTTGAAACTCGAGGACATGAATATCATTTAGAACCCAAAATAAAATCTGGCTACAAGTCAGTTTTTCAATCGTTTATATTTTGTAAAGATCATGTTGAAGTTTATGATGAACTAATTAATAAATGCATTAAGTTATCTATTTTCAAATACTGTAACGATAAGAAAAATCCTCCAGATTTTTCTAAAGGTCATTTTAAAAAACGAATCGATTCAAGAAGCAAAAATTATGTCACAATAATAATTTAACCATTGACAATGTATATACGTCACCTATTTGTAAGACACCTGATTGTGAGATAATAACCGATGTTGACATACCACCCGATACTGACTCAATTCCCAATTGTGACGACATAACCGATTTTGACAAACTTACCACTTGTACCGGAGTGCAAAAAAACTTGGAAGAGCTACTCACAATGGAACATACTTTTGAAAGCGATGATTGTGAATTAGTTGAAGTAGTAATAGTGATCAGTGCCTTGAAAATGACATTATATTGTATGATACTCAGTAGTTGTTAAGAATGCATGTATGTGTATAATATATTTGTATGTTCCAAACATTTCTGTTCTGTGATAAGTGTATAGAATTTCTTCGTCTTTCTATGTAGGTACGTTTTGTAAATATTGCCGCCTGGAAGCTATATACCTGGGGAACTATTTAGAATGTTTTTAAAATGTAAAGTTGAAGTTGTTAACTGTGTGTTGTACATACACATACTTAATTATCATTGTAAATATGCTTATCTAAATCATGGCTCTAAAAAACTTAAATCAAATATGTTTCTGATTATATCATACTTTTTTGTACATATTATTATGTATTACTATTCATTTTTTATACTACTAAATTCTTTATTTATTATAATAAATTCACCCTTTTAAGTTTCAGCTCTAGCGTCGATATGAATTAATGACCTTATTGGTTGCTAACATTTTTACTTAGTGTTATTGCAGATCAATTGTGGCCTACAGAAAAGTCCTGTAAAATTAATTCTAATTATTATTGATTTAATTTGCAATGATAATAGATTTACAGGCGACAATTTATTTATTTTCTTTTTATGAGCAAAAGATACTGCTTTTTTCTTTTTTTACAGTGTACCACAAGGAGGCCCCATTGCTGATACGAGAAGTCAAGATCAAGAAATCAGAATTTTTTAATGTCTCTGTGTATTACAATTGATTTTGCTATTGATTTCTATATAGTGGTTTTTGGCCAGTAAATGTTTTTTTAACAAAAATTTTTGTTTTATTAAAACATTTGTTAATATTTTATTATTACCTGAAGATGATATTGTTGGTAATAAAAAAACTACTGTTGGAAATCTTATCAACTTTAAGCTTTTGTTTGTAGCATTGCATTAAATGTATTTTATAAAATGTACTTTTTTTAGTAACAATACTCAAGAATGGGCCACATTGACTTTTAAAAACAAAATATACTTTAATATGAAGTTATTTTACGTTTAATATTGTATATAATGTTGCCATTTCAGTATAAAGTTATTAAAAAAAGTAAATTTTATAATTTATATTTATTGTAATGTTCCAAACAAAACTTATTTTGATTTGAAATTTTCCCGCACTACCAGTCGGTATAGTAGGGAATTTGTGGGTTACCGACCGGTGATGTCACTGTTCAGTCGGTAAAGAAAAAGTCCATTTTAGCAACAGAGTTACCATGCAGGTGGCTCATAGATGGCTCGTGTTTCGCACTGAATACACGCAACCGGCATTTCTCAAACCCTTTTTATTTTCTTTGATTGTCATTTGTCATTAATGTCTATTTGTTTTGTATCTCATTTTACATAGGAACCGCTCTTCTCACTATTTGTATTTTTGAGCTCGGCTTGTTGACTGGTCTGGACCTGTGGTCTGGACCAGGGGGGTGTCAGCTTAATTGAGCCAATCGCAGCACCAAATTTGTCTCTACAGTTCGTCGGGTTGGTTGGGGCAGGGGGGTTTGATTAAGAGCTAACTTCACTGACATGGGTTTGACATAACTAGGGACTGTTATTTTTATTTTTCAAATTTCAGTTATATGAATAATCTTTTTTTGTTATAACATATTTTCAAAGTATTACTATTTTAAACATATAATATTTGTATCTTAATGTAATTCTGCCTCATAAAATTTGGTAATTTTCTTTAACTTCTTACAAAAAATTTAAATAGTGTATGTTGGTGTTGGCTACACTGTTTTTTACCGCCGGACAGACATCTTGCTTGACAGCGACAGCTAGGTGTCTTCCTTTCACCCCAAGGAGGAGCTCCCGTACAGCTCCTGAGCAGCACACAGTTGTTCCATTCAACTGGGGCATCAAGCACCTGAACCGTTCGAGCGTTAGACAAGGGAAAGAGAGTGGACGCGCAGCGATGCCTGCCTGCCTGTTACCGACTGCCACATAAATCATGGCCGGCCAAAACAGCAAGGTCTCTCCAGTGGCGTATCGCGCAAAAGGAGTAAACGAGGATTTTAAATACGGTCATATTGATATAATTTATTAAAAATAAAGTTGATTTAATGACGATGGCAGTTTTATTGCAACCTAAAAGTTACATTTTAGTTTAAACTAATAGTATGTTTTTGTTATGGATACTTTCAAGTTGTTGGCTTATAGAACCAGAAATGAACTGTATAAAATAAGAATTAGTTAAAAAACATTTACATGGTTAAATAGGTTTTTCTTCAGATATTGATTATTTTTCGTTGTTTGTGAAAAATCTGGTTTAGCTTAATATAATAAGAAACACAAATGCAAAACACATTTTTATTAATTTTAAATAAATTAAGTACTTGTCATTTTGTTAAACACAAAAAATGTAAAACTACATACAAACATAAAAGACAAACTATTTTACAGCATCAAAAGTAATTAAAGGATAATAATTATAATATATAAGTATACAGAAAACGCAAATATAAACATAAGTAATACAGTAAATGTGAAGCCTGGGGCAGCATTAATATTTTGCAACCAGTTCCCTAGTGTACTACAGTGTGGTAAGCAAATATCAAAAACACTTCTTACATAATTGTATGCCTTGGGAGAAAAAAAATTTAAAGTGAGAGCAAATTTCCGTAATTCTGGCGAAGATGTTCTTTTTTTCCCAATTTTTCTTTGTAACATTTCTTTAGTTACAGATGTTATATTCCCTAATAGCATTGCTTTTTCATTATCTAATAAATTATTTTTTTGTAAAGTTTGTACCATTTGCTTTAAAGAAACAACTTTTTTTTATATCTTTTTAAAGACTGAGTTAATACCAGAATTTTTCTGGTTTTTGCTTTGCTTTTAGCAACCTCACGGAAAAGCTGTTTTCTTAATGACTTCTTTCGTGGCTTCAGGATCTGCTACAGGCAATGTAGGCTCATTTGAAGGGCCTGGTTGTGGACTACATGCTCTCTTTCTTGTCTACAAAAACAAACAGTTTTACTTCAACTAAATGAAAAAAATATTTTTTTTTTAAAAAAGCTTTTATACTTTACAACTAAAAATACCTTCTTTGACTGCAGATAGTGTGGAAGCTCAGAAAATAATGTTGGAACTGCTTCTTCATTCAGTAAACGAACTCTTGACTGCGAGTTACTTTTGTAGAACCAATGCTTTTCAAAGTGTTTTGAACAAAGGCGATCATGTTTTGAGGGCATCCAATCATCTACTTTCATGTTTTCTATCCACTTTTTGCATTGCTCTCACTCTCTAGGAAAACTGAAAGAAAAAGTTAATTACTTAAGTAGGTAGGTACTACTCGTCCTTTTTTTCCCTCTTTTATTTTTCTTTAGTTACCCTTTTTTACAACGAAACATGTATTCTTTTACACATTTTAAAATATTTAAAATTTCTTTCAATGAAAATTTATAATTTTATAACAGTACATTAGGTACGCCTATGAACACAAGGCGTATTTCACCAAAGAACCTGAGTTTAAATACATAATTCTGACTAAAAGTAACTAAATACTTAGATAAAATTTTGCCTATTGTTACATTTTTGATCATACTTTAACATATTATAAAGAAATAACTCAAAGACTAGGCTTTATATCCAAAATTTAAACATAAACTAAAAGGGACACAAGCATCTCTATTAGTTTTTACCTGTGAAATGATATTCCAGGCTCTTTCTTCTCACTTCGACTTTTACAACAATATGCTGAACAGTTCACCATAATGAAATTTAATATACTTCACTTCTCACCTTCACTTTACTGATATAAATTCGCAAAATAAACTTTCGATGCGTTTTGTTTGTTTGCCACCTAAACAATGGCCGCCGCTCGAAAAGCGTAACAGTTTCTGCTCATTGGTTTAATGGCATGCGCGGTATCCTCTCTCTTCCCTCATCTAAGGTTCGAGCCCTATCCCCCCTGCCCTCTCGTGCATTACTTATGACTTGAGCTTAATGTCAAACTTGTCAATTGTTCCTTTCGGAACGGTGTCGAGTGACTCCGGGCGAGTCGCTCCGGGGCGTCAGACACCTGAAAGGAATATTACTAGAGCCGATTGTTCGTAAGTGCTTTGTTTTATATTTTTTATTTAAATCCTTTAATTTAAACGTAGTTTTTAGCGTTATTATGGTGTTTTTGCCATGAGTAGTGTAATTACCATTTAATAAATAGATTTATTCGCAGTAAAAGACTTTTTTCGCTTTATTATAGATGAAAGTTGTCTACCTGGCCACGCGGTGATTTTGTGAGTTGTTCTTCAAACAGGTATTGTAAGTATGCACATAAATTTATCATTTTATCTTAAAAACCTTTAATAAAATGTGCTTGCTGTAAATATAATATTGTTACATACAAGCTAATTATATAGGCTATAAAACTGATTTTCCATTTGTGCATGTTTAGCATCTTATTTTTTTATTTTAAATCGTAAGATAATCTGAATAAATTTAGCCTTTGATAAAATAATAGCTAGATGTTATATCATATTGGTACAAAAGTATTATAATCATTAGTAAATGGCAATTTTTTGTTATACTTGGTACAGAGTTATCTGCTACATAAATTGGGATGCTTGACCACTGCCCTCGTGAAGGAGACCACGAGGGCAGTGGCTTGACCCATTGTTGTTTTAGAAATAGGGGATTAAGTAATAATAATCTTCAGGCTGTGATACAATTTACTAACATTTATTTAATTCCTGTATTCGTAAGCTTTATATGTTTAAACAGTTTATGCTATGAAATTAATAACAAAATTAAGATTTCTATTATACAACTTTTTTCTTGTTTGTACCTTAATGTAAATTTTATTATTCTTAACATATTTATTTTCATAATAATTAAGACTTCCATGATTTCGACACACTTTTTGAGTTTAAAAATAAAATCAATAATGTGTGACATTTGCTCAATAAGTCTGTGTTTTGCAATGTAATTTTTTTGAATCATGGAATTGCTGATAGATGTGAAAGATTGATGGATGAATGGAAAAAACATATTACACTTATGTGTGTGGAAATCGACCCACCACACACTGCTTTTTTTAGTAACTAGTGATCAGTTTAAATAGAAAAGGCCATCTTGAAACTCGAGGACATGAATATCATTTAGAACACAAAATAAAATCTTGCTACAAATCAGTTTTTCAATCGTTTATATTTTGTAAAGATCATGTTGAAGTTTATGATGAACTAATTAATAAATGCATTAAGTTATCTATTTTCAAATACTGTAAAGATAAGAAAAATCCTCCAGATTTTTCTAAAGGTCATTTTAAAAAACGAATCGATTCAAGAAGCAAAAATTATGTCACAATAATAATTTAACCGTTGACAATGTATATACGTCACCTATTTGTAAGACACCTGATTGTGAGATAATAACCGATGTTGACATACCACCTGATACTGACTCAATTCCCAATTGTGACGACATAACCGATTTTGACAAACTTACCACTTGTACCGGAGTGCAAAAAAACTTGGAAGAGCTACTCACAATGGAACAGACTTTTGAAAGTGATGATTGTGAATTAGTTGAAGTAGTAATAGTGATCAGTGCCTTGAAAATGACATTATATTGTATGATACTCAGTAGTTGTTAAGAATGCATGTATGTGTATAATATATTTGTATGTTCCAAACATTTCTGTTCTGTGATAGGTGTATAGAATTTCTTCGTCTTTCTATGTAGGTACGTTTTGTAAATATTGCCGCCTGGAAACTATACCTGGGGAACTATTTAGAATGTTTTTAAAATGTAAAGTTGAAGTTGTTAACTGTGTGTTGTACATACACATACTTAATTATCATTGTAAATATGCTTATCTAAATCATGGCTCTAAAAAAGTAAAATCAAATATGTTTCTGATTATATCATACTTTTTTTGTACATATTATTATGTATTACTATTCATTTTTTATACTACTAAATTCTTTATTTATTGTTATAATAAATTCACCCTTTTAAGTTTCAGCTCTAGTGTCGATATGAATTAATGACCTTATTGGTTGCTAACATTTTTACTTAGTGTTATTGCAGATCAATTGTGGCCTACAGAAAAGTCCTGTAAAATTAATTCTAATTATTATTGATTTAATTTGCAATGATAATAGATTTACAGGCGACAATTTATTTATTTTCTTTTTATGAGCAAAAGATACTGCTTTTTTCTTTTTTTACAGTGTACCACAAGGAGGCCCCATTGCTGATATGAGAAGTCAAGATCAAGAAATCAGAATTTTTTAATGTCTCTGTGTATTACAATTGATTTTGCTATTGATTTCTATATAGTGGTTTTTGGCCAGTAAATGTTTTTTTAACAAAAATTTTTGTTTTATTAAAACATTTGTTAATATTTTATTATTACCTGAATATGACATTGTTGGTAATAAAAAAACTACTGTTGGAAATCTTATCAACTTTAAGCTCTTGTTTGTAGCATTGCATTAAATGTATTTTATAAAATGTACTTTTTTTAGTAACAGTACTCAAGAATGAGCTACATTGACTTTTAAAAACAAAATATACTTTAATATGAAGTTATTTTACTTTTAGTATTGTATATAATGTTGCCATTTCAGTATAAAGTTATTAAAAAAAGTAAATTTTATAATTTATATTTATTGTAATGTTCCAAACAAAACTTATTTTGATTTGAAATTTTCCCGCACTACCAGTCGGTATAGTAGGGAATTTGTGGGTTACCGACCGGTGATGTCACTGTTCAGTCGGTAAAGAAAAAGTCCATTTTAGCAACAGAGTTACCATGCAGGTGGCTCATAGATGGCTCGTGTGTCGCACTGAAGACTCGCAACCGGCATTTCTCAAACCCTTTTTATTTTCTTTGGTCTGGACGGTCTGGTGAAAAAGTTTCTAATGTTTGTTATTGTTTGAATTTTGCAAAATAATGAAATAGCTGAAAACCGTATACTACATAATTACCAATAATGTTTAAAGGAATGTTAACGCCCAAGTTTAAAGAATGGACACTAAGTCATAGTTTTTTAAAAATTCAGCTATCTGATATACTAAGAACTAATCAAAAATGCTTTTCAAATAATTTTAATAAGAATGTTTCTGTTCAAACAAGAAATTCATACACTAAAGAATATAAAAAGAAAGAATCGGTGGTCCCTAAAATAACACTTTTAAATGGGAACGATTTAAACGTGACTACTTGGCAAGATGCTCAAAGACTAGCTACTCGAAGAGACTTCATGTTGGTAAAAATTTTGGATATTGATACAAAAACACATCGGCCAGTATATAAGCTTATGTCTGGAGCTGAATATCATGAAGAAGATTTAGAGCAACGTGAGAGACAAAAGGCTGAAAAGCAAAAAGGTTCTCTTAAAGGAGAGAAAGTTCTTATAGTTGGTCAAAATATATCTCGGCATGATTTACAAATACATTGTTCTAAAATAATAAAATGGTTAGACAAAAGATATGAAGTAAGAATAGTTATTAATGGGGATACTGAAAATATTAAAAAATCTGTGAGTATGTAATGGTCAAGATTTGAATATTAGATGGGTTCAGTTTAGGGTATTGGGTTTAAATTTAGCATATAGTTAGCTTAAGAAGATAATATGAGGGTTTGGGACCAGTAATGCGTCTACAAAAATTCAGTTTTTGAGTTACACTGCTTTTTCAAGTTCTATTTTTATTAGAAATTGAGTGCCAAAGAAATGGAGATTCTATATAGATATAAGACCCCCCGAACTTATCAACTTTTTTGAGTTTTTTACTAAGATAACTTTAAATAAAACACATTTAATCAAGAAGATGGTAATTATTCGGATTAATGGAACCACTGAAATTTTTATGAAATTTTGCACAGACCCTAATTTTGGGTTGTAGAACACGAATCCGAAGTCAGTTTTTGGCGGTCTCCAAAAATTTTAACACATTAAAAAACAGAGAAAATATCAAAAAACTAAAAGAAAATAAACAAGCAACCCGTGGTACACATACTCAAAATTTCTGATGGCAATACACGCTGTTACTAAATTTACAAATCTTTCCCACAAATTTTAACAGTTGGACAAAATCTGAGCAAAAAGTTGTATACACCCAAGCAAACCTGAGCAAAAAGGTGTTCAGGTTTGCTGAGTTTTCATTGATGTATATATATTATATATATACATCAATGAAATCTGAGCAAACCTGAACACCTTTGAAAGGTGTTCAGGTTTGCTCAGTTTTCATTGATGTATATATATAATATATATACCTCGATATATACATCAATGAAAACTGAGCAAACCTGAACACCTTTTTGCTCAGGTTTGCTTGGGTGTATACAACTTTTTGCTCAGATTTTGTCCAACTGTTTAAATTTGTGGGAAAAATGTAAATTTGGCAACAGCGCTTCTTTCCATCAGAAATTTCGGGTATGTGTACCACGGGTTGCTTGTTTATTTTCTTTTAGTTTTTTGATATTTTCTGTTGTTTTAATATGTTTTGATATAAATTTGCCTAAACATGGTTCAGAATAATAGTGTGTAATGACTTGTATAGATAGTAATCATTCGGTTAATGGAAGCGCCGAATTTTTTCATGAAATTTTGCACAGACCCTAATCTTGGGTCGTAGAACACGAATCCGAAGTCAGTTTTTGGCGGTCTCTATGGTTTTTCGAAAAAAAAATTAACTTTTGGGTTACCTTTTTTTATAGATTCCTTTAAGTTTCGACACTTTCACTTAAACATATCTGTAAACTTATCATTTTTACTTTTTTTCGTCACAAAACACCACATTTAGGCAAAAATAGCTAAGAAAATAGCTTTTTCCTATAGAAAATTCCATTTTAACTCGCTACTAGCCGCCATTATTTTCCCAGCTGTCAACAATATTCCTGTGTCCGGCGTTGCCAGGTTTGCTTATTTTTCATAAAAAAGTTGTAAATTAGGAATAATAAAAAAGCTAACCATAACAAACTGAAGTTACTATTCTGTTCAACTTAGTCAAAAACATTTTTAAATTTTAACCTACATCAGACCTAACCAAAATCCTATTGATCAGTAATCCAACACCTGCATGCTGATGCATGCATTGCAACCATATCTGAACAAAAAGGTGTATACCCAACCCAAGCAAACCTGAGCAAAAGGGTGGTCAGGTTTGCTCAGTTTTCATTGATATATATATATATATATATATATATATATATATATATATATATATATATATATATATATATATATATATATATATATAATATATATATATATATATATATATATATATACAGGGTGGTCTGTAATGAATGCGCCAAACAGCAATCCTAGGTTAATGTCGTGAAAATAATGATATTGAGCCAAATATGCCTTAATAAAATGTCGCTCATTAATGAGATACAGGGTGTTAAAGTTCAGTTCTCAGAATTGTTATTTCTTTATAGCTCAAGTCGTTTTTGAGATATCGACATGAAAACTGGGAATCGGGGGTTTTCGGGGATGGGGAATACGATGGTATTCCATTTATTGACATACTATGTAGAGGGCGCTATTTACACCTTATACACTCATTATTTCATGCCATAACTTTCTTATTAGTACCGTTCTTTTATTTTTTATTGAAAATTTTGAAACTGACGTTTTTTAAGGAAAAAAGGTATACTACATTTATTTCGATTAAGTAAGCCGTTTTCGAAATATTTGCATTTATTCTTTCTATTGCATAGTCAAACAATATTAAACATTAAAACTGAGATAACAGACTTGACTAACGAATAATGAATTGATCATGAACAAATAACAAAAAATCACGGTAATTATTGATATTACTGGAAACAGCGAATTTTTTCATGAAATTTTGCACATACCCTAATTTTGGGTCGTAGAACACGAATCCGAAGTCAGCTTTTGGCGGTCTCGTATGGTTTTTCCAAAAAAAAATTGTTTTTGGAAAACTTTTAGGTTAACTTTTAGGTTACCTTTTTGTTATAGATTCCTTTAAGTTTCGACACTTTCACTTCAACATATCTGTAAACTTATAATTTTTATTAGTTTTCGTCACACAAAACACCACATTTAGGCAAAAATAGCTAAGAAAATTGCTTTTTTCTATAGAAAATTCCATTTTGGCTGTGTACCGTTGTCAAAGATGTCATTATTTTGCCAGCTGTCAATTTTCCGGCGTTGCCACGTTGCATTTTATTTTCCCTAAAAGGGCAAAAAGATGACCCCAACCAACACCCTGGGGCACCGATCCCTCTTCGCCTGCGAGGAAAGAGACTGGTCAGGGCCCCTAACCAGGTGCTAACCCTGTTCCGACCTTAGGGGGCCCTCCGATCCACCGTTCGTATCAAAAACTTTTCTAAGTCGGTGAATTAGGTGACAGATCTAATATTTTCGATATAACGGTGGTATAACGGTGGATCGGAGGGCACCCTAAGGTCGGAGCAGGGTTAGCACCTGGTTAGGGGCCCTGACCAGTCTTTTTCCTCGCAGGCGAAGAGGGATCGGTGCCCCAGGGTGTTGGTTGGGGTCATCTTTTTGCCCTTTTAGGGAAAATAAAATGCAACGTGGCAACGCCGGAAAATTGACAGCTGGCAAAATAATGACATCTTTGACAACGGTACACAGCCAAAATGGAATTTTCTATAGAAAAAAGCAATTTTCTTAGCTATTTTTGCCTAAATGTGGTGTTTTGTGTGACGAAAACTAATAAAAATTATAAGTTTACAGATATGTTGAAGTGAAAGTGTCGAAACTTAAAGGAATCTATAACAAAAAGGTAACCTAAAAGTTAACCTAAAAGTTTTCCAAAAACAATTTTTTTTTGGAAAAACCATACGAGACCGCCAAAAGCTAACTTCGGATTCGTGTTCTACGACCCAAAATTAGGGTATGTGCAAAATTTCATGAAAAAATTCGCTGTTTCCAGTAATATCAATAATTACCAAAATCACTTCAACAAATGCGAAAAATGTCCACCATTCACTTCCATGCATATTCTTAATCCCTTCACCAAATAGCGTCGTAGTTGGAATAAAGTTCCTTGCTTATTCCTGATAACATTGGTGGAACCATGAATTTTTTTGCAAAAGTTGCTCACGGGTACGGATTTCTTCTGTGTACACTAAGGATTTGATAAAACCCCAAAGGGAGAAAGCCATGGAATTTCACTGCCATGACCAAACCATCTATGAGGCAGCCATTCATCTAGATAGTTGCGAACTGCAACTGGTTAATGGTAACCAGTACTTGCAGTTTCTTCAAAATGTTTTGCGGGATCTACTCGATGATATACCCTTAAATTTACGACAAATCATGTGGTTTATGCACGATGGTGCTCCACCACATTATCCAGTTGCAGTTCGCAACTATTTAGATGAATGGCTGCCTCATAGATGGTTTGGACGTGCAGTGAAATTCCATGGCCGCCGCGTAGCCCGGATTTCTCCCTTTGGGGTTTTATCAAATCCTTAGTGTACACAGAAGAAATCCGTACCCGTGAGCAACTTTTGCAAAAAATTCATGGTTCCACCAATGTTATCAGGAATAAGCAAGGAACTTTATTCCAACTACGACGCTATTTGGTGAAGGGATTAAGAATATGCATAGAAGTGAATGGTGGATATTTTTCGCATTTGTTGAAGAGATTTTTTGTTATTTGTTCATGATCAATTCATTATTCGTTAGTCAAGTCTGTTATCTCAGTTTTAATGTTTAATATTTTTTGACTATGCAATAGAACGAATAAATGCAAATATTTCGAAAACGGCTTATTTAATCGAAATAAATCTAGTATACCTTTTTTTCTTAAAAAACGTCACTCTTTCAAAATTTTCAATAAAAAATAAAAGAACGGTACCAATAAGAAAGTTATGGCATGAAATAATGAGTGTATAAGGTGTAAATAGCGCCCTCTACATATTATGTCAATAAATGGAATACCATCGTATTCCCCATCCCTGAAAACCCCCGATTCCCAGTTTTCATGTCGATATCTCAAAAACGACCTGAGCTATAAAGAAATAACAATTCTGAGAACTGAACTTTAACACCCTGTATCTCATTAATGAACGACATTTTATTAAGGCGTATTTGGCTCAATATCATTATTTTCACGAGATTAATCTAGGATTGCTTTTTGGCGCATTCATTACAGACCACCCTGTATATATATATATATACAGGGTGTTATGGAAATCATTTAATATATTGGAATGGGTAACTCCTGATATGAATTCAGATTGAATAAAAATATTCATAAATGGTGTTTCACTATTAAAAAAGGTAAATATCGGCCCTCGAAAAAATTTTTTTTAGTACCTGCGCGCCACTGTCATAAATACATGGCCATATAAAAAACAGCAAGAAATGTCAGTTACAGAAAAAAATTTTTTTGTTTCGAAAAAAATTTTTTTGTTTCGAAGTCAGGCGTTGCCAAATTTTTTTACCATATTTCTATGAATCAAGTTTGAAAACCTAATATTTTTGTTACCTTTAAAGAAAGAACTCCTAGTAACACTAATTTCAAAGAGCTAAAATATTACAACACAAAACAATACAGAGAACTGCTCTTCAAGTGAAGTGTAAAATAATAATCTTCAACTAAACGTACTTATTAGCACTGGAAGTGGAAACTTTCTTCTTCACTAGCTAATAGCCACAAATGTCCAGTGTTATCCTTATAGCACTGGAAACATTCTTTTTCACTAAATAATAAAGTTAATATACTTAATATACTTATAATAATAAGTTACAAAACTGGATTAATGTGTAAGGAATGTAAACAAAGTGATGACATTCCCAAACCAGAGAAGTATATCGAAATTATGTATTTAAAGACTTTAGTGGACGAACTAAAGAGTAAAAATGAAATTCTTCAAGAAAACAATAAACTTCTTAAAGAAAAAAATGCTTACTTGGAAAAGAATATAGAAAATTTCGAAAATTCTAACCTAATAAAAAAAGCCGTAAAACCAAACATTCCGTGAAATTAGCTGCGAAAGAAACAAAAGAAGCAGAAATTGGCATCGAACAAAACGACTTGCCATAAGGACCACAACAACAGTCTAGCGTGACTGCAAGCCATCCCAAGAAAAAAGAAGAAAATGACAGTGGCATTAACCCTACTTTCAACCCCTTCAATCAAACCCTTTTATTTTCTTTGATTTTTCTATGCTTTCAACGAAGTTGAACAAAAACAAACAGAAGCTTACAGTAAAAAATAAAAGAAACAAGTGGACCCAAAACAGACCAAACTCAATCGAAGGCAAACAGAGGATGCAACCACCTTGAAAGCCGCTTCATCAGGTAGCTATTCTTGGTAATTTGTATCAGGATTGTCTAATGACACAAAACCTGAGGATATTGGAAAATACCTAAAATTAAATTATAACATCGACTGTGAATGCGAACGGATAAAAACAAAGTGGAAGCAGAAATATAGTTCTTTTAAAATTGGTGTGCCCACGGATAAAAAATCTGTCATTCTTGACAAAAATGTTTAGCCAGTTGGTATTCAAGTAAACAGTTTTTTAAACCTAACAAGGTTAGAACCTCAACAGGGGCGAAGCCTGGTGGTAGCAAATCGTCATGTATAAAACTGCTACATTACAATGTCCGCTCTGTGAAAAACAAGCTTCACGAGCTCGAGGCTGCCATTGCTGATTGTGACCTGGGAGTCTTATGTTTAACAGAACATTGGCTGGAACAGGAAGAAATAGATCCGCTGAGCCTGCTGGATTATGTTGTCAGCGCATCTACATCACGAAGTCAGTCACGTGGTGGTGGAACAGCTGCATCTGTCAAGTTTCTAGGGCTATACCTAGATAGGAAGCTGAAATGGGATGTTCATGTAGCTAATGTTTGTAAAAGACTTGGAAGTAGTGTATTTGTTTTACAAAATTTGAGTGAATGTGTTTCAATAAATACCCTGAGAACAGCATATCATGGAATTTTCCATAGTGTTATGACATATGACATTATCGCATGGGGACGGTCACCTCATGCACAAGAGTCTTTGGTCTCCAGCAAAAAGGCAGTCAGAATCATGGCAGGCTTAGGGTACAGGGAGGATTGTGGGAATGCCTTTGTTCAGTTGGGAGTTCTTACCCTTCCTTCGGCTTACATCCTGCAAAGTTTCCTCTACATCAAAGAAAAGGATGACCTACTGTCTTACCAAGACATACATGACCATGACACTAGGAATAAGACCAACTACGTTCCACAACACTGCAGGTTGGGTAAATGTCAGGCTCGACCAGAATATTATGCAATAAAACTGTTTACTAAGTTACCCCAAAATGTTAAAGAGCTCTCTACTCAGCAGTTTAAAATGAAGGTGAAACAGTTCCTAATAAAACATGCTTTTTACATCACAAAACAGTACTTAGATTATAGTTGTAATATATTTTAATATTTTTATTTAGATTTTTTAATGTGTTCATTTCGATTTATAAATTTTAATGCATTGTATTGTCAGGAATGTTTTTATTATTGTCTAAATATGAAAATTATTTTATCTGTAATTGACGTGTGTAAACAATTTATTTGTAATAGCATGAATAAATCAATTTGAATAGAAAATTAAACTGTTTTAAACCACGATTGTATAGGGATATCCAAATAAAAGTGAACAGGCATATAACTTTTTTATTTTTAAAGATGGGAAAAAATGTTAAATATGAAAGCTTTGGGGATTTTTATAGATCATGCATATATCTTATCAGCAAAATAATCGAGCATCGGATAAAAAAAATCCAAAAATATGATAAAAATCATACCATCCAATTTAAAATAAGTGAGAAAATCAATGTTTTATACTATATTTCTTTTATTCGATACTCAATTGTTTTGCTGATAAGATATATGAATGATTCATAAAAATCCCCAAAGCTTTCATATTTAACATTTTTTCTCATTTTTAAAAATAAAAAAGTTATAAGGCCTGTTCACTTTTATTTGGATATCCCTGTACATATTACCACGTACACAGTATATCCAATTTGAATTTACTTTCCTAAGACTGAAGCTACAGGCAGGTACACAGAAAAAAATATACAGTATTTATTTACATAAGACAGTTTTTATTATATGTATAAGTAGATTATTATTAAGGAAAGTAAACAAATTAAAAAATAATAGTAGGTACCTATATAAAATAAGATACATATATACCGGCCAGGGTGTTTATTTCAACTGATATCATTATTGAGTAGGTATATTTTTCAGTAGCGTGGCCAGCGTCTAGGGGGGGGGGGGGGGTTGGCAGGCTATAATGGGGGCAGCAAAAAGTGATTGTATTGATAAAAAAAATTATAAATTGAAAGCAGAAAAATAAGATTACAGAAATATGCGCCGCAGACGAAAATTTTGGAAGAATTGTTGCAAAAATGCTAAAAATATATAAAATAATGCAAACAAGGGGCGCCATCAAAGAGGGGGGGGGGGCAAAATGAAAAGTGGAGAGCTTCCAACTATACACTAGTGGTTAAAACTTAAAATGGGCACCCCTTATATAAATTTGTTTAAGGGCACAACTATAGTGATGGTAGTGACCAGTGGCATATGGTGAAATTTCAAAGTTGTATATCTCTCTTCCTACGTTCAGGACCGGTCCCAATTTTTATTGGTTTTAATAGTGAGCCCACTGGGAATGTTTTTGTAAAGAAAAAAAAAACGTTTTGAATTTGCGAAAAAAAAGTTGAATTTTTGCTTGAGTTTACCAGAACCTTCCCAGTGGGCATACTATTAAAACCTCTAGGAATTAGGAACAGAGATATACAACTTTGAAATTTCACCAT
The DNA here is from genome assembly GCA_963971165.1 of Philopedon plagiatum. Taxonomy (NCBI): domain Eukaryota; kingdom Metazoa; phylum Arthropoda; class Insecta; order Coleoptera; family Curculionidae; genus Philopedon; species Philopedon plagiatum. The sequence continues at coordinate 55,245,697 of OZ020192.1, read as the reverse complement.
ACGCCACTGGTCGTGACCTAGGTTTTACTAGCCATTATATCTAGTTCACAATACACTTACAACGGTATGCTACGTTATGACGTCACTTCGAGGGAAAATTTTAAATTGACTAGGGCTTACCTGGGCAAATGAAATATGACAATAATATTTTAATAAACGTCAACTCAACATACTACCCGACAATAAAATGACCTGTAATATTTTAATAAACGTCAACCCAATACACTACCCGACCAGAAACTGACCTGTACTTATGTAGGTACAAGGGGTGCAAGCGTCTAGTCAATTTAGGATTTTCCCTCGAAGTGACGTCATATGTAGCATAGCCAGTGTATGGTGATCTAGTTTAATAAGAAGCATGAAATGATAGGTGTAGGTGTTTCTAAGGTAAATTAAATGTAAAATTGTAACTATTTTATACTAGATGTGTACTTTTATGACGACCACTCTTATAATAAACGCACTATAAAAATGACTTATAATGGCACTAATGAGTAGGAAAAAAATAACTGAAAGTCAATATCCACCGCAAGTCCTATATGTCTCTTGCTTTTCTTCAGAATTTTTTTTTAACTTCCTTCTTGTAGTTTTTCCATTTTTCCCGTAGCTGCTTACTTGTGCGTTCCACATAGCCCTCAGCTACCCATTCGGCAGCTATCTACTCCCACATATTATCTTTTTCTTTGGCCGTAACAGCATCAGCTCTCTTGTTCTCTAAAATTTCTTTGTATTTTTCGACAAACTCCACGAGTGCCTCAACTTCCCCTTCCACGAAATTAACACACCTTCTGTTTTGGATATTCACTGCATAATTTTTAGTAATAATACTAATAATCCTCGTATATCATGGTAATAATCTATATTAATCTATAACTGTTTAGAAAATAAACACGACAATCGGAATCAAACGAAAAAGTATGGTTAATGGTTAATTCTTCTTCCTTTCTTAAAATCGATGACGCCTTTTTCCTTTTTTTCGATATATGGGCTTAGCATTTAACTCTAGTGTTTCAAAGGCAATAATACAAACACGCGTTCTATTTTAAATTTTCGCGCCAAATCAGGGCCACCTACTTTATCAGGTACTGGAAGTGACAAAGAGACATGATCATGTTTCATGATGAAGGGAAGGGAGATCGAAACAGAAGGATTTCTTAATGTCATCAAAGAGCCCTGCCCGTGCGCCATATTTATTTAAGTTTTTCAACAGCACACAAGCCACACAATGAATGTTTTAATTTTTTTTTCGTTTAAAGTTTTAAATAATGTAATTTCTTTTCACTACCTAGAAAATGGTCTTCGTCGATCCGTTGTTAACCAATATTTTGATCAGTTTTATCTAGTTTCTTTGAGTGAGTAGCGTAATAGGGTTGAAAACTAAATTTAATTTAAAACACTAATAATATTTACGTATTATGGTAACGTTTGCCGGAGCAAAACTAATTTAGCGGATCTGGTTATACTTTTGAAGTAAGTACTATGTAGTTGTGCCCAATTAGTATTTTCGTTTTGATTTTTAACTTTTCCTTGGCAGAAAGTTTAAGCTAGTAGGAATAACTTATATATCATTAATAATGTAATATAGGGTGTCTTAAATATTACTTAAAACTAAGGCTACTGACAAAAAGGACTGATTTCACAGTGCCTTTTTACTATTTTTTTTTGTTTTTTCTTAGGAAAGGTTCAAATTTTTTTTAACTTGTCTTAAATTACGCTTAAAAAGAGAAATGTCTGGCAACGTTTCAAAAAATTCAATTGTTTAAAGTTTTTCGCGCGCAAATTTCCGTCAAGCGCCTTGTGTACGTTCAGCCAGGTGCGTCGAATATTGACGGATTTTAGGGTATTTTTGAAAATTTTAAAAATGTTCGATTTAAGAAAAAAAAAGTATTGGATATGTCTGTAGACTACCCCAGGAGTCACCCATTCCAATATATTAAATGATTTCCATAACACCCTGTATATATATATATATTTATATATATATATATATATATATATATATATATATATATATATATATATATATATATATATATATATATATTATATATATATATATATATATATATATATACCGGGTGTCCCTGGAAAGTGGTTCGCCTCTATAACTTTTTTGGTTTTGATGATACAAATTTGCAATTTTAAGGATATTTATAAGGCATTAAAGTACATTTTTTCACAAGTGATTCAACTTTTTTCAACTTTCGGTTTTCCGGGAAGTGACATCAACTTTTCATTTTTAAATGGGACACCCTGTATTGTTTTTATATTTTTGACTGGGTTACATTCTGAATATAACTATTTGCCGCTTGTCACTTTTTCTTATGTCAAAAACAAATGTATTTCAAAATTAACTTTTTAGTCTAGAGCGCCATGGATATGTTTAAGTCGTTAATATTGGTATTAGCAACAGAGGAAAATGTTTTTAAGGGAAACCGAAATTATAACAACAATAGTAAAATACCCTACTTATGGTTCCAAATATTTAAAATGTCCACAATCTTGTTGTTGGCAAAGCCGGACCTTTTCGACAGTTGCTCTAACTACATTCCTTAATATTCTCGGATTAATCCTGTTGATTGCCGCCCCCACTTTATTTTCTAATTCAAGACGAGTTGTTGAAGGAATATCGTAAACAGGGACGGACTGGGTCCGGAAAATTTGGCGGGCTATTTAAAGGTAAAGGCGCCGATTTAAATTAACAAGCTTTTTTAACTATTATTTTCACTTACACGAAAGGGCGCCAGGGCGTCTTGTAAACAAAAGGCGCGGCGGGCTGCGCTCGCCAGCCCGCCGGGCCAGTCCGTCCCTGATCGTAAACTTCATTTTTAATTATTGTACGCTATAAAAAATCTAGAGGGGTGAGGTCAGGAGACCTGAAATATTTGGAAAATGAAATAAATAAAATTATAAATTTATAACTGAGTTCGGTTTTACCTTGGTGGCCACCTAACAGGACCGTTATTTCCAATCCACTTTTCACCATAAGTATAATTTAGGTAATCCCTCACTGCTCCTATGTTATGAGGAGGGGCGTTATCTTGTTGAAAGAATAGGTTTTCTTGATTAATCATTGGAATTTCGCCAAGAAGCTGCTCAACTTCTTGGGTAAGAAAATTTAAACATCTTTCCCCTGTTAAGTGCCCATCAAAGATTATAGGACCTAAAATCCTGTCGCCAAGAATCCCGACCCGACAATTAAACCCAAAACATTCCTGAAAATTGCCTTCCTCCATCCGATGTAAGTTTTCTTGACCTCAGTATCGTTTGGTATTTCTGTTAAAAACACCCAAATTCGTAAAACGGCTTTTGTCAGAATAAATAATTTTGGAGGAAAAGGTGTTATATTCAAAATATTTATCTAAGTACCAGTTGCAATATTGAAGTCTTCGATAATTGTTATTTTCGTAAAGATGTTGGTGCAACGGATATTATTTATTATATCCATGTAGATGATTTGGAAGTTTGACACACTAAAGAGATCTCCCTAACTAAAGCATTAATATTTACCGGCACGTATGCCAAGACGTCAATTTCTTTTTCTTCACTGATTAATTATAACTGGTTCATTTTTATTATTTGCGCATTTTTGGACTAGCTTTAAGAAATAATGACGTTTTGGGTGACGGCGTTCAGGATATCTTTCGGTGTAAAGTCGAACTGCATCAGTTTACTTTTGTCTACACTCACCAAAAACTAAAAGCATGTCAATTTTTTCACTTCTTGAATAATTTTTCATCTTGTAGATTAGAAATTCCAAAAGTATTAAACAATACTGACAACAAAAATTCACATTCAATAGACATTTGGTTTCAAAGCCACCTTAGTTCGGTTGTTTCACGACATTACTATTATTATCCTCTCAGTCCATGACCTACTATCTTGACTAAACGCTATAAAAATCCATTTATGGAACAACATTGGTTCAACGTAGGGGTAACGTTTTTTTAGTCTTTTAGGAGTAGTTGAGTTAAAACCTTATAATGTGGGATATCAAATTATTCGTAATAAAATGCTCTTTTATTCTAACTGCACGAGCCACCACGTTCCCATTTGAAAAAAACGGGTAAAATAAATTTGAAAATTAAATTGCACATAATTTGAAAATTATGAATAAAAACAGGAAAACGTAATTTTTCCCTTGTTTTTAAAACTGAAATAAACGACTTTAACATTCTCATAGCACTCTAGACTAAAAAATAAATTTTGGAAAAATACTTTTTTTACTTAACAAAAAGTGAAACGACTTTAACATTCTCATAGCACTCTAGACTAAAAAATAAATTTTGGAAAAATACTTTTTTTACTTAACAAAAAGTGACCAATGGCCCATATTTGTATTCAGAATGCTACTCTGAGTCAAAAACAAGAAAAAAATACCGGGTGTCCCATTTAAAAATTAAAAGTTGATTTCGTTTCCGGTTAAACCGGAAGCTGGAAAAGGTCAAGTCATCTGTTAAAAAATGCAATTTTACCTCTTACAAACAGTCCAAATTATATATTTTTATCTTAAAAAACAAAAAAGTTATAGGGGCGAGCCACCCCCTTGGGACACCCGGTATATATATATATATATATATATATATATATATATATATATATATATATATATATATATATATATATATATATATATCTATATATATATATATATATATATATATATATATATATATATATGTATATATACAGGGTGCGCCAAACTCAGTGGCCTATTAGAAGTATTTAGAAAACGACAGAAGATGTTTTTCTGAAAATTTGGGTGTGGTTATAGGAACTGGTGTTCTATCGTTTAAAAATATTTTGAAAGAGGCAGTGTTGCCAGATCATTCTAAAACTCATAGCAACTTCGGAATTTTAAATGAGACACCCTGTATATTATTTTACATTTTGATTCTGATTTATAATACAAATTTTTTTTGTGTATAATATCCTATGCCTATCTCTGATAGTTTTTGAAATATTAATTCATAAGTAAATTTTTGGGGCTAAAACATGCTCCCTAAAAAATCAAATATTTTTGTGACCAAGGCACCTAGAAAGTTAAAATTTTTGCAGAAGTTTCCCAAAATATTGCTTTCTTAGAATCTTGACGAATTATTAAAGTATTTTTATACAGGGCGTCTCAAAAAAATTATATCTTCGTAATATAAATAAATGCAAAAAACTCAACTTTTGTAAATAGAACACCCTGTATTTTATTTTTTTAACAAAAACTAGAACAAATTTCCTACCAAACTGTATACCATGTTCCTATACCTATCTTTAACCGTTTCGAACTTACAGGCATTTTAGAAAATTAGTAACTAAATAAAAATGTTTAAAAACATTTTAATAGTAGACTTTGGCAGAATTTGTCCGGAAACAAATAAAAAATAAAAATGTCAAGTAAATTGGCTTTGGGGAAAGGTCTATTTTTTAAATTATCAAACAAATTAGCAAAATTTTCTTAAATTTTAAAATGAAAGAATGTTATTTATTTATGCTTACATGGTAAGTAAGGAATGAAATTGTACAAAAAAAAAACAAATATAAAAGTAATACAAAAATAAAACCAATAACTAAATTGTTTGAAATGTCCCCCGTTTGCTCTTAAGCAATCATGAATAGACGTTGTTACATGGTCTGTTGTAGCTCTCCGTATTTCTTCTCCATCTATAGCTCCTAGAGTTGCCCTTACTCGTTGCTCTAGATCCTGCTTGGTGGTAACTGGTGTTTTATAAGCTCTTTCTTTTATTGTACCCCACAAATAAAAATCTAATGGGGTAAGATCCGGAGATCTTGGGGGCCAGTTCCATGGTCCTTGTCGACCAATCCATCTGTCTTCAACCATGTTAAATAATTCTATGCGCACTTCATTGGTAGAATGGGCTGGTGCTCCATCTAACTGATACCAGCAGTTTTCAAGCATATTTAATGGTAAATCATCTAAAAAGTCCGAAACAGTGGTCCTTAATATTTCTAAATATTTTGCGCCCGTTAAGTTATCGTCGTAAATACAAAAGGCCATTTTATTATCCATTAGCAAACAAAAAACGTTAAAACTGAACTGATACTGGAAACTTTTTTCTGTTACGAAGTGGGGATTTTCTCTAGACCAAAAATGGGAGTTTCTTCGATTAAAAATGCCTTCCCTTGAAAACTTAGCTTCATCTACTGTCCAAATGATCTTTTTTAAAAAATCGGGGTCTTCTTGTGTCCGGACTAATATAATTTCACAAAATTCTACACGTTTTAGAGGATCATTTTGTTGAAGTGCCTGAAGTGTAATAAGTTTGTATTCATGCATTTTATGATTATGTAAGACTCGCTCTATGGAGTTATATGTGAGTCCTAAGTCGTTTCCTGCACTGTATATGGACGCATGCGGCAATGCATGAAAATATGCCAGAACATTAATTTCATTTTCTTCATTACCTGTTACCGGTTTAATTTGAATTCTGGGCGCTTTAACATTATTATACTGCAACATATTTCTTTCCATTCTTTTAAACTTTTTTGGTGTCATTGGAGGTGAATTCGGATACAGTTCGTTGAGTCGTCTACATGTTCTTGATATAATTTTATTACACTCTCCGTGTATAAAAAATAAATTCAAAATTTCTGCATTAGAATAAGATTTATTTGCCATTTTGTTTGATAATTTAAAAAATAGACCTTTCCCCAAAGCCAATTTACTTGACATGTTTTCTTTTTCAGTTGTTTCTAAACAAATTGTGCCAAAACCTACTATTAAATGTTTTTAAACATTTTTATTTAGTTATTAATTTTCTAAAATGCCTGTAAGTTCGAAACGGTTAAAGATAGGTATAGGAACATGGTATACAGTTTGGTAGGAAATTTGTTCTAGTTTTTGTTAAAAAAATAAAATACAGGGTGTTCTATTTAAAAAAGTTGAGTTTTTTGCATTTATTTATATTACGAAGATACAATTTTTTTGAGACGCCCTGTATAAAAATACTTTAATAATTCGTCAAAATTCTAAGAAAGCAATATTTTGGGAAACTTCTGCAAAAATTTTAACTTTCTAGGTGCCTTGGTCACAAAAATATTTGATTTTTTAGGGAGCATGTTTTAGCCCCAAAAATTTACTTATGAATTAATATTTCAAAAACTATCAGAGATAGGCATAGGATATTATACACAAAAAAATATTGTATTATAAATCAGAATCAAAATGTAAAATAATATACAGGGTGTCTCATTTAAAATTCCGAAGTTGCTATGAGTTTCAGAATGATCTGGCAACACTGCCTCTTTCAAAATATTTTTAAACGATAGAACACCAGTTCCTATAACCACACCCAAATTTTCAGAAAAACATCTTCTGTCGTTTTCTAAATACTTCTAATAGGCCACTGAGTTTGGCGCACCCTGTATATATATATATATATATATATATATATGTATATATATATATATATATATATATATATATATATATATATATATATATATATATATATATATATATATAGTAAACTAGTAATATTGGGTTGCGCAGCAAATGAAAGAATACTCTTTAAAGTTGTTCCAAGCTTTCGAAAATATTTATTTTCATCTTCAGGGAGACTACAAAGAATTACTAGTATTAAACATGGTTCTTATATTAACCATTGTTTTAAGTGAGCTTATAAGCATATTTATTACTTACAACTTAGTTGAGGATGTTCATTAACGGTGTTAAAATATTATCTAGGGAATCAGTGAAGTTCTCCAGAGTGGGATCGAAAACCAAGCGTCATTAATTACTTAATTATTCTAAATTTACAATTATTACACAATAGCACAGACAGATTAAAATTACATGAAAGTCATTAGTTAAAAAAAAAAGGAAGACGATTAAAAATCATTTCTTTCTCCGTTTTTTGAAATTCATTTTAGCCATGCGGCACGAGGTGACAGACTGATTTGATTGAGCGGGAAACTCACTATGGACTGTCAGAAGTCAGTTATTAGCGACATCTGTGTATTATATTAAATTATATGCGAAACATGATTACAGAAGTCTGTAAAGTTAGGTGTGTTATATACCTTGTAGAGATAACTTGTTGGATTTATATTGCGCTCAGGAAGTACACCCTAGCGGCTGCATTTAAAAGCTTATTTATGCGACATCTATGAATTTCAATCAGAATTATTTGTAATTTGATAAAGAGATTTTGTTATATGTAGGAAATGGGTAAGTATTCTTGAATTTGTTGTGAAGGAAAAAAATATAATTTTTATTATACAATCAATTGTCATTATACTTGAATCTCAGTGTCGTTCAAACGATGATCCTTGTCTAAAAATAATAGATATGAATATATTTCACTTAGGTGTTTTATATCGGTTTTTTTATTTATGCAATTAGGTTCTTGTGAAATAAAGGCCATTTCAAGAAAAGATCTTTTAGAGTTATTTTTCTGTGTAGCAAGTATCTTGGTTGCATCGTAATCAAAGTTATGTAGTGAGTTATTAGCGTGTTCTGCCAGAGCACACCTCTCTGGATGCAGTCTACAGTCACTCCTGTGTGCTGTGATTCTATCGGCCAATGGTCTTGTAGTTTGGCCTATGTATATTTTTTCACAGTCTGCACAAGGAATGCTGTAAACCACATCTGTTCTTCGAGTAAGAGGGACCTTGTCTTTAAGCCTGGAGTGCACCGAAGAAATTGTGAGTACTGGTTTGTTCGCGATTTTGACATTAACTACCTGATTTATTATTCTGGACAGCGCCGGAGTTATCTCTCTAATGTAGGGAAGTGATATGAATTTATTAGTTTGTGTCACTTCAGTTATATTATTGTTATTATTTATTAGGTTATGTTCATTTAATATAGGTATGTTGATGGCAGGAGTGCTGAACAAAATTCTATTAATCAGCTTGGGTGGATATGAATTATCGATGAATAATTGAGCCAGGATATCTAAGTTTTTTTTTTATGTAGAGATGGATCTGAGATTTTTAGAATTCTTGATTTCATTTGTTCAACCAGATTCACTTTCATATTATGTTTATGATACGAGAAATAATTCAGGTATCGTCCTGAGCTGCAAGGTTTCCTGTACCAATCTATCACGATTTTGTTGTTGTGAGTTCGTGTGAATTTGGTATCTAGGAAAGGAACCGAGCAGGTAGGGTCTTCGGTTTCTATAGTGAACTGGATGTGTTGATCGAAATCATTTAAGGTTTCTAGTATCTCGTTGATTCCATTTTGTGGTAGTGCTACAATTATATCATCCACGTATTTTTTTAAAAAAAGGGGATTAAAGGAGAGAACAGGAAGAACTGTGTCCAGCAATTCGTCCATCACATATGTTGCAAGTATAGGAGAGACAGAAGACCCCATTGGGGTACCAAAAGTTTGTTTATAGTATTTGTTGTCAAATGAGAAATATGTGTTATCAAAAAGAAATTCAATTAATCTAAGAAAGGAGTCTCTGTCTGTGTTACAATAGTTACTAATGCGGTACCAACACTTATAGATGGCCCTGTGTGCAGCATCATAGTAAACATTGCTGAAAAGAGAGACAACATCGAGGCTTGCTACCACATAGCCATCAGGGAGCTGTAATTGGTTAAATTTTTCATAAACTTGGAAAGAGTCTTTAATATAATATTCATTATCGAAGTCATATGCTTTTGTGAGGATTTCGGTTATAAAAATTGCAATAAATTCCGTGGGTGCACCAATTGAAGCTACAATTGGCCTGACAGACAAGGTTGGTTTGTGGATTTTAGGTAATGAGTAAAATTTTGGAGATGTACTCTTGTAACTTGTAAGCTTTTTCTTTGTGGCCTCATCTATTTGTCCTGTATTATACAATTGTTTGATTAATTCATTGCACTTTCTTTGAATCGAAAGTGTGGGGTCTCGCGGTAAACTGATGTAAGATTCATCATTCTGGATTAATTCATTGGAGAGTTGTAAATATTGTTCTTTCCCCATGATAACAGTTACATTGCCCTTGTCTGATCTAGTTAATATAATGTTAGGGTTGTCCTTAAGGAACTTTTTTGATTTATAGAGTAAGTTATGGAAAAGTGATTTGTTATGTTTGTTTGAGTTTATATAATTTGTGAGGATGTTAGTAGTTCTTGAGATGGTGATATTTTTTATTGCGGCATCATTTATAGATGAGGTAACAAAGTCAAGATCCGCCAAGATGTTTTTTATAGGTATATCATTTCCCACAACCGGCTCAACACTAAACTTAGGGCCGAGAGACAAGAACTGGAGGATATCATTAGGAATCTCTATGTTGGTAAGATTTTTTATCCATTCCGGTTTAGTCTTAAGGCGGTTGTGAAGTTCGATAGATTTTAAGTTATTTAATTTGTTAATATTGTTTGTTTTAATTTTATGGAATAATCTATTGTAATTTCTTTGTTGTTTGCTAGAAAAGTTATTGAAGATGGCTTCATTAGTGTTTTCAATGATTGCTCGTTTGAACGATGTAAGTGAGGATTCTAGATTACTAATTAGTTTATGATTAGCCGAAATTTCAATATTAATAAGTTTATTTCCTAACCTACGATTGAAGTACATAGCCTGTTGAGAGTCCTGCCGGAGGAGAAGTTGTTCTATTGGCCCTGTTGTTGCTGTGATGTGTTGTGGCCGTATCCCCATTTGTCTGCATTGTAGTAGAAACGATCTTCTATTATATTCCTTAGCCAATTTAATTTTGGTTTTCGCCCAATCCTTTAAATTCTTCACTGCTTCGGTCCCATATGTAGCCTTGATGGTCTGGTAAAAACCCATACCTGTGGTGTATATATAAAGGGTAGTCGTTGCTGACTAGTTAGGCAGTAAACTAGTAATATTGGGTTGCGCAGCAAATGAAAGAATACTCTTTAAAGTTGTTCCAAGCTTTCGAAAATATTTATTTTCATCTTCAGGGAGACTACAAAGAATTACTAGTATTAAACATGGTTCTTATATTAACCATTGTTTTAAGTGAGCTTATAAGCAGATTTATTACTTACAACTTAGTTGAGGATGTTCATTAACGGTGTTAAAATATTATCTAGGGAATCAGTGAAGTTCTCCAGAGTGGGATCGAAAACCAAGCGTCATTAATTACTTAATTATTCTAAATTTACAATTATTACACAATAGCACAGACAGATTAAAATTACATGAAAGTCATTAGTTAAAAAAAAAGGAAGACAATTAAAAATCATTTCTTTCTCCGTTTTTTGAAATTCATTTTAGCCATGCGGCACGAGGTGACAGACTGATTTGATTGAGCGGGAAACTCACTATGGACTGTCAGAAGTCAGTTATTAGCGACATCTGTGTATTATATTAAATTATATGCGAAACATGATTACAGAAGTCTGTAAAGTTAGGTGTGTTATATACCTTGTAGAGATAACTTGTTGGATTTATATTGCGCTCAGGAAGTACACCCTAGCGGCTGCATTTAAAAGCTTATTTATGCGACATCTATGAATTTCAATCAGAATTATTTGTAATTTGATAAAGAGATTTTGTTATATGTAGGAAATGGGTAAGTATTCTTGAATTTGTTGTGAAGGAAAAAAATATAATTTTTATTATACAATCAATTGTCATTATACTTGAATCTCAGTGTCGTTCAAACGATGATCCTTGTCTAAAAATAATAGATATGAATATATTTCACTTAGGTGTTTTATATCGGTTTTTTTATTTATGCAATTAGGTTCTTGTGAAATAAAGGCCATTTCAAGAAAAGATCTTTTAGAGTTATTTTTCTGTGTAGCAAGTATCTTGGTTGCATCGTAATCAAAGTTATGCAGTGAGTTATTAGCGTGTTCTGCCAGAGCACACCTCTCTGGATGCAGTCTACAGTCACTCCTGTGTGCTGTGATTCTATCGGCCAATGGTCTTGTAGTTTGGCCTATGTATATTTTTTCACAGTCTGCACAAGGAATGCTGTAAACCACATCTGTTCTTCGAGTAAGAGGGACCTTGTCTTTAAGCCTGGAGTGCACCGAAGAAATTGTGAGTACTGGTTTGTTCGCGATTTTGACATTAACTACCTGATTTATTATTCTGGACAGCGCCGGAGTTATCTCTCTAATGTAGGGAAGTGATATGAATTTATTAGTTTGTGTCACTTCAGTTATATTATTGTTATTATTTATTAGGTTATGTTCATTTAATATAGGTATGTTGATGGCAGGAGTGCTGAACAAAATTCTATTAATCAGCTTGGGTGGATATGAATTATCGATGAATAATTGAGCCAGGATATCTAAGTTTTTTTTATGTAGAGATGGATCTGAGATTTTTAGAATTCTTGATTTCATTTGTTTAACCAGATTCACTTTCATATTATGTTTATGATACGAGAAATAATTCAGGTATCGTCCTGAGCTGCAAGGTTTCCTGTACCAATCAAGATGGCCGCCGATGATGTACGTTCGGTCGGTGTCTCCGATAAAACATATTTTGAGTGCCATAAAACGCGATTAAGTAGTTACTGTGTGTGTATTGACTGTGGAAGAATCTTCCACAAATCATGTGCAGAAAGAGATTACTCAGGAAAAGTGAGAATAATAGACGAAACCAGAGTTGTGTGCAACGAGCATGACCTAACCTTAAAACCATCCGATGATCTGAACACGTTGAAGATACTAGTAGCTGAGCTACAGGACAAAAATAGGCTCCTGGAGGAAAATGCGTCATTACTGAGAGACAAAGTAAGGTATTTCGAAGGAAAATACGAAAATTGCAACTTACAAAAAAACCCTATAAAAAATCATGATGAGAAAACCGCGGGAAACTTAAACCAAATAACAAATCAAGAGGATCTCGCCCAAGATACAAACACCACACGAGTTGAAACAAATATTGACAACATAAATCCATCCGATGTAGCAAACGCCAATAACGAAAAAGAAGCTTTCGAAACTGTCAAGTCGAGACGTCAAAGACATCATATTAAAAACACTGGGCCCCTGGTCAAAGAAAGGGTAGAAAATCATAAGGAAAAAAATGGGGTAGTCCCTAAAACACCACGTAAAAATGGAGTAAGAAAACAAAAACCAAATTTTGGCGAGCGCGAAGATGGAGATGCTTTTCAGAGTGCAGGAACGGAAAACAGGAAAATCTGGCTCTTTCTCTCAAGAATAAACGAAGGTGTTGGTGATGACCAAATTAAAAAATACATTGCAAAGAACGCTAAAACCACTGAAGATCAGGTAGAAGTCAAGCTGTGTACTCCTAAAGTACAAAAATCAAGGAAGCAGCGTTTCATGATTGGTGTGAATCCTGATCTTAGGGACACTATATACCAGGCTGATTTCTGGCCGAAGGGAGTAGCTTTTGAACGCTTCAATTTCGGCCTCGGAAGAAATTTTCTAAACAAGTAGTGGTAGGCTATGAAGGGGTTACAAGGGATAATCTGCTTAGTCAATCAAAAAATAATCAATCAAAAACTCGTAAATCGCAAACTGAAACAAATAGAGGCAAGGGTCGTCCTAGTGGTGTTGGAGGAAACCAGCCTATTGCTGTAATTCACCAGAATGTCTGCTCTCTTAGAAACAAACATGAGGAGATTGAAGTCTTTTTACAAGAAAATGACAAGAGGTACGATATCTTGTGTTTCTCTGAACATTCTCTGAAGGATGATGAGGTGGCATCTTTCAGGATCAGAGGTTACATCCCAGCAGCATGGTATGCAAGAAAAGAGCATCTGCGTGGAGGAGTTGCTGTCCTGGTTAGAGATGACGTCGACTATGTTGAAAGACATGACCTTATGGAGAAAACTGTTGAAATGACATGTGAGGTTGCAGCGATAGAACTTAAGGAAATGAACCTGGTAATTGTGGCGATTTATCGACCACCTAGTGGAAATTTTAATGTATATCTGAACCAAATAAGTGAAATTTTTGTAATTTTGGGACAAAATTCTAAACATGTTGTAATGGTAGGTGATTTTAACATACATTTTAATTCAAATAATAGTAGGGCACTTGATTTTATTGATGTTGCAAACTGCTTTGGCTTCACAGAGCAAATATTTCAAAGTACTAGGCAAAATGCCTGCCTTGATAATATCCTTGTAAACTTTGAGGGATTTCTAGAATTTAACGTGGATGTTGCACAAGTTGCAATATCTGATCATTTGGCAGTGCAAATTGAAATTAAAAACATTAAACCAAAAAACACTCATGTTCAAGAATGTAATTACCATCAACCAATAACTACGGTTGGTATAAATAAGCTTTATAATGTACTAAATAACACTGATTGGTCATTCGTAAAAACAAATTTAGGCGCGAATGAAAAAGGTGATAGGTTTATGAGGGTACTCTGGGATGGCTTTAATGCTTGTTTTCCAGTTAAAGAATATCGCTCTAGAAATGACAGGAATGTAAGGTGGTATCACCAAGGACTGGGTAATATGAGGGAGCATCTTGGGTTTCTGAATGACCTCTATAATATTTCAAAACTACCTGAAATAGCTTTGGTAAGAAATCTGTATCGCCAGAGCTATAGAAGGGAAGTAAAAAATGCAAAAATCAGGGCAAATTCGGAATTTATAAATAGTGCTGGTAATAAAGCCAAAGCAGCGTGGAAAATTATAAATGACAACAGGAAATCCTGTAAACAGACAAAACCTCCAAAAAATTTAAGTGCGGACAACTTCAATGTATATTTTGCTGGAGTCGCCGAAAGAAGTCTAAAAAACCTGCCACAGGCAAACATACAACCTGAAAATTACCTTGCAGCCCAAAATCTATCTTTACCAAAAGATGGTTTTTCTTTTAGGGAAGTTACATTTGTACAGGTTAGGGATGCCATAAATGATCTAAAATCAAAAACTAGCAAAGATATCTTTGGTCTAAACGTTACTCTTTTAAAAAAACTCAAGGATACATTGGTTGTGCCTCTGACTTACTTAATCAATTGTTGTATAAATGAGGGTATATACCCTGACTCGTTTAAGAAATCCAGGGTGACTCCTGTTTATAAGAAGGGTGATGTCAAAGATATAAATAACTATCGCCCAATCACACTAGTACCCATCTTGTCTAAAGTGTTTGAGTACCTTTTGAAACAACAGCTCTATGCATACTTTGAAAGTAACGGATTATTCACTGGAAGCCAGTTCGGCTTTAGGAAATCAAAATCAACAACACTTGCGGTATTATCTCTGTTGGAATGTATAGTCGAGGGCTTTGAGGATGGTCTATATGTGGGGGCTGTCCTGTGCGATCTCTCCAAGGCCTTCGACTGTATAAACCACGATATTCTCCTGGTAAAGCTGAGGCATTGTGGCCTTCAGGAACAAGACTTAAACTGGTTACCAGTTACTTAACGAATAGAACACAGCAAACTCTCTCGGAAGGGAGACTGTCAAGTAGCATAGATATCACGCATGGAGTCCCACAGGGTTCCATTTTAGGCCCACTCCTATTTCTCATTTTTATCAATGATATTGAAACATCTTCCGATGCTAGTCTGGTTATTTTTGCTGATGACACGACTGCTATCCTGAAGGATGCTAATCTAAATTCTCTTCTTGAACAAATGCAGGAATCCATGCTGGGCATCGAGAGATGGTTCAGTTCAAACAGACTATCTTTAAATACAAACAAAACTGAAAAAATCATCTTCACACTCAGGGGCCGAAATCACGATGAAGTTCCAGACCAGAACTTCCAGAATGACTCTGTTAGGCTTTTGGGGGTGCATCTTGACACATCCTTGGTCTTCGATTCCCACATAGACCAATTAGCAAAGCAATTGTCCTCAGCTACCTTTTGCCTAAAAAACTTGAGGTCTGTGGTTAGGCAGGATGTTCTTTTGATGGCCTACCATAGTTTGTTTCACTCGCACTGTTCATATGCCATCCTTGCTTGGGGTCATAGTGCACAATCAAGCAGAGCCTTTGCACTTCAGAGAAGGGCTGTGAGAATCATTGACAGTTTACCCTATAGAGCTGATGCTAGGCAGGCTTTTGTAAATCTTGAAATTTTAACCTTGCCGTGTACCTATATTCTGCAATGCCTGATCTATGTAAAAAAAAATCTAAATAAGTACAATCTTTATTCGCAACAACATTACCACAATACAAGAAATAGAAATGATATAAATTTACACTATGTGAGACTAGGAAAATCGTGTATTGGCACTAACCACTATGGACCAAAATTTTTTAATAAACTCCCAGTAGCGATAAGGAATTTAGAGGAAAAAATATTCAAAAGAACTGTTAAAAGATATCTATTGAAAAACCCGTTTTATAGCATACAGGAATTTTTAAACACTACCCCAGACATGGCTGTAATCTAACAGCACCCCACAATGTTTGTGGCATCGATGAGAGTCAGTGTCCTGCAAATAAAAAGTAAATTTAGGCTCTTTTTGTAATTTTAACATAGTTTTAGACTGTCACTTGTTATGTTATTTTAGATGTTTGATATTTTAAACATTAGCTACTATAGTAGCAATTCATTGACGAATGTAAAAAATTTTGTAATTTTGTGAACATGAATAAAATAAATGAAATAAATGAAATGAAATATCACGATTTTGTTGTTGTGAGTTCGTGTGAATTTGGTATCTAGGAAAGGAACCGAGCAGGTAGGGTCTTCGGTTTCTATAGTGAACTGGATGTGTTGATCGAAATCATTTAAGGTTTCTAGTATCTCGTTGATTCCATTTTGTGGTAGTGCTACAATTATATCATCCACGTATTTTTTTTAAAAAAAGGGGATTAAAGGAGAGAACAGGAAGAACTGTGTCCAGCAATTCGTCCATCACATATGTTGCAAGTATAGGAGAGACAGAAGACCCCATTGGGGTACCAAAAGTTTGTTTATAGTATTTGTTGTCAAATGAGAAATATGTGTTATCAAAAAGAAATTCAATTAATCTAAGAAAGGAGTCTCTGTCTGTGTTACAATAGTTACTAATGCGGTACCAACACTTATAGATGGCCCTGTGTGCAGCATCATAGTAAACATTGCTGAAAAGAGAGACAACATCGAGGCTTGCTACCACATAGCCATCAGGGAGCTGTAATTGGTTAAATTTTTCATAGACTTGGAAAGAGTCTTTAATATAATATTCATTATCGAAGTCATATGCTTTTGTGAGGATTTCGGTTATAAAAATTGCAATAAATTCCGTGGGTGCACCAATTGAAGCTACAATTGGCCTGACAGACAAGGTTGGTTTGTGGATTTTAGGTAATGAGTAAAATTTTGGAGATGTACTCTTGTAACTTGTAAGCTTTTTCTTTGTGGCCTCATCTATTTGTCCTGTATTATACAATTGTTTGATTAATTCATTGCACTTTCTTTGAATCGAAAGTGTGGGGTCTCGCGGTAAACTGATGTAAGATTCATCATTCTGGATTAATTCATTGGAGAGTTGTAAATATTGTTCTTTCCCCATGATAACAGTTACATTGCCCTTGTCTGATCTAGTTAATATAATGTTAGGGTTGTCCTTAAGGAACTTTTTTGATTTATAGAGTAAGTTATGGAAAAGTGATTTGTTATGTTTGTTTGAGTTTATATAATTTGTGAGGATGTTAGTAGTTCTTGAGATGGTGATATTTTTTATTGCGGCATCATTTATAGATGAGGTAACAAAGTCAAGATCCGCCAAGATGTTTTTTATAGGTATATCATTTCCCACAACCGGCTCAACACTAAACTTAGGGCCGAGAGACAAGAACTGGAGGATATCATTAGGAATCTCTATGTTGGTAAGATTTTTTATCCATTCCGGTTTAGTCTTAAGGCGGTTGTGAAGTTCGATAGATTTTAAGTTATTTAATTTGTTAATATTGTTTGTTTTAATTTTACGGAATAATCTATTGTAATTTCTTTGTTGTTTGCTAGAAAAGTTATTGAAGATGGCTTCATTAGTGTTTTCAATGATTGCTCGTTTGAACGATGTAAGTGAGGATTCTAGATTACTAATTAGTTTATGATTAGCCGAAATTTCAATATTAATAAGTTTATTTCCTAACCTACGATTGAAGTCCATAGCCTGTTGAGAGTCCTGCCGGAGGAGAAGTTGTTCTATTGGCCCTGTTGTTGCTGTGATGTGTTGTGGCCGTATCCCCATTTGTCTGCATTGTAGTAGAAACGATCTTCTATTATATTCCTTAGCCAATTTAATTTTGGTTTTCGCCCAATCCTTTAAATTCTTCACTGCTTCGGTCCCATATGTAGCCTTGATGGTCTGGTAAAAACCCATACCTGTGGTGTATATATAAAGGGTAGTCGTTGCTGACTAGTTAGGCAGTAAACTAGTAATATTGGGTTGCGCAGCAAATGAAAGAATACTCTTTAAAGTTGTTCCAAGCTTTCGAAAATATTTATTTTCATCTTCAGGGAGACTACAAAGAATTACTAGTATTAAACATGGTTCTTATATTAACCATTGTTTTAAGTGAGCTTATAAGCAGATTTATTACTTACAACTTAGTTGAGGATGTTCATTAACGGTGTTAAAATATTATCTAGGGAATCAGTGAAGTTCTCCAGAGTGGGATCGAAAACCAAGCGTCATTAATTACTTAATTATTCTAAATTTACAATTATTACACAATAGCACAGACAGATTAAAATTACATGAAAGTCATTAGTTAAAAAAAAAGGAAGACAATTAAAAATCATTTCTTTCTCCGTTTTTTGAAATTCATTTTAGCCATGCGGCACGAGGTGACAGACTGATTTGATTGAGCGGGAAACTCACTATGGACTGTCAGAAGTCAGTTATTAGCGACATCTGTGTATTATATTAAATTATATGCGAAACATGATTACAGAAGTCTGTAAAGTTAGGTGTGTTATATACCTTGTAGAGATAACTTGTTGGATTTATATTGCGCTCAGGAAGTACACCCTAGCGGCTGCATTTAAAAGCTTATTTATGCGACATCTATGAATTTCAATCAGAATTATTTGTAATTTGATAAAGAGATTTTGTTATATGTAGGAAATGGGTAAGTATTCTTGAATTTGTTGTGAAGGAAAAAAATATAATTTTTATTATACAATCAATTGTCATTATACTTGAATCTCAGTGTCGTTCAAACGATGATCCTTGTCTAAAAATAATAGATATGAATATATTTCACTTAGGTGTTTTATATCGGTTTTTTTATTTATGCAATTAGGTTCTTGTGAAATAAAGGCCATTTCAAGAAAAGATCTTTTAGAGTTATTTTTCTGTGTAGCAAGTATCTTGGTTGCATCGTAATCAAAGTTATGTAGTGAGTTATTAGCGTGTTCTGCCAGAGCACACCTCTCTGGATGCAGTCTACAGTCACTCCTGTGTGCTGTGATTCTATCGGCCAATGGTCTTGTAGTTTGGCCTATGTATATTTTTTCACAGTCTGCACAAGGAATGCTGTAAACCACATCTGTTCTTCGAGTAAGAGGGACCTTGTCTTTAAGCCTGGAGTGCACCGAAGAAATTGTGAGTACTGGTTTGTTCGCGATTTTGACATTAACTACCTGATTTATTATTCTGGACAGCGCCGGAGTTATCTCTCTAATGTAGGGAAGTGATATGAATTTATTAGTTTGTGTCACTTCAGTTATATTATTGTTATTATTTATTAGGTTATGTTCATTTAATATAGGTATGTTGATGGCAGGAGTGCTGAACAAAATTCTATTAATCAGCTTGGGTGGATATGAATTATCGATGAATAATTGAGCCAGGATATCTAAGTTTTTTTTATGTAGAGATGGATCTGAGATTTTTAGAATTCTTGATTTCATTTGTTTAACCAGATTCACTTTCATATTATGTTTATGATACGAGAAATAATTCAGGTATCGTCCTGAGCTGCAAGGTTTCCTGTACCAATCTATCACGATTTTGTTGTTGTGAGTTCGTGTGAATTTGGTATCTAGGAAAGGAACCGAGCAGGTAGGGTCTTCGGTTTCTATAGTGAACTGGATGTGTTGATCGAAATCATTTAAGGTTTCTAGTATCTCGTTGATTCCATTTTGTGGTAGTGCTACAATTATATCATCCACGTATTTTTTTAAAAAAAGGGGATTAAAGGAGAGAACAGGAAGAACTGTGTCCAGCAATTCGTCCATCACATATGTTGCAAGTATAGGAGAGACAGAAGACCCCATTGGGGTACCAAAAGTTTGTTTATAGTATTTGTTGTCAAATGAGAAATATGTGTTATCAAAAAGAAATTCAATTAATCTAAGAAAGGAGTCTCTGTCTGTGTTACAATAGTTACTAATGCGGTACCAACACTTATAGATGGCCCTGTGTGCAGCATCATAGTAAACATTGCTGAAAAGAGAGACAACATCGAGGCTTGCTACCACATAGCCATCAGGGAGCTGTAATTGGTTAAATTTTTCATAGACTTGGAAAGAGTCTTTAATATAATATTCATTATCGAAGTCATATGCTTTTGTGAGGATTTCGGTTATAAAAATTGCAATAAATTCCGTGGGTGCACCAATTGAAGCTACAATTGGCCTGACAGACAAGGTTGGTTTGTGGATTTTAGGTAATGAGTAAAATTTTGGAGATGTACTCTTGTAACTTGTAAGCTTTTTCTTTGTGGCCTCATCTATTTGTCCTGTATTATACAATTGTTTGATTAGTTCATTGCACTTTCTTTGAATCGAAAGTGTGGGGTCTCGCGGTAAACTGATGTAAGATTCATCATTCTGGATTAATTCATTGGAGAGTTGTAAATATTGTTCTTTCCCCATGATAACAGTTACATTGCCCTTGTCTGATCTAGTTAATATAATGTTAGGGTTGTCCTTAAGGAACTTTTTTGATTTATAGAGTAAGTTATGGAAAAGTGATTTGTTATGTTTGTTTGAGTTTATATAATTTGTGAGGATGTTAGTAGTTCTTGAGATGGTGATATTTTTTATTGCGGCATCATTTATAGATGAGGTAACAAAGTCAAGATCCGCCAAGATGTTTTTTATAGGTATATCATTTCCCACAACCGGCTCAACACTAAACTTAGGGCCGAGAGACAAGAACTGGAGGATATCATTAGGAATCTCTATGTTGGTAAGATTTTTTATCCATTCCGGTTTAGTCTTAAGGCGGTTGTGAAGTTCGATAGATTTTAAGTTATTTAATTTGTTAATATTGTTTGTTTTAATTTTATGGAATAATCTATTGTAATTTCTTTGTTGTTTGCTAGAAAAGTTATTGAAGATGGCTTCATTAGTGTTTTCAATGATTGCTCGTTTGAACGATGTAAGTGAGGATTCTAGATTACTAATTAGTTTATGATTAGCCGAAATTTCAATATTAATAAGTTTATTTCCTAACCTACGATTGAAGTCCATAGCCTGTTGAGAGTCCTGCCGGAGGAGAAGTTGTTCTATTGGCCCTGTTGTTGCTGTGATGTGTTGTGGCCGTATCCCCATTTGTCTGCATTGTAGTAGAAACGATCTTCTATTATATTCCTTAGCCAATTTAATTTTGGTTTTCGCCCAATCCTTTAAATTCTTCACTGCTTCGGTCCCATATGTAGCCTTGATGGTCTGGTAAAAACCCATACCTGTGGTGTATATATAAAGGGTAGTCGTTGCTGACTAGTTAGGCAGTAAACTAGTAATATTGGGTTGCGCAGCAAATGAAAGAATACTCTTTAAAGTTGTTCCAAGCTTTCGAAAATATTTATTTTCATCTTCAGGGAGACTACAAAGAATTACTAGTATTAAACATGGTTCTTATATTAACCATTGTTTTAAGTGAGCTTATAAGCAGATTTATTACTTACAACTTAGTTGAGGATGTTCATTAACGGTGTTAAAATATTATCTAGGGAATCAGTGAAGTTCTCCAGAGTGGGATCGAAAACCAAGCGTCATTAATTACTTAATTATTCTAAATTTACAATTATTACACAATAGCACAGACAGATTAAAATTACATGAAAGTCATTAGTTAAAAAAAAAGGAAGACAATTAAAAATCATTTCTTTCTCCGTTTTTTGAAATTCATTTTAGCCATGCGGCACGAGGTGACAGACTGATTTGATTGAGCGGGAAACTCACTATGGACTGTCAGAAGTCAGTTATTAGCGACATCTGTGTATTATACAGGGTCCGGCAAAATGATCTCCCACATTTTGCACCGCCACTGTGCCCGAATCACTAAAGAGAGGGGGAGCATAGCGTAGTCGGTCGATAGCTTGCGCCTTGCCATTTCAGTTGTCGTCATGAATTGGACGGGCGAGCATCGTGCTTTCGTTATCGAAACATTTATGAAAAGTAACGAATCTGTGATTACGACGCAAAGAACTTTTCGTACTCACTTTGCGCTTGGTAGACATGCTCCGGTTCCGGATCGCAAAACAATACTGTTGTGGGTTTCAAATTTTAGAGCCACAGGTTCAGCCTTAAAAAGAAAATCAACTGGTAGACCCAGAAGTGTTCGGACACCTGAAAATGTTGCAGCTGCTAGAGAAGCAGTTGAACGATCTCCTCGCCGTTCAGCTGTTAAACATGCCGCTGCTTTGCGTTTCTCAGATCGTTCTGTGAGAAGAATTTTACATGCCGATCTGAAGTTCCACCCATACAAAATGATGATCGTGCAAGAACTTAGTGAACGGGACTGGGAAAATCGCAGAGCATGCTGCACCGATATTCTTCAAAACGTCCCACAAAATGCTCTTTTAATAACGTCTGACGAAGCTCATGTCCATTTATCTGGCAGTGTGAACAAGCAGAATTTTCGCTACTGGGCACCAGAAAATCCCCGGCAGCTCCATGAAACGCCACTTCACAGCCCACGTGTTACCGTTTGGTGTGCTGTTGGATCGTTTGGCGTTTGGGGTCCCTATTTTTTTGAAGAGGGAGGCGTAACGGTTACCGTAACAGCCGATCGATATGTCGACATGCTACGCAATTTTCTGGAACCAAAAGTTAGAGAACTTGAACATCCGGATGTATGGTTTCAACAGGATGGAGCTACGGCTCATACGGCAAGAAGGACAATGGACGTTTTAAGGGAAATGTTTCCCGGACACGTAATGTCGTTACGTGGAGACGTTGGGTGGCCTGCGCGTTCACCTGATCTTGCCCCATGCGACTTTTTCCTTTGGGGCTACCTGAAAGCGAAGATTTTTCAACACCATCCCCGAACCATTGACGAATTAAAAGCAGCAATACGCCAAGAAATTAGAGGAATATCGCCTCAAATTACTGCTCGAGTGATGGAAACTTTCAGAACTCAGCTTCGAAGGTGTATCGAAAAAAATGGTCGCCATTTGGACTCTGTAATTTTCAAACATTAATAAAAACAAATGGCATAGCATACATTTTCACTTAATAAAAATAAATTATAAATAGTATTTACAATGGCGTTTTTATTAAAGATTAAAATGTGGGAGATCATTTTGCCGGACCCTGTATTAAATTATATGCGAAACATGATTACAGAAGTCTGTAAAGTTAGGTGTGTTATATACCTTGTAGAGATAACTTGTTGGATTTATATTGCGCTCAGGAAGTACACCCTAGCGGCTGCATTTAAAAGCTTATTTATGCGACATCAATGAATTTCAATCAGAATTATTTGTAATTTGATAAAGAGATTTTGTTATATGTAGGAAATGGGTAAGTATTCTTGAATTTGTTGTGAAGGAAAAAAATATAATTTTTATTATACAATCAATTGTCATTATACTTGAATCTCAGTGTCGTTCAAACGATGATCCTTGTCTAAAAATAATAGATATGAATATATTTCACTTAGGTGTTTTATATCGGTTTTTTTATTTATGCAATTAGGTTCTTGTGAAATAAAGGCCATTTCAAGAAAAGATCTTTTAGAGTTATTTTTCTGTGTAGCAAGTATCTTGGTTGCATCGTAATCAAAGTTATGTAGTGAGTTATTAGCGTGTTCTGCCAGAGCACACCTCTCTGGATGCAGTCTACAGTCACTCCTGTGTGCTGTGATTCTATCGGCCAATGGTCTTGTAGTTTGGCCTATGTATATTTTTTCACAGTCTGCACAAGGAATGCTGTAAACCACATCTGTTCTTCGAGTAAGAGGGACCTTGTCTTTAAGCCTGGAGTGCACCGAAGAAATTGTGAGTACTGGTTTGTTCGCGATTTTGACATTAACTACCTGATTTATTATTCTGGACAGCGCCGGAGTTATCTCTCTAATGTAGGGAAGTGATATGAATTTATTAGTTTGTGTCACTTCAGTTATATTATTGTTATTATTTATTAGGTTATGTTCATTTAATATAGGTATGTTGATGGCAGGAGTGCTGAACAAAATTCTATTAATCAGCTTGGGTGGATATGAATTATCGATGAATAATTGAGCCAGGATATCTAAGTTTTTTTTATGTAGAGATGGATCTGAGATTTTTAGAATTCTTGATTTCATTTGTTTAACCAGATTCACTTTCATATTATGTTTATGATACGAGAAATAATTCAGGTATCGTCCTGAGCTGCAAGGTTTCCTGTACCAATCTATCACGATTTTGTTGTTGTGAGTTCGTGTGAATTTGGTATCTAGGAAAGGAACCGAGCAGGTAGGGTCTTCGGTTTCTATAGTGAACTGGATGTGTTGATCGAAATCATTTAAGGTTTCTAGTATCTCGTTGATTCCATTTTGTGGTAGTGCTACAATTATATCATCCACGTATTTTTTTAAAAAAAGGGGATTAAAGGAGAGAACAGGAAGAACTGTGTCCAGCAATTCGTCCATCACATATGTTGCAAGTATAGGAGAGACAGAAGACCCCATTGGGGTACCAAAAGTTTGTTTATAGTATTTGTTGTCAAATGAGAAATATGTGTTATCAAAAAGAAATTCAATTAATCTAAGAAAGGAGTCTCTGTCTGTGTTACAATAGTTACTAATGCGGTACCAACACTTATAGATGGCCCTGTGTGCAGCATCATAGTAAACATTGCTGAAAAGAGAGACAACATCGAGGCTTGCTACCACATAGCCATCAGGGAGCTGTAATTGGTTAAATTTTTCATAGACTTGGAAAGAGTCTTTAATATAATATTCATTATCGAAGTCATATGCTTTTGTGAGGATTTCGGTTATAAAAATTGCAATAAATTCCGTGGGTGCACCAATTGAAGCTACAATTGGCCTGACAGACAAGGTTGGTTTGTGGATTTTAGGTAATGAGTAAAATTTTGGAGATGTACTCTTGTAACTTGTAAGCTTTTTCTTTGTGGCCTCATCTATTTGTCCTGTATTATACAATTGTTTGATTAATTCATTGCACTTTCTTTGAATCGAAAGTGTGGGGTCTCGCGGTAAACTGATGTAAGATTCATCATTCTGGATTAATTCATTGGAGAGTTGTAAATATTGTTCTTTCCCCATGATAACAGTTACATTGCCCTTGTCTGATCTAGTTAATATAATGTTAGGGTTGTCCTTAAGGAACTTTTTTGATTTATAGAGTAAGTTATGGAAAAGTGATTTGTTATGTTTGTTTGAGTTTATATAATTTGTGAGGATGTTAGTAGTTCTTGAGATGGTGATATTCTTTATTGCGGCATCATTTATAGATGAGGTAACAAAGTCAAGATCCGCCAAGATGTTTTTTATAGGTATATCATTTCCCACAACCGGCTCAACACTAAACTTAGGGCCGAGAGACAAGAACTGGAGGATATCATTAGGAATCTCTATGTTGGTAAGATTTTTTATCCATTCCGGTTTAGTCTTAAGGCGGTTGTGAAGTTCGATAGATTTTAAGTTATTTAATTTGTTAATATTGTTTGTTTTAATTTTATGGAATAATCTATTGTAATTTCTTTGTTGTTTGCTAGAAAAGTTATTGAAGATGGCTTCATTAGTGTTTTCAATGATTGCTCGTTTGAACGATGTAAGTGAGGATTCTAGATTACTAATTAGTTTATGATTAGCCGAAATTTCAATATTAATAAGTTTATTTCCTAACCTACGATTGAAGTCCATAGCCTGTTGAGAGTCCTGCCGGAGGAGAAGTTGTTCTATTGGCCCTGTTGTTGCTGTGATGTGTTGTGGCCGTATCCCCATTTGTCTGCATTGTAGTAGAAACGATCTTCTATTATATTCCTTAGCCAATTTAATTTTGGTTTTCGCCCAATCCTTTAAATTCTTCACTGCTTCGGTCCCATATGTAGCCTTGATGGTCTGGTAAAAACCCATACCTGTGGTGTATATATAAAGGGTAGTCGTTGCTGACTAGTTAGGCAGTAAACTAGTAATATTGGGTTGCGCAGCAAATGAAAGAATACTCTTTAAAGTTGTTCCAAGCTTTCGAAAATATTTATTTTCATCTTCAGGGAGACTACAAAGAATTACTAGTATTAAACATGGTTCTTATATTAACCATTGTTTTAAGTGAGCTTATAAGCAGATTTATTACTTACAACTTAGTTGAGGATGTTCATTAACGGTGTTAAAATATTATCTAGGGAATCAGTGAAGTTCTCCAGAGTGGGATCGAAAACCAAGCGTCATTAATTACTTAATTATTCTAAATTTACAATTATTACACAATAGCACAGACAGATTAAAATTACATGAAAGTCATTAGTTAAAAAAAAGGAAGACAATTAAAAATCATTTCTTTCTCCGTTTTTTGAAATTCATTTTAGCCATGCGGCACGAGGTGACAGACTGATTTGATTGAGCGGGAAACTCACTATGGACTGTCAGAAGTCAGTTATTAGCGACATCTGTGTATTATATTAAATTATATGCGAAACATGATTACAGAAGTCTGTAAAGTTAGGTGTGTTATATACCTTGTAGAGATAACTTGTTGGATTTATATTGCGCTCAGGAAGTACACCCTAGCGGCTGCATTTAAAAGCTTATTTATGCGACATCTATGAATTTCAATCAGAATTATTTGTAATTTGATAAAGAGATTTTGTTATATGTAGGAAATGGGTAAGTATTCTTGAATTTGTTGTGAAGGAAAAAAATATAATTTTTATTATACAATCAATTGTCATTATACTTGAATCTCAGTGTCGTTCAAACGATGATCCTTGTCTAAAAATAATAGATATGAATATATTTCACTTAGGTGTTTTATATCGGTTTTTTTATTTATGCAATTAGGTTCTTGTGAAATAAAGGCCATTTCAAGAAAGGATCTTTTAGAGTTATTTTTCTGTGTAGCAAGTATCTTGGTTGCATCGTAATCAAAGTTATGTAGTGAGTTATTAGCGTGTTCTGCCAGAGCACACCTCTCTGGATGCAGTCTACAGTCACTCCTGTGTGCTGTGATTCTATCGGCCAATGGTCTTGTAGTTTGGCCTATGTATATTTTTTCACAGTCTGCACAAGGAATGCTGTAAACCACATCTGTTCTTCGAGTAAGAGGGACCTTGTCTTTAAGCCTGGAGTGCACCGAAGAAATTGTGAGTACTGGTTTGTTCGCGATTTTGACATTAACTACCTGATTTATTATTCTGGACAGCGCCGGAGTTATCTCTCTAATGTAGGGAAGTGATATGAATTTATTAGTTTGTGTCACTTCAGTTATATTATTGTTATTATGTATTAGGTTATGTTCATTTAATATAGGTATGTTGATGGCAGGAGTGCCGAACAAAATTCTATTAATCAGCTTGGGTGGATATGAATTATCGATGAATAATTGAGCCAGGATATCTAAGTTTTTTTTATGTAGAGATGGATCTGAGATTTTTAGAATTCTTGATTTCATTTGTTTAACCAGATTCACTTTCATATTATGTTTATGATACGAGAAATAATTGAGGTATCGTCCTGAGCTGCAAGGTTTCCTGTACCAATCTATCACGATTTTGTTTTTGTGAGTTCGTGTGAATTTGGTATCTAGGAAAGGAACCGAGCAGGTAGGGTCTTCAGTTTCTATAGTGAACTGGATGTGTTGATCGAAATCATTTAAGGTTTCTAGTATCTCGTTGATTCCATTTTGTGGTAGTGCTACAATTATATCATCCACGTATTTTTTTAAAAAAAGGGGATTAAAGGAGAGAACAGGAAGAACTGTGTCCAGCAATTCGTCCATCACATATGTTGCAAGTATAGGAGAGACAGAAGACCCCATTGGGGTACCAAAAGTTTGTTTATAGTATTTGTTGTCAAATGAGAAATATGTGTTATCAAAAAGAAATTCAATTAATCTAAGAAAGGAGTCTCTGTCTGTGTTACAATAGTTACTAATGCGGTACCAACACTTATAGATGGCCCTGTGTGCAGCATCATAGTAAACATTGCTGAAAAGAGAGACAACATCGAGGCTTGCTACCACATAGCCATCAGGGAGCTGTAATTGGTTAAATTTTTCATAGACTTGGAAAGAGTCTTTAATATAATATTCATTATCGAAGTCATATGCTTTTGTGAGGATTTCGGTTATAAAAATTGCAATAAATTCCGTGGGTGCACCAATTGAAGCTACAATTGGCCTGACAGACAAGGTTGGTTTGTGGATTTTAGGTAATGAGTAAAATTTTGGAGATGTACTCTTGTAACTTGTAAGCTTTTTCTTTGTGGCCTCATCTATTTGTCCTGTATTATACAATTGTTTGATTAATTCATTGCACTTTCTTTGAATCGAAAGTGTGGGGTCTCGCGGTAAACTGATGTAAGATTCATCATTCTGGATTAATTCATTGGAGAGTTGTAAATATTGTTCTTTCCCCATGATAACAGTTACATTGCCCTTGTCTGATCTAGTTAATATAATGTTAGGGTTGTCCTTAAGGAACTTTTTTGATTTATAGAGTAAGTTATGGAAAAGTGATTTGTTATGTTTGTTTGAGTTTATATAATTTGTGAGGATGTTA
Organism: Philopedon plagiatum; assembly: GCA_963971165.1. Taxonomy (NCBI): domain Eukaryota; kingdom Metazoa; phylum Arthropoda; class Insecta; order Coleoptera; family Curculionidae; genus Philopedon; species Philopedon plagiatum. The sequence continues at coordinate 55,216,918 of OZ020192.1, read as the reverse complement.
GTAGTTCTTGAGATGGTGATATTCTTTATTGCGGCATCATTTATAGATGAGGTAACAAAGTCAAGATCCGCCAAGATGTTTTTTATAGGTATATCATTTCCCACAACCGGCTCAACACTAAACTTAGGGCCGAGAGACAAGAACTGGAGGATATCATTAGGAATCTCTATGTTGGTAAGATTTTTTATCCATTCCGGTTTAGTCTTAAGGCGGTTGTGAAGTTCGATAGATTTTAAGTTATTTAATTTGTTAATATTGTTTGTTTTAATTTTATGGAATAATCTATTGTAATTTCTTTGTTGTTTGCTAGAAAAGTTATTGAAGATGGCTTCATTAGTGTTTTCAATGATTGCTCGTTTGAACGATGTAAGTGAGGATTCTAGATTACTAATTAGTTTATGATTAGCCGAAATTTCAATATTAATAAGTTTATTTCCTAACCTACGATTGAAGTCCATAGCCTGTTGAGAGTCCTGCCGGAGGAGAAGTTGTTCTATTGGCCCTGTTGTTGCTGTGATGTGTTGTGGCCGTATCCCCATTTGTCTGCATTGTAGTAGAAACGATCTTCTATTATATTCCTTAGCCAATTTAATTTTGGTTTTCGCCCAATCCTTTAAATTCTTCACTGCTTCGGTCCCATATGTAGCCTTGATGGTCTGGTAAAAACCCATACCTGTGGTGTATATATAAAGGGTAGTCGTTGCTGACTAGTTAGGCAGTAAACTAGTAATATTGGGTTGCGCAGCAAATGAAAGAATACTCTTTAAAGTTGTTCCAAGCTTTCGAAAATATTTATTTTCATCTTCAGGGAGACTACAAAGAATTACTAGTATTAAACATGGTTCTTATATTAACCATTGTTTTAAGTGAGCTTATAAGCATATTTATTACTTACAACTTAGTTGAGGATGTTCATTAACGGTGTTAAAATATTATCTAGGGAATCAGTGAAGTTCTCCAGAGTGGGATCGAAAACCAAGCGTCATTAATTACTTAATTATTCTAAATTTACAATTATTACACAATAGCACAGACAGATTAAAATTACATGAAAGTCATTAGTTAAAAAAAAAAGGAAGACGATTAAAAATCATTTCTTTCTCCGTTTTTTGAAATTCATTTTAGCCATGCGGCACGAGGTGACAGACTGATTTGATTGAGCGGGAAACTCACTATGGACTGTCAGAAGTCAGTTATTAGCGACATCTGTGTATTATATTAAATTATATGCGAAACATGATTACAGAAGTCTGTAAAGTTAGGTGTGTTATATACCTTGTAGAGATAACTTGTTGGATTTATATTGCGCTCAGGAAGTACACCCTAGCGGCTGCATTTAAAAGCTTATTTATGCGACATCTATGAATTTCAATCAGAATTATTTGTAATTTGATAAAGAGATTTTGTTATATGTAGGAAATGGGTAAGTATTCTTGAATTTGTTGTGAAGGAAAAAAATATAATTTTTATTATACAATCAATTGTCATTATACTTGAATCTCAGTGTCGTTCAAACGATGATCCTTGTCTAAAAATAATAGATATGAATATATTTCACTTAGGTGTTTTATATCGGTTTTTTTATTTATGCAATTAGGTTCTTGTGAAATAAAGGCCATTTCAAGAAAAGATCTTTTAGAGTTATTTTTCTGTGTAGCAAGTATCTTGGTTGCATCGTAATCAAAGTTATGTAGTGAGTTATTAGCGTGTTCTGCCAGAGCACACCTCTCTGGATGCAGTCTACAGTCACTCCTGTGTGCTGTGATTCTATCGGCCAATGGTCTTGTAGTTTGGCCTATGTATATTTTTTCACAGTCTGCACAAGGAATGCTGTAAACCACATCTGTTCTTCGAGTAAGAGGGACCTTGTCTTTAAGCCTGGAGTGCACCGAAGAAATTGTGAGTACTGGTTTGTTCGCGATTTTGACATTAACTACCTGATTTATTATTCTGGACAGCGCCGGAGTTATCTCTCTAATGTAGGGAAGTGATATGAATTTATTAGTTTGTGTCACTTCAGTTATATTATTGTTATTATTTATTAGGTTATGTTCATTTAATATAGGTATGTTGATGGCAGGAGTGCTGAACAAAATTCTATTAATCAGCTTGGGTGGATATGAATTATCGATGAATAATTGAGCCAGGATATCTAAGTTTTTTTTTTATGTAGAGATGGATCTGAGATTTTTAGAATTCTTGATTTCATTTGTTCAACCAGATTCACTTTCATATTATGTTTATGATACGAGAAATAATTCAGGTATCGTCCTGAGCTGCAAGGTTTCCTGTACCAATCTATCACGATTTTGTTGTTGTGAGTTCGTGTGAATTTGGTATCTAGGAAAGGAACCGAGCAGGTAGGGTCTTCGGTTTCTATAGTGAACTGGATGTGTTGATCGAAATCATTTAAGGTTTCTAGTATCTCGTTGATTCCATTTTGTGGTAGTGCTACAATTATATCATCCACGTATTTTTTTAAAAAAAGGGGATTAAAGGAGAGAACAGGAAGAACTGTGTCCAGCAATTCGTCCATCACATATGTTGCAAGTATAGGAGAGACAGAAGACCCCATTGGGGTACCAAAAGTTTGTTTATAGTATTTGTTGTCAAATGAGAAATATGTGTTATCAAAAAGAAATTCAATTAATCTAAGAAAGGAGTCTCTGTCTGTGTTACAATAGTTACTAATGCGGTACCAACACTTATAGATGGCCCTGTGTGCAGCATCATAGTAAACATTGCTGAAAAGAGAGACAACATCGAGGCTTGCTACCACATAGCCATCAGGGAGCTGTAATTGGTTAAATTTTTCATAAACTTGGAAAGAGTCTTTAATATAATATTCATTATCGAAGTCATATGCTTTTGTGAGGATTTCGGTTATAAAAATTGCAATAAATTCCGTGGGTGCACCAATTGAAGCTACAATTGGCCTGACAGACAAGGTTGGTTTGTGGATTTTAGGTAATGAGTAAAATTTTGGAGATGTACTCTTGTAACTTGTAAGCTTTTTCTTTGTGGCCTCATCTATTTGTCCTGTATTATACAATTGTTTGATTAATTCATTGCACTTTCTTTGAATCGAAAGTGTGGGGTCTCGCGGTAAACTGATGTAAGATTCATCATTCTGGATTAATTCATTGGAGAGTTGTAAATATTGTTCTTTCCCCATGATAACAGTTACATTGCCCTTGTCTGATCTAGTTAATATAATGTTAGGGTTGTCCTTAAGGAACTTTTTTGATTTATAGAGTAAGTTATGGAAAAGTGATTTGTTATGTTTGTTTGAGTTTATATAATTTGTGAGGATGTTAGTAGTTCTTGAGATGGTGATATTTTTTATTGCGGCATCATTTATAGATGAGGTAACAAAGTCAAGATCCGCCAAGATGTTTTTTATAGGTATATCATTTCCCACAACCGGCTCAACACTAAACTTAGGGCCGAGAGACAAGAACTGGAGGATATCATTAGGAATCTCTATGTTGGTAAGATTTTTTATCCATTCCGGTTTAGTCTTAAGGCGGTTGTGAAGTTCGATAGATTTTAAGTTATTTAATTTGTTAATATTGTTTGTTTTAATTTTATGGAATAATCTATTGTAATTTCTTTGTTGTTTGCTAGAAAAGTTATTGAAGATGGCTTCATTAGTGTTTTCAATGATTGCTCGTTTGAACGATGTAAGTGAGGATTCTAGATTACTAATTAGTTTATGATTAGCCGAAATTTCAATATTAATAAGTTTATTTCCTAACCTACGATTGAAGTACATAGCCTGTTGAGAGTCCTGCCGGAGGAGAAGTTGTTCTATTGGCCCTGTTGTTGCTGTGATGTGTTGTGGCCGTATCCCCATTTGTCTGCATTGTAGTAGAAACGATCTTCTATTATATTCCTTAGCCAATTTAATTTTGGTTTTCGCCCAATCCTTTAAATTCTTCACTGCTTCGGTCCCATATGTAGCCTTGATGGTCTGGTAAAAACCCATACCTGTGGTGTATATATAAAGGGTAGTCGTTGCTGACTAGTTAGGCAGTAAACTAGTAATATTGGGTTGCGCAGCAAATGAAAGAATACTCTTTAAAGTTGTTCCAAGCTTTCGAAAATATTTATTTTCATCTTCAGGGAGACTACAAAGAATTACTAGTATTAAACATGGTTCTTATATTAACCATTGTTTTAAGTGAGCTTATAAGCAGATTTATTACTTACAACTTAGTTGAGGATGTTCATTAACGGTGTTAAAATATTATCTAGGGAATCAGTGAAGTTCTCCAGAGTGGGATCGAAAACCAAGCGTCATTAATTACTTAATTATTCTAAATTTACAATTATTACACAATAGCACAGACAGATTAAAATTACATGAAAGTCATTAGTTAAAAAAAAAGGAAGACAATTAAAAATCATTTCTTTCTCCGTTTTTTGAAATTCATTTTAGCCATGCGGCACGAGGTGACAGACTGATTTGATTGAGCGGGAAACTCACTATGGACTGTCAGAAGTCAGTTATTAGCGACATCTGTGTATTATATTAAATTATATGCGAAACATGATTACAGAAGTCTGTAAAGTTAGGTGTGTTATATACCTTGTAGAGATAACTTGTTGGATTTATATTGCGCTCAGGAAGTACACCCTAGCGGCTGCATTTAAAAGCTTATTTATGCGACATCTATGAATTTCAATCAGAATTATTTGTAATTTGATAAAGAGATTTTGTTATATGTAGGAAATGGGTAAGTATTCTTGAATTTGTTGTGAAGGAAAAAAATATAATTTTTATTATACAATCAATTGTCATTATACTTGAATCTCAGTGTCGTTCAAACGATGATCCTTGTCTAAAAATAATAGATATGAATATATTTCACTTAGGTGTTTTATATCGGTTTTTTTATTTATGCAATTAGGTTCTTGTGAAATAAAGGCCATTTCAAGAAAAGATCTTTTAGAGTTATTTTTCTGTGTAGCAAGTATCTTGGTTGCATCGTAATCAAAGTTATGCAGTGAGTTATTAGCGTGTTCTGCCAGAGCACACCTCTCTGGATGCAGTCTACAGTCACTCCTGTGTGCTGTGATTCTATCGGCCAATGGTCTTGTAGTTTGGCCTATGTATATTTTTTCACAGTCTGCACAAGGAATGCTGTAAACCACATCTGTTCTTCGAGTAAGAGGGACCTTGTCTTTAAGCCTGGAGTGCACCGAAGAAATTGTGAGTACTGGTTTGTTCGCGATTTTGACATTAACTACCTGATTTATTATTCTGGACAGCGCCGGAGTTATCTCTCTAATGTAGGGAAGTGATATGAATTTATTAGTTTGTTGCCACGCTCTTTTCCGCACAGAAGAAGAATTTTACTTCTACTTACCATTCATAATTAAAAATCCAAAGGTCAAAAAAAAAAAATTTAAGAAAATAAAAATATTGAGAATTTCCAAAATTGACTCCGTAAAGAGTTGAGTTGAAGGCGAGAGGCTTGCGCATGCGTGCCAAAAAAAAAATTGCCCTAGCTCCAATGCCGGAGAGAGGGGTGGATTGAGGGCGCCACTGTTTTCGAAGCCGGGTGAAAAACAGAAACCCTCCTAGATAGTATTGGGACCTCGCTTTCAGCTCACTCACTCACATATAGTTACCATATTATCAAAATCCAAGAAACTGCGCTGTCTGGTGAGGCAAATAAAACACTACCATTAAAAACAAATTTACTAATATATTACAGATTCGTTAGGGCAAAATTTTTAATGACACATCAGTGTATCGTGTCATTTTGTGAAATTTGATACAATAAAATTATTAGGTATTATTATTAATATTATGTTATTACTGTGACAGTTTGTAGTAAACCCTGAGGGGGAAATAAAAAAAAAGTACTAATCGGTTTTAAAATTAAATATTGCTAACCATGGTTAGAGCCGAAATTGAATAAATTTGTTATCGTGAAAAAGGTGATCCTGGTTATTACAATAAAAAAAATAAAAGGTTGCCTGAAGGGGTTCGTCCCCTTATGATGGTTTCCTAGGTCAATGCTGACGTGGCCTAGGCAGCTTAACTGTCTCAGCACGATCAAAGGCTGGAGATGTCTCCCAGCCCAAAAGAAGTTGTGGGGTAGCGGTGTTCCCCAGTAAAAAGAAAGATTGTGCTGTCTCCCAGCAAAAGAGATGGTGCTGTCTCCCAGCAAAAAGAAGTGCTGTCTCCCAGCAGAAAGAAAGACCCTGATAAAACAAAAGGTATGCGTCAAGGCAAGGTAAAATTCAGGTACTATGCAAATATAATTTAGAAGAAATATTAAATTTAATTCACACAAAAAAAACTTTTAGTGGCTGAAGGCCTTATACAATTATTCACTGGTATCAAGAAAATAAAACCGAAGGAAATATTTTGAATTAAATAGACATCAGGTCAAAAAAAAAATAAACAGGCAATATCGAAGCCAATTAATTAACAAATCAAAGTTAAGTTAAAATTTACATAAAAGTAGCCATTGTACGCTACTGTACACAGGCAAATATTCATTATAAAATAATTATATTTACATAAGTAATGCAGCTACAAAAATCTTAAACAATTAGATCATACACTGGTGACAAAATAACCAAAATTGTTAGGTAATCGCTTAATTACACAAAAGAAAAGTTTAGCCGCAAAATACAATGTGATAAAATTTAGCACGTTAAGTATAATCAAAAGAGAAATTCAGTATTACTATTACTAAACATATACATCCAAATATAGTAAATGTCGCTTAATATTTATGAATATAGAATAACCATACCGTATCTGTAAGCGTAACCCAAGAATGAACAAATACCATAGGCCATAGTGAATAGTTAACGGTACTATATTACACCCACCCTGAAATTTTGTAACCAAATCTAATAATTAAGAATCAGCCCTGTCTATGTTATACCCAATATTAATTAACAGCTAATTAGCAGCAGAAAAAGAATAAGTGAAATACGAAAGTCAACACTTCTGACTGTCAGACATTTAAAATATTTACCCAAATTACTATAGTTTTAAAATGCCGGTCTCTAACGCTGTCAACTGACATTCCAGAACACAAGATCTGAATTTTTAATGACCTGGCTATCGCTTATTAGCATAATTAGTTGATAAAAAGAAACATCATTAGGTTCCAATTCACGGGCATACACCAATGACTGATTCACTATGACTATGAATACGAAATAACAAAATAAAATTTAACCTTGGGTCACCCGGTAGAGTTCTGACCAACATTATCAAAGAATGTAGTAAATCAAGCTAGCATAGCTGACTAAAAAAAAATTAGGTATCGATAAGAATTTGACCTACAAACCTGTGAAGGTCACATAAACCCCATTTAATTTTTAATAAAAAAGAACCATCTGTACATAATTTTTCCTACCACGAAATGTAGCGATCTACTTGTATTTAGAGAAGTTTTAACTACAGAAAAACTAATTAAAAACGTGGACGTCGTAAAAAAAAAAATAGAATCAAAAAGGAAATCAACGAAAATTAATTAAAATAGCAGTTTAATCGCGGAATTCTGTGTTTTTTTAAGGGTTTCATAGTGGCAAAAAGGCATACCTGTCGATCTCGGGTCGGGTCTAAGTCCACATGTCCGCTGTCGTCGTAAAAACCGACGAAGAGATGTCGAATTTCTTCTACAAAAACAACTAAAACGGCCTCACTGGACCAACAACGTAACGCCAAAATGGCAAACAACAAAACAACGTAAAAGAAATTAGTTGTACCGCATTCACAGATCCCAATTTTGGGTGTCTTTCTAAAGACTTTAGAATACGATACAGTCGACGACGCGATCAGTTTGTGAAAAGAACCTCTCCACACCCAATCCTTGACGAAAAATTCCAATATCGATTTTTTCCTTGCAAAGCGACGTCACAAGAGGTTGTTTGTAAGTACACTTTGGTACTCAATTAGGTACATTTTCGAAGGCTTTGGTTCCATGGTATTCCCCTCAATGCATTGGCACGATGTTCTGCCAGTAAAAATTAACTTAACCAATGAACACCGGCAATATACCAACAAAACTATAACAATTAAATACATTTTTCCGTGTCCATAAACCGACATTCATTAATAGTTCGTACAATTGGCAGTACAAATGCATCCCACCTACGATTTTGGTCAACCTCGAACCGTAATGCATGAATGAACATTAGAAACCTTTAAAATCAAGGGACCTAGAACTCAGAACGCAGATCCCATCGTTCCTGGCTTCGACGTTTTCCAACAACAGTCACAGAGGGCGGCTCAGGACAGAAAACTAAGATGTATGCAACAGGCTCGACAGAAAATAATTACGGCCGATTCAAATGTCAAAAATGACGTTTCACGTTTGTCAGGGTAAACAAACTCTAATTTATATTTATTGGCAACTATAGTTTTTAGGGCCAAATTCAGACATATTTCCTTAGGGATTAACTATACAGAAAGAGGGAAAACAAGGCTGGATCCAAGACAGACTAGTGACGGAAAATTTGTAAAAATTAAATTCGAGGTTAGGAAAGATTTTGACTAAATGGAAAACAAATCAAAATAAAACGTTCAAGGAATAAGGGAATATATTCAAAAAGGTAGGTCGAAGTCTTATAACTCAACTAATTGTTGCAACTGCTACAATAATAATACTTTAATTTCGTATGACAAAACAAACCGTAACAACTCCCCCTCTCCTACGAAAGGAGGGAAATTTTCTCGAGAAAATTAACCGACGATAAGTACTCAAAAATCTACAGTATTTACAAGGTAAGGCAAAAAAAAATTAACTACCGGAGCTCCGGGGGTATTCCCCTAGGAAGCAACGGAAGAGAGTGAAAGATACCAGTGGATCGCTACTAACAAAACATATACTCACACCACCAGAAGAATAACTAAACCAAAAAAAAAACTCTGACATGACATGACAGGCCTGAGTGTTTCTGACGGCAGCCACCATTTCCGCACCGCAGAGTCAACTGTGCCTTAATGGTATAGTGGCCACATAGACCAAAATTGGGAAAACGTGTCCCCAGCTCCGGAATTTCCGCCAAGGTCATAATACACCCGTACTCATCATATCAGCTCCCAATAAAAGAAAATAAAGAAATTAAATACCAAAGGTATGGTCTGGGTTTGGCAAAAACATATTAAGTTAAAAAGATTAAGTTTTCAAAGAAAAGTAGGACAGAGAAAAGCCAAACCGGGTTCGTAGATCGTGGCACGCTTGACGGCAGCCAAACACTTCAGCACCAAGAAAACCAAATGTGCTTTTTATAGTGTAGGGCCACGAAGATCGGTCCGGATTTGACACCCGAGAAACCGAAATTTCCGCTAGGCCAAGCATCACCATGGCCGACAACCCTAGCCAACCAAAATTAACCAAGAAAAGAAATAAAATGAAAATTCATGAACCAGTGTGGTTCCAATACAAGGACGAAAACAAACCAAAGGCATAATGAGGTAATTTCTCAAACTGTCTATAAAGACACCTACTAAAAATAATACCCGCAGCTTAGTGGATTACTAAACCCACTAACTCAGGTAATCGACAACCCAAAATATTACAATAACCAAAATAATTAAAAATAAAAATTAACTTTGGTCCCCTTGCCGCTAGACAACCAGCGACCCCTCCAGGAGTATCCGGGGTGGAATAAAACTTCAGGGTGCAGGAAGCACAGCCTGGTAACATTAACCCAAAGATGGTAAGGGGGCTAGCATTGCGTAACACTCGAAGAAAGCGTGAGGTACCTCGTGTACTAGCCTCACTCCAGAGCGTCCCAAAACAGATAACCAACTGTCACGCGTCGAGTCAACCAAAGGGTGGAAAAACTAAAAAGAAAATATAACTAATATACAACCAAGGTAATTTAAGAAGAGAAAGGGATAGCCCATATATTCCACCGAGCATAAGGAAGTGAATTATAGTAGACACTAAACTAAAAGATGCACCGAATGGGTAGTACATCAGTCCCTGTATAAAAACAAAATAAATTAGGTAGGGTACTCTGAAAGGTGGCACTGCCACCGGCCTGTCGCAACCTAATAGGCCGACTTGAGCTCAGGCCGAACAAAGTAGCTTGGCCCTCCCCTGGCCCGCCGAACAAGTTCGATGGGCAAAATGTTACCCCAGGGGTCAGACTTCCGCCCCCCCTGAACAGCCCTTCCAGTCGGTCTGCTCTCCGAAGGATCAATAGTTCCAACAAAGAACGTCGAAGCGACATTCGGTAGCACCCAACACCGCGCAGCCTAAACAAGGAGATAGGGACAAATAAGTCATAATCGGGAAGGTTCTATTTTGGCTAGTTAAACTATAGCCCAAATATAGAACGCCAAAATAGGGGTCTAGGTACCAAGACCTAGGCCAAAGTCAAATCCAGGATATCAAAAATAGCAAGTCAAATAAGACTATAAAGAAATATCAAGGTAAAATTAAATTAATAATTAAACACAAGAAAAGATAAGGTAAATCAAGGTAAGGTAAGAAACACCAAGTCAAATACTGAAATAAGACTTGGTAGATATGAAGGTAAAATTAACCGAATAATTAAACCCAAAATAAAATAAAATAATAAATGTAAGGTAAGATAAGATAATCAAGGTAAGGTAAGATAATCAAGGTGAGGTAAGATAATCAAGGTAACGTAAGGTAATATAAGAAAGTCACAATAAGGACACTAAATCAGATCAAGCTAGGATAACGAAACCACTCAGCAAGATACGGATTAGTGTCATAAGTCAAATCAAGTTAAGGTGAATTAAATTATCCAAAACAAATTATCAAGTATCATTGCAATCAGTGTATTACGAAATTCAAAATAGGTAAGTTTAAGGTAAATTAAAATAAGGTAATTTAAGGTAAGTTCAGATAAGGTAAATTTAAGGTAAGTTCAGATAAGGTAAATTTATAGTTACTAAAAGATTAATGAATTTATGACTCAAATAAAAATATGCTAAATTTCAGGTAGTTGAGCTAACAAGTAAAATAAATCATCGCTTTAAGAGAAAACAAACTAATGACCATGTGTCGTGTTTACTCCCATCACGTCTCGCGCCAAGATGGGTGTCTGCAAGACACCGCCAAAAGAAAAAAAACTCCAAGTTTATGTTACTAAAGCCACAAAAGTTAAAGAAATTTATATAAGGTAAAGATAGATGATACCATAAGAAAAGACGTAAAGCGATGATAGCAAGTAAAAGTAGTAAAAATGCTGAAGGCAGACTTACTACGCGTAATAGCAGCAAGTTGACTGAAGGCCTAGCTTGCCACGGCTTTCGGAGGACTCCTACCTCCACTAGTTCACCAGTGCAGCACAATTCTAAGCGATAGTGTTCAAATCCATCAAGTCTCGCGCCCAGATGGATCCAAACGCCACTGCGCCCGTCACTGCAGGGCATTAAAAAAAAAGGTATTAAAGGAAAACGGAATAAGGTAACATTAAAGAAAAATATTCAAAGGTAAAACTAATCATTATCTGAACTCTCATTTGCGGTCGATGGATTATACAGTTTGAGATCTTTTACGTGCCAAACACCTTTACTTTGTCCTGCTCGATCTTGAAGTTCGTAGGTGCAGGACCCTGTTTTCTTCTTAATAATGAACGGGCCCACATAAGCCGGAGCCAGTTTGGCACTATAATAGTTCGCGGCATCGGAAAGACTTTTGTTTTTACGCCAAACCTCTTGTCCAGGTGCATACTCAACGGGTCGTCTACGTAAGTTGTATCTACGTTGATTTCTAACATGAGATGTTTTAATTTTATCCCGAACTTCGCGATATAATTTCACAAAGGCGGCTTGTCTTTTCCTGACATAATCTTGAAGGTCTGCATTGGTGTTAGCAGTCTCTTCTGCAAAGTCTTGTCCGTACAATTTATGTTCTCTCCCAAAATTAAGAAAGTGCGGAGTAAATCCAGTGGTCTCATGTCGTGATGTTCGCAAAGCACAGCCTATAGAAGCTAGGTTCTCGTCCCAGGTACGGTGGTTATTGTTCTTGATGTAAGATCGCATCATGGTCTTTATGACTCTGTTGACTCGTTCGGTCGGATCGGCTTGTGGATGATAAGATGCTGTGTAGAATAGCTTGGTTTTATAGCGTTGACATAGGTTCTGAAATTCCTTGGACTTCATTTGTACTCCATTATCACACATTAGGAACTGTGGTGATCCAAACATTAGGAAAATACCTTCTTCAACCTGTTTGGTGAGGGATTTAGCTGTCGCTGAACGAGAAGGAAATAAAACGGAGAATTTGGTGAAATAATCGGTAACCACAAGAACGTAAGTGTTACCTGACCTCGAACGAGGAAACGGTCCAATATAATCCAGGCTGATACACTGCCAAGGTTGATTTATTGTAGGACGATCACCCATTAATCCTGCAGGAGGTTTTTGTTCTACTTTGTGCTGGGCACAAACTCGACAAGCTTTCACATAACTAGTGACGTCACTCCTCATCTTAGGCCAATAATAGCGTTGGCATACTTTCCAGTAGGTCTTGAATACGCCCACGTGACCTGAAGCAGGTATATCATGGCAACGGGCGAGTATCTTGCGCCTTTTATCCTTAGGAACGACAATTTTCCAAGAACTGGATGGAGTACCAAGGTCCGGATGATTGGTTCTTGCATATTTATACAACATGTTGTTTTCTACACGCCAAGCAGGAAATTTGTCTGGTTGTTGTTCAAGCCTTACAAACATATTTTTATACCATCCATCAGTGGTGGAAGACATCGGAACATCACTATCGTCGGTGTCAATAGCTTCAGCAGAAACAGGAACGGATCTGGACAGAAAATCGGCAACAATGTGCTCTTTACCAGGGCGATGGATTAAGGTAAAATCATAGGGTTGCAGACGAAGCGCCCATCGCGCTAAACGACCTTGAGGGTCTTTTAGTCTGTGCAGCCATAGTAACGAATGGTGGTCAGTTACTACCGTGAAGTGTACCCCTTCCAAATAATGTCTTAATTTCTCCACACTCCAAATCACTGCCAAACATTCTTTTTCGGTGACTGTATATTTCATTTCTTGTTTAGTCAGTGAACGTGATAGGAAGCATATTACTTTCTCACCATCATCAAAAGTCTGTGTTAAAACTGCACCAAGGCCATATGCGCTTGCATCGGTTTGCAGGACAAAAGGACGGTTAAAATCAGGACAGGTAAGTATCGGTGCTGTAACTAAAGCTTCCTTGATCGCTTTAAAGGCTCTATCACAGTCGGTTGTCCATGACCATCTGACATTTTTCTTAGTCAAGTTAGTTAGCGGAGCTATGGTGGATGAAAAATTCGGAACAAAGCGACGGTACCAAGATGCTGTACCAATAAATCGGCGAATTTCTGTGACATTCTTCGGTGGTATAATATTTACAATTGCCTCAACTTTTAATGGATCTGGTCGGAGTCCCTGACGGTCCACAACATATCCTAAGTACTTCAATTCTGGCAGGCAAAACTGACATTTTTCTAGTGAAACTATGAGCCCCGCTTCATGTAGTCGGTCGAAAACTAAGCCCAACAGACGTAGGTGTTCATCAAAGTCCTGAGATATGAGAATTATATCATCCAGATATACCATGACCGCTGGTTGAAGGTCTGCTCCAAGGACGGTATCTACTATACGCTGCCAGGTTGCTGGTGAATTGGTTAAACCAAAAGGCATGCGACGGAACTGAAATAGTCCTCTTCCAGGGACGGTAAATGCAGTATATTCACGCGAAGATTCACTTAAGGGAACTGTCCAAAATGCGGATTTGATATCGATGGAACTGAGGTAAGTTGCATCTCTCAGGCGGTCCAAAATGGCAGAAATGTAGGGCAAGGGATATGCGTCTTTCTTGCTCAAACTGTTCAAAATTCTGTAATCTACACAAAATCTGTAGGAATCATCCTTCTTGCGCACTAAACATATCGGACTGGACCAAGCACTCTTCGACGGTTCGATGACTCCGTCCTCCAGCATTTGCTTAAGTTCTTCATCAATAATTTTCTGCTTAAATGGGGACACAGGGTAATACCTTTGTTTGACAGGCTTCGTACCTGGCTCTACTTCAATAACATGTTCAGCAACCTTACAACATCCCAGGCCTGTACCCATTAAAGCAAGTTTTTCTTTGACTAAGTTATCAAGCGTCATTCGCTGAGCAATAGTAAGGGTACTCTCATCCCGTATGCTAAGTACTTGAGCAGAATTCAGTTCATCTGCGAAATGCCAAACATCTTGATTTAAATCCGGCACGATTCCCATGCTCTTCCAGAAATCGACTCCCAAAATTAAGGTATGAGCCAGTGCAGGCAGGACTAACACATCTATCATGCGGGTTTTTCCCATTAAACTAAACGGTACTTGCATGTAACCAATAGCAGAACAGCTCTCTCCATTAGCGACTGTACATCTTGTTTCTTTGCCTAAAAGTTGCAGTCCCAAACTCCGTAGCAACTCATATCCAGGAAGGCCAACAAGTGTTCGAGTGGCACCAGAATCCAGCAAACCTCGTATAGGTGTGCCTATGACAGAAACTTCCAAATATGGACGTTGATCTCCTCGTGCGTGACTAATGATGAAATCTAGAAGAATTTTGGATGAAAAATCGAAATCATTGGTCGTTACACGCTTGGTATTGGGAGAAATCGTACGACCTATTGATTCCCCCGGGAAGCGTTTCCCGAATTAGCACATTTTGGGCAAGATCTTACAGTGACATTAGGTGTTCCACAACGATAACAGTGTGTTTTTCTAGGGCTTTGACAATCTCGATTAAAATGTCCCGTTTGTTGACAATTCCAACAGACTACTTCTCTAGGACCTCTACTGGTAGTAGGAGGGTTGACATGTCTCACTTCATTGACCTTAGTTGGAGGTAAGGCTTCTTGCATATCTGAGACGAAGGCGAAATCAGGTTCTACAAATCCTTGTCGCTTCCGAGATGGCGGTACATAATGTTCTGCACGGTATTTCTTGGCTTCTAAAACCAGGCACTGCTCCTCTAATTCTTCCAATGAGTTCACTATGGGTAACTGAGTGGTGTAAAATGGAGCTAAATTCCTAGTTATCATGTCCAACTTTGCATCCTCACTGAGGGAACCATAACGCCGAAACAGAGCCTGCATGCTTGAAAGATAGTCCACTATGCTTTCTGATGGATCTTGAGTCCTCTCGAGCATTTCTTTAAAGAGTCGAGCACGATAATCTGGTGGTTCAAAGTGTCTGCAAAGCAGTTCAGCTAGTTCTCTCCAGTTGTTAAACCGGGAACGGTTCGCTCTAAACCAATTCAATGCCTTGCCTTCAAATAAATCTATGGCAGACTCAAACAGTTCTCTTTCTGATACATTACGAGCCAATCTCAGCTCGTTTACTCTCTCCAAGAATCCATGGACTGACATACCCTTGGGATCTCCTGTAAATTTAAGGCCCCATTTTTCAATACGTAGTGCCTTGAAGTTCGACACTGGCTGTCTATTTGGGGTCGAACCATGTTGAGTTGGTCCAGGCACTTCATCTTCTGACGAATCATCAGAATCAGAACATCCCGAGCGTGCTGCATCCAATAAGACACTCAAGTTAGGATCTCGTCTGGATACTTGCTCTAGCTCGTCAAGAGCAGATAAGGTTTCTGCAATTAATATTGCTCGTGCGTCAGCATCCTCTGACGACAGTTGGTTAACTGGTACACGATCAATTCGGTTGAGAAGATGGACCAAGTGTGTCTGTAGACGTTCAAATTTGGTCTTGGCTTTTTCTCCAGTAACGGACTTAATCGCCAATTTAGTCTTCCTCAAGTTAGTCGCCACATAAGCTCTTTCTTCAGCAAAATCCATATTATAGGGAGGGTGACTTATAGACTTACTAACTTTCTCCATCTGCAACAATGGGCGTAAAGATGCACGAAGGCTTTCGACAGTTTTCGTTTCATCAGCTGGAATGCCACGAACTTGCAACTCATAAATGAGCATGTCCTTTCTAAGGTAATGCACTCTCATACTGTAATCCATCGTAAGTTATTACGAGTCAAATAATACACAAGCAAATATAAATTAAAAGAAAAATCAATAAAATATTAACACTGATTGCACTTGACACTGTAAACTGCAAACAATTTGCACAACTAAATTTTCAGATAATTTTCACTAATTAAACTTCACCAAAAAGATTTAAAAATAAAATAAACCGGTTAGGACAGCGATGTCCTAACAGAAAGAATAACGAAAACCCGTCAGAACAGCGAAGTTCTGATGGCTACTACAAAACAATAGGTAGGCCGCAAAAAAAAATATTGCATTATCAGCAAAAAAATCTCGTCAGAGGTAAGACAACATATCAGAAGCGCAAATATCGATAAATGAAAATTAAAAAAAAAAAAAAATTTGATAATGTTAGTACCAAAGTGCTCTATCTGGTCTCACCAAACGCAGTTTCTTTTTGTTTGAAGGCCCCACGTTGGGCGCCAAAATTTGCCACGCTCTTTTCCGCACAGAAGAAGAATTTTACTTCTACTTACCATTCATAATTAAAAATCCAAAGGTCAAAAAAAAAAAATTTAAGAAAATAAAAATATTGAGAATTTCCAAAATTGACTCCGTAAAGAGTTGAGTTGAAGGCGAGAGGCTTGCGCATGCGTGCCAAAAAAAAAATTGCCCTAGCTCCAATGCCGGAGAGAGGGGTGGATTGAGGGCGCCACTGTTTTCGAAGCCGGGTGAAAAACAGAAACCCTCCTAGATAGTATTGGGACCTCGCTTTCAGCTCACTCACTCACATATAGTTACCATATTATCAAAATCCAAGAAACTGCGCTGTCTGGTGAGGCAAATAAAACACTACCATTAAAAACAAATTTACTAATATATTACAGATTCGTTAGGGCAAAATTTTTAATGACACATCAGTGTATCGTGTCATTTTGTGAAATTTGATACAATAAAATTATTAGGTATTATTATTAATATTATGTTATTACTGTGACAGTTTGTAGTAAACCCTGAGGGGGAAATAAAAAAAAAGTACTAATCGGTTTTAAAATTAAATATTGCTAACCATGGTTAGAGCCGAAATTGAATAAATTTGTTATCGTGAAAAAGGTGATCCTGGTTATTACAATAAAAAAAATAAAAGGTTGCCTGAAGGGGTTCGTCCCCTTATGATGGTTTCCTAGGTCAATGCTGACGTGGCCTAGGCAGCTTAACTGTCTCAGCACGATCAAAGGCTGGAGATGTCTCCCAGCCCAAAAGAAGTTGTGGGGTAGCGGTGTTCCCCAGTAAAAAGAAAGATTGTGCTGTCTCCCAGCAAAAGAGATGGTGCTGTCTCCCAGCAAAAAGAAGTGCTGTCTCCCAGCAGAAAGAAAGACCCTGATAAAACAAAAGGTATGCGTCAAGGCAAGGTAAAATTCAGGTACTATGCAAATATAATTTAGAAGAAATATTAAATTTAATTCACACAAAAAAAACTTTTAGTGGCTGAAGGCCTTATACAATTATTCACTGGTATCAAGAAAATAAAACCGAAGGAAATATTTTGAATTAAATAGACATCAGGTCAAAAAAAAAATAAACAGGCAATATCGAAGCCAATTAATTAACAAATCAAAGTTAAGTTAAAATTTACATAAAAGTAGCCATTGTACGCTACTGTACACAGGCAAATATTCATTATAAAATAATTATATTTACATAAGTAATGCAGCTACAAAAATCTTAAACAATTAGATCATACACTGGTGACAAAATAACCAAAATTGTTAGGTAATCGCTTAATTACACAAAAGAAAAGTTTAGCCGCAAAATACAATGTGATAAAATTTAGCACGTTAAGTATAATCAAAAGAGAAATTCAGTATTACTATTACTAAACATATACATCCAAATATAGTAAATGTCGCTTAATATTTATGAATATAG
Source organism: Philopedon plagiatum (assembly GCA_963971165.1). Lineage (NCBI taxonomy): Eukaryota > Metazoa > Arthropoda > Insecta > Coleoptera > Curculionidae > Philopedon > Philopedon plagiatum. Next base: position 55,199,029 of record OZ020192.1, on the reverse strand, counting down.
AATAACCATACCGTATCTGTAAGCGTAACCCAAGAATGAACAAATACCATAGGCCATAGTGAATAGTTAACGGTACTATATTACACCCACCCTGAAATTTTGTAACCAAATCTAATAATTAAGAATCAGCCCTGTCTATGTTATACCCAATATTAATTAACAGCTAATTAGCAGCAGAAAAAGAATAAGTGAAATACGAAAGTCAACACTTCTGACTGTCAGACATTTAAAATATTTACCCAAATTACTATAGTTTTAAAATGCCGGTCTCTAACGCTGTCAACTGACATTCCAGAACACAAGATCTGAATTTTTAATGACCTGGCTATCGCTTATTAGCATAATTAGTTGATAAAAAGAAACATCATTAGGTTCCAATTCACGGGCATACACCAATGACTGATTCACTATGACTATGAATACGAAATAACAAAATAAAATTTAACCTTGGGTCACCCGGTAGAGTTCTGACCAACATTATCAAAGAATGTAGTAAATCAAGCTAGCATAGCTGACTAAAAAAAAATTAGGTATCGATAAGAATTTGACCTACAAACCTGTGAAGGTCACATAAACCCCATTTAATTTTTAATAAAAAAGAACCATCTGTACATAATTTTTCCTACCACGAAATGTAGCGATCTACTTGTATTTAGAGAAGTTTTAACTACAGAAAAACTAATTAAAAACGTGGACGTCGTAAAAAAAAAAATAGAATCAAAAAGGAAATCAACGAAAATTAATTAAAATAGCAGTTTAATCGCGGAATTCTGTGTTTTTTTAAGGGTTTCATAGTGGCAAAAAGGCATACCTGTCGATCTCGGGTCGGGTCTAAGTCCACATGTCCGCTGTCGTCGTAAAAACCGACGAAGAGATGTCGAATTTCTTCTACAAAAACAACTAAAACGGCCTCACTGGACCAACAACGTAACGCCAAAATGGCAAACAACAAAACAACGTAAAAGAAATTAGTTGTACCGCATTCACAGATCCCAATTTTGGGTGTCTTTCTAAAGACTTTAGAATACGATACAGTCGACGACGCGATCAGTTTGTGAAAAGAACCTCTCCACACCCAATCCTTGACGAAAAATTCCAATATCGATTTTTTCCTTGCAAAGCGACGTCACAAGAGGTTGTTTGTAAGTACACTTTGGTACTCAATTAGGTACATTTTCGAAGGCTTTGGTTCCATGGTATTCCCCTCAATGCATTGGCACGATGTTCTGCCAGTAAAAATTAACTTAACCAATGAACACCGGCAATATACCAACAAAACTATAACAATTAAATACATTTTTCCGTGTCCATAAACCGACATTCATTAATAGTTCGTACAATTGGCAGTACAAATGCATCCCACCTACGATTTTGGTCAACCTCGAACCGTAATGCATGAATGAACATTAGAAACCTTTAAAATCAAGGGACCTAGAACTCAGAACGCAGATCCCATCGTTCCTGGCTTCGACGTTTTCCAACAACAGTCACAGAGGGCGGCTCAGGACAGAAAACTAAGATGTATGCAACAGGCTCGACAGAAAATAATTACGGCCGATTCAAATGTCAAAAATGACGTTTCACGTTTGTCAGGGTAAACAAACTCTAATTTATATTTATTGGCAACTATAGTTTTTAGGGCCAAATTCAGACATATTTCCTTAGGGATTAACTATACAGAAAGAGGGAAAACAAGGCTGGATCCAAGACAGACTAGTGACGGAAAATTTGTAAAAATTAAATTCGAGGTTAGGAAAGATTTTGACTAAATGGAAAACAAATCAAAATAAAACGTTCAAGGAATAAGGGAATATATTCAAAAAGGTAGGTCGAAGTCTTATAACTCAACTAATTGTTGCAACTGCTACAATAATAATACTTTAATTTCGTATGACAAAACAAACCGTAACATTGTGTCACTTCAGTTATATTATTGTTATTATTTATTAGGTTATGTTCATTTAATATAGGTATGTTGATGGCAGGAGTGCTGAACAAAATTCTATTAATCAGCTTGGGTGGATATGAATTATCGATGAATAATTGAGCCAGGATATCTAAGTTTTTTTTATGTAGAGATGGATCTGAGATTTTTAGAATTCTTGATTTCATTTGTTTAACCAGATTCACTTTCATATTATGTTTATGATACGAGAAATAATTCAGGTATCGTCCTGAGCTGCAAGGTTTCCTGTACCAATCAAGATGGCCGCCGATGATGTACGTTCGGTCGGTGTCTCCGATAAAACATATTTTGAGTGCCATAAAACGCGATTAAGTAGTTACTGTGTGTGTATTGACTGTGGAAGAATCTTCCACAAATCATGTGCAGAAAGAGATTACTCAGGAAAAGTGAGAATAATAGACGAAACCAGAGTTGTGTGCAACGAGCATGACCTAACCTTAAAACCATCCGATGATCTGAACACGTTGAAGATACTAGTAGCTGAGCTACAGGACAAAAATAGGCTCCTGGAGGAAAATGCGTCATTACTGAGAGACAAAGTAAGGTATTTCGAAGGAAAATACGAAAATTGCAACTTACAAAAAAACCCTATAAAAAATCATGATGAGAAAACCGCGGGAAACTTAAACCAAATAACAAATCAAGAGGATCTCGCCCAAGATACAAACACCACACGAGTTGAAACAAATATTGACAACATAAATCCATCCGATGTAGCAAACGCCAATAACGAAAAAGAAGCTTTCGAAACTGTCAAGTCGAGACGTCAAAGACATCATATTAAAAACACTGGGCCCCTGGTCAAAGAAAGGGTAGAAAATCATAAGGAAAAAAATGGGGTAGTCCCTAAAACACCACGTAAAAATGGAGTAAGAAAACAAAAACCAAATTTTGGCGAGCGCGAAGATGGAGATGCTTTTCAGAGTGCAGGAACGGAAAACAGGAAAATCTGGCTCTTTCTCTCAAGAATAAACGAAGGTGTTGGTGATGACCAAATTAAAAAATACATTGCAAAGAACGCTAAAACCACTGAAGATCAGGTAGAAGTCAAGCTGTGTACTCCTAAAGTACAAAAATCAAGGAAACAGCGTTTCATGATTGGTGTGAATCCTGATCTTAGGGACACTATATACCAGGCTGATTTCTGGCCGAAGGGAGTAGCTTTTGAACGCTTCAATTTCGGCCTCGGAAGAAATTTTCTAAACAAGTAGTGGTAGGCTATGAAGGGGTTACAAGGGATAATCTGCTTAGTCAATCAAAAAATAATCAATCAAAAACTCGTAAATCGCAAACTGAAACAAATAGAGGCAAGGGTCGTCCTAGTGGTGTTGGAGGAAACCAGCCTATTGCTGTAATTCACCAGAATGTCTGCTCTCTTAGAAACAAACATGAGGAGATTGAAGTCTTTTTACAAGAAAATGACAAGAGGTACGATATCTTGTGTTTCTCTGAACATTCTCTGAAGGATGATGAGGTGGCATCTTTCAGGATCAGAGGTTACATCCCAGCAGCATGGTATGCAAGAAAAGAGCATCTGCGTGGAGGAGTTGCTGTCCTGGTTAGAGATGACGTCGACTATGTTGAAAGACATGACCTTATGGAGAAAACTGTTGAAATGACATGTGAGGTTGCAGCGATAGAACTTAAGGAAATGAACCTGGTAATTGTGGCGATTTATCGACCACCTAGTGGAAATTTTAATGTATATCTGAACCAAATAAGTGAAATTTTTGTAATTTTGGGACAAAATTCTAAACATGTTGTAATGGTAGGTGATTTTAACATACATTTTAATTCAAATAATAGTAGGGCACTTGATTTTATTGATGTTGCAAACTGCTTTGGCTTCACAGAGCAAATATTTCAAAGTACTAGGCAAAATGCCTGCCTTGATAATATCCTTGTAAACTTTGAGGGATTTCTAGAATTTAACGTGGATGTTGCACAAGTTGCAATATCTGATCATTTGGCAGTGCAAATTGAAATTAAAAACATTAAACCAAAAAACACTCATGTTCAAGAATGTAATTACCATCAACCAATAACTACGGTTGGTATAAATAAGCTTTATAATGTACTAAATAACACTGATTGGTCATTCGTAAAAACAAATTTAGGCGCGAATGAAAAAGGTGATAGGTTTATGAGGGTACTCTGGGATGGCTTTAATGCTTGTTTTCCAGTTAAAGAATATCGCTCTAGAAATGACAGGAATGTAAGGTGGTATCACCAAGGACTGGGTAATATGAGGGAGCATCTTGGGTTTCTGAATGACCTCTATAATATTTCAAAACTACCTGAAATAGCTTTGGTAAGAAATCTGTATCGCCAGAGCTATAGAAGGGAAGTAAAAAATGCAAAAATCAGGGCAAATTCGGAATTTATAAATAGTGCTGGTAATAAAGCCAAAGCAGCGTGGAAAATTATAAATGACAACAGGAAATCCTGTAAACAGACAAAACCTCCAAAAAATTTAAGTGCGGACAACTTCAATGTATATTTTGCTGGAGTCGCCGAAAGAAGTCTAAAAAACCTGCCACAGGCAAACATACAACCTGAAAATTACCTTGCAGCCCAAAATCTATCTTTACCAAAAGATGGTTTTTCTTTTAGGGAAGTTACATTTGTACAGGTTAGGGATGCCATAAATGATCTAAAATCAAAAACTAGCAAAGATATCTTTGGTCTAAACGTTACTCTTTTAAAAAAACTCAAGGATACATTGGTTGTGCCTCTGACTTACTTAATCAATTGTTGTATAAATGAGGGTATATACCCTGACTCGTTTAAGAAATCCAGGGTGACTCCTGTTTATAAGAAGGGTGATGTCAAAGATATAAATAACTATCGCCCAATCACACTAGTACCCATCTTGTCTAAAGTGTTTGAGTACCTTTTGAAACAACAGCTCTATGCATACTTTGAAAGTAACGGATTATTCACTGGAAGCCAGTTCGGCTTTAGGAAATCAAAATCAACAACACTTGCGGTATTATCTCTGTTGGAATGTATAGTCGAGGGCTTTGAGGATGGTCTATATGTGGGGGCTGTCCTGTGCGATCTCTCCAAGGCCTTCGACTGTATAAACCACGATATTCTCCTGGTAAAGCTGAGGCATTGTGGCCTTCAGGAACAAGACTTAAACTGGTTACCAGTTACTTAACGAATAGAACACAGCAAACTCTCTCGGAAGGGAGACTGTCAAGTAGCATAGATATCACGCATGGAGTCCCACAGGGTTCCATTTTAGGCCCACTCCTATTTCTCATTTTTATCAATGATATTGAAACATCTTCCGATGCTAGTCTGGTTATTTTTGCTGATGACACGACTGCTATCCTGAAGGATGCTAATCTAAATTCTCTTCTTGAACAAATGCAGGAATCCATGCTGGGCATCGAGAGATGGTTCAGTTCAAACAGACTATCTTTAAATACAAACAAAACTGAAAAAATCATCTTCACACTCAGGGGCCGAAATCACGATGAAGTTCCAGACCAGAACTTCCAGAATGACTCTGTTAGGCTTTTGGGGGTGCATCTTGACACATCCTTGGTCTTCGATTCCCACATAGACCAATTAGCAAAGCAATTGTCCTCAGCTACCTTTTGCCTAAAAAACTTGAGGTCTGTGGTTAGGCAGGATGTTCTTTTGATGGCCTACCATAGTTTGTTTCACTCGCACTGTTCATATGCCATCCTTGCTTGGGGTCATAGTGCACAATCAAGCAGAGCCTTTGCACTTCAGAGAAGGGCTGTGAGAATCATTGACAGTTTACCCTATAGAGCTGATGCTAGGCAGGCTTTTGTAAATCTTGAAATTTTAACCTTGCCGTGTACCTATATTCTGCAATGCCTGATCTATGTAAAAAAAAATCTAAATAAGTACAATCTTTATTCGCAACAACATTACCACAATACAAGAAATAGAAATGATATAAATTTACACTATGTGAGACTAGGAAAATCGTGTATTGGCACTAACCACTATGGACCAAAATTTTTTAATAAACTCCCAGTAGCGATAAGGAATTTAGAGGAAAAAATATTCAAAAGAACTGTTAAAAGATATCTATTGAAAAACCCGTTTTATAGCATACAGGAATTTTTAAACACTACCCCAGACATGGCTGTAATCTAACAGCACCCCACAATGTTTGTGGCATCGATGAGAGTCAGTGTCCTGCAAATAAAAAGTAAATTTAGGCTCTTTTTGTAATTTTAACATAGTTTTAGACTGTCACTTGTTATGTTATTTTAGATGTTTGATATTTTAAACATTAGCTACTATAGTAGCAATTCATTGACGAATGTAAAAAATTTTGTAATTTTGTGAACATGAATAAAATAAATGAAATAAATGAAATGAAATATCACGATTTTGTTGTTGTGAGTTCGTGTGAATTTGGTATCTAGGAAAGGAACCGAGCAGGTAGGGTCTTCGGTTTCTATAGTGAACTGGATGTGTTGATCGAAATCATTTAAGGTTTCTAGTATCTCGTTGATTCCATTTTGTGGTAGTGCTACAATTATATCATCCACGTATTTTTTTTAAAAAAAGGGGATTAAAGGAGAGAACAGGAAGAACTGTGTCCAGCAATTCGTCCATCACATATGTTGCAAGTATAGGAGAGACAGAAGACCCCATTGGGGTACCAAAAGTTTGTTTATAGTATTTGTTGTCAAATGAGAAATATGTGTTATCAAAAAGAAATTCAATTAATCTAAGAAAGGAGTCTCTGTCTGTGTTACAATAGTTACTAATGCGGTACCAACACTTATAGATGGCCCTGTGTGCAGCATCATAGTAAACATTGCTGAAAAGAGAGACAACATCGAGGCTTGCTACCACATAGCCATCAGGGAGCTGTAATTGGTTAAATTTTTCATAGACTTGGAAAGAGTCTTTAATATAATATTCATTATCGAAGTCATATGCTTTTGTGAGGATTTCGGTTATAAAAATTGCAATAAATTCCGTGGGTGCACCAATTGAAGCTACAATTGGCCTGACAGACAAGGTTGGTTTGTGGATTTTAGGTAATGAGTAAAATTTTGGAGATGTACTCTTGTAACTTGTAAGCTTTTTCTTTGTGGCCTCATCTATTTGTCCTGTATTATACAATTGTTTGATTAATTCATTGCACTTTCTTTGAATCGAAAGTGTGGGGTCTCGCGGTAAACTGATGTAAGATTCATCATTCTGGATTAATTCATTGGAGAGTTGTAAATATTGTTCTTTCCCCATGATAACAGTTACATTGCCCTTGTCTGATCTAGTTAATATAATGTTAGGGTTGTCCTTAAGGAACTTTTTTGATTTATAGAGTAAGTTATGGAAAAGTGATTTGTTATGTTTGTTTGAGTTTATATAATTTGTGAGGATGTTAGTAGTTCTTGAGATGGTGATATTTTTTATTGCGGCATCATTTATAGATGAGGTAACAAAGTCAAGATCCGCCAAGATGTTTTTTATAGGTATATCATTTCCCACAACCGGCTCAACACTAAACTTAGGGCCGAGAGACAAGAACTGGAGGATATCATTAGGAATCTCTATGTTGGTAAGATTTTTTATCCATTCCGGTTTAGTCTTAAGGCGGTTGTGAAGTTCGATAGATTTTAAGTTATTTAATTTGTTAATATTGTTTGTTTTAATTTTACGGAATAATCTATTGTAATTTCTTTGTTGTTTGCTAGAAAAGTTATTGAAGATGGCTTCATTAGTGTTTTCAATGATTGCTCGTTTGAACGATGTAAGTGAGGATTCTAGATTACTAATTAGTTTATGATTAGCCGAAATTTCAATATTAATAAGTTTATTTCCTAACCTACGATTGAAGTCCATAGCCTGTTGAGAGTCCTGCCGGAGGAGAAGTTGTTCTATTGGCCCTGTTGTTGCTGTGATGTGTTGTGGCCGTATCCCCATTTGTCTGCATTGTAGTAGAAACGATCTTCTATTATATTCCTTAGCCAATTTAATTTTGGTTTTCGCCCAATCCTTTAAATTCTTCACTGCTTCGGTCCCATATGTAGCCTTGATGGTCTGGTAAAAACCCATACCTGTGGTGTATATATAAAGGGTAGTCGTTGCTGACTAGTTAGGCAGTAAACTAGTAATATTGGGTTGCGCAGCAAATGAAAGAATACTCTTTAAAGTTGTTCCAAGCTTTCGAAAATATTTATTTTCATCTTCAGGGAGACTACAAAGAATTACTAGTATTAAACATGGTTCTTATATTAACCATTGTTTTAAGTGAGCTTATAAGCAGATTTATTACTTACAACTTAGTTGAGGATGTTCATTAACGGTGTTAAAATATTATCTAGGGAATCAGTGAAGTTCTCCAGAGTGGGATCGAAAACCAAGCGTCATTAATTACTTAATTATTCTAAATTTACAATTATTACACAATAGCACAGACAGATTAAAATTACATGAAAGTCATTAGTTAAAAAAAAAGGAAGACAATCAAAAATCATTTCTTTCTCCGTTTTTTGAAATTCATTTTAGCCATGCGGCACGAGGTGACAGACTGATTTGATTGAGCGGGAAACTCACTATGGACTGTCAGAAGTCAGTTATTAGCGACATCTGTGTATTATATTAAATTATATGCGAAACATGATTACAGAAGTCTGTAAAGTTAGGTGTGTTATATACCTTGTAGAGATAACTTGTTGGATTTATATTGCGCTCAGGAAGTACACCCTAGCGGCTGCATTTAAAAGCTTATTTATGCGACATCTATGAATTTCAATCAGAATTATTTGTAATTTGATAAAGAGATTTTGTTATATGTAGGAAATGGGTAAGTATTCTTGAATTTGTTGTGAAGGAAAAAAATATAATTTTTATTATACAATCAATTGTCATTATACTTGAATCTCAGTGTCGTTCAAACGATGATCCTTGTCTAAAAATAATAGATATGAATATATTTCACTTAGGTGTTTTATATCGGTTTTTTTATTTATGCAATTAGGTTCTTGTGAAATAAAGGCCATTTCAAGAAAAGATCTTTTAGAGTTATTTTTCTGTGTAGCAAGTATCTTGGTTGCATCGTAATCAAAGTTATGTAGTGAGTTATTAGCGTGTTCTGCCAGAGCACACCTCTCTGGATGCAGTCTACAGTCACTCCTGTGTGCTGTGATTCTATCGGCCAATGGTCTTGTAGTTTGGCCTATGTATATTTTTTCACAGTCTGCACAAGGAATGCTGTAAACCACATCTGTTCTTCGAGTAAGAGGGACCTTGTCTTTAAGCCTGGAGTGCACCGAAGAAATTGTGAGTACTGGTTTGTTCGCGATTTTGACATTAACTACCTGATTTATTATTCTGGACAGCGCCGGAGTTATCTCTCTAATGTAGGGAAGTGATATGAATTTATTAGTTTGTGTCACTTCAGTTATATTATTGTTATTATTTATTAGGTTATGTTCATTTAATATAGGTATGTTGATGGCAGGAGTGCTGAACAAAATTCTATTAATCAGCTTGGGTGGATATGAATTATCGATGAATAATTGAGCCAGGATATCTAAGTTTTTTTTATGTAGAGATGGATCTGAGATTTTTAGAATTCTTGATTTCATTTGTTTAACCAGATTCACTTTCATATTATGTTTATGATACGAGAAATAATTCAGGTATCGTCCTGAGCTGCAAGGTTTCCTGTACCAATCTATCACGATTTTGTTGTTGTGAGTTCGTGTGAATTTGGTATCTAGGAAAGGAACCGAGCAGGTAGGGTCTTCGGTTTCTATAGTGAACTGGATGTGTTGATCGAAATCATTTAAGGTTTCTAGTATCTCGTTGATTCCATTTTGTGGTAGTGCTACAATTATATCATCCACGTATTTTTTTAAAAAAAGGGGATTAAAGGAGAGAACAGGAAGAACTGTGTCCAGCAATTCGTCCATCACATATGTTGCAAGTATAGGAGAGACAGAAGACCCCATTGGGGTACCAAAAGTTTGTTTATAGTATTTGTTGTCAAATGAGAAATATGTGTTATCAAAAAGAAATTCAATTAATCTAAGAAAGGAGTCTCTGTCTGTGTTACAATAGTTACTAATGCGGTACCAACACTTATAGATGGCCCTGTGTGCAGCATCATAGTAAACATTGCTGAAAAGAGAGACAACATCGAGGCTTGCTACCACATAGCCATCAGGGAGCTGTAATTGGTTAAATTTTTCATAGACTTGGAAAGAGTCTTTAATATAATATTCATTATCGAAGTCATATGCTTTTGTGAGGATTTCGGTTATAAAAATTGCAATAAATTCCGTGGGTGCACCAATTGAAGCTACAATTGGCCTGACAGACAAGGTTGGTTTGTGGATTTTAGGTAATGAGTAAAATTTTGGAGATGTACTCTTGTAACTTGTAAGCTTTTTCTTTGTGGCCTCATCTATTTGTCCTGTATTATACAATTGTTTGATTAGTTCATTGCACTTTCTTTGAATCGAAAGTGTGGGGTCTCGCGGTAAACTGATGTAAGATTCATCATTCTGGATTAATTCATTGGAGAGTTGTAAATATTGTTCTTTCCCCATGATAACAGTTACATTGCCCTTGTCTGATCTAGTTAATATAATGTTAGGGTTGTCCTTAAGGAACTTTTTTGATTTATAGAGTAAGTTATGGAAAAGTGATTTGTTATGTTTGTTTGAGTTTATATAATTTGTGAGGATGTTAGTAGTTCTTGAGATGGTGATATTTTTTATTGCGGCATCATTTATAGATGAGGTAACAAAGTCAAGATCCGCCAAGATGTTTTTTATAGGTATATCATTTCCCACAACCGGCTCAACACTAAACTTAGGGCCGAGAGACAAGAACTGGAGGATATCATTAGGAATCTCTATGTTGGTAAGATTTTTTATCCATTCCGGTTTAGTCTTAAGGCGGTTGTGAAGTTCGATAGATTTTAAGTTATTTAATTTGTTAATATTGTTTGTTTTAATTTTATGGAATAATCTATTGTAATTTCTTTGTTGTTTGCTAGAAAAGTTATTGAAGATGGCTTCATTAGTGTTTTCAATGATTGCTCGTTTGAACGATGTAAGTGAGGATTCTAGATTACTAATTAGTTTATGATTAGCCGAAATTTCAATATTAATAAGTTTATTTCCTAACCTACGATTGAAGTCCATAGCCTGTTGAGAGTCCTGCCGGAGGAGAAGTTGTTCTATTGGCCCTGTTGTTGCTGTGATGTGTTGTGGCCGTATCCCCATTTGTCTGCATTGTAGTAGAAACGATCTTCTATTATATTCCTTAGCCAATTTAATTTTGGTTTTCGCCCAATCCTTTAAATTCTTCACTGCTTCGGTCCCATATGTAGCCTTGATGGTCTGGTAAAAACCCATACCTGTGGTGTATATATAAAGGGTAGTCGTTGCTGACTAGTTAGGCAGTAAACTAGTAATATTGGGTTGCGCAGCAAATGAAAGAATACTCTTTAAAGTTGTTCCAAGCTTTCGAAAATATTTATTTTCATCTTCAGGGAGACTACAAAGAATTACTAGTATTAAACATGGTTCTTATATTAACCATTGTTTTAAGTGAGCTTATAAGCAGATTTATTACTTACAACTTAGTTGAGGATGTTCATTAACGGTGTTAAAATATTATCTAGGGAATCAGTGAAGTTCTCCAGAGTGGGATCGAAAACCAAGCGTCATTAATTACTTAATTATTCTAAATTTACAATTATTACACAATAGCACAGACAGATTAAAATTACATGAAAGTCATTAGTTAAAAAAAAAGGAAGACAATTAAAAATCATTTCTTTCTCCGTTTTTTGAAATTCATTTTAGCCATGCGGCACGAGGTGACAGACTGATTTGATTGAGCGGGAAACTCACTATGGACTGTCAGAAGTCAGTTATTAGCGACATCTGTGTATTATACAGGGTCCGGCAAAATGATCTCCCACATTTTGCACCGCCACTGTGCCCGAATCACTAAAGAGAGGGGGAGCATAGCGTAGTCGGTCGATAGCTTGCGCCTTGCCATTTCAGTTGTCGTCATGAATTGGACGGGCGAGCATCGTGCTTTCGTTATCGAAACATTTATGAAAAGTAACGAATCTGTGATTACGACGCAAAGAACTTTTCGTACTCACTTTGCGCTTGGTAGACATGCTCCGGTTCCGGATCGCAAAACAATACTGTTGTGGGTTTCAAATTTTAGAGCCACAGGTTCAGCCTTAAAAAGAAAATCAACTGGTAGACCCAGAAGTGTTCGGACACCTGAAAATGTTGCAGCTGCTAGAGAAGCAGTTGAACGATCTCCTCGCCGTTCAGCTGTTAAACATGCCGCTGCTTTGCGTTTCTCAGATCGTTCTGTGAGAAGAATTTTACATGCCGATCTGAAGTTCCACCCATACAAAATGATGATCGTGCAAGAACTTAGTGAACGGGACTGGGAAAATCGCAGAGCATGCTGCACCGATATTCTTCAAAACGTCCCACAAAATGCTCTTTTAATAACGTCTGACGAAGCTCATGTCCATTTATCTGGCAGTGTGAACAAGCAGAATTTTCGCTACTGGGCACCAGAAAATCCCCGGCAGCTCCATGAAACGCCACTTCACAGCCCACGTGTTACCGTTTGGTGTGCTGTTGGATCGTTTGGCGTTTGGGGTCCCTATTTTTTTGAAGAGGGAGGCGTAACGGTTACCGTAACAGCCGATCGATATGTCGACATGCTACGCAATTTTCTGGAACCAAAAGTTAGAGAACTTGAACATCCGGATGTATGGTTTCAACAGGATGGAGCTACGGCTCATACGGCAAGAAGGACAATGGACGTTTTAAGGGAAATGTTTCCCGGACACGTAATCTCGTTACGTGGAGACGTTGGGTGGCCTGCGCGTTCACCTGATCTTGCCCCATGCGACTTTTTCCTTTGGGGCTACCTGAAAGCGAAGATTTTTCAACACCATCCCCGAACCATTGACGAATTAAAAGCAGCAATACGCCAAGAAATTAGAGGAATATCGCCTCAAATTACTGCTCGAGTGATGGAAACTTTCAGAACTCAGCTTCGAAGGTGTATCGAAAAAAATGGTCGCCATTTGGACTCTGTAATTTTCAAACATTAATAAAAACAAATGGCATAGCATACATTTTCACTTAATAAAAATAAATTATAAATAGTATTTACAATGGCGTTTTTATTAAAGATTAAAATGTGGGAGATCATTTTGCCGGACCCTGTATTAAATTATATGCGAAACATGATTACAGAAGTCTGTAAAGTTAGGTGTGTTATATACCTTGTAGAGATAACTTGTTGGATTTATATTGCGCTCAGGAAGTACACCCTAGCGGCTGCATTTAAAAGCTTATTTATGCGACATCAATGAATTTCAATCAGAATTATTTGTAATTTGATAAAGAGATTTTGTTATATGTAGGAAATGGGTAAGTATTCTTGAATTTGTTGTGAAGGAAAAAAATATAATTTTTATTATACAATCAATTGTCATTATACTTGAATCTCAGTGTCGTTCAAACGATGATCCTTGTCTAAAAATAATAGATATGAATATATTTCACTTAGGTGTTTTATATCGGTTTTTTTATTTATGCAATTAGGTTCTTGTGAAATAAAGGCCATTTCAAGAAAAGATCTTTTAGAGTTATTTTTCTGTGTAGCAAGTATCTTGGTTGCATCGTAATCAAAGTTATGTAGTGAGTTATTAGCGTGTTCTGCCAGAGCACACCTCTCTGGATGCAGTCTACAGTCACTCCTGTGTGCTGTGATTCTATCGGCCAATGGTCTTGTAGTTTGGCCTATGTATATTTTTTCACAGTCTGCACAAGGAATGCTGTAAACCACATCTGTTCTTCGAGTAAGAGGGACCTTGTCTTTAAGCCTGGAGTGCACCGAAGAAATTGTGAGTACTGGTTTGTTCGCGATTTTGACATTAACTACCTGATTTATTATTCTGGACAGCGCCGGAGTTATCTCTCTAATGTAGGGAAGTGATATGAATTTATTAGTTTGTGTCACTTCAGTTATATTATTGTTATTATTTATTAGGTTATGTTCATTTAATATAGGTATGTTGATGGCAGGAGTGCTGAACAAAATTCTATTAATCAGCTTGGGTGGATATGAATTATCGATGAATAATTGAGCCAGGATATCTAAGTTTTTTTTATGTAGAGATGGATCTGAGATTTTTAGAATTCTTGATTTCATTTGTTTAACCAGATTCACTTTCATATTATGTTTATGATACGAGAAATAATTCAGGTATCGTCCTGAGCTGCAAGGTTTCCTGTACCAATCTATCACGATTTTGTTGTTGTGAGTTCGTGTGAATTTGGTATCTAGGAAAGGAACCGAGCAGGTAGGGTCTTCGGTTTCTATAGTGAACTGGATGTGTTGATCGAAATCATTTAAGGTTTCTAGTATCTCGTTGATTCCATTTTGTGGTAGTGCTACAATTATATCATCCACGTATTTTTTTAAAAAAAGGGGATTAAAGGAGAGAACAGGAAGAACTGTGTCCAGCAATTCGTCCATCACATATGTTGCAAGTATAGGAGAGACAGAAGACCCCATTGGGGTACCAAAAGTTTGTTTATAGTATTTGTTGTCAAATGAGAAATATGTGTTATCAAAAAGAAATTCAATTAATCTAAGAAAGGAGTCTCTGTCTGTGTTACAATAGTTACTAATGCGGTACCAACACTTATAGATGGCCCTGTGTGCAGCATCATAGTAAACATTGCTGAAAAGAGAGACAACATCGAGGCTTGCTACCACATAGCCATCAGGGAGCTGTAATTGGTTAAATTTTTCATAGACTTGGAAAGAGTCTTTAATATAATATTCATTATCGAAGTCATATGCTTTTGTGAGGATTTCGGTTATAAAAATTGCAATAAATTCCGTGGGTGCACCAATTGAAGCTACAATTGGCCTGACAGACAAGGTTGGTTTGTGGATTTTAGGTAATGAGTAAAATTTTGGAGATGTACTCTTGTAACTTGTAAGCTTTTTCTTTGTGGCCTCATCTATTTGTCCTGTATTATACAATTGTTTGATTAATTCATTGCACTTTCTTTGAATCGAAAGTGTGGGGTCTCGCGGTAAACTGATGTAAGATTCATCATTCTGGATTAATTCATTGGAGAGTTGTAAATATTGTTCTTTCCCCATGATAACAGTTACATTGCCCTTGTCTGATCTAGTTAATATAATGTTAGGGTTGTCCTTAAGGAACTTTTTTGATTTATAGAGTAAGTTATGGAAAAGTGATTTGTTATGTTTGTTTGAGTTTATATAATTTGTGAGGATGTTAGTAGTTCTTGAGATGGTGATATTCTTTATTGCGGCATCATTTATAGATGAGGTAACAAAGTCAAGATCCGCCAAGATGTTTTTTATAGGTATATCATTTCCCACAACCGGCTCAACACTAAACTTAGGGCCGAGAGACAAGAACTGGAGGATATCATTAGGAATCTCTATGTTGGTAAGATTTTTTATCCATTCCGGTTTAGTCTTAAGGCGGTTGTGAAGTTCGATAGATTTTAAGTTATTTAATTTGTTAATATTGTTTGTTTTAATTTTATGGAATAATCTATTGTAATTTCTTTGTTGTTTGCTAGAAAAGTTATTGAAGATGGCTTCATTAGTGTTTTCAATGATTGCTCGTTTGAACGATGTAAGTGAGGATTCTAGATTACTAATTAGTTTATGATTAGCCGAAATTTCAATATTAATAAGTTTATTTCCTAACCTACGATTGAAGTCCATAGCCTGTTGAGAGTCCTGCCGGAGGAGAAGTTGTTCTATTGGCCCTGTTGTTGCTGTGATGTGTTGTGGCCGTATCCCCATTTGTCTGCATTGTAGTAGAAACGATCTTCTATTATATTCCTTAGCCAATTTAATTTTGGTTTTCGCCCAATCCTTTAAATTCTTCACTGCTTCGGTCCCATATGTAGCCTTGATGGTCTGGTAAAAACCCATACCTGTGGTGTATATATAAAGGGTAGTCGTTGCTGACTAGTTAGGCAGTAAACTAGTAATATTGGGTTGCGCAGCAAATGAAAGAATACTCTTTAAAGTTGTTCCAAGCTTTCGAAAATATTTATTTTCATCTTCAGGGAGACTACAAAGAATTACTAGTATTAAACATGGTTCTTATATTAACCATTGTTTTAAGTGAGCTTATAAGCAGATTTATTACTTACAACTTAGTTGAGGATGTTCATTAACGGTGTTAAAATATTATCTAGGGAATCAGTGAAGTTCTCCAGAGTGGGATCGAAAACCAAGCGTCATTAATTACTTAATTATTCTAAATTTACAATTATTACACAATAGCACAGACAGATTAAAATTACATGAAAGTCATTAGTTAAAAAAAAGGAAGACAATTAAAAATCATTTCTTTCTCCGTTTTTTGAAATTCATTTTAGCCATGCGGCACGAGGTGACAGACTGATTTGATTGAGCGGGAAACTCACTATGGACTGTCAGAAGTCAGTTATTAGCGACATCTGTGTATTATATTAAATTATATGCGAAACATGATTACAGAAGTCTGTAAAGTTAGGTGTGTTATATACCTTGTAGAGATAACTTGTTGGATTTATATTGCGCTCAGGAAGTACACCCTAGCGGCTGCATTTAAAAGCTTATTTATGCGACATCTATGAATTTCAATCAGAATTATTTGTAATTTGATAAAGAGATTTTGTTATATGTAGGAAATGGGTAAGTATTCTTGAATTTGTTGTGAAGGAAAAAAATATAATTTTTATTATACAATCAATTGTCATTATACTTGAATCTCAGTGTCGTTCAAACGATGATCCTTGTCTAAAAATAATAGATATGAATATATTTCACTTAGGTGTTTTATATCGGTTTTTTTATTTATGCAATTAGGTTCTTGTGAAATAAAGGCCATTTCAAGAAAGGATCTTTTAGAGTTATTTTTCTGTGTAGCAAGTATCTTGGTTGCATCGTAATCAAAGTTATGTAGTGAGTTATTAGCGTGTTCTGCCAGAGCACACCTCTCTGGATGCAGTCTACAGTCACTCCTGTGTGCTGTGATTCTATCGGCCAATGGTCTTGTAGTTTGGCCTATGTATATTTTTTCACAGTCTGCACAAGGAATGCTGTAAACCACATCTGTTCTTCGAGTAAGAGGGACCTTGTCTTTAAGCCTGGAGTGCACCGAAGAAATTGTGAGTACTGGTTTGTTCGCGATTTTGACATTAACTACCTGATTTATTATTCTGGACAGCGCCGGAGTTATCTCTCTAATGTAGGGAAGTGATATGAATTTATTAGTTTGTGTCACTTCAGTTATATTATTGTTATTATGTATTAGGTTATGTTCATTTAATATAGGTATGTTGATGGCAGGAGTGCCGAACAAAATTCTATTAATCAGCTTGGGTGGATATGAATTATCGATGAATAATTGAGCCAGGATATCTAAGTTTTTTTTATGTAGAGATGGATCTGAGATTTTTAGAATTCTTGATTTCATTTGTTTAACCAGATTCACTTTCATATTATGTTTATGATACGAGAAATAATTGAGGTATCGTCCTGAGCTGCAAGGTTTCCTGTACCAATCTATCACGATTTTGTTTTTGTGAGTTCGTGTGAATTTGGTATCTAGGAAAGGAACCGAGCAGGTAGGGTCTTCAGTTTCTATAGTGAACTGGATGTGTTGATCGAAATCATTTAAGGTTTCTAGTATCTCGTTGATTCCATTTTGTGGTAGTGCTACAATTATATCATCCACGTATTTTTTTAAAAAAAGGGGATTAAAGGAGAGAACAGGAAGAACTGTGTCCAGCAATTCGTCCATCACATATGTTGCAAGTATAGGAGAGACAGAAGACCCCATTGGGGTACCAAAAGTTTGTTTATAGTATTTGTTGTCAAATGAGAAATATGTGTTATCAAAAAGAAATTCAATTAATCTAAGAAAGGAGTCTCTGTCTGTGTTACAATAGTTACTAATGCGGTACCAACACTTATAGATGGCCCTGTGTGCAGCATCATAGTAAACATTGCTGAAAAGAGAGACAACATCGAGGCTTGCTACCACATAGCCATCAGGGAGCTGTAATTGGTTAAATTTTTCATAGACTTGGAAAGAGTCTTTAATATAATATTCATTATCGAAGTCATATGCTTTTGTGAGGATTTCGGTTATAAAAATTGCAATAAATTCCGTGGGTGCACCAATTGAAGCTACAATTGGCCTGACAGACAAGGTTGGTTTGTGGATTTTAGGTAATGAGTAAAATTTTGGAGATGTACTCTTGTAACTTGTAAGCTTTTTCTTTGTGGCCTCATCTATTTGTCCTGTATTATACAATTGTTTGATTAATTCATTGCACTTTCTTTGAATCGAAAGTGTGGGGTCTCGCGGTAAACTGATGTAAGATTCATCATTCTGGATTAATTCATTGGAGAGTTGTAAATATTGTTCTTTCCCCATGATAACAGTTACATTGCCCTTGTCTGATCTAGTTAATATAATGTTAGGGTTGTCCTTAAGGAACTTTTTTGATTTATAGAGTAAGTTATGGAAAAGTGATTTGTTATGTTTGTTTGAGTTTATATAATTTGTGAGGATGTTAGTAGTTCTTGAGATGGTGATATTCTTTATTGCGGCATCATTTATAGATGAGGTAACAAAGTCAAGATCCGCCAAGATGTTTTTTATAGGTATATCATTTCCCACAACCGGCTCAACACTAAACTTAGGGCCGAGAGACAAGAACTGGAGGATATCATTAGGAATCTCTATGTTGGTAAGATTTTTTATCCATTCCGGTTTAGTCTTAAGGCGGTTGTGAAGTTCGATAGATTTTAAGTTATTTAATTTGTTAATATTGTTTGTTTTAATTTTATGGAATAATCTATTGTAATTTCTTTGTTGTTTGCTAGAAAAGTTATTGAAGATGGCTTCATTAGTGTTTTCAATGATTGCTCGTTTGAACGATGTAAGTGAGGATTCTAGATTACTAATTAGTTTATGATTAGCCGAAATTTCAATATTAATAAGTTTATTTCCTAACCTACGATTGAAGTCCATAGCCTGTTGAGAGTCCTGCCGGAGGAGAAGTTGTTCTATTGGCCCTGTTGTTGCTGTGATGTGTTGTGGCCGTATCCCCATTTGTCTGCATTGTAGTAGAAACGATCTTCTATTATATTCCTTAGCCAATTTAATTTTGGTTTTCGCCCAATCCTTTAAATTCTTCACTGCTTCGGTCCCATATGTAGCCTTGATGGTCTGGTAAAAACCCATACCTGTGGTGTATATATAAAGGGTAGTCGTTGCTGACTAGTTAGGCAGTAAACTAGTAATATTGGGTTGCGCAGCAAATGAAAGAATACTCTTTAAAGTTGTTCCAAGCTTTCGAAAATATTTATTTTCATCTTCAGGGAGACTACAAAGAATTACTAGTATTAAACATGGTTCTTATATTAACCATTGTTTTAAGTGAGCTTATAAGCAGATTTATTACTTACAACTTAGTTGAGGATGTTCATTAACGGTGTTAAAATATTATCTAGGGAATCAGTGAAGTTCTCCAGAGTGGGATCGAAAACCAAGCGTCATTAATTACTTAATTATTCTAAATTTACAATTATTACACAATAGCACAGACAGATTAAAATTACATGAAAGTCATTAGTTAAAAAAAAAGGAAGACAATTAAAAATCATTTCTTTCTCCGTTTTTTGAAATTCATTTTAGCCATGCGGCACGAGGTGACAGACTGATTTGATTGAGCGGGAAACTCACTATGGACTGTCAGAAGTCAGTTATTAGCGACATCTGTGTATTATATTAAATTATATGCGAAACATGATTACAGAAGTCTGTAAAGTTAGGTGTGTTATATACCTTGTAGAGATAACTTGTTGGATTTATATTGCGCTCAGGAAGTACACCCTAGCGGCTGCATTTAAAAGCTTATTTATGCGACATCTATGAATTTCAATCAGAATTATTTGTAATTTGATAAAGAGATTTTGTTATATGTAGGAAATGGGTAAGTATTCTTGAATTTGTTGTGAAGGAAAAAAATATAATTTTTATTATACAATCAATTGTCATTATACTTGAATCTCAGTGTCGTTCAAACGATGATCCTTGTCTAAAAATAATAGATATGAATATATTTCACTTAGGTGTTTTATATCGGTTTTTTTATTTATGCAATTAGGTTCTTGTGAAATAAAGGCCATTTCAAGAAAAGATCTTTTAGAGTTATTTTTCTGTGTAGCAAGTATCTTGGTTGCATCGTAATCAAAGTTATGTAGTGAGTTATTAGCGTGTTCTGCCAGAGCACACCTCTCTGGATGCAGTCTACAGTCACTCCTGTGTGCTGTGATTCTATCGGCCAATGGTCTTGTAGTTTGGCCTATGTATATTTTTTCACAGTCTGCACAAGGAATGCTGTAAACCACATCTGTTCTTCGAGTAAGAGGGACCTTGTCTTTAAGCCTGGAGTGCACCGAAGAAATTGTGAGTACTGGTTTGTTCGCGATTTTGACATTAACTACCTGATTTATTATTCTGGACAGCGCCGGAGTTATCTCTCTAATGTAGGGAAGTGATATGAATTTATTAGTTTGTGTCACTTCAGTTATATTATTGTTATTATGTATTAGGTTATGTTCATTTAATATAGGTATGTTGATGGCAGGAGTGCCGAACAAAATTCTATTAATCAGCTTGGGTGGATATGAATTATCGATGAATAATTGAGCCAGGATATCTAAGTTTTTTTTATGTAGAGATGGATCTGAGATTTTTAGAATTCTTGATTTCATTTGTTTAACCAGATTCACTTTCATATTATGTTTATGATACGAGAAATAATTGAGGTATCGTCCTGAGCTGCAAGGTTTCCTGTACCAATCTATCACGATTTTGTTTTTGTGAGTTCGTGTGAATTTGGTATCTAGGAAAGGAACCGAGCAGGTAGGGTCTTCAGTTTCTATAGTGAACTGGATGTGTTGATCGAAATCATTTAAGGTTTCTAGTATCTCGTTGATTCCATTTTGTGGTAGTGCTACAATTATATCATCCACGTATTTTTTTTAAAAAAGGGGATTAAAGGAGAGAACAGGAAGAACTGTGTCCAGCAATTCGTCCATCACATATGTTGCAAGTATAGGAGAGACAGAAGACCCCATTGGGGTACCAAAAGTTTGTTTATAGTATTTGTTGTCAAATGAGAAATATGTGTTATCAAAAAGAAATTCAATTAATCTAAGAAAGGAGTCTCTGTCTGTGTTACAATAGTTACTAATGCGGTACCAACACTTATAGATGGCCCTGTGTGCAGCATCATAGTAAACATTGCTGAAAAGAGAGACAACATCGAGGCTTGCTACCACATAGCCATCAGGGAGCTGTAATTGGTTAAATTTTTCATAGACTTGGAAAGAGTCTTTAATATAATATTCATTATCGAAGTCATATGCTTTTGTGAGGATTTCGGTTATAAAAATTGCAATAAATTCCGTGGGTGCACCAATTGAAGCTACAATTGGCCTGACAGACAAGGTTGGTTTGTGGATTTTAGGTAATGAGTAAAATTTTGGAGATGTACTCTTGTAACTTGTAAGCTTTTTCTTTGTGGCCTCATCTATTTGTCCTGTATTATACAATTGTTTGATTAATTCATTGCACTTTCTTTGAATCGAAAGTGTGGGGTCTCGCGGTAAACTGATGTAAGATTCATCATTCTGGATTAATTCATTGGAGAGTTGTAAATATTGTTCTTTCCCCATGATAACAGTTACATTGCCCTTGTCTGATCTAGTTAATATAATGTTAGGGTTGTCCTTAAGGAACTTTTTTGATTTATAGAGTAAGTTATGGAAAAGTGATTTGTTATGTTTGTTTGAGTTTATATAATTTGTGAGGATGTTAGTAGTTCTTGAGATGGTGATATTTTTTATTGCGGCATCATTTATAGATGAGGTAACAAAGTCAAGATCCGCCAAGATGTTTTTATAGGTATATCATTTCCCACAACCGGCTCAACACTAAACTTAGGGCCGAGAGACAAGAACTGGAGGATATCATTAGGAATCTCTATGTTGGTAAGATTTTTTATCCATTCCGGTTTAGTCTTGAGGCGGTTGTGAAGTTCGATAGATTTTAAGTTATTTAATTTGTTAATATTGTTTGTTTTAATTTTATGGAATAATCTATTGTAATTTCTTTGTTGTTTGCTAGAAAAGTTATTGAAGATGGCTTCATTAGTGTTTTCAATGATTGCTCGTTTGAACGATGTAAGTGAGGATTCTAGATTACTAATTAGTTTATGATTAGCCGAAATTTCAATATTAATAAGTTTATTTCCTAACCTACGATTGAAGACCATAGCCTGTTGAGAGTCCTGCCGGAGGAGAAGTTGTTCTATTGGCCCTGTTGTTGCTGTGATGTGTTGTGGCCGTATCCCCATTTGTCTGCATTGTAGTAGAAACGATCTTCTATTATATTCCTTAGCCAATTTAATTTTGGTTTTCGCCCAATCCTTTAAATTCTTCACTGCTTCGGTCCCATATGTAGCCTTGATGGTCTGGTAAAAACCCATACCTGTGGTGTATATATAAAGGGTAGTCGTTGCTGACTAGTTAGGCAGTAAACTAGTAATATTGGGTTGCGCAGCAAATGAAAGAATACTCTTTAAAGTTGTTCCAAGCTTTCGAAAATATTTATTTTCATCTTCAGGGAGACTACAAAGAATTACTAGTATTAAACATGGTTCTTATATTAACCATTGTTTTAAGTGAGCTTATAAGCAGATTTATTACTTACAACTTAGTTGAGGATGTTCATTAACGGTGTTAAAATATTATCTAGGGAATCAGTGAAGTTCTCCAGAGTGGGATCGAAAACCAAGCGTCATTAATTACTTAATTATTCTAAATTTACAATTATTACACAATAGCACAGACAGATTAAAATTACATGAAAGTCATTAGTTAAAAAAAAGGAAGACAATTAAAAATCATTTCTTTCTCCGTTTTTTGAAATTCATTTTAGCCATGCGGCACGAGGTGACAGACTGATTTGATTGAGCGGGAAACTCACTATGGACTGTCAGAAGTCAGTTATTAGCGACATCTGTGTATTATATTAAATTATATGCGAAGCATGATTACAGAAGTCTGTAAAGTTAGGTGTGTTATATACCTTGTAGAGATAACTTGTTGGATTTATATTGCGCTCAGGAAGTACACCCTCGCGGCTGCATTTAAAAGCTTATTTATGCGACATCTATGAATTTCAATCAGAATTATTTGTAATTTGATAAAGAGATTTTGTTATATGTAGGAAATGGGTAAGTATTCTTGAATTTGTTGTGAAGGAAAAAAATATAATTTTTATTATACAATCAATTGTCATTATACTTGAATCTCAGTGTCGTTCAAACGATGATCCTTGTCTAAAAATAATAGATATGAATATATTTCACTTAGGTGTTTTATATCGGTTTTTTTATTTATGCAATTAGGTTCTTGTGAAATAAAGGCCATTTCAAGAAAAGATCTTTTAGAGTTATTTTTCTGTGTAGCAAGTATCTTGGTTGCATCGTAATCAAAGTTATGTAGTGAGTTATTAGCGTGTTCTGCCAGAGCACACCTCTCTGGATGCAGTCTACAGTCACTCCTGTGTGCTGTGATTCTATCGGCCAATGGTCTTGTAGTTTGGCCTATGTACAAGGGCGTAGCCAGGATTTTGAGCAGGGGGGGGGGGCAGAATTAGGTGACCGGGAGGGCAGATTTTCTGGATCACAAGGACGCAACCCGCAGTTGTCGTGATTAGCGCTGCAGACGATTTTTTTTTTAAATTTGGGATGCTCGGACACCCAGAAGCACACCCTGAGGTAACCACTGACTGTAATACTGATGCGTATAAAGTATAACATATAAATGAAGATGATTTGAGCATTGAAAATGAAACATAGGCGTGTTTAGGATTTTTTCGTGTGGGTGCCGAGGCCGTACGCGGGCGCCCTCCTCTATAAATTTAGCCATTGATATACGTATTATGATTACAAATTGGAAACTCGAATCAGTTAAAAAAGAAAATAATGAATACCTGCTAAAACAGAACATCGCTTAACAAAAAGAATGTATAAAATTTATCTACATTTTATTTTTGCGAAACATTTTATGAAAACAAATTATTTTGCAAAAAAACAAAAAATTGTTTTCATAATAAGCCGGTAAAAGTTTGCGGTTTTAAATTTAAAATAAATTCAAATAAATTTGAAATTATGCTAAAATTGTCGATTATGGTGCAGGTATAGTATAGGATATTGTTAGGCCAATTTTGTAAGAAAAATTATATTACAATTTGATAATTATTTTACATCTGTGATCTGCGTGAAAACAAACAGAGTGGACAGGAACAGCGCACGGCAGCCACGTGATGCACGCTGCAATTAACAGAAAAAGCTTTCTTACCACTTCACACGTTTGCGCCACATGCAGCAGTGCTGCCATTTCGGGGTACAATTGTACTGAATTCAGTACAAAGTGGCCAAATTCAGTACGTCAGTACTGATCTTGGAAAAACCACTAATTTTAGTACGAACTTTCAAAACGAAACTAAAACCAAATAAGCACAAAAAATTTTGAAAAATTATTGTGACTGAAAATATATTATGAATTATGTTTAGTGGCGTTTTCAATTGATGAAATTAGTGTGATACGAGTACTACTCTTTCTTGTACTTTGTGTCGTTAAAGAAAATATAAATTGCCTGAATATAACTACGATGCAGTACTGTAAACAAATATTAAAAAACAATACTTGTTTTTCATTGGAGGCTGCCGATGAATTGATCGATTGAAAAAAAAATCTGAGGAAATAAACTGATGGTAATACATAAAACTACTGATTTTTTAAAATTTGTAATTAAGTAGTATACAAGTACCGATTGTACCTGTCAATTGGTATAAATTAAAACTTTTTATATAATGTTCTGTTGGAATCATTTAATACTATTTTTTATTTTTGAAAAAAAAAAACAGGATTTTATTTAACCACACTCAATGATTTTAAACTGCAGAGAAAGCTATTTTAAATGTTTTAAATTCTTAAACGTTTCGATTTTTGAATTTTCTGCCCTACATTCAGTACGCTTTGAAAATCAGCTGCGACAGCACTGACCGGCAGGCGCCGCAGCTGACTGCTGAGTTAGGAATAAGACGTACGGGAAATTTGAATGGCACATTGGTAAATCTTGGCTTTTTGCTCGTGCCAGGGGGGGGCACGTGCCCCCCCCCCCCCCCCCTGCCCTCCCCTGGCTACGCCCTTGCCTATGTATATTTTTTCACAGTCTGCACAAGGAATGCTGTAAACCACATCTGTTCTTCGAGTAAGAGGGACCTTGTCTTTAAGCCTGGAGTGCACCGAAGAAATTGTGAGTACTGGTTTGTTCGCGATTTTGACATTAACTAATAAATCAGGTAGTTAATGTCAAAATCGCGAACAAACCAGTACTCACAATTTCTTCGGTGCACTCCAGGCTTAAAGACAAGGTCCCTCTTACTCGAAGAACAGATGTGGTTTACAGCATTCCTTGTGCAGACTGTGAAAAAATATACATAGGCCAAACTACAAGACCATTGGCCGATAGAATCACAGCACACAAGAGTGACTGTAGACTGCATCCAGAGAGGTGTGCTCTGGCAGAACACGCTAATAACTCACTACATAACTTTGATTACGATGCAACCAAGATACTTGCTACACAGAAAAATAACTCTAAAAGATCTTTTCTTGAAATGGCCTTTATTTCACAAGAACCTAATTGCATAAATAAAAAAACCGATATAAAACACCTAAGTGAAATATATTCATATCTATTATTTTTAGACAAGGATCATCGTTTGAACGACACTGAGATTCAAGTATAATGACAATTGATTGTATAATAAAAATTATATTTTTTTCCTTCACAACAAATTCAAGAATACTTACCCATTTCCTACATATAACAAAATCTCTTTATCAAATTACAAATAATTCTGATTGAAATTCATAGATGTCGCATAAATAAGCTTTTAAATGCAGCCGCTAGGGTGTACTTCCTGAGCGCAATATAAATCCAACAAGTTATCTCTACAAGGTATATAACACACCTAACTTTACAGACTTCTGTAATCATGTTTCGCATATAATTTAATATAATACACAGATGTCGCTAATAACTGACTTCTGACAGTCCATAGTGAGTTTCCCGCTCAATCAAATCAGTCTGTCACCTCGTGCCGCATGGCTAAAATGAATTTCAAAAAACGGAGAAAGAAATGATTTTTAATTGTCTTCCTTTTTTTTTAACTAATGACTTTCATGTAATTTTAATCTGTCTGTGCTATTGTGTAATAATTGTAAATTTAGAATAATTAAGTAATTAATGACGCTTGGTTTTCGATCCCACTCTGGAGAACTTCACTGATTCCCTAGATAATATTTTAACACCGTTAATGAACATCCTCAACTAAGTTGTAAGTAATAAATCTGCTTATAAGCTCACTTAAAACAATGGTTAATATAAGAACCATGTTTAATACTAGTAATTCTTTGTAGTCTCCCTGAAGATGAAAATAAATATTTTCGAAAGCTTGGAACAACTTTAAAGAGTATTCTTTCATTTGCTGCGCAACCCAATATTACTAGTTTACTGCCTAACTAGTCAGCAACGACTACCCTTTATATATACACCACAGGTATGGGTTTTTACCAGACCATCAAGGCTACATATGGGACCGAAGCAGTGAAGAATTTAAAGGATTGGGCGAAAACCAAAATTAAATTGGCTAAGGAATATAATAGAAGATCGTTTCTACTACAATGCAGACAAATGGGGATACGGCCACAACACATCACAGCAACAACAGGGCCAATAGAACAACTTCTCCTCCGGCAGGACTCTCAACAGGCTATGGACTTCAATCGTAGGTTAGGAAATAAACTTATTAATATTGAAATTTCGGCTAATCATAAACTAATTAGTAATCTAGAATCCTCACTTACATCGTTCAAACGAGCAATCATTGAAAACACTAATGAAGCCATCTTCAATAACTTTTCTAGCAAACAACAAAGAAATTACAATAGATTATTCCATAAAATTAAAACAAACAATATTAACAAATTAAATAACTTAAAATCTATCGAACTTCACAACCGCCTTAAGACTAAACCGGAATGGATAAAAAATCTTACCAACATAGAGATTCCTAATGATATCCTCCAGTTCTTGTCTCTCGGCCCTAAGTTTAGTGTTGAGCCGGTTGTGGGAAATGATATACCTATAAAAAACATCTTGGCGGATCTTGACTTTGTTACCTCATCTATAAATGATGCCGCAATAAAAAATATCACCATCTCAAGAACTACTAACATCCTCACAAATTATATAAACTCAAACAAACATAACAAATCACTTTTCCATAACTTACTCTATAAATCAAAAAAGTTCCTTAAGGACAACCCTAACATTATATTAACTAGATCAGACAAGGGCAATGTAACTGTTATCATGGGGAAAGAACAATATTTACAACTCTCCAATGAATTAATCCAGAATGATGAATCTTACATCAGTTTACCGCGAGACCCCACACTTTCGATTCAAAGAAAGTGCAATGAATTAATCAAACAATTGTATAATACAGGACAAATAGATGAGGCCACAAAGAAAAAGCTTACAAGTTACAAGAGTACATCTCCAAAATTTTACTCATTACCTAAAATCCACAAACCAACCTTGTCTGTCAGGCCAATTGTAGCTTCAATTGGTGCACCCACGGAATTTATTGCAATTTTTATAACCGAAATCCTCACAAAAGCATATGACTTCGATAATGAATATTATATTAAAGACTCTTTCCAAGTCTATGAAAAATTTAACCAATTACAGCTCCCTGATGGCTATGTGGTAGCAAGCCTCGATGTTGTCTCTCTTTTCAGCAATGTTTACTATGATGCTGCACACAGGGCCATCTATAAGTGTTGGTACCGCATTAGTAACTATTGTAACACAGACAGAGACTCCTTTCTTAGATTAATTGAATTTCTTTTTGATAACACATATTTCTCATTTGACAACAAATACTATAAACAAACTTTTGGTACCCCAATGGGGTCTTCTGTCTCTCCTATACTTGCAACATATGTGATGGACGAATTGCTGGACACAGTTCTTCCTGTTCTCTCCTTTAATCCCCTTTTTTTAAAAAAAATACGTGGATGATATAATTGTAGCACTACCACAAAATGGAATCAACGAGATACTAGAAACCTTAAATGATTTCGATCAACATATCCAGTTCACTATAGAAACCGAAGACCCTACCTGCTCGGTTCCTTTCCTAGATACCAAATTCACACAAACTCACAACAACAAAATCGTGATAGATTGGTACAGGAAACCTTGCAGCTCAGGACGATACCCGAAGACCCTACCTGCTCGGTTCCTTTCCTAGATACCAAATTCACACAAACTCACAACAACAAAATCGTGATAGATTGGTACAGGAAACCTTGCAGCTCAGGACGATACCTGAATTATTTCTCGTATCATAAACATAATATGAAAGTGAATCTGGTTAAACAAATGAAATCAAGAATTCTAAAAATCTCAGATCCATCTCTACATAAAAAAAACTTAGATATCCTGGCTCAATTATTCATCGATAATTCATATCCACCCAAGCTGATTAATAGAATTTTGTTCAGCACTCCTGCCATCAACATACCTATATTAAATGAACATAACCTAATAAATAATAACAATAATATAACTGAAGTGACACAAACTAATAAATTCATATCACTTCCCTACATTAGAGAGATAACTCCGGCGCTGTCCAGAATAATAAATCAGGTAGTTAATGTCAAAATCGCGAACAAACCAGTACTCACAATTTCTTCGGTGCACTCCAGGCTTAAAGACAAGGTCCCTCTTGCTCGAAGAACAGATGTGGTTTACAGCATTCCTTGTGCAGACTGTGAAAAAATATACATAGGCCAAACTACAAGACCATTGGCCGATAGAATCACAGCACACAGGAGTGACTGTAGACTGCATCCAGAGAGGTGTGCTCTGGCAGAACACGCTAATAACTCACTACATAACTTTGATTACGATGCAACCAAGATACTTGCTACACAGAAAAATAACTCTAAAAGATCTTTTCTTGAAATGGCCTTTATTTCACAAGAACCTAATTGCATAAATAAAAAAACCGATATAAAACACCTAAGTGAAATATATTCATATCTATTATTTTTAGACAAGGATCATCGTTTGAACGACACTGAGATTCAAGTATAATGACAATTGATTGTATAATAAAAATTATATTTTTTTCCTTCACAACAAATTCAAGAATACTTACCCATTTCCTACATATAACAAAATCTCTTTATCAAATTACAAATAATTCTGATTGAAATTCATAGATGTCGCATAAATAAGCTTTTAAATGCAGCCGCTAGGGTGTACTTCCTGAGCGCAATATAAATCCAACAAGTTATCTCTACAAGGTATATAACACACCTAACTTTACAGACTTCTGTAATCATGTTTCGCATATAATTTAATATAATACACAGATGTCGCTAATAACTGACTTCTGACAGTCCATAGTGAGTTTCCCGCTCAATCAAATCAGTCTGTCACCTCGTGCCGCATGGCTAAAATGAATTTCAAAAAACGGAGAAAGAAATGATTTTTAATTGTCTTCCCTTTTTTTTTTTAACTAATGACTTTCATGTAATTTTAATCTGTCTGTGCTATTGTGTAATAATTGTAAATTTAGAATAATTAAGTAATTAATGACGCTTGGTTTTCGATCCCACTCTGGAGAACTTCACTGATTCCCTAGATAATATTTTAACACCGTTAATGAACATCCTCAACTAAGTTGTAAGTAATAAATCTGCTTATAAGCTCACTTAAAACAATGGTTAATATAAGAACCATGTTTAATACTAGTAATTCTTTGTAGTCTCCCTGAAGATGAAAATAAATATTTTCGAAAGCTTGGAACAACTTTAAAGAGTATTCTTTCATTTGCTGCGTAACCCAATATTACTAGTTTACTGCCTAACTAGTCAGCAACGACTACCCTTTATATATATATATATATATATATATATATATATATATATATATATATATATATATATATATATATATATATATATATATATAAATGCTAGAAACTAGCGCGGATC
This sequence comes from Philopedon plagiatum, assembly GCA_963971165.1. Taxonomy (NCBI): domain Eukaryota; kingdom Metazoa; phylum Arthropoda; class Insecta; order Coleoptera; family Curculionidae; genus Philopedon; species Philopedon plagiatum. Next base: position 55,168,770 of record OZ020192.1, on the reverse strand, counting down.
GATACATAAAAAAGAAGAGGGAGGAGAATTATTGTGGGCATGTCCGCTAGCAATGAACAGTAAAATGAAAAGTTAGAATGGTAACCCGTACGACACGTGTTTCTGCTCATTGGCTTCATCAGGCCCACGTATGTGACTGTGCCTCTCAACATAAGTCGAGATGCACAACGTCACATACGCAGTTACGGGTGTAACCTTAAGAAAAGGGAAAAAAAAATATATTTAACGAGGACCACAAACAGGAGCCAGTGCACCAATTTGTGGCTTCAGCCAAAAGACCCCTTTTTTGGGGGCAACAATTAGCGTCGCCGACGGAGGCAACTATAGCCAACTGTCGTGGTATCCTATAAGCCCAAGCCATCTAGCATTTGTTTTTCTTCTCTTGGGCTTATAGGATACCACGACAGTTGGCTATAGTTGCCTCCGTCGGCGACGCTAATTGTTGCCCCCAAAAAAGGGGTCTTTTGGCTGAAGCCACAAATTGGTGCACTGGCTCCTGTTTGTGGTCCTCGTTAAATATATTTTTTTTTCCCTTTTCTTAAGGTTACACCCGTAACTGCGTATGTGACGTTGTGCATCTCGACTTATGTTGAGAGGCACAGTCACATACGTGGGCCTGATGAAGCCAATGAGCAGAAACACGTGTCGTACGGGTTACCATTCTAACTTTTCATTTTACTGTTCATTGCTAGCGGACATGCCCACAATAATTCTCCTCTCTTTTATATATATATATATATATATATATATATATATATATATATATATATATATATATATATATATATATATATATGTTACCGGTAAAGTCCGTTTCATCGTCATACTTAAGTTTGCCTAGGTAAACCGCACATTGCCGGGTCGTTTTGGGCAAAGTCCGAAATTGTTCTCTATTTCGGGGTTTGCCTAGAATGTAACCCGGCAAACTTAGGATTGCCAAACACGTTTTAGGAAAAGTCCGAAATATGTTCTTACCTTTGTATTGTATCATGATAATTGGTATACTAGTGATGCTAAGCCTGTAAATAACATGATTTCATCGTATTTCATTGAGTTAAATATACCTACATAAAATACTTATTAAACTATTTTTATTAAATGATAATAACAAACCTGAGCAAACCCGGTCCAGTTAGACGAATAGAGAAACACTCAAAGCAGGGCGCGCATTGAACTGACTCGGCTCGGTAAGTTTCGTTCGGAATGCCGAATATCAAAGCGCATTGATTCGGCTATCGGTTCTTTAAAACAGCTGCAACTATTGTGATGTATCAATGTAGTATCGTATCAGACGTTTTTTCGTTATTTCCTCCTAAGCATTCTCCTTCCGCACATTGTCGTGATTCTTCGGGTCATACAAAAAACATAAAACGAACGTTTACTATGAAAACTTCGTCCGCCATTGCACACCTATCTCTTCCGCTTGCGTCTCAATACGAGAAGTAGTCGCAGGCAGTCGGACATTTAGGCAATTTTTGCTCTGATTCCGATTTGGTCGTTCCGAGCGGGCGAAACCGATTCAATGCGCTCCTCTTCATATAATTGCATGTACACCAAACCTTTTGACTGTGCCGTGCCGAGCCGAGTCGATTCAATGCGCGCCCTGCTTAAGACTGCATTTGCCGACCACACCCATTTATTGCCAACTTAATTTTATTTTAGTACAATGTTTTGCTTTATTTTTCTTTTGTATGAATATTGTCACAATATTAACCGTAGATTCATATTCTATAGGTATTTTTTAACGTATTAATAAAAGTCTCAAGATATTTTATGATTTATTTTAGGAAAATAATATTTAAAAAGAATATTGAGGTCCTAGTGTCAGAAAAAAAGTCATCATAGATCTTTTAAAATATTACTCTTCTGAATGAAATCATTATACATGTTGAAACTTTAAATAATTAACTAAAAATTGCTTGCAGGATATTAATCTAAATTTAATATACTTATAATTTTATTGTTAAAAATTTTAAAGTCGAAAAACCATGACAAAATGAAATTAAGTTGGCCACCATGGACGCGATCGGAAAATGCCACCTTAAACAATCAACGCAGTGCGTGTGTACCTGCGAGGTATTACAAACAGACTATAACTAGTTACGGCTAGAAAATGAACAGCGACGTAACGGTCACAAATTTATTATTTCGGACTTTTCCTAAAACGTGTTTGGCAAACCTAAGTTTGCCGAGTTACATTCTAGGCAAACTCCGAAATAGAGAATAATTTCGGACTTTGCCCAAAACGTCCCGGCAATGTGCGGTTTACCTAGGGAAACTTAAGTATGACGATGAAACGGACTTTGCCGGTAACATATATATATATATATATATATATATATATATATATATATATATATATATATATATATATATATATATATATATATAATATATATATATATATATATATATATATATATATATATATATATATATATATATATATATATATACAGGGTGTTATGGAAATCATTTAATATATTGGAATGGGTGACTCCTGGGATGGTCTACAGACATATCTAATACTTTTTTTTTCTTAAATCGAACATTTTAAAAATTTTCAAAAATACCCTAAAACCAGTCTACATTCGCCGCATCTGGCTGATCGTACACAAGGCGCTTGACGGAAATTTGCGCGCGAAAAACTTTAAACAAATGAATTTGTTGAAACGTTGTCAGACGTATAAATCTTTAAGGAGAATTTATTTTCTGTTTTTAAGCGTAATTTAAGACATTTAAGAATTTTTTTTAACCTCTTCCTACGAAGAAACTAAAAAAAATAGTAAAAAGGCACTGCGAAATCAATCATTTTTGTCAGTAGCCTTAGTTTTAAGTAATATTTAAGACACCCTATATTACGTTATTAATGAAATAAGCGTTATTCTTACTAGCTTAAACTTTCTGCCAAGGAAAAGTTAAAAATCAAAACGAAAATACTAATTGAATTGAGCACAACTACATACCTAGTTCTTACTTCAAAAGTATAACCAGATCCGCTAAATTACATTTGCACCGGCAAACGTTACCATATAATACGTAAATATTATTAGTGTTTTAAATTAAATTTAGTTTTCAACCCTATTACGCTACTCACTCAAAGAAACTAGATAAAACTGATCAAAATATTGGTTAACAACGGATCGACGAAGACCATTTTCTAGGTAGTGAAAATAAATTAAATTATTTAAATCTTTAAACGAAAAAAAAAAATTAAAACATTCAATTGTGTGGCTTGTGTGCTGTTGACAAACTTAAATATGGCGCACGGACCTTTGATGACAAGAAATCCTTCTATTTCGATCTCCCTTCATCATGAAACATGTCTCTTTGTCACTTCCTGTACTTTTATTTGGCGCGAAAATTTAAAATAAAAGCCTGTTTGTATTATTGTCTTTGAAACACTAGAGTTAACTGCTAAGCCCATATATCGAAAAAGAGAAAAAAGGCGTCATCGATTTTAAGAAAGGAAGCAGAATTAACCATTAACCATACTTTTTTTATGTGTCAGATTTTTAGTAGATTGTTTGTTTTGCAAATATTTATTAAAATGTGTGAACAAGAAGGTAAGTTTTTGCCAGATTTTCACTTTACCGTAGAATAGAGCAATATTTCCTTTTTTAGGTATGTCGGAGTTTATAATATTGCCCTCAACCAATCCTTCCCAAGCCCAAGATGAAGGAGAATCATATAAGTGGAGTCACAATTCTACACTTATGTTCTTGGATTTGTATAAAGATTATAGGAACCAAGTTGGTTCTTTAAAAATAAGAAACCTTAAGAAAATGTTTGAGGAAATAGCAAAAGAATTACGGTACAAAACAAAACAAAACATAACTGCTGCAAATTGTGAGAATCGGTGGAAACATTTAGAAAGAATGTACAAAAAATATATAGATAACAATAACAGGCCGAGGAAGGAAAGATTTTGAATATGTAGAGATTATGGATAAAATTCTAGGTAAAAGGAATACATCCAGCTATATTGCTGTCTTCAGACACCGTGATTTATTCAGCAATTGAGAAGGAAAATACTGGTTTAGTGGACACAAACATGGAAAAGGAGAATATAATGCAGGATATTATAATGGAAGCAAATGCCACTGAGAAGACAAAGGAAGTAGCATCTGTAAAAACAATGTCAGTAAAAACTAGTTACAAGAATAAAGAGTTAAGGACATATACATATTCTAAAGGAAATAAGACAGGATAGAAAAGATTTCTATAAAAAACTTCTGGAAATAAAAGAAAAAAAGTTACAGGAAAAACAAAGAAAAAATAACATTTTAGAAGAAAGAAACACTATATTGAAACAATATAAGTATGCTTAAAGAATTGCCATTGTTACATATAGAAGACATATACCTAAAAGAAATAAGTCGACTAACTACTTTAAATATTGAATTTTGTTCAAAGAATTATTTATTTTGATTATTGTTACATTCCTCTATGGATTATATTTTATTTTTTGTCTTCTAGACAGTTTTAGAGTTTAGTTATTTTTTTAAAATAAAACATTAAAATTTTATGTCGTTTGTTATAAAACAGGAGCTTGAGCTATCGTGTATCGATACAGAGGAATTATTTTTTTATTACTACCTTTTCATGCTTCTTATTAAACTAGATCACGATACACTTGCAACAGTATGCTACATATGACGTCACTTCGAGGGAAAATCCTCAACTGACTAGACACTTGCACCCCTTGTACATATGTACAGGTCAATTTATTGTCGGGTAGTGTATTGGGTTGACGTTTATTCAAATATTACAGGTCAGTTTATTGTCGGGTAGTATGTTGAGTTGACATTTATTAAAATATTATTGTCATATTTCATTTGCTCAGGTAAGCGCCTAGTCAATTTAAAATTTTCCCTCGAAGTGACGTCATAACGTAGCATACCATTGTAAGTGTATCGTGAACTAGATATAATGGCTAGTAACGTAGGTCAGTACCAGTGGCGTATGGTGAAATTTCAAAGTTGTATATCTCTGTTCCTATTTACAGGACCCGACCAAATTTAGAGGTTTTAATAGTGTGCCCACTGGGAATGTTCTGGTAAACTCAAGCAAAAATTCAACTTTTTTCGCAAATTCAAAACGTTTTTTTTTCTTTACAAAAACATTCCCAGTGGGAATTAAAACCAATTAAAATTGGGACCGGTCCTGTACGTAGGAACAGAGATATATACAACTTAGAAATTTCACCATATGCCACTGGTCACTACCATCTCTATAGTTGTGCCTTTAAACATATTTATATACGGGGTGCCCATTTTAAGTTTTAACCACCATCGTATAGTTGGAAGCTCTCCAATTTTCATTTTGCCCCCCCCCCTCCTTGATGGCGCCCCTTGTTTGCATTATTTTATATATTTTTAGCATTTTTACAACAAATTCAAATTGGATAATATTCTGTGTACGTGGTAATATGTACAGGGATATCCAAATAAAAGTGAACAGGCCTTATAACTTTTTTATTTTTAAAAATGAGAAAAAATGTTAAATATGAAAGCTTTGGGGATTTTTATGAATCATTCATATATCTTATCAGCAAAACAATTGAGTATCGAATAAAAGAAATATAGTATAAAACATTGATTTTCTCACTTATTTTAAATTGGATGGTATGATTTTTATCATATTTTTGGATTTTTTTTATCCGATGCTCGATTATTTTGCTGACAAGATATATGCATGATCTATAAAAATCCCCCAAGCTTTCATATTTAACATTTTTTTCCATCTTTAAAAATAAAAAAGTTATATGCCTGTTCACTTTTATTTGGATATCCCTATACAATCGTGGTTTAAAACAGTTTAATTTTCTATTCAAATTCATTTATTCATGCTATTACAAATAAATTGTTTACACACGTCAATTATAGATAAAATAATTTTCATATTTAGACAATAATAAAAACATTCCTGACAATACAATGCATTAAAATTTATAAATCGAAATGAACACAATACAAACACATTAAAAAATCTAAATAAAAATATTAAAATACATTACAACTATAATCTAAGTACTGTTTTGTGATGTAAAAAGCATGTTTTATTAGGAACTGTTTCACCTTCATTTTAAACTGCTGAGTAGAGAGCTCTTTAACATTTTGGGGTAACTTAGTAAACAGTTTTATTGCATAATATTCTGGTCGAGCCTGACATTTACCCAACCTGCAGTGTTGTGGAACGTAGTTGGTCTTATTCCTAGTGTCATGGTCATGTATGTCTTGGTAAGACAGTAGGTCATCCTTTTCTTTGATGTAGAGGAAACTTTGCAGGATGTAAGCCGAAGGAAGGGTAAGAACTCCCAACTGAACAAATGCATTCCCACAATCCTCCCTGTACCCTAAGCCTGCCATGATTCTGACTGCCTTTTTGCTGGAGACCAAAGACTCTTGTGCATGAGGTGACCGTCCCCATGCGATAATGTCATATGTCATAACACTATGGAAAATTCCATGATATGCTGTTCTCAGGGTATTTATTGAAACACATTCACTCAAATTTTGTAAAACAAATACACTACTTCCAAGTCTTTTACAAACATTAGCTACATGAACATCCCATTTCAGCTTCCTATCTAGGTATAGCCCTAGAAACTTGACAGATGCAGCTGTTCCACCACCAAGTGACTGACTTCGTGATGTAGATGCGCTGACAACATAATCCAGCAGGCTCCGCGGATCTATTTCTTCCTGTTCCAGCCAATGTTCTGTTAAACATAAGACTCCCAGGTCACAATCAGCAATGGCAGCCTCGAGCTCGTGAGCTTGTTTTTCACAGAGCGGACATTGTAATGTAGCAGTTTTATACATGACGATTTGCTACCACCAGGCTTCGCCCCTGTTGAGGTTCTAACCTAGTTAGGTTTAAAAAACTGTTTACTTGAATACCAACTGGCTAAACATTTTTGTCAAGAATGACAGATTTTTTATCCGTGGGCACACCAATTTTAAAAGAACTATATTTCTGCTTCCACTTTGTTTTTATCCGTTCGCATTCACAGTCGATGTTATAATTTAATTTTAGGTATTTTCCAATATCCTCAGGTTTTGTGTCATTAGACAATCGTGATACAAATTACCAAGAATAGCTACCTGATGAAGCGGCTTTCAAGGTGGTTGCATCCTCTGTTTGCCTTCGATTGAGTTTGGTCTCAGTTTTGGGTACACTTGTTTCTTTTATTTTTTACTGTAAGCTTCTGTTTGTTTTTGTTCAACTTCGTTGAAAGCATAGAAAAATCAAAGAAAATAAAAGGGTTTGATTGAAGGGGCTGAAAGTAGGGTTAATGCCACTGTCATTTTCTTCTTTTTTCTTGGGATGGCTTGCAGTCACGCTAGACTGTTGTTGTGGTCCTTATTTCAAGTCGTTTTGTTCGATGCCAATTTCTGCTTCTTTTGTTTGTGTCGCAGCTAATTTCACGGAATTTTTGGTTTTACGGCTTTTTTTATTAGGTTAGAATTTTCGAAATTTTCTATATTCTTTTCCAAGTAAGCATTTTTTTCTTTAAGAAGTTTATTGTTTTCTTGAAGAATTTCATTTTTACTCTTTAGTTCGTCCACTAAAGTCTTTAAATACATAATTTCGATATACTTCTCTGGTTTGGGAATGTCATCACTTTGTTTACATTCCTTACACATTAATCCAGTTTTGTAACTTATTATTATAAGTATATTAAGTATATTAACTTTATTAATTAGTGAAAAAGAATGTTTCCAGTGCTATAAGGATAACACTGGACATTTGTGGATATTATTTAGTGAAGAAGAAAGTTTCCACTTCCAGTGCTAATAAGTACGTTTAGTTGAAGATTATTATTTTACACTTCACTTGAAGAGCAGTTCTCTGTATTGTTTTGTGTTGTAATATTTTAGCTCTTTGAAATTAGTGTTACTAGGAGTTCTTTCTTTAAAGGTAACAAAGATATTAGGTTTTCAAACTTGATTCATAGAAATATGGTAAAAAAATTTGGCAACGCCTGACTTCGAAACAAAAAAATTTTTTTCTGTAACTGACATTTCTTGCTGTTTTTTATATGGCCATGTATTTATGACAGTGGCGCGCAGGTACTAAAAAATTTTTTTTCGAGGGCCGATATTTACCTTTTTTAATAGTGAAACACCATTTATGAATATTTTTATTCAATCTGAATTCATATCAGGAGTTACCCATTCCAATATATTAAATGATTTCCATAACACCCTGTATATATAGGGTGATTCAAAAGTACTTTGACAAACTTCAGGAGGTGATTGCTGGCATTATTTTAAGGCGAAAAGTTCATATAAATAATGGTCCTTGGCGGCTTCGTTACGGAGATACAGGGTGTTGAAAAATTAGAAGCCGCCATCTTGTCTGTGGGTGGACATTTTCAACAATTTATTTAAGGCAATTTTATAACTGTTGCTTATTTATTTAAATAAATAGTTGTTATTTTAATAATGTCTGAATGTTTGATCAATTCAAAATAAATGTTTTTGATCAATTTCAAATAATTTTTTTAATACATCTGTATAGCCGAATAAAATAATGATTTACCTTTAAACCGTTCCCCGTATGAAAAAAACGCAAGAGACTTTTTTGTTGCAAATAAAGCAAGGACTTACAAAATGATACTCACAATAGTTAAAATAAAATAAGTCAGTGGCGTAGCATAGTTTTCTCAAAAAATGTTATATGAAAGTTTCGTGCCGACGCCACTGGATAAATTAAAGTGCGCGATATCCTTTTAAAATGAGTGTCCTTAGGTGCTTATCTCGTCCACCGAATTTCATAACACAAGCTCAAAACGTTTAGAAGCTACTTAAAAATTCTTATTTTTTTTTTAATTTTTCAACACCCTGTATCTCGGTAACGAAGCCGCCAAGGACCATTGTTTATATGAACTTTTCACCTTAAAATAATGCCGGCAATCACCTCCTGAAGTTTGTCAAAGTACTTTTGAATCACCCTGTATATATACAGTGGTGGCCAACTAATCAACTAATTAGAAACGCCCAATAATAAACTACATATTTTAATATAAATCCACTTTGCACAGAACAGTCCAGCCGTTTGACAAAAATCTAAGCAGGACGCCTCAAGGTCACCATGTGCTATGTTTGTTGTTGCCCCCCCTACTAAACGTAAGTGTGCAGTTAAGCGAAAAGATCGTACAGGTCAGTTTCGCAGTGGACACCTAATTAGAAACATACATTGGATAAATTTCAGTGTCCTTAAATTTATTTCTGTGTCAAAACATTGTGTTCTTACATCGTTTATGTTCTTTTCAGTTTCATAAATTAGCACTGTTTTTCGTCATCGACAATGGGTAGGAAAAAAAGGTGCGACTCTTCCACCCGCAAGATAATTGCTACTCTCAGAGATCAAGGTTGGTCATACAAAAAAATATCGCAACACTTAAAGTGTTCCAAGAAAATGGTGTTCGATGCACTAAAGCATATAGAAAAACACGGTACCCCCGAGAATGTGCCAAGAAAGAAAAGATCCCGAAAAACTAGTCGCAGAATGGACCAAGCTATTGTTCGCATAGCTCAGAAATTTCCAATGATGACGTCTCACCAAATACGGAAAATGACGGAAAATGACGAAACAAAGGTTAATCGAGTGGGAAGTGATGGCCGAATATTCGTGAGACGCCCAAAAGGAAAACCTCATGATCCAAAATACACTACTACTACGTTGAAGCATGGTGGGGGCAACATTAAATTATGGGGTTGTTTTTCATGGCACGGGGTAGGTCCGTTAATAAAAATTGAGGGAATTTTAGACCAACACCAATATAAAGATATATTGGAAAACCATATGCTACCGTTTGGTGAAGAAAATTTGCCAATTACTTGGAAATTTATGCAGGATAATGATCCGAAACATACCGCTCGTACGGTGAAAACATGATTTCAAGAAAATTATGTGACCGTGATTGATTGGCCTTCTTGTAGCCCCGACTTGAACCCTATAGAGAACCTTTGGAGCGACCTTAAACGAAAATTAAAACAAGAAAAAAATAAGAATTTACATGAATTAAGCGAACTTGCTCAACAAATATGGAACCGCATACCGGCTGATGTGTGTAAAAAATTAGTGGAGTCAATGCCGAGAAGATGTAGAGATGTCATTGTCAGCAAGGGATATCCTACAAAATATTAACTTAGACAGTAATTGTTTCAGAATATTTCATAGTGTTAAAACTGTTTTTGGTTACATTATTTTAGGATACGATTTTGCGTTTCTAATTGTCCACAAAAAAATAGTATGTGATGCAGAACTTCACCTTTAATTTTATAGGTTTTAGAGAAAGTTACAAACTTATTTATGTAAGAAAGTAGGAATATATGCACATTGCTTTGATTTAAAAATTTATCATTTATGTATCGGCCCATAATGTTTCTATATATATATATATATATATATATATATATATATATATATATATATATATATATATATATATATATATATATATATATATATATATATATATATATATATATATATATATACATCCCGCTATCTTCCGGGCGTCCTTTCATAATTCGTGCTCCGAGCGTCCACCAAAAATTTCCCAAGCAATCCCGACTATACCGAGTGAATATTTTTTATTTTTGAACTGTAGGTGTCGTTAAGAGCATTTAGAATTTAATTTTTCAAGTATTTTTTTTTTAATTTTTACATTACCGATTTCCCGGCGTCCTTTCTTAAAACCACTTACGAGCGTCCAAAATATACCGAAAAACTTTTAAATTCCGGCCACCTAGCGTCCTATTTGTATATTATGCTTTTACCGAGTCCACTATTGAGCGCCCGGCCATGTTGCCAGATTAAAATGGTACTCTTATAGTACTGCTAGAGTTAATTGTCATATATAAACTTCATGTCCCAAGTCTACGCCACCCTATTGGTCCACTGCGAATAAAATGGACTGTCGGTGTCGTCCTGAATACAAAAATTTCGGATATGCGGTTTTTGATGCGATCCGCTCGGGTAATTAGCTTTTTCAATTAGGTTTGGAAATACACTACGGTCTATTTTTTTTCCAATGTCAAAATGACATCTAGCTTACTGCGCAGACTCTGTAATACTTGCGATCATTCTGATCATATTATATAGTTAGCTAGGGAGATTATTTAAATGTATGTACGCTCAGATTAATCATAAATAGTACAGGGTCTTTACAAAGAGCGAAATAAAATTTTGACTTTTCCGTTTGGAAAAAAAAACGACTTTATATGATTTCATCAAAGTTTTCTGTTTCTATCTTATTTTTGTATATTGAATTTCGCTTTATTGTTTTCTTAAAAAAATCTTCATTTAAAAAAAAAATACATAGGTAGGTACTCAATATTTTCTTTTAATTTTATTTTAATTTCAGCTTTTATGTAAAACAATAATACATTTACAGTTCTAAGTAGGTACACACATATTTTCTATAAAAACATTTCCAAGTTGTAACCGTCTACTCCTCAAGAAAGGTACCACACAGTTGTTTATTCAGTAAGTATAGGTAAAATTTGTATACAGATTTTAAGAAAAACGTTCTGTAAACATGTATTGGAAAACGATTTGTTTTCCAGATACAGGGTGTCAAAAAAATCAGTAATTATTAGTATCTGTAAAAAATATACATATTATGTTAGGAATAATAGAGACCAAGCTTTAAGGTAATTAGATTTCCAAAGGTAAACTAGTTACTAATAACAAAAAATACTACAGTACGCCATTGCTTTAATAAGCTATTTTATATTTTTTTGATTAAGTATTTAAAAGTGCAACTTTTTTTGTTATTTTCGTATTTCGCTTTGTTTGAGAAGTATTTTTAGTGGAAGTGACACAATAAACAACTTCATATTTTCTTATTACTTTCAAATTTTTACCAGTTTTCATAAAATTCTATACGTTTTGCAGAAACAGAACAAAACTACTACTGTTGCATATAACAGAATAACTTAAAAACTACGGTGTATGTTTATATATAACAGGCCGGTACTCTAAAGGAACTATTTAACAAAGGAAGGTTATTGATCGTTATAAAGGACTGTGAATAGCTGGAAATTCCGCAGGTCCATTTGGTCATTTAATAAGTTTATATTATGTTTATAAATTTCCCTGGAATAACCCACGTTTGCAAAGCTTTATTATGATGATCGGCAAACTGAAGGGTCAGAATGTCTTAAACTCAGTGGCGGCTGGTGAATTTTCGAAGTTGTATATCTCTGTTCCTACTTACAGGACCCGAACCAAATTTGGGGGTTTTAATAGTGAGGCCCCTGGGAATGTTTTGGTAAAGAAAAAAAACATTTTGTAATTTGCGAAAAAAGGTTAAATTTTTGGTGTGCAGGAAAAAAAATTGGTGTGCAGGAAAAATTTGAGTGTGCAGGAACTTGGTGTGCAGGAATTGGTGTGCAGGAATTGGTGTGCAGGAATTTGGTGTGCAGGAAAAATTTGGTGTGCAGGAAAAAAATGAGAACGTCTAGGTATTTTATTTATTCTTTTTTCTAAACAAATTTTATATCATTTTGTCGATAGTTTTTAAATTTTGAGAGAAAAAAATGTGTAAGTAGAAAGTTATAGTCATTTGAATTTTTTTAAGCCTAAAGTAAAATTTAAGAAAAAATTCAAATGACTACAACTTCCTACTAACACATTTTTCTCTCTCAAAATTTAAAAACTGTCGACAAAATGATGTCAAATTTGTTTAGAATAAATAATAAATAAAATACCTAGACGTGTTAATGTTCTTCTTAGGAGGGGCACACCAAAAATTCAACTTTTTTTCGCAAATTACAAAATGTTTTTTTTCTTTACCAAAACATTCCCAGTGGGCTCACTATTAAAACCCCTAAATTTGGTACGGGTCCTGTAAGTAGGAACAGAGATATACAACTTTGAAATTTCACCAGCCGCCACTGCTTAAACTCCCAAAAATGCTGGGTGACAACGTTACCTTAATGTATATTGTATACCATAATGTCATAGTGCAGAGGTTAGTATATTTCTATAGTACACATAGCATAGGGGATGAAGAGAGAACTTATACAGTGTTTAAACCTGTGCCGGAAATCTCTCTTACTTACTCTATTTAAGGACCACAGAAAATGCTGCAGCTATTGAAACATTCCTCGAATGCAGTACTTGATACTAAGTTGTATGATGCACAGAAACATCACAAAACAAAAGCAATTTCCCTTGAAATGGAATTCATATTGATACAATATAGGAGAGTAAAATACTTATTAAGTAAAAAAAAATCACAAAAACATTTACCCCGAAATAAAATTATTTAACTCACGGCTTTTAATAATTGATGTGAATCGAGCCTATTCAATAAAACTGGTATGCTAGATACTTCCCGCAGTTTTTGGGAAGGCGTATCAAGATATTTTTGAACATCACATCGAAACGAGTAAAATTAAAAAAAAAAGTTTTCACATGGTAATGGTAAAATTTTACCCCATCTCACACCTTTCAAATAGGTACGCCAGACTCTTTCGGCCAAATAAAGCTGGTAAGCCAATTTTTTTCTGTTTATTACAAAATTTCCTATCGAAGGTAATATAATTCTTTGAGATTGGTGATAATGGTAAAAATATATTGTGTTTGTATAAAGGGACAAAAAGCAGTAACTCCATAGTAATAACAGCCAATCTAGTCGCCTTGTCTAACAAAAAAATGCATCTTTAAAATGACAACTTGCGTTAATTTTTTATAATATGTGTATAGACAAAGAAAGGTGAACATCCATTTATATTTAATATATTTTAATAATTTTTGGCTTACATGTTTAGTAGACAATGGTTAATATTTGATTAGGTTTCCAGCCAAATCTGATAAACACCAATGGACTTAAGTTCAATAATGTGTCGAATATACTCGGTTTGTTATACACTCATTGACACGCCTGGGCATTGTTCTGATAAGATGGTCTATATCGTCTTGGGGTATCTCATTCCAGGCTACCTCTACCTCATGTCTAAGTTCTGCCAGAGTCTGAGGGGGGTGCTGTAAGTTTAACAACTTGCGACCAATGATGTCCCACACATGTTCGATCGGTGACAGATCAGGTGATCTTGGTGGCCATGGTAAGCGGGTAATGTGGTGTTGGTTCATGAAGTCCAGGGCTTGTTTAGCTATATGCGGTCTGGCGTGATCTTGTTGAAAACTAGGGTTCTCGAGGGTTTCAAGATATGGAAGGACATGTGGTTCCACTACTTCCTGAATGTAACGGCGCGCTGTCATGTTACCTCTAATGAAGACTAGAGGTGTCCTGCTACCATATGCAATGGCACCCCATACCATTACCCCCACGGTATGATGAACATGCCTCTCCATGTGAAACTGTGGATCACGTCTTTCACCACGTCGCCTTCTTACCCTTGCACGACCATCATGCATACCCAAACAAAAGCGGGATTCATCGCTAAAGACCACTCTGTTCCATTCATCGTTCCATTGTAGTCGGTCTCTGCACCATTGCAGTCGATTGCGTCGATGCTCAGGAGTGAGGGGCAACACCCAATGGGGACGGTAAGAAAAAAGACCAAAACTTCTTATCCGTCGATATACTGTACGCATCCCAACCACCCTTCCATGTTCTTCAAACCACTGATTCGCAATCGCCCGACTGGTATTAAAGCGGTCTCTAAGAGCCAAAAGTCTAAGACGACGATCTTGACGCTCGGTTGTTCCCCTGCGATGTCCAGTGCCCCTAGCTCTGTGTTCACGGGCTTCTTGGGTCCATGCCTGCCAACATCTCAAAATGGTGCGTAAAGATCTGTTGGTTCTTCTGTTAATTTCTCTAACTGAAAGACCTGCTTCTCGTAAGCCCACAATCCGCCCCTCTCAAAGTCACGAAGCTGACGAATTTGACCAAGTCTACGCATTCGCGGCATAATTATGCCTTAAAACAACACTTTGAAAAACACCTTTTATCAGTCAAGCCACAAATGTGAACAAAAATTGCTAAAACTGCAATCGCATGCAGCTCAAACCAGTGTAAAATAGCCGGGTAAAAACGACAAGATAGTGCATAGATAAGGCTGAAAATTTAATCAGTTTTTATTTGACCCAAAATCACTTTGCATGCAAAAAATTATTACAATGAAATTATAAATACTGGGTGTTTACCTTTCTTTGTCACGTAGTATACATATATTATAAAAAATTAACGCAAGTTGTCATTTTAAAGATGCATTTTTTTGTAAGACAAGGCGACTAGATTGGCTGTTATTACTATGGAGTTACTGCTTTTTGTCCCTTAATACAAACACAATATATTTCAAATAAGTATTTTTAAAGTTTTAGACTCAATTTGGCGATACTTAAATAAAATAATAAGTCATCTTGTAGTTATTTTAATAATAATTAGGCTGTGCCATAATACAAGTATTTTTCCTGCTTCCTGCAGTGAAATATATCCAAGAGGAATAATTATTATTTATTAACAGAAAAATAATATTTAAATGAAAATGTAATCACCATAAATCTCTATCACTTGGTATCTGTATCAGCATAATTATTTAATTAAACATACATAACATCTTTAAAATAAAATAGTTCTTATCATCCGTTATTATACAGGGTGATTACAAACTCGAACTCGAAAAAGAGCATAATTTTTTTATGTCTTAATATTAAGTCCGTTATTTTTCAATATCCTGTATAACAATGTTCAAAATAATTTATTATTATCTTTCTAGATGTATCCTCTAATCATTTAAAATACTAGAACACGAATTTACCCGATCAGAGTGGTATTTTAAAAACCGCAAGTTAAATAGGTCCTAATTTTTAAAAATTGCACGTACGCCTATGAGTCCTTGTAGCGCAGAAACCATCCAATCGACCCCCTCATTTTTTTCCTAAAAATCAAACTAGAGGTCAAGAGGTACAATATACCAAAAATTCGGGCAATTTCACCGAAACCACTTTTCAATGTATTTTGTGCGTGGTCCTTTATGAAGAAAAATGTATTCATGTACACATACTTAGAACTAAATATACCTATTTAACTGTTATATTACAAGAATTTATTTGGAAAAGGAAGAAATTGTAGAAATATAAGAATATAGTATGCAGTGGCGGCTGGTGAAATTTCAAAGTTGTATATCTCTGTTCCTACTTACAGGACCCGTACCAAATTTAGAGGTTTTAATAGTGAGCCCACTGGGAGTATTTTGGTACAGAAAAAAACATTTTGTAATTCGCGAAAAAAGTTGAATTTTTGCTGCACCCCCCATGGGAAAAAAATTAACGCGTCTAGGAATTTTAGTTACTATTTTTTCTAAACAAATTTTACATCATTTTGTCGAGAATTTTTAAATTTTAAGTGAAAAAAATGTGTTAGTAGAAAGTTATACAATGTGTTTCCTAAGTCATCTTATATATTTTAAGTAGCTATCCATATGAACATATGTCCAAAAATGTCTATTTTTCGAAATACAGGATGTCGAAATTAATTTTTTTCCCAGTTTTTTTTAATTATGTTAAAAACGGAATGTTTGCCTTTTATAAAACTTTAAATATTTACACGGCTTATTAGAGGATAGTGTAAACAAAAAGTTTATCGCTTCACTAGGGGCGTGCGTGTATGCAATGGTATCCATAATTTAAAAAGTGCAAATATATGCACGCCACTGATATTTTAAATTTTGCGAGCATTTTTGCAATTTTCGTTCAATACCTGACATAAAATATCTCTTAGCATTTTAGTTTAGGAGAAAAATGCTATTTTATTGTAATAAACGCATAATTTATTACCAAATTGCATTTCTCTCCTAAACTAAGCAAAAAAAATGTTAGGAGATATTTTGTGTTAGGTATTGAATAAAAATAACAAAAAATTAAAAAACTCGCAAAATTAAAAATGTGGGGTGCATATTTAAAAAAAAATACGCATGCCCCTGGTGACGCGATTACATTTTTGTTGACACTTCACTTAAACATTTCTTCTGATAAGATAAGCAGTATAATCGTTTAAAGTTTGATAAAAAGAAGACATTCCGTTTTTAGAATAATTTTAAAAAATGAAAATTTCGGAAAATAGGCATATTTCGACCATTGTTTATAAGAAAATTGTTTCATAAAAAGACCTGAGGAATAGCTACTTAAAATATTTTAGATTACTTAGAAAACACCCTGTATATTAATTTATTTGGCTTTTTCTAACATTAATTTACTATGAAAATCGCTCTCTATACCAAACTGTCTTATAGCGAGTACCCGCGACTTTGCTTGCGCAATTCAATTGTTAACAATTCGCTATGCGAGTAATGCGAGTAAAGCCGCCGGTACCGTAGATACTATCAAATAGAATCTTTTATACCCATATTATTTTTATGGAGGTACTAAATCACAGTACTTTAGTATCCTTTAACGTCACTAACATGTTCCCCAACATCCCAAATTCAGACTGTATTAACATAATCAAAAACACACTAACAATAAAAAACGTAAATCCTGTCATAAAAACGAAATTATTACTCTTTTTGACCTCTGCATGAAGGAAAACTATTTCCAGTATGATAACAAATTTTATAAACAAAAAGATGGGTTCACCACTAAGTCCTCTTCTAGCTGAAATCTTCATGTCTAATTTGGAAGAAACTTTCTTAAAAACTGAATTCGCAGAAAACATGTACAAGTTTCTGGTACAGATATGTAGATGACATTTTAGTATGTTTTACCGGTAATGATGCGGATTTACAACTAACTCTAAATCACCTAAACAGTTTACATCATAAAATTAAGTTCACAATGGGAAAGGAAAAAAACAACAAAATTAATTTTGTGGATATTACAATAACAAAAAAGGACAAAAAATTCTCATTTGATATTTATAGAAAACCCACGTTTACAGACACAACAATTAATTCCTAATCACTCAACACATCCCACTTCCCACAAAACGGCAGCTTATGATATGTCTAAGATACATAGAGCTTTCGCAATCCCTTTAAACGAAGTCAGCCGTAAAAATGAATTAAATAATATAATTAAAATAGCCAAAAACAACGGGTTTAACTCAACCACAATAAATACATTAATAAACAAAAACAAATAACTATTAACCAAATATACCCACGTATAAAAACCAATGAAAAGTTTCAGTATGCTAAAATAACATATTTTGGTCCAATCCTTGAAAAAATAGCACACATCATCTCAAAAACTAACAAAAGTAGCTTTTACACCAGCACAAAAAATATCCCAATTACTTTTAAATGCCAAAAGTAAAACATCACCCCTTAAAAATTCAGGAGTTTATAGACTAAGTTGTAA
Source organism: Philopedon plagiatum (assembly GCA_963971165.1). Lineage (NCBI taxonomy): Eukaryota > Metazoa > Arthropoda > Insecta > Coleoptera > Curculionidae > Philopedon > Philopedon plagiatum. The sequence goes on along the minus strand of OZ020192.1, from coordinate 55,150,482 downwards.
TGAGTGCAGTAGCTCGTATATAGGCCAAACCGGGAGAAATTTTAGCGTTAGATTTAATGAACATAAAACATCTTTTTTGTTAACAAAGAAAATTCAAACTTCGCCAAACATTGTTTAGAGACAGGTCATACCTTTCCAGACGAGAATAATTTAAAAATTTTGTATACAGTTCCTAAAGGAAAAAAGCTTTATATTCTAGAATCAATTGAAATTTCTAAGCATAACAGAAACCCTAATATTAAATGACCAAATAGACCTGTGGAATTTCCAGCTATTCACAGTCCTTTATAACGATCAATAACCTTCCTTTGTTAAATAGTTCCTAAACACCGGTCGCAGATCTATAGAAATTCTAAAAATAACCCTACAGTGTTGACACATTGCAAGATGGCAAAGGACGCTTGGTAATCGTCGGGCTGAAAGTAGAATATACCATTAAATAATATACTGAAGTTGAACCAACTGCCCCTGTCGGTCGATCCGTTGTACTAATAATATACTAATAATATATAAAAGTGCAGGGTTTACTATTTTCCTGGCGTCCGAAACAAAATTTTAGATTTCAAATATCTGAAGTACTATATGCACGTGGGTATAGTTTCTATGATAATACAACAGAGCGTCCGTATACGGACGCTCTGTTGGAACCGGACGCTTGGAAGATAGCAAATCGTTAATGTACGGACGCTCGGAGTGTAGTAGGATAAATATATATATATATATATATATATATATATATATATATATATATATATATATATATATATATATATATATATATATATATATATATATATATATATATATATATATATATTTATCCTACTACACTCCGAGCGTCCGTACATTAATATATACATATATATATATATATATATATATATATATATATATATATATATATATATATATATATATATATATATATATATATATATATATATATATATATATATATATATATATATATATATATATACAGGGTGTCCCACGACGAACTGCCGCGATCGATTATGGAAAAAGTATAAATAGCAAAGATCTGAAAATTTGGTAACATACTAATGTCAATGGGGGCAATTCGGCTAAAATATTTTCAAAATGGTGGCACTTCCGGTTGTACCGGAAGTAGATATCAACTTGCTTATTTTAAATGGAACACCCTATATATTATTTCATTTTCGGATTTTACGTAAAATTCTAATCGCATTTCATGTATAATCTCCTATACCTAACTCTAACCGTTTTTGACATATTTCAAATTTTATGCCAAAAATGACGTTTGCAGGCCGAAAAATAATTATCGATTTTTCCTACATGAATGCCTTTATGATTTAATTGGGGTTGGTTTCCTTGTGGAAGGGGATCTACTTTAGTAGACTGTGTTGATAATTTGGTAATAAATAAATACAGGGTGATCAAAAACTAACATTAAAAATGAAATTGAAAAAATCGTTAAAAGTCATTTTTCAAATGGAAGCCCCCTATTTTTATAATTTTACCCTACTCAGCATTAAAAATAAGGGTAACTTTGTATAAGGTTGTCTATTCCGAAAATCGATAGTTTTAGAAAAAATGGCAGTTTAACATGTTTCTATTGTAAAACTCATATACGGTTTTCAAGTTTTGTTATTAGTTGGCCATGACCGCGAGGCGCGGACAAAAAAAAACACTCGAGCACTACAGAAATGTCATTATTTCTTGCCATTTGACAATTATTGATAATAATCATGCCAGGGCGATTAAATTATACAAACGAAGATTATTTAAATTTGTTTATTATCTATGGGGAATGTAACAAAGTTTTATCAAGAACATGCGAGACATTTGCTGACAGATATCCAGATAAACAGAAACCGTCACGGAACAGTGTTAAACGAATAATGGAAAATTTCAAAAATTTTGGCACTGTTAAGGCAAAAATGCATAAAAGAAAACCCATTCTCAATGATGAAAATGTCGAAATTGCAATTTTGGGATATTTTGCGGCATATCCTATGACAGCATTAAGACAAGTGGCTCTACAAACAGGAATCTCAAAGAGCTCAATCCATAGAATTCTGTTGAAAGCTCATGGTGGAAATTTTGAACATTTATTAAAATAAGTTGTTTCCCTGAATTTTTGAAATTTTCCATTATTCGTTTAACACTGTTCCGTGACGGTTTCTGTTTATGTGGATATCTGGCAGCAAATGTCTCGCATGTTCCTGATAAAACTTTGTTACATTCCCCATAGATAATAAACAAATTTAAATAATCTTCGTTTGTATAATTTAATCGCCCTGGCATGATTATTATCAATAATTGTCAAATGGCACGAAATAATGACATTTCTGTAGTGCTCGAGTGTTGTTTTTGGCCGCGCCTCGCGGTCATGGCCAACTAATAAGAAAACTTGAAAACCGTATATGATTTTTACAATAGAAAAATGTTAAACTGCCATTTTTTCTAAAACTATCGATTTTCGGAATAGACAACCTTATACAAAGTTACTCTTATTTTTAATGCTGAGTAGGGTAAAATTATAAAAATAGGGGGCTTCCATTTGAAAAAAATGACTTTTAACGATTTTTTCAATTTAATTTTTAATGTTAGTTTTTGATCACCCTGTATTTATTTATTACCAAATTATCAACACAGTCTACTAAAGTAGATCCCCTTCCACAAGGAAACCAACCCCAATTAAATCATAAAGGCATTCATGTAGGAACAATCGATAATTATTTTTCGGCCTGCAAACGTCATTTTTGGCATAAAATTTGAAATATGTCAAAATCGGTTAGAGTTAGGTATAGGAGATTATACATGAAATGCGATTAGAATTTTACGTAAAATCCGAAAATGAAATAATATATAGGGTGTTCCATTTAAAATAAGCAAGTTGATATCTACTTCCGGTACAACCGGAAGTGCCACCATTTTGAAAATATTTTAGCCGAATTGCCCCCATTGACATTAGTATGTTACCAAATTTTCAGATCTTTGCTATTTATACTTTTTCCATAATCGATCGCGGCAGTTCGTCGTGGGACACCCTGTATATATATATATATATATATATATATATATATATATATATATATATATATATACATATATCTATATATATATATATATATATATATATATATATATATATATATATATATATATATATATATATATATATATATATATATATATATATATATATATATATATATATATATATCTATAAAAAAAAAATATGATATTTTACCAGACAACCAATCAGGTTTTAGAGAAAATTTTAGTACTTCTACTTTACTCTGTAAACTTAAAGATGATATTTTAGAAAATTGGGATTCAGGTTTTGCTACTAATATAGTCTTTCTCGATTTGGCTAAAGCCTTCGATTCTCTAAATCATGAAATGATATTAGCAAAGCTTAAATATATAGGTTTTAGTCAAAAATCTTGTCAGTGGTTCAAACATTATTTATCTGACAGAAAACAAGTGACAAAAATTGCAAACGAATACATTTGTGACATTTCAAATTCACTGCCAATTTCCAGAGGTGTTCCACAAGGATCAGTATTAGGCCCTTTATTATTTATTATATACACTTTTGATTTTCATTTATCAATTAAACACGGCAATCTTTTAGCTTTTGCAGATGGTACTCAAATATACCACTCAATCAAATACACAGATTTAAAAAATAGTATTTCTTTAATCAATAAGGATCTTTTAAATATTTCAAAAACTATAACTGATCATGGATTAAAAATAAATGAAAATAAAACAAACTTAATTTTAACTGGTCCTAAAACACTAATCACTAAAATAAAAAATAATTCTGATTTCAAAATTGTTCTTAACAATAATTTTAAGATAACTTCAATCGAATATAGTAAAAATCTTGGAGTAATTTTTGATCAGTATCTAAATTTTAATGAACAGATAAAAAATATAATTAAAAAAGCATACTACAAACTAAGAATTTTATATAATTTTAAGGACTACTTAAATACCGATACTAAACTTAGGCTGGTTGATTCAATAATTCTAAGTGGTTTAGATTATTGTGATATAATTTATCACAAAAATATCAGTAACGAAGATAAACAGAAATTACAAATTCTTCAAAATAACTGTGTTCGTTTTTCAATAGGACTAAAAAAATATGATCACGTATCACCTACCTTTAACAAACATAATATAATTAAATTAGAAAAAAGACGCAAAATCCACTTATCCTGTTTTATATATAAAATAATTGTAACTCAGAAACCTAGATATTTATTTGAAAAAATTGAATTCAGGAATAATATTCATAATGTTAATACTAGAAATCAGAACACAATAGAAATACCTAAACATCATACTGAAAAATATAAGTATTCGTTTAAATATACATCTTCTGTAATTTTTAATACTATTCCTCCTAGTCTAAGGGGCTTAAGCTATATAACTTTTAAAAATAATATAAACAATTATTTAGTAGGGGTAGGATTGGAAGAATGATTTCTTATAAATCAAAATCCTACCCATTTATGCCAACTAGTATACTACTGTCATTTTTTGGTTTTATTTTTTACCTTTATCAATTTTATATTTAGATTTTACATTGTTTTTATTGGCATAAATAAACATCTTTATTATTATTATTATTATTATTATTATATATATATATATATCCTAAATATGCAAAATACACACCGTAAAACGCATTGGTTATAGTGGAGGCTTGGGTGCCTGCGTGGCATACGGAGGCCGAAAAGATAGCTATGCATGTATATATATATATATATATATATATATATATATATATATATATATATATATATATATGCATATCTATCTTTTCGGCCTCCGTATGCCACGCAGGCACCCAAGCCTCCACTATAACCAATGCGTTTTACGGTGTGTATTTTGCATATTTAGGAACGATAATTTATGGGCTATCTCGGCACCACTCGACGGGTAGCAAATTCATTAAAAAAATATATACAGCTTTTCGGTAAACTGTTAAATGTAACACGCTTCCGAGCAAATAATGTCTTACTTGCCTTCGATTTGTGTATGTGTATAAGGGCTACGCTCGTACTGGCCTCCGACAGTGTTGCCTCTGTTAACGCCCGCTGATTTAAGGCAAATGAACCGGTTTCATGACCTTGACCTATTTTTAGCTCTCGACTACCAAATATCTAGTAAATTTATTATATTTTTGCATGTTGGGTGTTATGCGTGTCTACGCTTGAGCATATACACGGTGTTTCGGCCTCCGGATTTAACGTTCGTATTATTTTATATTATTTCTTGTTCGGTTCAGAGGAAGCTCGTTGATTTGAGCTGGTTGAGCTGAGCGATAGTTTAGTTTTAATTTGAAAATATCTTTATTTTAAAACTAAAATAATAGGCTCTGAAATTACAATAATTTTGAAATAATTTTTTTACAAGCTTTTTTTAACTTCACCTGTTAGTTTGCTTTTGTGTATGTATGTATGTATGTATGTATGTATGTATGTATGTACGTATGTATGTTTAGGATAAATATTGCAATCAAAATTTCGACTGGCAACTAATTAATCTAGAGCTTTGAAATTTTGCACACGTGTACAAGTCCGGTGACAATACAATATAGTATATGTAATATTGTTCTAAATCCAATATGGCGGACGCCCCAAGATGGCGGATTACCTTTTTCTCTACAATCCCCTCGACATGGGTATCAAATGAAAGGGCTTGACGAGTAGAATACGATAAGCTACATGAGTCATTCTTAACCCAACATGGCGGACGCCACAGGTTGGCGGATTACCTTTTTCTTCACAACCCCCTTGATTGGGGTATCCAATGATAGGGTTTGACGAGTGGAATACAATAACAGGTAAAATGTCTTAAATGATGCATTATCAAAAATGCATAGAATAAGATGTAACTAAAATTTTAAAAATAAAATGTAAAAAATACTTTTTAAAAACAACCTTTTATTATTTAGATGTACTAAAACGAAAAAAATAAGTATATTTTGTTCATTGTGGCATGCGTGGATCCTAATAAAAGTAGTATCAAAGTTATCACTAAAACAGATATAATATATTATGTTAAATTTACTGTCTTAAAAGCTTGTAGCGCGAATAGAAAAGAAAAAAATACATACTGAGGTATCTACTTACAATTCCTGCCAAACAAAATTAATGAACTTTTCGCGCGCGACGAGCTTTTAAGGCAATAAATTTAACATAATATAATAACTTTGATACTGCTTTTATTAGGATCCACCCATGCAGGGTTGATTTGATTTAAATCGAACGATTTAAATCATGATTTAAATCGTGATTTAAATCAAGTGATTTTTTGAAAAAAATCAATGATTTAAATCATTTTTCTTCATAATGATATTTTATTATTACATAATAATTACGAGAATGATTATTTTATTTTAACTCCACTTGATTTTATTATCTACCATTATAATAGGTATAGGACAGTGGTTCCCAAATGTCTCGAAATTCTGGACCCCCAAAATTAGAAATTAGTAACATGCGGACTCCCATGAACAGTTTAGCTTCAAAAATAATAAAAAAACAACCTTTGTTAAAAAAATATTTATCTCAAAAGTGCCGATTTATTCAATGCCTTTAATATGGCTTGGTAATTTAAACCAAAAGGCATCATGCTATTTATAAATAAAAACGGCATCCTATAAAGGTAACTGAAAAACTGAACAAAATATATTCTCTTTTCTAGCAGAAAAAATATAATATATCAATCATCAGTTTTGGATTTTAATGAGAAGAATGAAATACTGTTTTTCCTGTCATAGTTCTTTCTAAATCTGGTCTAAGATTTGAACAGCCAGATTCTCCAACGTAGTGCGGTCTGATTTGACAACCAAAAGTTTTAAACTGACAAGTGTAAGAATAAGACAATTAAGTTTTATGCTATGAACTTATTTTTGAGCTTTCTCACAAATTTGTAAAGAAAAGGGCAATTTTCGTAAGTACTTTTGACAAAAATAGAACTAACTTCATTACAACAACTCATTCCAAGATGAAAATGATTTGGAAACCAAGCAAATCGGTGAAATATCAGAATAATTCATAAGTTTTTAATAACGACTTAACAATGACAGGACAAAAACCTGTCAAATCATAACTGACCAACTAGATTTCAATTTAAACCAGTACTAAATCTTAAACCTTCTTAGTAAATCTGAATGGAAATTTTTAATCTTAGATCTGAAGCAACATTCAGCCGATTTCTTTGTTTGGATTTTAGCAGAATGTATTCAGAGAAAGTTTGTGCACACATCGTCGTGCAAAAGGGCATCAAGTGTTTCAAAGCAAAGGTTGTCGGACCCCCGCAAAATAACCTGCGGACCCTTAGGGGGCCGCGGACCACCATTTGGGAACCACTGATATAGGGTATAGGTAGCTATATAATATGTACCTATTGTTTTTTGTTTGTGTTTTTAAAATTACCGTTTTCTGTTTCGTTTGCTGAAGTTTGAATTAATATTAAGATTATTAAATTTATATTTTCTACTGCATTATTTTAATGTTTACTGCATTTTAATTATTTACTATTGTAACTGTGTTACATCTGAACAAACAATAATGAAATAATACAAACCTAAAAAAATCAAAAAAATCTGATTTAAATCAAAAAAATCAGATTTTTTTGATTTTTTTTCAAAAATCATGATTTTTGCCAACCCTGCACCCATGCCACAATGAAAAAACTATACTTATTTTTTTTTTGTTTTCGTACATCTAAATAATAAAAGGTTGTTTTTGAAAAGAATTTGTTACAACACTTTATTTTATTATAATTTAAAAACGATGTGTGCTAAAATTTGGTACATTGACATACTTTTATGGGACAAAAATACCAAATCAAAATTATGATAAATATCAATCCATAGGCATAGAAATTGGTTTTTTTAATAATTTAATAATTTTATAATAAAATTAAACTCTAATTGTTATCTCTTGTTAGTTTTGGTAAAAACCTTTTAAGCTAGAGAATTTAAATTCAGTTGCCTTAAATTGTTCAATATTTTTGGTAACGTTTTATCAATCATACTGTCGGCTTCTTCATACAACCCTCTAAAGAAGCCACTAAGATCATATTTATGCAAAATGTCAGTAACACAATAATTGTGGAGACAAAATTAAACAATTTCTATTATGAGTTTTTTTTTCAGTTGATCCAGGTACACGTAAAGTTTTAAGAAAAAAATTGTACGATTATGATTTTTTGTCAGTTTAATAGTTCTTTCAGTTAAAGCAATAAACAAGCTTAAAAATGTATTTTGATCATTTTGAATACGAACAACCATTTTTGGGAAAAACTTTAAAATCTTCGTTTAAAGTCCCTGTTTGATTTTTATAAAATTATAAAGGTGCCCAAAATATTGGATAGGTACCTATAGAAATAAATTATGGGATCCAATAAAATTAAATATCAAGGACGTGAATTGAAGACCATTATTATATTTTCTCTAAAACGGTGGCCTATCTAAAAAAATATACAGGGTGTCTATTTGGGAACTGTATCAACCTATATAGGAAAAACTAAAATGAAATAAAATTAAAAACTTGGCAGGTAGTATACTAAAGTCGCTGGGGGCCTTTCGGCTAAATTATTTTCGAGAATCTGGTGCTTCCTATTATTGCTTATTTTAAATAGGACCGCCGTACGTGATATTCAAAACACATTTCATGTATATATCTTCATGGGCGCCCGCAGGGAGGGGCCAGGGTGGGGGCCGTGGCCCCCCTGAGATTGTGAGATTGTCATAATTCGTACTTTTTGTTGGACGAATTGCCAAATATCTATTATTTTTGTAATAAATAATACTTCTTTTTATGATAAATGTTGTATATTTTTGGGATGTTTGAACATCTTTACAGTGCCACGCACCAAAACATCAATTAGGATTAGGAATATTATTTAAACCCAGTCCTAACTCAATGCAACCTGCACGGCAACCAAATTACTATAAATTTTCTACAGTCTGCATGTTTACTTTATGAAGAAGTTTTTAACATGTTTTTTTTTAGTGTTCCGTGCTAAAATTAGCAAAACGGAATCACCTTGGTAGCCGTCCGTCGGTCTGTCACAAGCGGTTTTCTCTGAAACTATTGGATGTAAAAATTTGAAATTTAGCACAGAAATAGAGTGTGGTATTTGAAATTTAGCACAGAAATAGAGTGTGGTGGCCCAATTATAGACGTGAAATATAAAACGTTGAATTTTAACTCTGGGGGATAATTTTAGGGGGTAAATTGGGAAATGGAAAAAAAATGAAGGCTGATTGAAGGACGAATTTAACAATACGATGTATTTTTATGCATTTTTTATGCGGTTTTTTAAACATTTTTCAGGAAAAAGCGCCTAAAAATTGCTGTCCCCCACCCTCATCGCCAAAAGAAACGCTCAGAAAAATCTGAAAAAAATCATGAACATTGATAATTAGGTGTAGATTGAGCCACAATTATCGTAGCGCAATCAATTGTTACAAACAATTTAATTGTTTATTTCCTTATAATTCCGGGGGGGGGGGGGGTCTCCGGTGGCCGAGTTGGTACGGCGCCACCTTTGCAACCGAGAGGCGCGGGTTCGAATCCCGCTTCGACCATGGATATTTTATGATTGTTGTTGGAAGGTGGTAGAGGAATTCTTCCTCGACCGAGGTGGTACCACCCCACACATCCTCTTAAAGGGCTGGTGAAATCCCTACGAGTGTTTCCAGCTCTGGATGTGTGAGTCGATTCCCCAGTACACCCACGGTCCCTAGTAGGTACTCAGACTTCGGTCTTCGTGGGTTGTCAGAAAAAAACCTGCTGAACCTTTGGTTTTAGAGGAAAAGTTTTTCGCCAAAAAATGTTTCTCACGATGTAAGGAACAACTTTTGTTTTTACACGTGTTTCAAAATTTTTAATTTGGCTCAGTCGAAACGCTCCCCCCCCCCACTCAGCTCCGCGCATACGCGATGTGATACGGCGTTGGTGCTGTCGGCGGCGGGTATCGCGGGAGATGGGCGGAAATTGGGCGGCCAAGGTTTGCTCAGGTTAAGTGGGGGGCTAATGGCACGTAACACTAATTGTGAAAGTATAGCTTGCACTTGACCGAATTTTTCTGATTTTAATTATTAGTGTATTTGTATAAATCACTACAAATAAAATTTTTAAAATTATTTTTTTCATTTTGCCCCCCCTGAGAAAAAAGTCTGCGGGCGCCCATGAATATCTTATATAGGTACCATCCTATCTTGAACTTTTTTAAATATTGACTGTTGGATACTTTGAACTCCTGTAAAATCTAAACGGCTTGACTAGAGCAAAACGGGTTTTATATCCCCATCTTAATTCTTAATACTCTATTTAAGGACGTAAACCAAAAAGTGTAATACTTTTAATCAATCTATTGACGCCATTAGATAAATTATTAAAGCTTTATACACCATTTTGCTCTAAGTCAAACCGTTTAGATTTTACAGGGGTTCAATGTGAAATACGGATTTCATCCAAATTACTAAAGTGATTTTTGAAATAATTTGAAAAAACTGAAAAGAAATTGTAAAACTTTAACACCCTGTATCTCGAAAACCAAGCGTTTGCGCATCCATCTTCATATTAATTTTTCGTCTTATTTTTTTACAAGGAATCTCAATTAAAGCAATACCACATCTTTTTTGAAACACCCTGTATGTTTTTCTAGTTTAAATAGTTTTATTTATTTATTTAAAAAAGATACTAAACTGACAAAAAACATTATTTTTTTCTAATCAAAGAAAACCTATTTAATACACGAAAAATGCGGTCTCCAAAAATACCTACTATTTATTTAGGTATATCAAATATTAAATAAACAGATTCTGCAGTTTTCCAAATAAAAAAAATAAGCTGTTTTGTTTTTAATTTGACGCTTTATGCTTTATGTACTGGAAATGAAGCATTTTCCATGAAATATTGTTGTGAATTTTTTTTGCCTAAAATCACACAGAAATCATTCCAGAAATAGCTTGGATTACTTAAGATATCCCGCGTACAAGTTCAAAATGAGTACCTATAACCCATAAAACCAAATAAACCCTCCTAAGATACCTATAAATCCTTAAATTCGTTACTACAAAAAACCATTTCAATAATTTCTACTGGTTTAATGTAATTTTGCAACCAAATAAGATTCGTTATAACCAAATGTCAAAAGAATAAATATCGGAATGGGTGTATCTTAATTGATATTCTCTTCGTATGTATTTGCCTCCTAGCAATGTTGCCAATTTTCCGGAGGTATAATATGCAATTCCTATTTGGAGACCAGATCGTACAGCAGATTGTCCTAGTGTATATCTGTATAAGATCGCAGCGCCACGTGGTGGAATTATGGTGAACTACGTTGTGTAACTGTGCGTGTGTACACCACCAAAACGTCTCCAGACTAAAATTGGTACAACGCATATTTATGACCCTACGAACCGTTTGCGACCATTATACATGGGGATACGCTTTGGCCTCCGATTTTTCGCATTCGCCTCCGATTTTTGAGGCGTATGCGTCCAAAGCGTATATATTTTGGAGGCGTATAAGACAAAATGCATGTATATATATACATATATATATATATATATATATATATATATATATATATATATATAAAATATGTATATAATATATATATATATATATTATATATATTATATATATATATATATATATATATATATATATATATATATATATATATATATATATATATATATATATATATATATATATATATATATATTATATATATTATATATATATATATATATATATATATATATATATATATATATATATATATATATATATATATATATATTTATATATATAATATATATACCACAAACAATGTTGCGTCCATGCATGGGCCTTCTACCATTCATTGCTACGTCCTGGATAATACTACGTCCGTATATCGGACGCAGTATTGTTTTCCTGTGCTATTTTGCTCCCTGGTCAATATAACTGGTATTTAAAAATAGCACAATAAAGTTTTTTTCTCATCTCACTTTTGGTATCCTACTGAAATTATTTACATATGTATAACTCATGAGTAATTAAATTTCCAAAACAAAAAATTGTGGACGCAGTATTATGCTTCTTGTGTATGAAAATGTATATTTTTAGTTCACGTTAACTCCTTGTAGAGGGCCGATCATCTTTGTACGGAAAGTGTATATTCGTATACGTTTTACTGATTTTAATGGTAAAGTATCATGTTGTCCACAGACGCGGCAACAATGTAACCTTTGTTATATCGGTTAATAAATTTCATTTAAAATTCTAGTGTTTTTGGTACTCAGCGTGAAAAAGTGCTTCAGTGAAATTTATGTATTTATATTTTATTTTATGGTATTGTTAAGGTTTTTAAAATGATGTCTGGTGCGAGAAGAGATAAAATAATGTCATTACCTACTTAAACCGGTATTTGCCTTTTATTGGAGAGTATATGGTCATAGTTGGCAGCGAATCTCCGGTGGGCGCGAGGACGCCGTTACGACGAAGGCGGGGGGGGGGGGGGGTCTTGCGCCCCCTAGCGCCAACGGCACGCCACACAGAGGTCATTTTATCTATTCTAGCAATGAATAAATCCAAAAAATAGGTTGTTGAAAAATCCGAAATAAACTACACTATTTTAGCAAAAACAGACTATGTAAAATTGAGAATCAGTTCTCTAAACCACCTGAAGATGCCTTATACAATAACGATTTGAACAAATAATGTTAAAACAGCAATTCTCCGGACTCTACCGGGCTTCTACTAGCACTACTAGACAACAAGTAGTAGGAAATACGGCAAATTTTGGTATGTAATCCAGCGCTCGGAGGGGCATATAGCCCCAAATATAAGAGGCAAAGGTGACTTGACTGAAGTAAATGCTGATTATTTGTGGTACAACTACAGTTTAATGCGAGCGATATGGAGAAAAATATTTTCGATTATTGTAAACTACTATGTTCTTGTTAAAATAGTCTAGTTGATTTCGGATCTTTTAACAACTTTTTTGAATTTATTAACTGTTAGAATAGATAAAATGACCTCTGTGTCGGTCAAAGAAATATTTGCACAATAATAGGATCAAAGTCTTATACGGTGCTACCGAATTAACACTATTTTTAACAAAAGATTCTATTTTTAATATTGTCTTATATCAGACAGGGAGACAGGGTGATTGTAAACTTAGAATAGATAAGTTAGTTCAGATTATTCAATTAGGAAATTTCGATTTTACTTGACAACTCTGCGTGGTGCTTGATCGGCCATTGTGATGTCACCATGCTGTAGATGACAGTAAATGATGATGTTGTGTATGATGTAAAGTATAACTTGCATAACTTTTTTCTCAAGCACGTTTCTCAGCACAGAAAAGAAAGCATTTTTTGTGAGCATGTTAATACTAAACACTCATATTACCATTGTTTAAAACATCTTGCGTTATTCCTAATAAAATGCAAAAAAATGGAAAAGTAAATTAATTTAACAACCTGATATAATAATCAAGGTATTCATATGAATGGCGGCACAGTACTAAAACAAATCAATATATTGTGGCCTTAAAAACAAAAATAAAAACCGTAGGTACCGATATTGACAGGATGCAATTTGCAAATTTAATTAGCAAATTAGGTTTGTAATTTGTAAAATATGTTGTTAAAAAAACTGAAATGATCAATTTTACTCAATATCAACTACTCTATATGTGCTATCACTAGTACCATTTTTGTTTTTGTTGTAAAAGTTACGTTAGCATTAATATTTATTTTACTACTGTGCCTCCATTCATATCATGTATACCTAGACTATTATCAGGCGCGGCTCGTCCATTTAGTCAATGGCCCACCTAAATTTATTTTCAACGATTCTCCAAACAAAAAAAAATTATCTTCGCTTTTAAAAAAGTGAAGGTTCGGTGCGAACACTTCCCAGTAAAGAATAAAGTCTAACTCGCTCCGGGCTGCATTTTCATATCTAACGTAGTGTATTGCAACCCGAACATGCACGAAGCGGTCTTATATATCACGTGCAAGATCGCATGGCGAATGCGATACCGGCCGTGATTTATGAAATATTTATATAATGTTGTCATTTGCATGGGTGCAATTATTTTTCATGTTTATAAAATGGATTTTGTTCAAAAGGTGAGTACAGATTATTTGCAAATTAGCAACGAACTGATTAGAATGAAATTTAGGACTGAAATTGAAATTGAGGTAAGTATTTTTGATTAATTTTCCCATATTATTAATATAAATCAATAAATCTTATATCACATAACCTTTAAGGTAAACAGTCTGGATATTTTATTAGGGTAACATTCCTGCAATTTTATACATGGTGCCCCAAATCTGAGATATGACGTAATAAATAAAAAAAAAATAATTAGAAACAAAATAATTAAAAATTTGACACTCAACAACTAAAAGAAATTTCTTTGATTTACTGACTTTTTTGCTGGTTGTTTGTAAAATATGTTTGAATTGTTTGAAATGGGTTACTGAACTTATGAATGCATCAAAAGTAACCTGGTCAATAACAAGAACTATCAGAACACCGCCTAATAAAGCCAAAAAGCATACTTTCAAACGAATTTTCCTGATTATTTCACTCATGTGTTAAAAGTCCCGTAAGATGAGTAAAGTTTTTTAAAATTACAGCGATAATTTTTTGACGTTACGTCAATTAAAAAAAATTACACCGATTATTTCACTCATGTGTTAAAAGTCCCGTAAGATGAGTGACGTTTTTTAAAATTACAGCGATAATTTTTTTACGTCAATTAAAAAAAATTACACCGATAATTTTTTCCTGTCATTTTCTTGGTTGTCATATTAATTTGTGTTTTCATTCGTGAAATAATCCCCTAAATACCACTCGAGCTTTAAAATTACTGATAATTTTTCACTCTTACGTGTTTTCTTTGCAAATTTCACTCGTCCTGCGGACTCGTGAAATTATAGAAAACACGCAATCGTGAAAAATTATCGGTAATTTTTAAGCTCTCGTGGTATTATCCCCGATAATTTTTTTCTGTCATTTTCTTGGTTGTCATATTAATTTCGATCCAAACAAATGGCTTGCAATTGTTATAAACCCGTAGTTACAGTTAGCAACCGTCGGCATGATTTGTTATTTAGTTGTTTGTATCAACATTTTAAAGGTTTTTGTGTTTTCATTCTTGAAATAATCCCCTAAATATCACTCGAGCTTTAAAATTACTGATAATTTTTCACTCTTACGTATTTTCTTTGCAAATTTCACTCGTCCTGCGTGCTCGTGAAATTATAGAAAACACGCAATCGTGAAAAATTATCGGTAATTTTTAAGCTCTCGTGGTATTATCCCCGATAATCATTTTGCAGTATCTTACCAGTTATCTAGTTAGCGCCCTCAAGGTATTTTCATTTTTGAACACAAATATTTCTTGCAGTTAAGCATAAAAGAACTCTATCACCCTCTGTAACCCTGATTTTTTACTCTGATGGCTGGTGGCTGTCTTACTGAGTGAGCTTTATTTTATGTTAAGTTACCTACACCGATGTTCCTGACCTATAATTTATCATTTAAAAATGAAATAAATATCATTTGCCCAGACAGGTACATATGTATCTTAGTAATTTGAATAGACATAAAAAACGGTATCGCCTTGAAGATATTAACATTTTTATTAATAAAAATTTACCAAATATTAGAATCATAGCATAGGCTTATTATTCCACGTGCGGTATCGCAAAATTACTTGCGACCACGAACGTGGCTTATAAAATGTATTTCGCTAAATCCGAACTGCGATAAGTTACGTTGGATATGAAAATGCCTCCGCTCGGCCGTATTTTAAATTCAGTTCATAGGTTTATATGGACTATATAAATGCATTAAAACTAAGAGAGAAACCAACATACGCGCTTTAGAAAGTTAAAAAGAGACAACATTTGTCGACGGCAGGCCCACCAATAATATTGCTCCGTGAAATATACTGTTTCAAAACATTTGAGTTAGACAAAGAAAGCTAATTAGTAATTACCTAATATACACGTTGTATTTGCATAAACTTTTGTTTACATTTCATTACGTCGCGTCGGCACTTATTTATTATGGGCTTTCAGATTTTGTTGTGTAATATATTTTTGGATATTATTTGCTATTTGTGTTGTGTTCTTTGTGTAGTAGGTAGTGTAGTACTACTGTACTAGTACTTGCGTACCATGTCTTAGATAAAAAAAAAACCTGTATTAACAATGGCTTTAACAGTACAAAGTGAAAGAAAAGAAACTGTTTGCATGTAATTTAAAAATAGTCACGGCAAATATGAAATTTTATGTTTTTTGCAGTGTTTATTTGTAGGTAAATAATTTCTTTGCAGAACTAGGCACATTATTAAAACACGTTCCTTAATTAAAAATATATTTTGCTTGTTATGTTAATATAACTAGGTGCCCACAAAATTATCCCCACCTGTAAAAAAACTCACAGGCCGCGCCTGATTATTATACCAGATTTTTAAATGGATTTAGTTTTCTATTTTTAATAAAAAATAACGCAAGCTGTTTTTATTATATGAGTGTTTTGTATCCAAATGCTTTCTCGTTGTAACCTAATGAGCCCCCTATTCCCATTAAAAAAAACGAATAAACTAAAAATCACAAATTTAAAACATTTAAATGCACTTAAAAAATATTACAATAAGTGAGGAAAGTCAAAAGTGACAAGTGAGGTATGGCTATACTCAGAATATCACCTCGAATCCAAATATTAAAAAATATATAGGGGGTCCCAGTTAAAAGTTGGGGTCACTTCTGGCCAAATCGGAAGCAACTAAAGAGATTCTTTATGTCCAACAATGTCAATTTATATTTTATATTCTATAATCAAATTTCATTTCTTTATAACCAAAACTAGAAAAGTTATAAGGGCGAGCCACCTTTGAGAATTACCCGATATATCATCCGAATAATTACAATTCCTAAGATAATATTATGTAAAAATAAAGTATAAATACTTTTATTACTATATTCTAAAAGCATCATCAAATAACAGAAATTTAATAAAACCGACAACAACGCCTTATGTCTTCATTACATGTGCATTGTGCAGCATGGTTAGCGAAATAAAAAATATATATTTTGGACGCAACAAAGTACAAGTTCAAAATGACGCAATATTGTACAGATATACAAATTTGCAACCGTTAAAGATAATTTAAATTTAAAACCAGCAAAAAACCTTATTTTTTTATTTAACCGATATACTCGAATAAGTTACGTCTAGGTACTGTATTTCTAGTAGACGCAGTAAGGTTGTTGTTTGAAAAGACGCAGTATTGTTAGCGGGATATATATATATATATATATATATATATATATATATATATATATATATATATATATATATATATATATAAACTGCTGGCCAATTCAAGCGGGACAAACTAAATTTTTGATAAAATTTAGAGTGGAATATTTTCGAAACGAAAAAAAATTTTGATTTAACTTTTTCAGTATGTAATTGAATAGTTCTTCTAGTTTTTATACTTTAAGGCACTATTGCTAGCAGTCGCTGCAACTCTATTTTACAGGGTGTTAAGTGACACCCTGACTTTTTTGGAAAAGTTTTCCAGTTCCGAGAATCTAGGAAGAATTTTTTTTGAATTTTCTTTTCATACTAAAATGATCCATGGTCAAATACAAAAAAACAATTTCTCCGGATTTTCTCTATTTTCATTTGTTTTCCGTATACAGGGGTTAGTCGAAATTATCGACTTCTTCTTACAAAGGAACCCCTAATTTGGCCGTTTATTCACAAAAAGCGAAAGACCTAGTAAATTTGTAGTTTGAAGTAGTCCAGCTAACAAAATTAATACAAATTTTTGTACAGGGTGTAGCAAGTTTGGATCACGGGCTAGTAAATTATTATTTTTTAATTTCTACTACTTTTTCCTAAGTTAACTATTAATTATCACGTGCTACGTTAAAGGGTTAAAATTTGTTAGGTCCGATAACAGTACTGGATAGAAAGATCCTTTTTGCCCAAACGGGTTTTTCATTTTTTGTCTAGTCCCATTTTTAGTGATTAAACGGCTCGCATTTTGAACCTAACTTTTTGCAATTGCATCCATGAACGATTGAAGTGAGAGTGCTTTTTTGGTGGTACATAATGAATGTTTTATCCAACCAAAAAACATGTAGTTGCCAAACAGCTAATGATGCTTATTCGAAGAATTTTTTAGCATTACACAGGGTTGCAAAAAATATACCACCTATACTTTGCAGGTGGATTTCTGTTAATTTAGCGGCGTTTCTATTTCTTAGTCAAAAGATCTAGTAGGCCAAAAAATAAAACATTTTCTTTGCTATTGACAGTTACCAAGGCAACAAAGTATTCTTCTTTGAATTGGTGCGTTATTATCCTTTATAATGGCTCGATTAAGTGCAAAAGAACAAGCTAATTGTTTGCGTTTACTACAAGATGGGGTAAAAATTAGTATTATTGCGGATATGTACGGGGTTGGGCGAAGTACAATATCTCGACTGCGTCAACGCTTCCACGAAACGGGAAGTGCAAACTATCGTTATGGGGGAGGTCGCCAAAAGAAAGTCGGCATTGCAGATGAAAGATGGTTGGTTAGAGAGGCTCGTCGAAGGCGAAAAATTCCATCAGAGAAAATTAACCAGGAGTTCAGAGCAAGAACACACATTCGTGTGAGCAATAGGACCATTAGAAGAACTTTAAACAATAATAACTTAAGGTGAGTTACTTCAAATGAGATCTTATTTTTTGTACCAATATTTTTAGTGTTTCATTTTAGTAAGTCGGCTATTATAATATCGACGTCAGCTGAGGCGTGAATCTTGGATTTTGCGCACCGATATTATAAATGTAAACTTGAACTAAGTTGTTCATAAATTAAAGTTTTGATAGGCGACCCTAAACACATTATTTGTGCTTGCAGCGTAATGTTCCTTAGTTCTTCCCTAGAACTAACGTTATGAAAATTGACCTAATTTTGCATTTTAGTATAATAAAAGCTACTGTTGGCTTATTTATTGGTTCATTCCCTACACCTATACTACAGATTTTTAAGCCAAAATTTTAATTTTAGAGCTCGGCGACGTGCTAAATGTGTGCGACTTCTACCACAGCATAGGCGAAGACGTCTCTAGTGGGCATATGAACATCGCAATTGGCCATTAGATAACTGGGAAAACTGCATGTTTGTAGACGAGTCAAGATTTAATTTAATTCACTCGGACGGCAGAATATTAGTTTGGCGTGAACGTGGCGAACGGTATATGGAGGAGAATATGGCTCCTCAGGAACCTTTTGGTGGTGGAGGCGTTACTGTTTGGGGTGGTGTAATGTTTAATGGCAAAACGGAACTTTTTTTAACATTGGAGCCCATTAACGGTCAGGTATATAGGGACGAAATTTTAAGCAATATCGTTCTACCATTTGCAAACAATTTTGGGAACGATTTTGTGCTAATTGACGATAACGCCAGACCTCATAGAGCACGCATTGTGCAAGAGTTTTTGGAAGCTAATAATATTACCAGGATGGTCTGGCCTGCAAAATCACCAGACATGAATATTATCGAACACGTCTGGTCTAAATTGAAATTATTGGTAAGTTCTAGGGAAGATCCTCCTCAGACTCTAGAACAACTTGCAGACGCCATTGTTCAGGAGTGGGAAAATATTCAGCAAGAATTTGTCAATAATTTGGTAATAAGCATGCCTCGAAGATGCCAAGAGATAATAAATGTAAGGGGAGGTCCTACTAGGTATTAAGATTTGTTTTGTTTTCGTTAGTTGCAAGTTTTTATAATACCTTCAAGTAAAAAAAATGTTCTATAATTTAAAACGTTTTCTGTTTACCTATAAAAGTAACAACCAAAATTTACATTTTGGATCTCCTAAAGTAATGCCGGGAAAAATAACTACTAAATTTGAAAATTACGTATCTTTTCGAGTACTTTCAAAAGTAATTAAATCTTCTGAAATTTCTATACCTTCTAAAAACTACGCTATACAGAATTTTATAACTTGTTCAGTTGAATTCACTATCCATCTCCAATTTTTGACGAGAAAAATGTACTCCGTGACTATTAATTTAAGACACTTCTTATTAATTAAAATTTCTCAATGCCATGTACTGACTTTTTAGAGCAGTGGTAAAATATTTTTCTTTTATAATGAATAATCGAAGTTTACGAAAATCCAAAGATATCGAGAAACACGTGGCTTCTATTATAAGTAGTAACTTCTGCACAATCCTGTATAATGTGAAAAAGTTCCGAATGAATATTATTCTTTTTATCTGTATCGTTACTAGATTTTATTAATAATAAGTAGGACATTTTCTTTAATAATTATTAATATAGCAAAAAGGAACTTTATGAATACCTAAAGGACTCTAAAATCACATGATTTTCATATAAAATGTAGGTGATATGTTTTGGGCAAACGCGGACAAAAGCAGCGAATAAGCATCTTTAGCTCTATGGCCACGACACTTTTTTATTGGTTGGTTAAACCAATAAACGATGTCCACTTCAATAGTTCATGAATGCAATCGCAAAAAGTTAAGTTTTAAACGCAAGCCATTTGTATCACTAAAAATGGGACCAGACAAAAAAATTCAAAAACAGTTTCGGCAAAAAGTTCCAAGAAAATTGGGACTACATTCAATTAATTTGAAAATCACATGACTTCCATATAAAGTATAGGTGGTATATTTTTTGCAACCCTGTATAATGCTAAAAAATTCTTCGAATAAGCATCATTAGCTGTTTGGCCACTACATGTTTTTTGGTTGGATAAAACATTCATTATGTACCACCAAAAAAGCACTCTCACTTCAATCGTTCATGGATGCAATTGCAAAAAGTTAGGTTCAAAATGCGAGCCGTTTAATCACTAAAAATGGGACTAGACAAAAAATGAAAAACCCGTTTGGGCAAAAAGGATCTTTCTAACCAGTACTGTTATCGGACCTAACAAATTTTAACCCTTTAACGTAGCACGTGATAATTAATAGTTAACTTAGGAAAAAGTAGTAGAAATTAAAAAATAATAATTTACTAGCCCGTGATCCAAACTTGCTACACCCTGTACAAAAATTTGTATTAATTTTGTTAGCTGGACTACTTCAAACTACAAATTTACTTGGTCTTTCGCTTTTTGTGAATAAACGGCCAAATTAGGGGTTCCTTTGTAAGAAGAAGTCGATAATTTCGACTAACTCCTGTATACGGAAAACAAATGAAAATAGAGAAAATCCGGAGAAATTGTTTTTTTGTATTTGACCATGGATCATTTTAGTATGAAAAGAAAATTCAAAAAAAATTCTTCCTAGATTCTCGGAACTGGAAAACTTTTCCAAAAAAGTCAGGGTTTCACTTAACACCCTGTAAAATAGAGTTGCAGCGACTGCTAGCAATAGTGCCTTGAAGAATAAAAACTAGAAGAACTATTCAATTACATACTGAAAAAGTTAAATCAAAATCTTTTTTCGTTTCGAAAATATTCCACTCTAAATTTTATCAAAAATTTAGTTTGTCCCGCTTGAATTGGCCAGCAGTTTATATATATATATATATATATATATATATATATATATATATATATATATATATATATATATATATATATATATATATATATATATATATCCTAAATATGCAAAATACACACCGTAAAACGCATTGGTTATAGTGGAGGCTTGGGTGCCTGCGTGGCATACGGAGGCCGAAAAGATAGCTATGCATGTATATATATATATATATATATATATATATATATATATATATATATATATATATATATATATATATATATATATATGCATATCTATCTTTTCGGCCTCCGTATGCCACGCAGGCACCCAAGCCTCCACTATAACCAATGCGTTTTACGGTGTGTATTTTGCATATTTAGGAACGATAATTTATGGGCTATCTCGGCACCACTCGAGGGGTAGCAAATTCATTAAAAAAATATATACAGCTTTTCCGTAAACTGTTAAATGTAACACGCTTCCGAGCAAATAATGTCTTACTTGCCTTCGATTTGTGTATGTGTATAAGGGCTACGCTCGTACTGGCCTCCGACAGTGTTGCCTCTGTTAACGCCCGCTGATTTAAGGCAAATGAACCGGTTTCATGACCTTGACCTATTTTTAGCTCTCGACTACCAAATATCTAGTAAATTTATTATATTTTTGCATGTTGGGTGTTATGCGTGTCTACGCTTGAGCATATACACGGTGTTTCGGCCTCCGGATTTAACGTTCGTATTATTTTATATTATTTCTTGTTCGGTTCAGAGGAAGCTCGTTGATTTGAGCTGGTTGAGCTGAGCGATAGTTTAGTTTTAATTTGAAAATATCTTTATTTTAAAACTAAAATAATAGGCTCTGAAATTACAATAATTTTGAAATAATTTTTCTTACAAGCTTTTTTTAACTTCACCTGTTAGTTTGCTTTTGTGTATGTATGTATGTATGTATGTATGTATGTATGTACGTATGTATGTTTAGGATAAATATTGCAATCAAAATTTCGACTGGCAACTAATTAATCTAGAGCTTTGAAATTTTGCACACGTGTACAAGTCCGGTGACAATACAATATAGTATATGTAATATTGTTCTAAATCCAATATGGCGGACGCCCCAAGATGGCGGATTACCTTTTTCTCTACAATCCCCTCGACATGGGTATCAAATGAAAGGGCTTGACGAGTAGAATACGATAAGCTACATGAGTCATTCTTAACCCAACATGGCGGACGCCACAGGTTGGCGGATTACCTTTTTCTTCACAACCCCCTTGATATGAGCATCAAATGAAAGGGTTTGACGAGTAGAATTAGATAAGCTGTGACGTCATTCTGAACGCAATATAGCGGACGCCACAAGATGGCGGATTACCGTTTTCTTCACAATCCCCTTGATATGGGTATCCAATGATAGGGTTTGACGAGTGGAATACAATAACAGGTAAAATGTCTTATAATAATGATGCATTATCAAAAATGCATAGAATAAGATGTAACTAAAATTTTAAAAATAAAATGTAAAAAATACTTTTTAAAAACAACCTTTTATTATTTAGATGTACTAAAACGAAAAAAATAAGTATATTTTGTTCATTGTGGCATGCGTGGATCCTAATAAAAGTAGTATCAAAGTTATCACTAAAACAGATATAATATATTATGTTAAATTTACTGTCTTAAAAGCTTGTAGCGCGAATAGAAAAGAAAAAAATACATACTGAGGTATCTACTTACAATTCCTGCCAAACAAAATTAATGAACTTTTCGCGCGCGACGAGCTTTTAAGGCAATAAATTTAACATAATATAATAACTTTGATACTGCTTTTATTAGGATCCACCCATGCAGGGTTGATTTGATTTAAATCGAATGATTTAAATCATGATTTAAATCGTGATTTAAATCAAGTGATTTTTTGAAAAAAATCAATGATTTAAATCATTTTTCTTCATAATGATATTTTATTATTACATAATAATTACGAGAATGATTATTTTATTTTAACTCGACTTGATTTTATTATCTACCATTATAATAGGTATAGGACAGTGGTTCCCAAATGTCTCGAAATTCTGGACCCCCAAAATTAGAAATTAGTAACATGCGGACTCCCATGAACAGTTTAGCTTCAAAAATAATAAAAAAACAACCTTTGTTAAAAAAATATTTATCTCAAAAGTGCCGATTTATTCAATGCCTTTAATATGGCTTGGTAATTTGCACCAAAAGGCATCATGCTATTTATAAATAAAAACGGCATCCTATAAAGGTAACTGAAAAACTGAACAAAATATCTTCTCTTTTCTAGCAGAAAAAATATAATATATCAATCATCAGTTTTGGATTTTAATGAGAAGAATGAAATACTGTTTTTCCTGTCATAGTTCTTTCTAAATCTGGTCTAAGATTTGAACAGCCAGATTCTCCAACGTAGTGCGGTCTGATTTGACAACCAAAAGTTTTAAACTGACAAGTGTAAGAATAAGACAATTAAGTTTTATGCTATGAACTTATTTTTGAGCTTTCTCACAAATTTGTAAAGAAAAGGGCAATTTTCGTAAGTACTTTTGACAAAAATAGAACTAACTTCATTACAACAACTCATTCCAAGATGAAAATGATTTGGAAACCAAGCAAATCGGTGAAATATCAGAATAATTCATAAGTTTTTAATAACGACTTAACAATGACAGGACAAAAACCTGTCAAATCATAACTGACCAACTAGATTTCAATTTAAACCAGTACTAAATCTTAAACCTTCTTAGTAAATCTGAATGGAAATTTTTAATCTTAGATCTGAAGCAACATTCAGCCGATTTCTTTGTTTGGATTTTAGCAGAATGTATTCAGAGAAAGTTTGTGCACACATCGTCGTGCAAAAGGGCATCAAGTGTTTCAAAGCAAAGGTTGTCGGACCCCCGCAAAATAACCTGCGGACCCTTAGGGGGCCGCGGACCACCATTTGGGAACCACTGATATAGGGTATAGGTAGCTATATAATATGTACCTATTGTTTTTTGTTTGTGTTTTTAAAATTACCGTTTTCTGTTTCGTTTGCTGAAGTTTGAATTAATATTAAGATTATTAAATTTATATTTTCTACTGCATTATTTTAATGTTTACTGCATTTTAATTATTTACTATTGTAACTGTGTTACATCTGAACAAACAATAATGAAATAATACAAACCTAAAAAAATCAAAAAAATCTGATTTAAATCAAAAAAATCAGATTTTTTTGATTTTTTTTCAAAAATCATGATTTTTGCCAACCCTGCACCCATGCCACAATGAAAAAACTATACTTATTTTTTTTTTGTTTTCGTACATCTAAATAATAAAAGGTTGTTTTTGAAAAGAATTTGTTACAACACTTTATTTTATTATAATTTAAAAACGATGTGTGCTAAAATTTGGTACATTGACATACTTTTATGGGACAAAAATACCAAATCAAAATTATGATAAATATCAATCCATAGGCATAGAAATTGGTTTTTTTAATAATTTAATAATTTTATAATAAAATTAAACTCTAATTGTTATCTCTTGTTAGTTTTGGTAAAAACCTTTTAAGCTAGAGAATTTAAATTCAGTTGCTTTAAATTGTTCAATATTTTTGGTAACGTTTTATCAATCATACTGTCGGCTTCTTCATACAACCCTCTAAAGAAGCCACTAAGATCATATTTATGCAAAATGTCAGTAACACAATAATTGTGGAGACAAAATTAAACAATTTCTATTATGAGTTTTTTTTTCAGTTGATCCAGGTACACGTAAAGTTTTAAGAAAAAAATTGTACGATTATGATTTTTTGTCAGTTTAATAGTTCTTTCAGTTAAAGCAATAAACAAGCTTAAAAATGTATTTTGATCATTTTGAATACGAACAACCATTTTTGGGAAAAACTTTAAAATCTTCGTTTAAAGTCCCTGTTTGATTTTTATAAAATTATAAAGGTGCCCAAAATATTGGATAGGTACCTATAGAAATAAATTATGGGATCCAATAAAATTAAATATCAAGGACGTGAATTGAAGACCATTATTATATTTTCTCTAAAACGGTGGCCTATCTAAAAAAATATACAGGGTGTCTATTTGGGAACTGTATCAACCTATATAGGAAAAACTAAAATGAAATAAAATTAAAAACTTGGCAGGTAGTATACTAAAGTCGCTGGGGGCCTTTCGGCTAAATTATTTTCGAGAATCTGGTGCTTCCTATTATTGCTTATTTTAAATAGGACCGCCCGTACGTGATATTCAAAACACATTTCATGTATAATATCTTCATGGGCGCCCGCAGGGAGGGGCCAGGGTGGGGGCCGTGGCCCCCCTGAGATTGTGAGATTGTCATAATTCGTACTTTTTGTTGGACGAATTGCCAAATATCTATTATTTTTGTAATAAATAATACTTCTTTTTATGATAAATGTTGTATATTTTTGGGATGCTTGAACATCTTTACAGTGCCACGCACCAAAACATCAATTAGGATTAGGAATATTATTTAAACCCAGTCCTAACTCAATGCAACCTGCACGGCAACCAAATTACTATAAATTTTCTACAGTATGCATGTTTACTTTATGAAGAAGTTTTTAACATGTTTTTTTTTAGTGTTCCGTGCTAAAATTAGCAAAACGGAATCACCTTGGTAGCCGTCCGTCGGTCTGTCACAAGCGGTTTTCTCTGAAACTATTGGATGTAAAAATTTGAAATTTAGCACAGAAATAGAGTGTGGTGGCCCAATTATAGACGTGAAATATAAAACGTTGAATTTTAACTCTGGGGGATAATTTTAGGGGGTAAATTGGGAAATGGAAAAAAAATGAAGGCTGATTGAAGGACGAATTTAACAATACGATGTATTTTTATGCATTTTTTATCCGGTTTTTTAAACATTTTTCAGGAAAAAGCGCCTAAAAATTGCTGTCCCCCACCCTCATCGCCAAAAGAAACGCTCAGAAAAATCTGAAAAAAATCATGAACATTGATAATTAGGTGTAGATTGAGCCACAATTATCGTAGCGCAATCAATTGTTACAAACAATTTAATTGTTTATTTCCTTATAACTCCGGGGGGGGGGGGGGGGGGTCTCCGGTGGCCGAGTTGGTACGGCGCCACCTTTGCAACCGAGAGGCGCGGGTTCGAATCCCGCTTCGACCATGGATATTTTATGATTGTTGTTGGAAGGTGGTAGAGGAATTCTTCCTCGACCGAGGTGGTACCACCCCACACATCCTCTTAAAGGGCTGGTGAAATCCCTACGAGTGTTTCCAGCTCTGGATGTGTGAGTCGATTCCCCAGTACACCCACGGTCCCTAGTAGGTACTCAGACTTCGGTCTTCGTGGGTTGTCAGAAAAAAACCTGCTGAACCTTTGGTTTTAGAGGAAAAGTTTTTCGCCAAAAAATGTTTCTCACGATGTAAGGAACAACTTTTGTTTTTACACGTGTTTCAAAATTTTTAATTTGGCTCAGTCGAAACGCTCCCCCCCCCCCCCCCCCCCACTCAGCTCCGCGCATACGCGATGTGATACGGCGTTGGTGCTGTCGGCGGCGGGTATCGCGGGAGATGGGCGGAAATTGGGCGGCCAAGGTTTGCTCAGGTTAAGTGGGGGGCTAATGGCACGTAACACTAATTGTGAAAGTATAGCTTGCACTTGACCGAATTTTTCTGATTTTAATTATTAGTGTATTTGTATAAATCACTACAAATAAAATTTTTAAAATTATTTTTTTCATTTTGCCCCCCCTGAGAAAAAAGTCTGCGGGCGCCCATGAATATCTTATATAGGTACCATCCTATCTTGAACTTTTTTAAATATTGACTGTTGGATACTTTGAACTCCTGTAAAATCTAAACGGCTTGACTAGAGCAAAACGGGTTTTATATCCCCATCTTAATTCTTAATACTCTATTTAAGGACGTAAACCAAAAAGTGTAATACTTTTAATCAATCTATTGACGCCATTAGATAAATTATTAAAGCTTTATACACCATTTTGCTCTAAGTCAAACCGTTTAGATTTTACAGGGGTTCAATGTGAAATACGGATTTCATCCAAATTACTAAAGTGATTTTTGAAATAATTTGAAAAAACTGAAAAGAAATTGTAAAACTTTAACACCCTGTATCTCGAAAACCAAGCGTTTGCGCATCCATCTTCATATTAATTTTTCGTCTTATTTTTTTACAAGGAATCTCAATTAAAGCAATACCACATCTTTTTTGAAACACCCTGTATGTTTTTCTAGTTTAAATAGTTTTATTTATTTATTTAAAAAAGATACTAAACTGACAAAAAACATTATTTTTTTCTAATCAAAGAAAACCTATTTAATACACGAAAAATGCGGTCTCCAAAAATACCTACTATTTATTTAGGTATATCAAATATTAAATAAACAGATTCTGCAGTTTTCCAAATAAAAAAAATAAGCTGTTTTGTTTTTAATTTGACGCTTTATGCTTTATGTACTGGAAATGAAGCATTTTCCATGAAATATTGTTGTGAATTTTTTTTGCCTAAAATCACACAGAAATCATTCCAGAAATAGCTTGGATTACTTAAGATATCCCGCGTACAAGTTCAAAATGAGTACCTATAACCCATAAAACCAAATAAACCCTCCTAAGATACCTATAAATCCTTAAATTCGTTACTACAAAAAACCATTTCAATAATTTCTACTGGTTTAATGTAATTTTGCAACCAAATAAGATTCGTTATAACCAAATGTCAAAAGAATAAATATCGGAATGGGTGTATCTTTAATTGATATTCTCTTCGTATGTATTTGCCTCCTAGCAATGTTGCCAATTTTCCGGAGGTATAATATGCAATTCCTATTTGGAGACCAGATCGTACAGCAGATTGTCCTAGTGTATATCTGTATAAGATCGCAGCGCCACGTGGTGGAATTATGGTGAACTACGTTGTGTAACTGTGCGTGTGTACACCACCAAAACGTCTCCAGACTAAAATTGGTACAACGCATATTTATGACCCTACGAACCGTTTGCGACCATTATACATGGGGATACGCTTTGGCCTCCGATTTTTCGCATTCGCCTCCGATTTTTGAGGCGTATGCGTCCAAAGCGTATATATTTTGGAGGCGTATAAGACAAAATGCATGTATATATATATACATATATATATATATATATATATATATATATATATATATATATATATATATATATATATATATATATATATATATATATATATATATATATATATATATATATATATATATATATATATATATATATATATATATATATATATATATATATATATATATATATATATATAATATGAAATAAAGATTACGGGGATTCGGCCAGAAAGTCTTTATTATATTATTCTTATTTCATTTAATTTATTACACGGCCGTTATTTGTACAACAAATATATATATATATATATATATATATATATATATATATATATATATATATATATATATATTTATATATATAATATATATACCACAAACAATGTTGCGTCCATGCATGGGCCTTCTACCATTCATTGCTACGTCCTGGATAATACTACGTCCGTATATCGGACGCAGTATTGTTTTCCTGTGCTATTTTGCTCCCTGGTCAATATAACTGGTATTTAAAAATAGCACAATAAAGTTTTTTTCTCATCTCACTTTTGGTATCCTACTGAAATTATTTACATATGTATAACTCATGAGTAATTAAATTTCCAAAACAAAAAATTGTGGACGCAGTATTATGCTTCTTGTGTATGAAAATGTATATTTTTAGTTCACGTTAACTCCTTGTAGAGGGCCGATCATCTTTGTACGGAAAGTGTATATTCGTATACGTTTTACTGATTTTAATGGTAAAGTATCATGTTGTCCACAGACGCGGCAACAATGTAACCTTTGTTATATCGGTTAATAAATTTCATTTAAAATTCTAGTGTTTTTGGTACTCAGCGTGAAAAAGTGCTTCAGTGAAATTTATGTATTTATATTTTATTTTATGGTATTGTTAAGGTTTTTAAAATGATGTCTGGTGCGAGAAGAGATAAAATAATGTCATTACCTACTTAAACCGGTATTTGCCTTTTATTGGAGAGTATATGGTCATAGTTGGCAGCGAATCTCCGGTGGGCGCGAGGACGCCGTTACGACGAAGGCGGGGGGGGGGGGGGGGGTCTTGCGCCCCCCTAGCGCCAACGGCACGCCACACAGAGGTCATTTTATCTATTCTAGCAATGAATAAATCCAAAAAATAGGTTGTTGAAAAATCCGAAATAAACTACACTATTTTAGCAAAAACAGACTATGTAAAATTGAGAATCAGTTCTCTAAACCACCTGAAGATGCCTTATACAATAACGATTTGAACAAATAATGTTAAAACAGCAATTCTCCGGACTCTACCGGGCTTCTACTAGCACTACTAGACAACAAGTAGTAGGAAATACGGCAAATTTTGGTATGTAATCCAGCGCTCGGAGGGGCATATAGCCCCAAATATAAGAGGCAAAGGTGACTTGACTGAAGTAAATGCTGATTATTTGTGGTACAACTACAGTTTAATGCGAGCGATATGGAGAAAAATATTTTCGATTATTGTAAACTACTATGTTCTTGTTAAAATAGTCTAGTTGATTTCGGATCTTTTAACAACTTTTTTGAATTTATTAACTGTTAGAATAGATAAAATGACCTCTGTGTCGGTCAAAGAAATATTTGCACAATAATAGGATCAAAGTCTTATACGGTGCTACCGAATTAACACTATTTTTAACAAAAGATTCTATTTTTAATATTGTCTTATATCAGACAGGGAGACAGGGTGATTGTAAACTTAGAATAGATAAGTTAGTTCAGATTATTCAATTAGGAAATTTCGATTTTACTTGACAACTCTGCGTGGTGCTTGATCGGCCATTATGATGTCACCATGCTGTAGATGACAGTAAATGATGATGTTGTGTATGATGTAAAGTATAACTTGCATAACTTTTTTCTCAAGCACGTTTCTCAGCACAGAAAAGAAAGCATTTTTTGTGAGCATGTTAATACTAAACACTCATATTACCATTGTTTAAAACATCTTGCGTTATTCCTAATAAAATGCAAAAAAATGGAAAAGTAAATTAATTTAACAACCTGATATAATAATCAAGGTATTCATATGAATGGCGGCACAGTACTAAAACAAATCAATATATTGTGGCCTTAAAAACAAAAATAAAAACCGTAGGTACCGATATTGACAGGATGCAATTTGCAAATTTAATTAGCAAATTAGGTTTGTAATTTGTAAAATATGTTGTTAAAAAAACTGAAATGATCAATTTTACTCAATATCAACTACTCTATATGTGCTATCACTAGTACCATTTTTGTTTTTGTTGTAAAAGTTACGTTAGCATTAATATTTATTTTACTACTGTGCCTCCATTCATATCATGTATACCTAGACTATTATCAGGCGCGGCTCGTCCATTTAGTCAATGGCCCACCTAAATTTATTTTCAACGATTCTCCAAACAAAAAAAAATTATCTTCGCTTTTAAAAAAGTGAAGGTTCGGTGCGAACACTTCCCAGTAAAGAATAAAGTCTAACTCGCTCCGGGCTGCATTTTCATATCTAACGTAGTGTATTGCAACCCGAACATGCACGAAGCGGTCTTATATATCACGTGCAAGATCGCATGGCGAATGCGATACCGGCCGTGATTTATGAAATATTTATATAATGTTGTCATTTGCATGGGTGCAATTATTTTTCATGTTTATAAAATGGATTTTGTTCAAAAGGTGAGTACAGATTATTTGCAAATTAGCAACGAACTGATTAGAATGAAATTTAGGACTGAAATTGAAATTGAGGTAAGTATTTTTGATTAATTTTCCCATATTATTAATATAAATCAATAAATCTTATATCACATAACCTTTAAGGTAAACAGTCTGGATATTTTATTAGGGTAACATTCCTGCAATTTTATACATGGTGCCCCAAATCTGAGATATGACGTAATAAATAAAAAAAAAATAATTAGAAACAAAATAATTAAAAATTTGACACTCAACAACTAAAAGAAATTTCTTTGATTTACTGACTTTTTTGCTGGTTGTTTGTAAAATATGTTTGAATTGTTTGAAATGGGTTACTGAACTTATGAATGCATCAAAAGTAACCTGGTCAATAACAAGAACTATCAGAACACCGCCTAATAAAGCCAAAAAGCATACTTTCAAACGAATTTTCCTGATTATTTCACTCATGTGTTAAAAGTCCCGTAAGATGAGTAAAGTTTTTTAAAATTACAGCGATAATTTTTTGACGTTACGTCAATTAAAAAAAATTACACCGATTATTTCACTCATGTGTTAAAAGTCCCGTAAGATGAGTGACGTTTTTTAAAATTACAGCGATAATTTTTTTACGTCAATTAAAAAAAATTACACCGATAATTTTTTCCTGTCATTTTCTTGGTTGTCATATTAATTTGTGTTTTCATTCGTGAAATAATCCCCTAAATACCACTCGAGCTTTAAAATTACTGATAATTTTTCACTCTTACGTGTTTTCTTTGCAAATTTCACTCGTCCTGCGGACTCGTGAAATTATAGAAAACACGCAATCGTGAAAAATTATCGGTAATTTTTAAGCTCTCGTGGTATTATCCCCGATAATTTTTTTCTGTCATTTTCTTGGTTGTCATATTAATTTCGATCCAAACAAATGGCTTGCAATTGTTATAAACCCGTAGTTACAGTTAGCAACCGTCGGCATGATTTGTTATTTAGTTGTTTGTATCAACATTTTAAAGGTTTTTGTGTTTTCATTCTTGAAATAATCCCCTAAATATCACTCGAGCTTTAAAATTACTGATAATTTTTCACTCTTACGTATTTTCTTTGCAAATTTCACTCGTCCTGCGTGCTCGTGAAATTATAGAAAACACGCAATCGTGAAAAATTATCGGTAATTTTTAAGCTCTCGTGGTATTATCCCCGATAATCATTTTGCAGTATCTTACCAGTTATCTAGTTAGCGCCCTCAAGGTATTTTCATTTTTGAACACAAATATTTCTTGCAGTTAAGCATAAAAGAACTCTATCACCCTCTGTAACCCTGATTTTTTACTCTGATGGCTGGTGGCTGTCTTACTGAGTGAGCTTTATTTTATGTTAAGTTACCTACACCGATGTTCCTGACCTATAATTTATCATTTAAAAATGAAATAAATATCATTTGCCCAGACAGGTACATATGTATCTTAGTAATTTGAATAGACATAAAAAACGGTATCGCCTTGAAGATATTAACATTTTTATTAATAAAAATTTACCAAATATTAGAATCATAGCATAGGCTTATTATTCCACGTGCGGTATCGCAAAATTACTTGCGACCACGAACGTGGCTTATAAAATGTATTTCGCTAAATCCGAACTGCGATAAGTTACGTTGGATATGAAAATGCCTCCGCTCGGCCGTATTTTAAATTCAGTTCATAGGTTTATATGGACTATATAAATGCATTAAAACTAAGAGAGAAACCAACATACGCGCTTTAGAAAGTTAAAAAGAGACAACATTTGTCGACGGCAGGCCCACCAATAATATTGCTCCGTGAAATATACTGTTTCAAAACATTTGAGTTAGACAAAGAAAGCTAATTAGTAATTACCTAATATACACGTTGTATTTGCATAAACTTTTGTTTACATTTCATTACGTCGCGTCGGCACTTATTTATTATGGGCTTTCAGATTTTGTTGTGTAATATATTTTTGGATATTATTTGCTATTTGTGTTGTGTTCTTTGTGTAGTAGGTAGTGTAGTACTACTGTACTAGTACTTGCGTACCATGTCTTAGATAAAAAAAAAACCTGTATTAACAATGGCTTTAACAGTACAAAGTGAAAGAAAAGAAACTGTTTGCATGTAATTTAAAAATAGTCACGGCAAATATGAAATTTTATGTTTTTTGCAGTGTTTATTTGTAGGTAAATAATTTCTTTGCAGAACTAGGCACATTATTAAAACACGTTCCTTAATTAAAAATATATTTTGCTTGTTATGTTAATATAACTAGGTGCCCACAAAATTATCCCCACCTGTAAAAAAACTCACAGGCCGCGCCTGATTATTATACCAGATTTTTAAATGGATTTAGTTTTCTATTTTTAATAAAAAATAACGCAAGCTGTTTTTATTATATGAGTGTTTTGTATCCAAATGCTTTCTCGTTGTAACCTAATGAGCCCCCTATTCCCATTAAAAAAAACGAATAAACTAAAAATCACAAATTTAAAACATTTAAATGCACTTAAAAAATATTACAATAAGTGAGGAAAGTCAAAAGTGACAAGTGAGGTATGGCTATACTCAGAATATCACCTCGAATCCAAATATTAAAAAATATATAGGGGGTCCCAGTTAAAAGTTGGGGTCACTTCTGGCCAAATCGGAAGCAACTAAAGAGATTCTTTATGTCCAACAATGTCAATTTATATTTTATATTCTATAATCAAATTTCATTTCTTTATAACCAAAACTAGAAAAGTTATAAGGGCGAGCCACCTTTGAGAATTACCCGATATATCATCCGAATAATTACAATTCCTAAGATAATATTATGTAAAAATAAAGTATAAATACTTTTATTACTATATTCTAAAAGCATCATCAAATAACAGAAATTTAATAAAACCGACAACAACGCCTTATGTCTTCATTACATGTGCATTGTGCAGCATGGTTAGCGAAATAAAAAATATATATTTTGGACGCAACAAAGTACAAGTTCAAAATGACGCAATATTGTACAGATATACAAATTTGCAACCGTTAAAGATAATTTAAATTTAAAACCAGCAAAAAACCTTATTTTTTTATTTAACCGATATACTCGAATAAGTTACGTCTAGGTACTGTATTTCTAGTAGACGCAGTAAGGTTGTTGTTTGAAAAGACGCAGTATTGTTAGCGGGATATATATATATATATATATATATATATATATATATATATATATATATATATATATATATATATATATATAAACTGCTGGCCAATTCAAGCGGGACAAACTAAATTTTTGATAAAATTTAGAGTGGAATATTTTCGAAACGAAAAAAAATTTTGATTTAACTTTTTCAGTATGTAATTGAATAGTTCTTCTAGTTTTTATACTTTAAGGCACTATTGCTAGCAGTCGCTGCAACTCTATTTTACAGGGTGTTAAGTGACACCCTGACTTTTTTGGAAAAGTTTTCCAGTTCCGAGAATCTAGGAAGAATTTTTTTTGAATTTTCTTTTCATACTAAAATGATCCATGGTCAAATACAAAAAAACAATTTCTCCGGATTTTCTCTATTTTCATTTGTTTTCCGTATACAGGGGTTAGTCGAAATTATCGACTTCTTCTTACAAAGGAACCCCTAATTTGGCCGTTTATTCACAGAAAGCGAAAGACCAAGTAAATTTGTAGTTTGAAGTAGTCCAGCTAACAAAATTAATACAAATTTTTGTACAGGGTGTAGCAAGTTTGGATCACGGGCTAGTAAATTATTATTTTTTAATTTCTACTACTTTTTCCTAAGTTAACTATTAATTATCACGTGCTACGTTAAAGGGTTAAAATTTGTTAGGTCCGATAACAGTACTGGATAGAAAGATCCTTTTTGCCCAAACGGGTTTTTCATCCCAAACGGGTTTTTCATTTTTTGTCTAGTCCCATTTTTAGTGATTAAACGGCTCGCATTTTGAACCTAACTTTTTGCAATTGCATCCATGAACGATTGAAGTGAGAGTGCTTTTTTGGTGGTACATAATGAATGTTTTATCCAACCAAAAAACATGTAGTTGCCAAACAGCTAATGATGCTTATTCGAAGAATTTTTTAGCATTATACAGGGTTGCAAAAAATATACCACCTATACTTTGCAGGTGGATTTCTGTTAATTTAGCGGCGTTTCTATTTCTTAGTCAAAAGATCTAGTAGGCCAAAAAATAAAACATTTTCTTTGCTATTGACAGTTACCAAGGCAACAAAGTATTCTTCTTTGAATTGGTGCGATATTATCCTTTATAATGGCCCGATTAAGTGCAAAAGAACAAGCTAATTGTTTGCGTTTACTACAAGATGGGGTAAAAATTAGTATTATTGCGGATATGTACGGGGTTGGGCGAAGTACAATATCTCGACTGCGTCAACGCTTCCACGAAACGGGAAGTGCAAACTATCGTTATGGGGGAGGTCGCCAAAAGAAAGTCGGCATTGCAGATGAAAGATGGTTGGTTAGAGAGGCTCGTCGAAGGCGAAAAATTCCATCAGAGAAAATTAACCAGGAGTTCAGAGCAAGAACACACATTCGTGTGAGCAATAGGACCATTAGAAGAACTTTAAACAATAATAACTTAAGGTGAGTTACTTCAAATGAGATCTTATTTTTTGTACCAATATTTTTAGTGTTTCATTTTAGTAAGTCGGCTATTATAATATCGACGTCAGCTGAGGCGTGAATCTTGGATTTTGCGCACCGATATTATAAATGTAAACTTGAACTAAGTTGTTCATAAATTAAAGTTTTGATAGGCGACCCTAAACACATTATTTGTGCTTGCAGCGTAATGTTCCTTAGTTCTTCCCTAGAACTAACGTTATGAAAATTGACCTAATTTTGCATTTTAGTATAATAAAAGCTACTGTTGGCTTATTTATTGGTTCATTCCCTACACCTATACTACAGATTTTTAAGCCAAAATTTTAATTTTAGAGCTCGGCGACGTGCTAAATGTGTGCGACTTCTACCACAGCATAGGCGAAGACGTCTCTAGTGGGCATATGAACATCGCAATTGGCCATTAGATAACTGGGAAAACTGCATGTTTGTAGACGAGTCAAGATTTAATTTAATTCACTCGGACGGCAGAATATTAGTTTGGCGTGAACGTGGCGAACGGTATATGGAGGAGAATATGGCTCCTCAGGAACCTTTTGGAGGCGTTACTGTTTGGGGTGGTGTAATGTTTAATGGCAAAACGGAACTTTTTTTAACATTGGAGCCCATTAACGGTCAGGTATATAGGGACGAAATTTTAAGCAATATCGTTCTACCATTTGCAAACAATTTTGGGAACGATTTTGTGCTAATTGACGATAACGCCAGACCTCATAGAGCACGCATTGTGCAAGAGTTTTTGGAAGCTAATAATATTACCAGGATGGTCTGGCCTGCAAAATCACCAGACATGAATATTATCGAACACGTCTGGTCTAAATTGAAATTATTGGTAAGTTCTAGGGAAGATCCTCCTCAGACTCTAGAACAACTTGCAGACGCCATTGTTCAGGAGTGGGAAAATATTCAGCAAGAATTTGTCAATAATTTGGTAATAAGCATGCCTCGAAGATGCCAAGAGATAATAAATGTAAGGGGAGGTCCTACTAGGTATTAAGATTTGTTTTGTTTTCGTTAGTTGCAAGTTTTTATAATACCTTCAAGTAAAAAAAATTTTCTATAATTTAAAACGTTTTCTGTTTACCTATAAAAGTAACAACCAAAATTTACATTTTGGATCTCCTAAAGTAATGCCGGGAAAAATAACTACTAAATTTGAAAATTACGTATCTTTTCGAGTACTTTCAAAAGTAATTAAATCTTCTGAAATTTCTATACCTTCTAAAAACTACGCTATACAGAATTTTATAACTTGTTCAGTTGAATTCACTATCCATCTCCAATTTTTGACGAGAAAAATGTACTCCGTGACTATTAATTTAAGACACTTCTTATTAATTAAAATTTCTCAATGCCATGTACTGACTTTTTAGAGCAGTGGTAAAATATTTTTCTTTTATAATGAATAATCGAAGTTTACGAAAATCCAAAGATATCGAGAAACACGTGGCTTCTATTATAAGTAGTAACTTCTGCACAATCCTGTATAATGTGAAAAAGTTCCGAATGAATATTATTCTTTTTATCTGTATCGTTACTAGATTTTATTAATAATAAGTAGGACATTTTCTTTAATAATTATTAATATAGCAAAAAGGAACTTTATGAATACCTAAAGGACTCTAAAATCACATGATTTTCATATAAAATGTAGGTGATATGTTTTGGGCAAACGCGGACAAAAGCAGCGAATAAGCATCTTTAGCTCTATGACCACGACACTTTTTTATTGGTTGGTTAAACCAATAAACGATGTCCACTTCAATAGTTCATGAATGCAATCGCAAAAAGTTAAGTTTTAAACGCAAGCCATTTGTATCACTAAAAATGGGACCAGACAAAAAAATTCAAAAACAGTTTCGGCAAAAAGTTCCAAGAAAATTGGGACTATATTCAATTAATTTGAAAATCACATGACTTCCATATAAAGTAGAGGTGGTATATTTTTTGCAACCCTGTATAATGCTAAAAAATTCTTCGAATAAGCATCATTAGCTGTTTGGCCACTACATGTTTTTTGGTTGGATAAAACATTCATTATGTACCACCAAAAAAGCACTCTCACTTCAATCGTTCATGGATGCAATTGCAAAAAGTTAGGTTCAAAATGCGAGCCGTTTAATCACTAAAAATGGGACTAGACAAAAAATGAAAAACCCGTTTGGGCAAAAAGGATCTTTCTAACCAGTACTGTTATCGGACCTCACAAATTTTAACCCTTTAACGTAGCACGTGATAATTAATAGTTAACTTAGGAAAAAGTAGTAGAAATTAAAAAATAATAATTTACTAGCCCGTGATCCAAACTTGCTACACCCTGTACAAAAATTAGTATTAATTTTGTTAGCTGGACTACTTCAAACTACAAATTTACTTGGTCTTTCGCTTTTTGTGAATAAACGGCCAAATTAGGGGTTCCTTTGTAAGAAGAAGTCGATAATTTCGACTAACCCCTGTATACGGAAAACAAATGAAAATAGAGAAAATCCGGAGAAATTGTTTTTTTGTATTTGACCATGGATCATTTTAGTATGAAAAGAAAATTCAAAAAAAATTCTTCCTAGATTCTCGGAACTGGAAAACTTTTCCAAAAAAGTCAGGGTTTCACTTAACACCCTGTAAAATAGAGTTGCAGCGACTGCTAGCAATAGTGCCTTGAAGTATAAAAACTAGAAGAACTATTCAATTACATACTGAAAAAGTTAAATCAAAATCTTTTTTCGTTTCGAAAATATTCCACTCTAAATTTTATCAAAAATTTAGTTTGTCCCGCTTGAATTGGCCAGCAGTTTATATATATATATATATATATATATATATATATATATATATATATATATATATATATATATATATATATATATATATCCTAAATATGCAAAATACACACCGTAAAACGCATTGGTTATAGTGGAGGCTTGGGTGCCTGCGTGGCATACGGAGGCCGAAAAGATAGCTATGCATGTATATATATATATATATATATATATATATATATATATATATATATATATATATATATATATGCATATCTATCTTTTCGGCCTCCGTATGCCACGCAGGCACCCAAGCCTCCACTATAACCAATGCGTTTTACGGTGTGTATTTTGCATATTTAGGAACGATAATTTATGGGCTATCTCGGCACCACTCGAGGGGTAGCAAATTCATTAAAAAAATATATACAGCTTTTCCGTAAACTGTTAAATGTAACACGCTTCCGAGCAAATAATGTCTTACTTGCCTTCGATTTGTGTATGTGTATAAGGGCTACGCTCGTACTGGCCTCCGACAGTGTTGCCTCTGTTAACGCCCGCTGATTTAAGGCAAATGAACCGGTTTCATGACCTTGACCTATTTTTAGCTCTCGACTACCAAATAACTAGTAAATTTATTATATTTTTGCATGTTGGGTGTTATGCGTGTCTACGCTTGAGCATATACACGGTGTTTCGGCCTCCGGATTTAACGTTCGTATTATTTTATATTATTTCTTGTTCGGTTCAGAGGAAGCTCGTTGATTTGAGCTGGTTGAGCTGAGCGATAGTTTAGTTTTAATTTGAAAATATCTTTATTTTAAAACTAAAATAATAGGCTCTGAAATTACAATAATTTTGAAATAATTTTTCTTACAAGCTTTTTTTAACTTCACCTGTTAGTTTGCTTTTGTGTATGTATGTATGTATGTATGTATGTATGTATGTACGTATGTATGTTTAGGATAAATATTGCAATCAAAATTTCGACTGGCAACTAATTAATCTAGAGCTTTGAAATTTTGCACACGTGTACAAGTCCGGTGACAATACAATATAGTATATGTAATATTGTTCTAAATCCAATATGGCGGACGCCCCAAGATGGCGGATTACCTTTTTCTCTACAATCCCCTCGACATGGGTATCAAATGAAAGGGCTTGACGAGTAGAATACGATAAGCTACATGAGTCATTCTTAACCCAACATGGCGGACGCCACAGGTTGGCGGATTACCTTTTTCTTCACAACCCCCTTGATATGAGCATCAAATGAAAGGGTTTGACGAGTAGAATTAGATAAGCTGTGACGTCATTCTGAACGCAATATAGCGGACGCCACAAGATGGCGGATTACCGTTTTCTTCACAATCCCCTTGATATGGGTATCCAATGATAGGGTTTGACGAGTGGAATACAATAACAGGTAAAATGTCTTATAATAATGATGCATTATCAAAAATGCATAGAATAAGATGTAACTAAAATTTTAAAAATAAAATGTAAAAAATACTTTTTAAAAACAACCTTTTATTATTTAGATGTACTAAAACGAAAAAAATAAGTATATTTTGTTCATTGTGGCATGCGTGGATCCTAATAAAAGTAGTATCAAAGTTATCACTAAAACAGATATAATATATTATGTTAAATTTACTGTCTTAAAAGCTTGTAGCGCGAATAGAAAAGAAAAAAATACATACTGAGGTATCTACTTACAATTCCTGCCAAACAAAATTAATGAACTTTTCGCGCGCGACGAGCTTTTAAGGCAATAAATTTAACATAATATAATAACTTTGATACTGCTTTTATTAGGATCCACCCATGCAGGGTTGATTTGATTTAAATCGAATGATTTAAATCATGATTTAAATCGTGATTTAAATCAAGTGATTTTTTGAAAAAAATCAATGATTTAAATCATTTTTCTTCATAATGATATTTTATTATTACATAATAATTACGAGAATGATTATTTTATTTTAACTCGACTTGATTTTATTATCTACCATTATAATAGGTATAGGACAGTGGTTCCCAAATGTCTCGAAATTCTGGACCCCCAAAATTAGAAATTAGTAACATGCGGACTCCCATGAACAGTTTAGCTTCAAAAATAATAAAAAAACAACCTTTGTTAAAAAAATATTTATCTCAAAAGTGCCGATTTATTCAATGCCTTTAATATGGCTTGGTAATTTAAACCAAAAGGCATCATGCTATTTATAAATAAAAACGGCATCCTATAAAGGTAACTGAAAAACTGAACAAAATATATTCTCTTTTCTAGCAGAAAAAATATAATATATCAATCATCAGTTTTGGATTTTAATGAGAAGAATGAAATACTGTTTTTCCTGTCATAGTTCTTTCTAAATCTGGTCTAAGATTTGAACAGCCAGATTCTCCAACGTAGTGCGGTCTGATTTGACAACCAAAAGTTTTAAACTGACAAGTGTAAGAATAAGACAATTAAGTTTTATGCTATGAACTTATTTTTGAGCTTTCTCACAAATTTGTAAAGAAAAGGGCAATTTTCGTAAGTACTTTTGACAAAAATAGAACTAACTTCATTACAACAACTCATTCCAAGATGAAAATGATTTGGAAACCAAGCAAATCGGTGAAATATCAGAATAATTCATAAGTTTTTAATAACGACTTAACAATGACAGGACAAAAACCTGTCAAATCATAACTGACCAACTAGATTTCAATTTAAACCAGTACTAAATCTTAAACCTTCTTAGTAAATCTGAATGGAAATTTTTAATCTTAGATCTGAAGCAACATTCAGCCGATTTCTTTGTTTGGATTTTAGCAGAATGTATTCAGAGAAAGTTTGTGCACACATCGTCGTGCAAAAGGGCATCAAGTGTTTCAAAGCAAAGGTTGTCGGACCCCCGCAAAATAACCTGCGGACCCTTAGGGGGCCGCGTACCACCATTTGGGAACCACTGATATAGGGTATAGGTAGCTATATAATATGTACCTATTGTTTTTTGTTTGTGTTTTTAAAATTACCGTTTTCTGTTTCGTTTGCTGAAGTTTGAATTAATATTAAGATTATTAAATTTATATTTTCTACTGCATTATTTTAATGTTTACTGCATTTTAATTATTTACTATTGTAACTGTGTTACATCTGAACAAACAATAATGAAATAATACAAACCTAAAAAAAT
Source organism: Philopedon plagiatum (assembly GCA_963971165.1). Taxonomy (NCBI): domain Eukaryota; kingdom Metazoa; phylum Arthropoda; class Insecta; order Coleoptera; family Curculionidae; genus Philopedon; species Philopedon plagiatum. The sequence goes on along the minus strand of OZ020192.1, from coordinate 55,108,486 downwards.
CAAAAAAATCTGATTTAAATCAAAAAAATCAGATTTTTTTGATTTTTTTTCAAAAATCATGATTTTTGCCAACCCTGCACCCATGCCACAATGAAAAAACTATACTTATTTTTTTTTTGTTTTCGTACATCTAAATAATAAAAGGTTGTTTTTGAAAAGAATTTGTTACAACACTTTATTTTATTATAATTTAAAAACGATGTGTGCTAAAATTTGGTACATTGACATACTTTTATGGGACAAAAATACCAAATCAAAATTATGATAAATATCAATCCATAGGCATAGAAATTGGTTTTTTTAATAATTTAATAATTTTATAATAAAATTAAACTCTAATTGTTATCTCTTGTTAGTTTTGGTAAAAACCTTTTAAGCTAGAGAATTTAAATTCAGTTGCTTTAAATTGTTCAATATTTTTGGTAACGTTTTATCAATCATACTGTCGGCTTCTTCATACAACCCTCTAAAGAAGCCACTAAGATCATATTTATGCAAAATGTCAGTAACACAATAATTGTGGAGACAAAATTAAACAATTTCTATTATGAGTTTTTTTTTTCAGTTGATCCAGGTACACGTAAAGTTTTAAGAAAAAAATTGTACGATTATGATTTTTTGTCAGTTTAATAGTTCTTTCAGTTAAAGCAATAAACAAGCTTAAAAATGTATTTTGATCATTTTGAATACGAACAACCATTTTTGGGAAAAACTTTAAAATCTTCGTTTAAAGTCCCTGTTTGATTTTTATAAAATTATAAAGGTGCCCAAAATATTGGATAGGTACCTATAGAAATAAATTATGGGATCCAATAAAATTAAATATCAAGGACGTGAATTGAAGACCATTATTATATTTTCTCTAAAACGGTGGCCTATCTAAAAAAATATACAGGGTGTCTATTTGGGAACTGTATCAACCTATATAGGAAAAACTAAAATGAAATAAAATTAAAAACTTGGCAGGTAGTATACTAAAGTCGCTGGGGGCCTTTCGGCTAAATTATTTTCGAGAATCTGGTGCTTCCTATTATTGCTTATTTTAAATAGGACCGCCCGTACGTGATATTCAAAACACATTTCATGTATAATATCTTCATGGGCGCCCGCAGGGAGGGGCCAGGGTGGGGGCCGTGGCCCCCCTGAGATTGTGAGATTGTCATAATTCGTACTTTTTGTTGGACGAATTGCCAAATATCTATTATTTTTGTAATAAATAATACTTCTTTTTATGATAAATGTTGTATATTTTTGGGATGTTTGAACATCTTTACAGTGCCACGCACCAAAACATCAATTAGGATTAGGAATATTATTTAAACCCAGTCCTAACTCAATGCAACCTGCACGGCAACCAAATTACTATAAATTTTCTACAGTCTTGCATGTTTACTTTATGAAGAAGTTTTTAACATGTTTTTTTTTAGTGTTCCGTGCTAAAATTAGCAAAACGGAATCACCTTGGTAGCCGTCCGTCGGTCTGTCACAAGCGGTTTTCTCTGAAACTATTGGATGTAAAAATTTGAAATTTAGCACAGAAATAGAGTGTGGTGGCCCAATTATAGACGTGAAATATAAAACGTTGAATTTTAACTCTGGGGGATAATTTTAGGGGGTAAATTGGGAAATGGAAAAAAAATGAAGGCTGATTGAAGGACGAATTTAACAATACGATGTATTTTTATGCATTTTTTATGCGGTTTTTTAAACATTTTTCAGGAAAAAGCGCCTAAAAATTGCTGTCCCCCACCCTCATCGCCAAAAGAAACGCTCAGAAAAATCTGAAAAAAATCATGAACATTGATAATTAGGTGTAGATTGAGCCACAATTATCGTAGCGCAATCAATTGTTATAAACAATTTAATTGTTTATTTCCTTATAACTCCGGGGGGGGGGGGGTCTCCGGTGGCCGAGTTGGTACGGCGCCACCTTTGCAACCGAGAGGCGCGGGTTCGAATCCCGCTTCGACCATGGATATTTTATGATTGTTGTTGGAAGGTGGTAGAGGAATTCTTCCTCGACCGAGGTGGTACCACCCCACACATCCTCTTAAAGGGCTGGTGAAATCCCTACGAGTGTTTCCAGCTCTGGATGTGTGAGTCGATTCCCCAGTACACCCACGGTCCCTAGTAGGTACTCAGACTTCGGTCTTCGTGGGTTGTCAGAAAAAAACCTGCTGAACCTTTGGTTTTAGAGGAAAAGTTTTTCGCCAAAAAATGTTTCTCACGATGTAAGGAACAACTTTTGTTTTTACACGTGTTTCAAAATTTTTAATTTGGCTCAGTCGAAACGCTCCCCCCCCCCACTCAGCTCCGCGCATACGCGATGTGATACGGCGTTGGTGCTGTCGGCGGCGGGTATCGCGGGAGATGGGCGGAAATTGGGCGGCCAAGGTTTGCTCAGGTTAAGTGGGGGGCTAATGGCACGTAACACTAATTGTGAAAGTATAGCTTGCACTTGACCGAATTTTTCTGATTTTAATTATTAGTGTATTTGTATAAATCACTACAAATAAAATTTTTAAAATTATTTTTTTCATTTTGCCCCCCCTGAGAAAAAAGTCTGCGGGCGCCCATGAATATCTTATATAGGTACCATCCTATCTTGAACTTTTTTAAATATTGACTGTTGGATACTTTGAACTCCTGTAAAATCTAAACGGCTTGACTAGAGCAAAACGGGTTTTATATCCCCATCTTAATTCTTAATACTCTATTTAAGGACGTAAACCAAAAAGTGTAATACTTTTAATCAATCTGGTTATTGACGCCATTAGATAAATTATTAAAGCTTTATACACCATTTTGCTCTAAGTCAAACCGTTTAGATTTTACAGGGGTTCAATGTGAAATACGGATTTCATCCAAATTACTAAAGTGATTTTTGAAATAATTTGAAAAAACTGAAAAGAAATTGTAAAACTTTAACACCCTGTATCTCGAAAACCAAGCGTTTGCGCATCCATCTTCATATTAATTTTTCGTCTTATTTTTTTACAAGGAATCTCAATTAAAGCAATACCACATCTTTTTTGAAACACCCTGTATGTTTTTCTAGTTTAAATAGTTTTATTTATTTATTTAAAAAAGATACTAAACTGACAAAAAACATTATTTTTTTCTAATCAAAGAAAACCTATTTAATACACGAAAAATGCGGTCTCCAAAAATACCTACTATTTATTTAGGTATATCAAATATTAAATAAACAGATTCTGCAGTTTTCCAAATAAAAAAAATAAGCTGTTTTGTTTTTAATTTGACGCTTTATGCTTTATGTACTGGAAATGAAGCATTTTCCATGAAATATTGTTGTGAACTTTTTTTTGCCTAAAATCACACAGAAATCATTCCAGAAATAGCTTGGATTACTTAAGATATCCCGCGTACAAGTTCAAAATGAGTACCTATAACCCATAAAACCAAATAAACCCTCCTAAGATACCTATAAATCCTTAAATTCGTTACTACAAAAAACCATTTCAATAATTTCTACTGGTTTAATGTAATTTTGCAACCAAATAAGATTCGTTATAACCAAATGTCAAAAGAATAAATATCGGAATGGGTGTATCTTTAATTGATATTCTCTTCGTATGTATTTGCCTCCTAGCAATGTTGCCAATTTTCCGGAGGTATAATATGCAATTCCTATTTGGAGACCAGATCGTACAGCAGATTGTCCTAGTGTATATCTGTATAAGATCGCAGCGCCACGTGGTGGAATTATGGTGAACTACGTTGTGTAACTGTGCGTGTGTACACCACCAAAACGTCTAAAGACTAAAATTGGTACAACGCATATTTATGACCCTACGAACCGTTTGCGACCATTATACATGGGGATACGCTTTGGCCTCCGATTTTTGAGGCGTATGCGTCCAAAGCGTATATATTTTGGAGGCGTATAAGACAAAATGCATGTATATATATACATATATATACATATATATATATATATATATATATATATATATATATATATATATATATATATATATATATATATATATATATATATATATATATATATATATATGAGGATATGAGCTTGAATTGGTTGTAGTATCGTCGTAGCATACCCACTAATACAACAAAAATTATTTAAAACGTTCATTGTAGATTTTATTTCTGTAATTTTCATCCAAAACATCCTTCAAAAGATTCTCAGCATATTGAAGTCTATTTTGAAAGCGGTAGCGATCCAACACATACAGCTCATAATCATTCTGGCGTGCTGCTTTGTAAGCAAACTTCCATGCAAACAATACATGGATTTTATTCATATTTTCGTTAAATGTAACCTTCTTCATAGTGTTTCTCTAAAATCACAAGCTTTATTCCCTCCTTTTATATCGCAGCATCGAAGTGTGTGCTCCAGCAATGTAAAACTATTATACAATTATAAGAATTGTTCTAAAGTTGTTTTTTCAATTTTATGGTTTGTGATTTTCTGCACATCCGGTTTGTTACACATTACACAGACGTCTGATAAAATAATCATATGTAGAACTTGCTCACACACTTTACATTTAATTTCATCTTTACAACAATCCCTGGCACGCTTATAATGGGTGTTCACATGTATGTGTTTACCACGTTGTTGTTCTATGGCTAATAAAAAGTAACACTCGTGACACAGACTGTACATGCCACCTGCCATGGATGTGATTAATATGTATGATTGCATTACGCACACTTCACGTTTTAAATAGTTCTCTTTCACAGCTTCTGAAGCGTTAATTTTTTAAATTTTCACTAACCCTTCTTCTCCACAACCACTTCCCAGAACTTCTTCCTCGGTGCCGGAGTCATCTTCATCTTCATCCTCATCATCGTAATTGTAGCGGTCAACATCCACAAGAGTATTAAGTCTATCCTCGGCTATACAACCAGTAGTTTTTTGAAAATAAATTTTTTCTTCCTTATGAATGGATTCCATTTCTTCCCGTTGCGCATTTAATGGAGTACCATTATAAATATACAATTTGGATTGTAAATCCATTGTTTACTTTATTCTGACTTTAGTATGACACTGTATTACTTCAGAACTAATATCGTTTAACTGAAATTTTCAACCTTTTATGCTACAACCCCTTCTCTCCTATCCCTGCTAGTTTGGAGTGGGAAATTAGAACACACCTTGCTGGAAGGAGTCAACCAATCCGGTTCTTGGAGGCGGAAGCTGGTAGGAGGAATGGTTTAGAAAGCTCATTTGGAGCTGGATTTGATATAAGAGTGGTAGGATTTGGTAGTGTGAAGAGTGTTTTTTTGTTGTCTGTTTTTTTGTTTTTGTTTTTGTTTTTTTGTTTTTGGAGAGGGGAGAGGAGAGGGGAGAGGAGTGGGGGGAAGTGGTGGTGTGAAGAGTGGGGGGATTTGGTGGGGTGAAGAGTGGGGGATTTGGTGGGGTGAAGAGTGGGGGGATTTGGTGGGGTGAAGAGTGGGGGGATTTGGATTTTGGATTTGGATTCGTTTGGTCTGGTGCGCACACAAGCACACTACTAAGATGGACACTTGGCAATTTTCCATTGATATTTGCCGGTTTTTTTAGGGATTGCAGGAACCTTTAAATTAGGTTTAGAATTATAAATTTTGTAGGAATTGACTTTTGGCCGTTGTTAACCAATCTTGTATATTGTAGAATATAATGTAATAAACTTGTTCTTGTCGCTACGTTTTTGACTATTATCGACCCGGTATAATGTGTAAATTTGAACCTGTATATTTCAACCCCCAAATAAAATGCTTCGATTATAGAAAATCTACGTGAAATAATGATTCCAAATCCGTAAAAATCATCAAGAACCGTCAATCCAATGTCAAGTTATAGCATTTTAAAAATTTTGATACCAAAATTTTATGTTTAGTAGTGTGTACAAGACCTAAGGGCCTTAATCCAAAAAGTGACGAAAACGTCTAGAGATATTGATGTTACCTTAGTAACGAACCATATTGCAACGACCAAAAAAATTTTTTTGCGGAAATTTCACTCATACAAACTTTTTGATTTTTTGCATGACTTCATTGATCACCCCGTATATAATAAACCTATGGTCCTACGATAAATATACGTCATGCAGCTTAATCCGGAAAAAAACTAGCTCTTAAAATCTGCAAGACGCGTTCAAAAATTTGCATTCCTGTTGAAAATATTGAACTTTAAATTTTGCTTAAAAATCTCTATGTGTAAGTTCGAGTGACCAGCAGTTTAGTTACTTTCGATAAAATTACATTTACGTCCGATTGCAGAAACAATTTAATCAGGAATTAAACTGATTGGACACTTGTAATGTGACAGCAGTCATGTTAGTGTCATTGCCAAAGATGACTCTAAACGTCAATTAAACTTAGTACTTGATTAAAAGTTTTGTGCAACCGGCTGTTAAAGGTTTGATCTATTGTTATCAATACCTGTATAAACATTTTGTTTTAGCTTATAGTTAGTTAACTACCTTGTACCCATATTTAGTGATTCTAGGGTTTTTGATGCTTTATAAGTTTTATACTAAAAAAATAAAGAAAACTTTGTACTTAGTGATTTTTTAGAAACAAAAAAAAATTAAAAGTTAGAATTACGTTTTATTTATCAGAAATTCTGTTTAAAAAAGTTTTAACAGTTCACGACTTCTTTCACTTCTCTTTCACACGTATTGGGTCGAAACATACCTAATGACTTATTTATCTTGGTTTTGACAAAAATGCCAGTTAGTGAGTTTTGGCATTAATATGACGATATTATTTGGCAACCTCGGTTCGTGGAAGACGACTGCCATAATAGACCTTAGAACCTTGTACCCATATTTAGTGATTCTAGGGTTTTTGATGCTTTATAAGTTTTATACTAAAAAAATAAAGAAAACTTTGTAGTTAGTGATTTTTTAGAAACAAAAAAAATAAAAAGTTACAATTAAACGTTTTATGTATTAGAAATTCTCTTTAAAAAAGTTTTAACAGTTAACGACTTCTTTCACTTCTCTTTCACACGTATTGGGTCGAAATATACCTAATGACTTATTTATCTTGGTTTTGACAACAATGTCAGTTAGTGAGTTTTGGCATTAATATGACGATATTATTTGGCAACATTGGTTCATGGAAGACAACTGCCATAATAGACCTTAGACCATAATAGAACTTGGCCACCGCATACATTTGTAGTTAATATAATTTCTTTTCTACTTGAATTTTAATTGCGGATTTTTAAAACATTCCTTTTAATTATCTGGAATATATTTACTAAGTCATATAGTGTTTTTAGGAAAACGTATATTTATTGTTGGAAGAGAAATTGACTGGATACGGAAGAATTGTTGAAAAAAGACAAAAAGGCTCGGATTTTAAATTCCAAGTGCTGCCTACCAAGGAAAGCAGGACCAACAACAATAATAAGAAAAACGATGGAACAAATAATTCTATATGACTATATTGTTTTCTGGGATTGTGTTTTGTAATTTTGACCTGTAAATATTATTTTTACTATAATTTATACAAAAGAAAAATAAATGAATAGTGTTATCGTATATAGGTTTATCATTAAATTCTTAGGGGCAAAGTCACCATCACTAATACCGGTCTAATTTGAAAATTAGGGTTTAAATTTGTTAAATTGGGATAAAAATTAAACGCTACTACGTGGTTGCTCTGCACTTTATCGACTGACTCTTTTATTTCTAACATGAAGATAGTCATGTTTTGTATTTTATAATTTTAAGAATGAAATTGCTGGTTCAGTCAAATTCAGCAAAATAGATTAATTTTAACGAAAATCAAAATGTATAGCGGCGAAAGAATCCCATACGCAATGATCTTACCAGTGTCCTCAAATTGGGGGCTTCTGCAAGGCCTTGCTACGGGATCTGTATCAGCGGTTCACTAAATAACACAAAATTGCGGGACACACCAACTCAATTCAAGTCTTGTTCATGTGTGTGGTTTTAAAATTTGGTAGTTCCGTCCTGCCGGTACTAACATCATTCTTCGCGCACACCTGCGCGTCACAATCGACCCATTACGGAGGGGATTTGACGCGAGCAATATCGCGAAGGTTTAATTAAAACAAACCAAAGGAAATTATTAATAAAATTAAAGAAAATTAGTGGGAAAACGGAACATAACCGCCCACCAAAATGCTACAGCATTTTCAATGAAAATATTACCGAGCATTTTAACCGGAAAAAAAAGTAATTTCAAATTCATATTTTTCCCAAACAAAAAAAATCTTAACAAAATATTGAAACAGCACAATATGTACAAATCGTTTAGGCATAGTAAACTTACTACAAAGGTAAGGGGCAAACCTTTACCACGGGCCTTTTTAAAAGTCCGTTAGTGGTTTGTAATAAAACAACTCTTACAATGCCATCTTTTCCAGGAAAAACAGTTTTTACACGACCTAGCCGCCATTTTAATGGGGAGGGGGGGGGGGGGGGTAAAGTTGTCCTTTATTAAGACTAATGCTCCTGGCTGAATCTGAGCTGAGTCCTTAAGCCATTTACTATGTTGTTGTAACGTATGAAGGTATTCATTATGCCACCTCTTCCAAAATGCTTGATGACATTGCACCGACAATTGCCAGCGATCCAAACATTTAACCTGTGGGGAGGTAAGGTCCGGATCGGGGATGCAAGATAAAGGGGCCATAGTTAAAAAGTGACCTGGAGTTAAGGGTAACAGATCATTAGGATCAGCGCTTAATGGACCCAAGGGTCGCGAATTGGGGACAGCTTCAATTTGCACTAGTACGGTATAGAGCTTCTCATAAGACAATATTTGTTCCCCAATAATTCTTATGAGGTGTGACTTAACACTTTTTATACCACCTTCGTGCAAGCCACCAAAATCAGGTGCGGACGGAGGCTGAAACCGCCAGGCAATTTTTTCTTCTGCACAAGCTTTCTCAAAAATATCAGAAAGATACTTAGCTGTTTCCACGAATTTCGTACCATAATCAGAATGAAAATAACTTACTTTTCCCCGGCGACCAATAAAACGGCGTAATGCAGCCAGAAAAGCTGGGGTTGATAAGTCGGAGACCAGTTCTAAGTGGACCGCCTTCGTGGCACAGCACACAAAAAGGCACAAATAAGCCTTTTGAGGTTTTGCACCCCTAGATCTGGTCATGGTGATAAATAAGGGACCGCCGAAATCTACTGCTGTACACAGAAAAGGTTTCATCTGGGTCACTCTATAAGGAGGCAAATTGCTCATTTTAAGCTGTAAAGAAGAGGGGTTGACTCGAAAACATTTAAGACATTTGGATACAATGCTACGAACAATCTTCTTGCCGCCAATAATTCAAAACTGTTGTGAAATCAAGAAGTGCAGATTTTGAACGCCGCAGTGTAAGTACTTGCGGTGAAAGTCTTCTATAATTAAAACTGTCAACCGATGTTGACGGGGAAGTAGTATAGAGTGCTTCTGGCCAAAAGACAATTGTGAATTGGTAAGACGACCGCCCACCCTGAGGACTCTCTGGTCGTCCAAAAAAGGGGACAACCTTTTCAAAGACTTTGAACAGCGCCCTGTTCTCGAAAAACTATCAACATCGTCATGTAAGCAGGTGCGTTGGACATATTTAACAAGAACCATAAGACTAACATTTAAATCTTGTTCTGTAAACGCAGTACCTAGGGATGAGGAGATACTCGATTTAAGCAGACCTAGAAATTTTAAACCTAAAACTCTTAAAATCTTATGAATTGAAGAAAACCTCTCTAGCAACATTTGAAGAGGGTGCGTATCTTGAGAGACCAGAAGTACTAATGGTCTTGCTTCGTTGGCCGAATCATCGTAATTATCCTGGACAAATTTGGATTTTGGCCAGCGACAATCGGGCAAAGAAAGCCACGGAGGTCCCTTCCACTATAATGAAAATTCAATTAACTTCGATGGAACCAAACCTCTTGAAGAGCAATCGGCTGGATTGTCTTCTTAGGCGATATGATGCCATAATTCAGGAGCAACAAATTGCTGAATTTGGCTCACGCGGTTGGCAACTAAAGTTTTCCACTTATACGGTGGAGCCTTTATCTATGATAAAGCAACGGCTGAATCAGACCATGCAGAAACAGCAAAGTTTAAGTCTGAATAAGTTTTCAAAACAGATTGAATCAATTTTGCGAGCAAGCCTGCCGCACACAACTCAAGACGAGGGAGGGTAATAGATTTCAAGGGTGCTACTTTACTTTTTGCACACACCAAGAAAGTATATATTTTATTTTGAGAATCCTCCAGGCGAAAATAAACATATGCAGGATATCCAATGCTGGATGCGTCTCCAAAGCCGTGCACTTGTAAGGAAATATAATGACTTATAAGGCAATATCGGGGAATATTTAAAGTAGACAAGACTGACAATTCCGATTTGTAATGTTGCCATTTTTATATCTAAGACATCACACGTAGACTTCAAGCCTAAGTACTAGCGTACCGTGGGTGTCTGAAGAGAAGGGAAATGTAGTCTATTGACACGGGATTTGAAGGATTGGAGGTTGGGACGGGAAGGGAAAACATCTGCAGGCAATTTGTTCCATAATCTGGAGACCCTAGGTATGAATGTGCGAGGGAAGTGGTCTGTTCTAGGCTTTTGTAGCTGGACAGTAAAGGGATGCATACGTAACACTCCTCTTGTTGTTCTGTTGGGGACATTCAAGGGGGAATAATACCGGCTAGTTCTTCAGAGCAAAATCCGTGGAAGTAGCGGTAGAAAAGGGATAAATCTCCTACAGCGCGGCGATGAGCGAGAGAAGGGAGTTTTCTCGTGAGGGCTGGGTCATTGATAAGTCGAATGGCTCGCTTTTGGATAGAATCAAGGATCTTAAGTGTCGAAGGTGATGCCGCTCCCCAGATGTGGGAGCAGTACTCTAGGTTAGGTCTTATTTGGGAAATATAGAGAGTGTATAAGTTGGAAGGGGAGTAGTATTTTCTGGCTCGAAAGAGAAAACCAAGCTTTTTAGCTGCCGATGTGGCTACTGAAGTAATGTGTTTGTGCCAGCTGAGATCATGTTCGAAAGCGACACCAACGAGATCGAATGTTTCATTGTTTTGTAGGGCTTGGTCATTCATGTGGATGGGGTAAGCGTTGCCAGATTTTTTGCGCGAGAGGGAGCAAGACTGGGTTTTGGAGGCGTTGAACTGAACAAGGTTCTTGGCACCCCAGTCTAAGATTAATTGAAGATCTTGGGAAAGGGATAGGTACATAGATCTGCGTCTATTATCCAACTCCTGGTTCGAAACTTGTCTGGAAAAATGAATATTGGAGTGAAGAGTACTATCGTCAGCATAACTGTGGATGGGATTGGTAGTTGAAGAGAGTAGGTCATTAATGTGAAGGAGAAATAGGGTTGGTGCCAGGACTGAACCTTGGGGGACACCAGCATTGATAGGATGGAAGTTAGATGGGTGACCGTCAACCACAACAGATATGCGCCGACTAGAGAGGAAGCTGCCTATCCAGGCACATAGTTTGGTAGGAAGACCGTAAGAAGGTAGTTTGTTGAGGAGTGCGGCATGCCATACTTGGTAAAAGGCCTTGGAAATATCGAGAGCAACAATCTGAGATTCGCCATGAAATTCAAGAGACTTGTTCCAGTTATATGTGACAAAGCTAAGAAGATCAGCTGTGGATCTTTGGTGACGAAATCCGTACTATCTGTCATGGATAATTTTAGGTATTTTAGAATTTGCAAGTTGATTACTTTTTCCATAACTTTGCTGACAACGGAGAGAAGGGAGATAGGTCTATAATTGGATGGAAGGGACTTGGAACCTTTCTTCGGGACAGGCTGCACACGAGCAGTCTTCCAGCTATCTGGGAAGATACCCTTGTCATAAGAGATCTGGAAAATACGAGTTAAGATGGGTGCAAGTTCTGGAGCGCATTGTTTTAGAACAACTGCTGGTATGCCATCCAGACCAGAGGACTTTTGGTGTCAAGGGATAGAAGAATTTTTTGAACTTGTTTGACCTTAAGTATTATATCGGGCATTCTGTGGGGTACAGACTTAGCGTTTGGAAGAGCGAGATTGGGGGGAGGGATCAGGGTGGAATTGGCAGCGAATTGTTTGGAGAATAGTTCTGCTTTCCCTTTAGAGGTGGAGATAACTTCGTTGTCAGAGGTCAGGGGAGGAAAAGTGCTTCTACAGAAGTTCCGACTAATGTTTTTGACAAGTGACCAGAAAGATTTGCCGCCGTTGGGACAGGAAAGCACTTTATCTTTTATGCGGTTGTTAAAAGCATTTTTGGACTCTAAGATAGTTTGGTTGTATTGATTTCTGGCCTCGGTGAAAATTTGACGATTTTCGGGGGTAGGATTTTAAAGATAACTTTTGTGAGCCTGGGCTTTTTTGAGCCTGGCTTTGTCACAGGCCTTGGAGAACCATGGCTTTTGATGGTGGAGTTTCGGTTTCTTACGAGTATGTGGAATGAAACCTTCAATACCTGCTTGAATAATGTCTGTGACGTGAGAGCCAATTTCGGAGGGATCGGGAGTGGAAAAACAGACAGGGTTCCAAGGGAAAGCAGAGAAGAAGTTTCGAAGACCACCCCAGCCGGCAGAATTGTAGTGCCAGATCGTGCGTTCTGGCATGATTTCAGCAAACTCGGGATGTATGGGACAAGAGATGGTAATGAGGCCATGATCTGAACGACCAAGGGGAGCGCATACAGATGTTAAGTAAGGCTCAGGATGGTTGGTGAGAAAAAGATCTAGTGGATTTACATTATGGGTAGAAACGCGGGGAAAGTATGTTGATTCTCTGATCAAATTGGTGAGGAGTTGCTGATTGCGAAGTTTTCTGGTGCTCTGCCTTGTGGGTCAGTTTTTGTGGATCCTAACCATTCCTTGCTGTGGACGTTGAAGTCGCCTAGGACGATAACTTCAGCGGAGGGAAATTCGGAGATGAGATGGTCGATTTTTGCCGAGAGATAGTCAAAGAACTCATTGTAGGATTTGTCTGATGGGGAGCGATAGATGAAACAGATAAATTTAGTAGAGGATTTAAGGGCGAGTTTTAGCCACAGAATATCGGACTGGCCTGATTCCAGGTTCGGGAGTCTGGTGCAAGAAAGACTGCTGCGAACGTAGGCACATACCCCACCACGAAGACGAAAAGATGACAGAAGTTCATAGCCTGGAAACAGGAGATGATTGGTTAAGGATTTGGAGCTGATTTGGGTTTCGGTCAGAAAGAGAATGTGGGGTTTGCATGATTGGAGTCAGTGGTGGACAGAGTCCAAATTGAAATTAAGCCCGCAGATGTTGGCAAAGGTTATTATGCTCTTGGAATTCTTCTTCGATGGTGGGCCCCCACGAGCACCCCTCGCCCGGAGATCCGAATGGAGGGGTAGTTTACCTCCGGAATTTTTTACCCCTGGAAGCGCCATCATCATTTTCATATTTGTTTTTTTTGAAGACCTGGATAGTTAGAAGAGAGAAGGAACACAAAAGAGAAGAGAAAGAATGACAGTCTGAAGAGGAAAGGAAAAGAAAAAACCGACTCACGCACCCAGGGCTGGAAACATCCGCTAAGATTTCACCAGCTCTTTAAGTGGCTGCGCGGGGTGGTACCTCCTCGGTCGAGGAAAATATCCTCTACCACCTATAAGATCCTCTACCACCTACACTATTACTAGACCATTTTCTCAATTCGAAGCAGCCTTGCTTAAGAAGTGAAATGAGTTCTTCCTTTGTGGCTAGAGCTTCCTCTAGGGATATAGAACCGTAAACAATATCATCCACAAAGATTTGGTTTTGTAGCGCCTTAGAAGCCTTGGGAAAATTAAGATTTTCCTTTATAGCCAACTCCTGAATGCATCTAAGGGCTAAAAAGGGTGCCGAAGATACCCCATACGTAACGGGTTTTAAGACAAAGTCTTGAAGCCTCTCATGAGAGAAACGAAATACAATTCTCTGATAGTCAGTGTGACTAGGGTTGACTAATATTTGTCGATACATCATTTTGATGTCTGCTGTAAACACAATTGGGAAACAGCGAAAATTTAGCAAAATAGAAAATATGCCATTCTGTAACTTCGGGCCTACAAGAAGACACTCGTTTAAAGAATAACCATCTTGGATTTTAGCGGATGCATCAAACACTACACGTAACTTGGTAGTGGAACTATAAATATTTGTAACGCAGTGATGCGGAATGTAATAGATTTTTTCGGAAGCCGAATCATTAGGAACGTGTAGCGCCTACCTCAGTGCGACTTTTTCTTTTCTTCCTCATTTTTATCCCATGACGTTTGGTTGGCTATCTGGTTCTCGCTGAGGCAGCTACAAACTTTACAACATTGTGTGGGTCCGGGGAAAACCTGTGTTCGCAGTGATAACTTATATTTCTTGAGTCGAAGCACTCCAATTTGTAAAGGTGGAGTAGTTATTGGTGTATGTTTCAAAGAATTTAGATTAATTCAGTTTGCTTTCGCCCGTAGCCTACCGTTAAAGTAAACAACGATATGTTCAGAACAATACAGTTTATTACGATATAGTCGTGGAGCCACCCATAGAACAGTACAAACGTACATAGAACACGTATTTCTATAAAGCATATTGTAATGTAACTGACAACACTTACTCTCGCGACGCCGTTTTCTCGGGTTTGGGTATTACTTTATTGGTTTTTCCGGTTAGACGAGGTTACGGTGACTGGACTTTCCGCGGATTCCGACTTTTACTTTTAATTTTGGATTTATTTCGGTCAACTACTACAAAGAGAACTCTGCTCTTTTTATTGGCTACCCAAAATATATCTGTACTGAACTGCCCGATCTGCACTACTTTTTTCTACTTCTACTTTTTTGGCTGCGCGTCCAGCATTCTTATTTATAGGGATGGTTGCGTCAGTGATTTCAAGTTTGGGGAGGTGGCTACCCTCCCTAGTCTCAACCAATAGTTGCACATATCTGGCCGAGATTGCGTATTTCTAGCCAATCATCCCAGCCTCGCCTACACATATGCCCTATTATGGTAAACGCATCTTACGCAACTAGGTACAATACAAACAAAACCCGGGAATTTCGCCGGAGTACAATACAAACAAAACCCGGGAAATTCGCTGGTTTTCCATATATGGAAGTATGACTCATACACGAGGTATATACTACGCAAGCTGAATTGTGCAAGAGCTTGGGTTTTTGTCACCCACGCTGGCTATGCAGGTCCGGGGATGTTTCTAGTTAATTAGTTTTTCTTGAGATCCGCAAAGAAACAAAACGTGTAGGGAAATGTGTCGGTCGAGAGTGAAGAGTAAAGCAGTTGGAAATTTAATCAGTTTTATTCAAATACTTCTTGTATTTATTTTCGCAACTTAGAAAAGTGAGTTTATAAACTTATTTAAAAATTTCTTAGGGTTAAATGTTAGTTTTAGTTTTCTTTTATCTTTTCGGAAAGATTTTGTTTCTTTAGTTTTACACAATAATTTTGAATATAATAAAGCATAATTTCCTTTTAATAAATAATTAAATACACTGATCACTACATCACACCCTTCCTCATCCAGTCGAAATATCTTTCTTAATAAAAGTAATTCGACATTACGTACTAAGATTGTTGTCAGTCTTACGAATCTCAAATCATTTTACATAAATACACATAGCGTTATCGAACACTAGTCTAACTCTAATAGGTCACTATGCCACTCACAAAAATTTAAGAGAGACGTCCTTGTCCTAGGTCGCTACCTTTGTTTATTTGGGTTTGTAAAGAGTCGTCTATCGGAGTTTGATTGAGTTGGGTATAAACGTACGTAAGAAAATTCATGATTGACAAAATTAATGATCTGCATAGAGATGATTTTAATTAAAAGTTATTTTTTTAACGTTTTATGGTTTGCGAGAATAAGTGTTGTAGCCTTAATTCTAAGTTATAGTATCAGTAAATGGTATTATATATATATACATATATATATATATATATATATATATATATATATATATATATATATATATATATATATATATATATATATATACAGTGAGGACCAAAAGTCCCGCATAAATTCGATAAAAATTTAAGGAAAAATTGTTCGGAAAAACGCTCGGACACGTCGATTTTTATTTTTAGTTACACATTTTTTGACATGACAGACAAGTACACAGGGTCACTCATGTAGTAGATAAATGTCATTGTCAATGTTTTTCTTATGGAACACCCTGTATATCATTGAATTTTTGAATTATTTAAAAGATTTTGAACATATTTGGTATAACATACCCTATAACTAAAGTCAATAGTTATCGGGAAATTTACGATTGAATATCATAAAACGCACTCATAAATATCGATCTATTTATTAAAAATCGAATTATAAAAATAAAAAAAAAATAAAAACTACTCTAATCTAGATTTTAGTAAATGTTTGAACTGTGCCCCGTTTACTTCATCAACAGCAATTCGAATTCTTCAAGAACGTTATGTATCATTTCAGGGGGTATTTGTTGAATTTCATATGTGATTTTATTTTTTAATTCTTCTATACTGTTTGGCTTATTCACATACACTCTGTTTAGATAACCCCACAAAAAGAAGTCCATAGGGGTTAGGTCAGGTGACCTAGCAGGCCACTCTAATTGACCCCTTCGCCCAATCCATCGACCCGGAAATACTTCGTTTAAATATTGGCGCACCTCTCTACTAAAGTGTGGAGGTGCACCATCTTGTTGAAAGCAAATTGAATCTCCTGGAATGTTGGGTTATTTGCATTTGGAAACATAAGACATACGTCGGGAATCAGTTCATTCCTTAAAAATTCCAAATAACGTTGACCTGTTAAAAGTACCATCGAAAAAATACGGTCCTATGACTCTGTCGTTTACAATACCAGCCCAAACATTGACAGACTGAGGATATTGAGTGTGAGCTTCAATCGTCCAATTTGGATTGGTAGAAGACCAGTAGCGACAGTTTTGTCTGTTCACCACACCATTCAGACAGAATGTCGACTCGTCGGAAAAAATTATTCTACGGGTAAAAAATCGGTCATTATTGCAAATATTCATTAAAGTTTCGCAAAACTCTAATCGACGACCTGAATCATCTTCGTTAAGCTCGTGGATTAGTTTTATTTTATACTGATGATATTTTTCTTTTTTCAAAATCCTTCTTACAGATTATTTTCCAATTTCGTTATTCAATGCTATCTCGTGAGTCGGTTTATGAGGATTTTCTTCAATGGACAAAACAACGTTTAATTTCTTATTCTCAGAAATTGAGGGTCGACCAGATCTAGGAAGGTCTCTTACGTGTCCTGCTTCCCTAAATTTCCTTTCAACTCTGCTTACGGTAGACTGAGTTATTTGAGTGTCAGGATATTTGGTATTAAACATTTCGCAAACCTGGTTTTGAGTCCTAATTCGATCACCACACCCTATCATGATTAATATGTCTATTCTCTGAGTTTCACTTAATTTAACCATCTTCTTTCGGCAATAAGTGTATCGTGGGCAATATTAAATTTTACAGTAAACAAGGTAAACGCTGTTTGATAATTGTCAGTTTTGAAAATGACGTGACAATGTCATTGCAACAATTGATGAAAAAGTAAAAACAAGGAAACGTCAACAACAATATTAGATAACTAGATGAATATTTATTAGTGCGTTTTATGATATTCAATCGTAAATTTCCCGATAACTATTGACTTTAGGTATAGGGGTATGTTATACCAAATATGTTCAAAATCTTTTAAAGAATTCAAAAATTCAATGATATACAGGGTGTTCCATAAGAAAAACATTGACAATGACATTTATCTACTACATGAGTGGCCCTGTATACTTGTCTGTCATGTCAAAAAAATGCGCAACTAAAAACAAAAATTGACGTGTGAGAGCGTTTTTCTAAAAAAATTTCCTTCAATTATCGAATTTATGCGGGACTTTTGGCCCTCACTGTATATATATATATATATATATATATATATATATATATATATATATATATATATATATATATATATAAGGGTGATTCAAAAGTACTTTGACAAACTTCAGGAGGTGATTGCTGGCATTATTTTAAGGTGAAAAGTTCATATAAACAATGGTCCTTGGCGGCATCGTTACGGAGATACAGGGTGTTGAAAAATTTTAAAAAAATAAGATTTTTTAAGTAGCTTCTAAACGTTTTGAGCTTGTGTTATGAAATTCGGTGGATGAGATAAGCACCTAAGAACAGTCATTTTAAAAGTATATCGCGTTCTTTAATTTAACCAGTGGCCTCCGCACGAAACTTTCATATAACATTTTTTTTGTGA